>BSBM01000577.1:9977500-11177500 GCA_027924585.1 Larix kaempferi
AATTACAAAAAGTTCGGCATGAAAGATCTTAAGGGCATTCGCTCCTATGCATGCAAAGCTTAAAAATACTTCCAATACCACTCCAGAAGCTTGAGTTTCCACATAAATCCTGGATCTGATACATTGGACCCATTCAACATTGCTTGATCTCCAATCCCAGGTGTGATGCAACTCTAAAAAGGGTGGATTGTTCGACCTTACTGTTCTTGGTTTTATTGTGATTTGCAGGTTATTGTCTCCATCAATTGCATTCACTACCTTACTTTTGCAAGCCTTTCTACATCAAATTGCACTCGCTCCTAGCAATGGAATACTCTTCTTCAAAGCCTATCCTCACCCCATTCAATTATTTTGATTGGAAAGAAGATATGGAGATCATGTTACGTTCAAAATGATACTATCGAGTCACTATTGGTCTTGAATTGGAGCCAAGCACATTGTCAGAAAGAATCAAACACTACAACAAGCTTGATGAAGCTTATGGTCTTCTTTGTCTCTCCATCTCCAAAGATCTTCACTTCCATCTCAGCAGATTGAAGACTCCAAAAGCTATATGGGAGCAACTTGAAACATTATTTGGCAAGCAGGACAAGCTTAGGGCTTTTCAATTAGAGAATGAATTGATTGCTCTTAGTCCTGAGAATTTCGAGACCATCAATGAGTTTTTCACAAAATTCAAGAACTTAACATTGCAGTTGAAGAATAGTGGAGTTATCGAAGATGATAAGCAATTGATCCTCTTTATTCTCACCAAGCTTGGTAAAGACTATTCAGTATTTGTCTCCACTTTCAATTCCGGTCGGCTAACTACCCCGAATTGGAATATGCCTACCTTGAATGCCTTCATTGAGTCCGTCACAAAAGAGCATGATAAGTTGATTCAAATGGGGTCCATAAACTCCAAATATTCAGCCCTATTTTTTCAAGGACCCAATAATTCGAATGGTAAAGAAAAGCAAAAGAAAGAGAAGCCCAAATTCGAACCTCACAAGCAAAGAGAGAAAGGCAAGCAAACGGATGCACCATCCAGTTCAAAGTTCAAGCAAAAGGGTAAAGAGGGTAAGGAAAAATATAAATGTACTTATTGCAACCATGGATTTCATCCCGAAAGTTCATGCATGAAGAAGACTATAGATCAAATGGCCCTCCTTTTGGAAAATAATAGCATAACTCCTCCTGACGGTGCAAGGAAGAAGGATAGGAATGATGATCATGAAAGAGGACAAGCACTCATGGCAACTGTTTCGAAGCCCACTACTCTTTTGATAGATTCGGGTGCCTCGAATCATATGGCTGCAAATATTGATTCTTTTTCTTCATTCAATCCAAACAACTCCATTCCCATCCATTTGGGAGATGACTCAAAAATTTCTTCAAAGGGAAAAGGTATAATCCATGTTGATCATGGAAGCTTTCAGAATGTTCTCTATGTGCCTTCCTTGGATTCAAATCTTCTTTCTGTGTATCAAATGACACACACTAGTGAACTGAAGCAAGTTACATTCAGCCCTAATACAGTTGAAATTTCTTATATCAAAAGTGGAAGACTTATTGCAGTCGGAAAGGCGAACCGCACTGCAAAATGCTATGAGTTTTCAAACCTTATTCCGCTTGCAAATCCCACTGCTCTTCGCACACATGGTAATGAGGTTAGTAGGATTTGGCATGAAATATTTGGACATCTTAATTATAAGTATTTGCTGCTGTTATCAAACAAATCCATGGTAGATGGTCTTCCACAACTCCGTTCCTCAAAGGGAATAAGCATCGGTTGCATTATTGGGAAGCACCCTGAGCACAGGTTCGACCGCAGCAAAGCTAGCAGAGCTTCTATAGTTTTGGGGCTAATACATTCTGATATTAGTGGTCCACTGCCCAATATTTCATTAAATGGATCAAGGTATGTTTTGACATTTATTGATGATTTTTCCCGCTTTACATGGGTATTTTTTCTCAAAAACAAGTCAGAAGTGCTTGGAAAATTCAAGGATTTTAAGGCTTCTGTTGAGACCGCCACTGAGAGAAAGATCAAATCTCTTATATCTGATAATGGTGGAGAATATATCAATGCCGAGTTGCTGCAACTTTGTGCCGAAAGTGGAATTCAGATCCAACATACAATTCTCTACACACCCCAGCAGAACAGTGTAGCGGAAAGGAAAAATCAGTCACTGAAAGAGATGGCTACTTGCATGATTGAATCAAAAGGTTTGGCTACAAATATTCAGGTTGAAGCAATCAATGTTGCTGCATACATTCAGAACTGAGTTCCACATTCATCCATGAAAGGTATGACTCCTTTCGAAACATTCTTTGGTCACAAACCGGATGTGTCAAATTTGAGAGTTTTTGGCTCTACTGCATGGGCTAGAATTCCTTCCAAGAAGAGACGAGATTTGGATCCACAAAGTATTGAGTGCATACTGATAGGATACGGGGAAGAATAAAAATCATATAAACTCGTGGATATCAGATCCAAAAAGATATTCATAGAGCGTAGTGTGCAATTTCAAGAACCGCTTCAAGATTTGCAACTAGTCGAGGAAGAAACTGTCGTTTCACCGCCTTCACCAGAAGAAGATCCGTGCAACAATAATGAAGGTATGAGTTCTGATATTTCTGATATTTTAGAAGCACATGATTATCATGACATATCAGGTTCAGAATCCAACCATTATGATCCTCCTCAGTTACCAAAGTGGGCCCAAAACACTCTTCAATTTGCTGGTTTGAACCTTGGAAATCCTGCTGATCCGAGACGAACAAGAGCAGACTTTCAAAGAGAAGGTATGGCTCTTTCTATTTCTGATCCATTACTTCCTGAGATTTATTATTTGATGACTATTTCAAATCCCACAACATACTATCATGCCCACCGAGATCCGAGATGGCAAAGTGCCATGGATGAAGAGTACAGCTCTCTTCAAAAGAACAATACATGGGAGCTAGTTTCTCTTCCACCTGGAAGAAAATTAGTCAAATGTAAATGGGTCTACTGCATGAAAGTTTCTTCTGATGTCTCTATCAGCAAATACAAAGCAAGGTTGGAGGAAAAAGGTTTCTTCCAAGTCCACGGAGTGGACTACACTGAGACCTTTGCACCTGTTGCAAAGATGGATTCCATCCGCCTTATTTTGGCTATTTTCGCATCCAAGCACTGGGAAGTGCACCACATGGATGTGAAGAGTGCTTTTATACATGGATATCTTGCTGAAGAGATATATATGCAGCATCCATAAGGCTACACATCAGATCCATCATTAGTTTGTAGATTGAAGAAATCTTTGTATGGGTTAAAACAGGCCCCAAGAGCTTGGTATGCAAAGATGGACTCCTTCCTTCTTTCTCAGAATTTCAAAAGATGCAAATCTGATCCGAATGTGTATCTTCAGCAAGTTAAAGGTAATTTGTTGGTTATTGTACTTTATGTTGATGATCTTCTGATTACTAGTAGCACTCTTACTTCAATAAACAAGCTAAAAACTACCTTAAATCTAGCTTTTGACATGAGTGATTTGGGCTTGCTGAGTCACTTTTTGGGCTTGGAGATAGCTCAAAATTTTGATGGGATCACTATATCTTAGCAAAAATATGCTTCCAACCTGTTATTGAAGTTTAATATGGCTGAATGTAAGGCATCCCCATTCCCATTCCTCTCAGGAATCAGTCTTGAGGAGGGAAATTCTACACCGCTTGTAGATTCCAGTATGTATCGACAGTTGATTGGTTCACTACTTTACTTGACACACTCAAGGCCTAATATTTCATATGCCGTGAGTGCCATGTCAAGGTATATGCAGCATCCCCATGAGCTTCATTGGTGGGCAGCCAAGCGGATCTTGCATTATGTGCAAGGTACGAAACATTTTGGCATACATTATGCTGCAGATTCTGAGCTTGATTTCATTGGTTTTACTGATTCAGATTGGGCAGGTGATAGCATAAATCAGAAGTCCACTTCCGGTTATGTTTTCATGATTGGACATGGGCCTATTTGCTGGTCAAGCAAAAAGCAGGCAGCCATTGCACTTTCTTCAGAAGAGGCAGAGTATCGAGGGGTAGTCAATGCCTGCATTCAGGCAGTTTGGTTGCAGGGTATTCTTTCTGAGTTTGGTTTTGGTGGCACTACTTCGACTGTCCTCTTTTGTGACAATCAAAGTGCTATCAAGATCTCCACGGATCCAGTTCAGTGGCAGAGGACCAAACACATTGAGATTCATATGCACTACATTCGACAGTTGGTGCATGATCGCACCATGATTCTGTAATATTGCCCTACTGATGAGCAAATTGCAGACATCTTCACCAAGAGCTTCACTGAGAAGAAGTTTTGTTACCTCCGTTCACTATTGGGGGTGAGTTCCATCATGGTGGAGACAGATTTATCCATTATTATGCTCTTATCTTGAGGGGGGGATTTCTTCCCACTGGGTTTTCCCTCTTTCCTCACTTAGCTTATTTTCAGCATTTTTTGGATTATTGTATTGGGGTGACCTTTGGTCTTAGTTACCAGGGCCCTACATTATTTTTTGCACATCATAGTCTAGCTTAAGGGGGGGTGTTCGGATATCCACATCATCATTTTTAGGACCTTGCATTCAATTAGGGTTTGCATGCATCCCAGTCACCAGGTTGATGCCTCCAGCACCTTACCCACCTTATTCTATCACCCGGGAGCTTCTTACATCATTTATTTATCTCTCTTAGTCATGAACATGCCCACTTCTCACCTACTTCCAGAGAAGGGTGCACTTCTTCACCTACCACTGCAGTTCCACTTCAGTTACACTCAGTTAGCTCTGATTCTCCTTCATTTGAGGCTAGTTTCACTCCCGGCTGACTGTTTCACTCCGTTGGACCTCCAAATTGACTATATTACTTGTTCTGACTTCAGTTAAGCCTCCCATGCGCCCTCCACTGAGTCTCCTTCCTTATATCACTGCTACACACTTCATTTACACTTGTTACACTCAGTTAGACTCAGATTGACACCTGGATGACTGGTTCTTGTGCATTGATGACCACCACTAATTGATGATGAGGACTCCTAGTTGGAGTCAAGCTACACCATTCAGTAATTCGAATGACATTCTTAGTCAGTTCGAATTGCTCAGTCATTGTTACTGTATTGTATTGTAATTATTCACCCTCATTGGGATATTAAGCACTGATGCATGCTTTGCACAGTTTTACACCATTTTTCTGAGTTTCATCTATTGTGATTGATTTACTTGTTCATTAGATCTGCCGTGACTAATTTTACAGAAACCTGATAAACAAATCGCCATCGTATCCTGGACATAATCAATATATAAAAAGCTGTCAAATGTCTTCTACCCTATCCCAAACTAAACGAATCTAGCCATGTGATTACAAGGTGTTGAAGTCGAACATGGTAGAAACCATTTGATTACCGGTCAATGATGTGAACCATTAAAAAATGCGAGGGAAATCACCAATGATGACAATGATCCCCAAGGTATCTATAGTACATCTCAACGAAATGTGAATAGATGAGTTGATGTCGAGCACTTATGAGATTATTCGATCAGAGGTCAATGATGGAAACCTACTGTCGAATACGAGGAAACCTGCCATTGAGGCATGTAGGTACCAAGGTACTAGTGGTTGACTCCTAAGCCTAATTCTTGGATAGTGATTTGGCATCAACAAGAATAGACTCGTCGAAGGTGGGAAATAATGATTCCCACATCATCGACACGAAATCGGAATGAGAGATAGTATGTAACAATGGAACAAGAGAACATGTACTGACAAAGTGGAAGATTTGACATAGTGGACGACTTAGAGAAATGCAAACCCTTTGAACATATAACGGTGTGAAGCAGAACCTGGCAGTAGGGATTATAGATAGTAGAGAACAAACACATGACAAGTAGGTTGATGGCCAAAGAGACGACTCGAGATGATGACCATAACTAGCAGGAAAAGACAAATACCCAAAAGTAGACAAGGGATAGACGCATGCCATGTTCAAAGGTGATGAATGACAAGCTTCCAACAAGATAAACTTGACTCATTTCCCATTTTCCCCTGACATGATGGACAAGTACCTCTTTGTTGTTTTACGATCTTGAAGAGGATAATAGATGCTCGGTATATCTCATCTCATAGATGAGTCTTATCTCACATGTTGTTCATCCCAACGTGGGCCCTTCAATGTTGAATTTTAACGAGTCCAAGGAAAACTCGATAGTTTTTCACATTTAGAGAGCCTGAAAAACTTAAAGAAGGCTCCAGAATGTACTTTTTCATAAATTTAGTCCCTTAGTCCCGAAAAAGTGTAAAACAATTCCTGAGAGAACTCTCCCAGCCAAAAGTTGACTAAGGTATACCTTTCTCGTAAATAGTCTAGACGGGCCAAAAAAGAGGTAACCTATCACCGAATAGATGACCTTTCAAACACTTTTACAAGTGTGAAAGAGGCAAGCGTACTTAGCAATCTTTTCGAAACAAGGGAGCCTAAAAAGAGCTTAAAGAGAACTCCGATGGTCTTTTTCATAATTTTTTAATCATTTTGGTCCGAAAAAAGAATAAAATAATACCAAAATGATACTTTCCTCATCGTTTTACGAGCACAAGTAAAGTCGACTAAGCTCGACACCATTTACTTGATTTTAACAAGCACGACACGGGTGTGAAAAAGTGCTTGGAACCTTTTTTGGGTTTTAATCCAGAGCATGAAAAAGATAAAGTCAACTCAAATGGAGGTCAAAACAGTGATATATTGCCAGTGTGAACAAAGTGTAGAGATCCTGTCAGAAATGGTTTATGAAACCATGGAAAAATATATTAGTAATGTGAAAAATTTGACCTAAAAAGATATTTTAAATAAAATAATGAGCAAAAATATAGTCATGCAACTTATATAAACAAGAGGTAAAAATAGAAAGTTACCATTTTAACTTGGCTATTTTTTCTCATAGAGGGATTTTACCTATTGAAGGGAAAAACTTCAAGTGACCATATCTGGAGATCCGAGGCACCATTCTGACAACCGTCTACACCAGGTAAGAGCTCTTAAGCTCCTCTTTTAATTCATGTCCTTATTTTTTTATTTCTCATCAGTTCGATAACTTTTTTAGGAATCCCTAGGGAGCTTTTTTTGCACCTAGAATTATCGGGGCCTCCCTCTGTCGTGAAACACGATAATCTCTCGATTATCGCTCTGTAGCCTTATGTGGAAGCGCGGTAATTTCCAATTTCAGCGCAGCCAAGAAATGCCCAGGCACGATAATCGCAGAAAAAAGAAAAAAAAAACTTGGTGTTTCCTCATGTTTGGCATGAGATCAGTCTTCCAGCTTGCTCATGAATGTTTTATTTGGATTTTTATAGGATTTTACATCTCATTTGAGGAAAAATGGTTGATTGGAAGGAAAGGGAACATGAAGCTAATGATCAGTTGGTTGTAGATGACCAAATGACACTAAATGCACTGTGGGCATGTGGATTGTTGAAGTTCTTTAAGACCAAGGGTATCCGAAAATAGGGCAAACTTCTAACTCACATAATACAATTGTGGGAGAGTGACATTCAAGCTTTTCGAATCGGAGAGCATACTCGCAAGATTGAACTCAAGGATATCTACTTTCTCACTAGCCTCTCTAAGAGAGGGGCGCGAGTGAACCTGATGGAGCATAGGGCCTCAGAAGAGAGTACAAGTGACTTGATTGTTCATTACTGTCGACAAGGTTCTTCAAAGAAAAGTGGGAAAGTGGCCATCAAGGATGTGATAGAGCTCCCATTGAGAACTGTATTTTTCACCATAACATGAGCGGTGGGTAGTGTGAGCCCTCATCAGGCATCCTGAGTGCAAATGAATCTCGTCGTAGAGTGCATGGCACCAACTTTGTTCAACTGGTGTGAGGGGGTGTTATCCAACCTCAAGGAACAAGTAACTAAGTGCAGAAATGGAGACACTTGCCAATTTGGGTATGGGAGTATCTTAGTCACCTTATTTTTGGAGAGGGTTCCATTGCTGCATCCACAGATATCCATGCCTATCCACCCTGCGACCGAGCCTCTGATGGGTCGATGGAGTGACTACGCAGGACAGCTCGGGGGACCACAAGTATTAGCCTTTGGTGAGGATTTCTTCTCATGGCTCGAGGAGCAGATTTTCATGATCGAGGACTACCCCTATGCAGGGGTGAATTTCCAAGAGGACATTGACTTGGCATTGCCCAATGACGAGGACTAGGACAACTCAGGTATATGACCTTCACCCATGTGTTTTTAACCTTTTTAAATATATATAATTTTTAGTGATTTTTTAATGTGTAAAAAGATCTAATGTATGTACATTTACATGTCGCAGATCATGGACCAAGGAGACTAGCGAGCTACTCACCACTGCACCGAGGTGGGGTCTATCATCAGGCCACTACTGAAGAAGAAGCAGGAGTTATCTACAATGTAGAGCAGAATCTTAAGGTTTTGACCTTTGGAGTCCTTGCTATGAGGATAGACGACATCCCTCTCCATCTCCAGCAGCATACTGTGGGTGTGCCTAGGCGTATCGGCCAACTCCTCCATAGGGTGGCTAGAGCTGTGGTATGCTACCATGAATAGCGTGAGGAGTGCAAGGATCACGATTAGTCTCCTTATACAGTAGTATCTTCATTTTGTGGCATGTACACGATATGTAGGCCAGAGAGCTAAATTTTGTATGGGATGGAATCCCAAATTTTGTCTTTAGACACAACTTTATCATATGTATTCAGAAAAACACTTTTATATGCGATTATATACATGTGGACTTATTTCTATGACTTATTCATTTACAATGGCTTGTGTGTTTGATTTATGATGTATTTTTTATGTATGAGCTAGATGCCAATCCAAAATGTAGTTAACCAATGAGTCAGCTACAAAATTGAATTCTCTTGGTATATGCTGATATGAAATGTAATCAAAAGATCATTCTAAGGGGCATACTCTTCTAAATAAGCGAAGTAATATAGGATCGCAAATAATGTAGACACGGTTCAGATGGGACACCACGAGTTCGGAGTCTAGAAAGACTGATAAGGAGTTGATTCCAAGGGAAGCAACTTCAGTTAAGAGTTCGATGACTGCATGGTACTATGCAATATTGTTGGTTGCGGGGCCCAAGCAATTGCCTCTTGAGGAAACCAACTCGCTAGCAGGAGAATAAATAACCCATGCTACGGAAGCAAAGTTCCGGGTGTGTTGGCTAGCACCATCCGCAAATCCGTAGTAGGCATATGCGCTTAGAGGCACAAGTTGAGGTAAATGAGGATACATGAAATAAAATCCGTGCACACAAACACAAAATAAATAACTGAAAACAAGCTAAGTACATTATGTACAAGATGTCTCGCGCAGGATCAACCTACGCGTATAAACGTTTTAGGTACAGCCCGTTGCAGGGTCGCGCCAAAGGTGTACCATCACAGTCAATGAGCTCGAAAGCTCCTTTTTCCAATACATGTTTTATAATAAAGGGACTGTACCACATTGAATCTAGCTTTCATTTTCCTAGTTTGTCATGCATTTGGTCGTATGTGAGTATGAGGTCACCTTCGCTGAAAATCCAAGGTTGAATGGATTTGTCATATTGTTCTTTGATGCATTTATTATGGGCTTCGTTAGCTAAAGCAGCGTCGTGGCGGGTTTCATCCAGCTTGGCTAGATACAGAAACCGTTCCTCTTCAGAAGTTGTATTGGGAAGTAGCTCTACGACTATCTTCAATGACGGAATTTCACATTCAATTGGAAAAATGGCTCCCAGGACATACACCAGTTGGAATGGTGTGAACCCGGTAGCACTTTTCACTGAGGTTCAGTAAGCCCATAATACCGAAAAGAGAGCTAAGTGCCAATTGGACTTATGAGTACCCACAATGCGTTGAATCATGCATTTAAAAACTTTGTTTATGGCTTCGACTTGGCTATTGGCCTATGGGTAGTATGGGGTTGAGTTTTCATGACGAAAACCCAACTTGGCACTTAATTCTTCAATCATATGGTTCCTGAAGTGGGACCCATGATCGGTCACAATGTACTGTGGAACTCCGAACCTAGCTATGATGTGGTTGAATATGAATTGTGTTGTTGTTTTACCGTATTCCACGAAAGTAGGCATCGCTTCAGCCCATTTTGTGAAATAATCAATAGCTACTATGACATAGCTATGCCCCTCGGCTGAAGTGGGTTTACAATACGTGAAATTGATGCCCCATTTGGTGAAGGTACTTGTTAACACCTAAAAAGTGCTCACTAGCTCATTCCCTTACTCACATGACCCATTTGTCCACTTTTCCACCATCTGAGCCTCTGAAACCAACAAAAGGTCACCAAAAGACCTTAGTACACCCTTTTTTCCATTAAAAAAGATTATTTTTCCCAAAAAAGCATAAAAAACCCTCAAAAAGGGTCCAAATTCCCAAAAATATTAAAAAGGGAATTAAAATATTATTTTTATTCAAAAAAGGAAAAAGGAGGGAAAAGTACCTAAACCATGTTGGTCAATACCATTTGGTTTCCACAAAACCACAAATGGTATTTCCCACCACCAAAACCTATAAAAAGGTGGTAGGGGCTCCTCATTTCACATCCTTCCATTATCTCATCCTTATGCTGCTGAAATCTCCCCTGAGCACTTTTAGCCATTGAAGCAACCTTGGAGAAAGAGACCTATTGGAGTTTGGAGCTACTCATCTTGGGAGTTGCTCAACATCAACCTTCACCATTGAAGGTAATATCGCAAGCACTTGCTTGCCCCCCACTTTTCAATACAAAAAATTATTTATTATGTTTCTTGTTCTTGATTTTGAAATGTTTACATTATTTGCTTAGATTCTTGTTTAGATCCATGAAAAGTATTGTTTATTTAGTTTATTGTTTTTATTTCTATTGAAACTGCTGCTACTAGTTAGCAGGTGCCCATAGCACTAAGCCTGGTTGCAAAACCGGGCCAACAGTTTTTGGCGACTCCGCTTTGGTTTGAACTTTAGATCTCTAGTTTTGCCATTAAATCTTAGTTTTTATGAGTTTTTAACCTTTAGATCCATAGATCTGCCATCTTAGACAGCAGATCCATTGCTGTTCTGAGATTTGGCCCCAAAAACAGCCCTAAATTTCCAAATTTCGGGTTCGTTTCTCGGTTTCCGTGCACGGCTTCCGCCTCGCGGCTTTTTGCCAGACAGTCGCGCGGTCCATCGCGACTTTTCTGCGTTTTTCCGCGCGGTCCATCGCGACCTTTTTCCAGACAGTCGCGCGGTCCATCGCGACTTTTCTGTGTTTTTCCGCGCTGCACACCGCGGCTTCGCGGCCTTTTTCCGCGCTGTCCATCGCGACTGTGCGCCCAAAACCCGCGCGGTCCATCGCGACTGTGCGCCCAAAACCCGCGCGGTCCATCGCGACTGTGCGTCCAAAACCCGCGCGGTCCATCGCGAGTGTTCGGCCAAAACCCGCGCGGCCCATCGCGGCTGTTCGTCCAAAACCCGCGCGGCTGAATTTTTCATTCGGCCATCCCGATTTTGAAAAATATTTTTTACTGTACTTTCTGCCCATAGCACATTTTTTACAGTATTAAATTCTGCATATTTTACAGCTTTAAAAAAAAAAAATTTACTATTTAAAAGTGCATACCTAGAAATCTTTTTAAAAATTTTCAAGAAAGTGAAAGAAATACTCATTTTGCATTTTCATCTAGATTCAAATTTTTTCTTGTTTACTTCTTTAGAATCTTGCCCTTAGCAATTTTTTAAAAACGAAGAAATCCATTTATTTCTGTTAAAAAGGAGTTTATTATTTGCTTTCATAAATCCAAGAAATCCTTTATTTTTTGAGTTATTTTTTGAAAAGCATATTAATTCCTTTTAGTGAAAAAAGTCTTAAATATTTGCTTTGTATTTTCAAAAAGTCCTTTATTTTTTGAAAATTTCCCTTAAAGCGTTTAATTTTTTCAAGTTCAGTTTACAAACACCTCACGTGCACTCACACGATCACTTAATTGAACTAAGACTTAAAACGTACCCTAATTTGAACACACTCTTAACCCCACTTGGGGAACACTAAAAGAATTCTTGTAGCTAGGTAGTATTGGGGGGATAGGTGTTCCAATAACACCCCTCAGTTCATACATCTGAGACATAGAAGTTGTCCAATTAGGGAGCTAAAATCTCTTAGTACTTTTTGGCGCGGTCACAACCGGTTTGTGGGAAGGCCTCTCCCCTAGGAGGGTTGAAGTCGTGAGGATGGTTCCGGAAGCCTGAGTGGGATACCGAAACCCATTCAGTAACCGAAGGGCTACCATTCGCAGTTCTCGGGATATCCCTGTATTGGGATATTGCGATCAAAGGACCAAACGGCAGATTTACCTTTTCTCGACGCGTCATGAACGGAGTATCCTAGTAGCCTGTCTTTTAGGATTGATTACCCGGTGTCCCTCCCGGTAGGGGGATATCTAGCCGTTGTCTCTACATTCATATTGTCTGACTTGGATTTCATCACCTTGCAGAGGATATCGTCTGTTTGAGTCACAATACTTTTAGATTAGGTGTTTGCATGATCTTTACCACCTTTTGAGTCTAGTTACACCTATTTTTTCTAGGAGCCGCTTGCATGTTGGTATTCTGACCGGTTGTTGCATTCCTCCACTTATTGTAGCACAGCTGCTAGGATAAGTGCATTTTTTGAGGATTGATTTTTTGGCCTGTGAGCCTTATTTTTTCACTCCCCTTCTTGCACCCTTGGTTGCATTAGGGTTTTGATTCTTTTACATATATATCACCACCTGATACTTAAAACAATTTTTTACATAAAAAACATATTCTCACCATTGAGAATTCTAGACGTTCTCGTCGTCTACGGGGCGAACTCCCAGAGTTTAGTCCACTTGGCTCTCCACGTCACGGACGCAGAGCATTATCCCTTGATTCGGCACATCGTCAATCAATTAGACAGTCATCCGATTCTGACATACCCCACTTCACCTTTGATTTGGAGGTAGAATCCGAAAACCCCACCGAGTTACCACCAACCACAATTATGTCTGGAACACCAGTTGATCCACTATATACATTAACCATATGTCAGACATCCGCAGACCCTTCTGCGGGAATACCATCAATGGCAACAGCCACCCCCTTGGGTATGCCCAATATGGGTAACACTCCACATTCAGGAATGCCTAGCACAGGACCACCACCTGTCATGGGCATGCCCAACATGGGGGTCATACCCCCTTCGGTTTCCACAAACCCTATCCCAGGAATCCCTAGTGCGATTCCTAACCCAAGTGTAACTCCTGTTGCACTTGGGAGTGCTATCCCAGGAATCCCTAGTGCGATTCCTAACCCAAGTGTAACTCATGTTGCACTTGGCAGTGCTATACCAGGAATCCCTAGTGCGATTCCCAACCCAAGTGTAACCCAAGTTGCACTTGGGAGCGCTAACCCATATCAGGCCACACCTTTTGGAGGGCACATACCCTCCATACCTAGCATACCTATAGGCGCTACTGGACCCCTACACCATACCACAATGGCTAGGCAGGTCCCAGTTCCGGTCACCACATCCGCTAGTCTACCATACATGGCAAGTCTCAACCTGCCAGATTTAGCTAGGCTCACAAATGACCCCATCAGGCATGATCCTGCTTGGCCCCATATGCCCACTAAGCTTCCCTCTGACATCCCTAAGTTTGAGGGAAAGGCTGGAGAAGACCCCCAAAATCACATCATGTCCTTCCATTTATGGTGTTCCTCCAACTCCATAGTAGATGACTCAATCCGCCTACGGCTTTTACAACGCACCTTCACTGGCTCCGCAGCTAAATGGTATATCGAGCAGCCCCATGGGACGCATGCCACATTTACCTCCCTTGCCTCGACTTTCCTACAATTCTTCCAGTTACCTGTCCGTTACGATGCGGGCGTCGAGATCCTACTGTCTTGCAAACAGAACACGGCCACGCATATCACTGACCATATCCATGATTGGCGTCGGCGCCGAAGCCTATGCAAGATCAAATTAGACGACCGAATCTTTTTAGACTGGTTCCTTAAATCCCTCCTTCCTCTCATTGCGAAGGATGTAGCATCTGAAAGACCCCAGTCTGAGGAAGAGGCCATCCTCAAGGCCCAACAGTTTGATCTCATCTACGCCCAATCAGGTTACTTATACACGATCATACCGGACGCCCCACGAGGTGACTCTGCACGCGGTGACACACCGGGGGCATCACATGCCGCTGATGGCATTATTGGCCAAATTACACCGCAAGCAAAACCTTTCAGTATGGTGAGCACCATGCCCGCCCCAGACCTTTCTAGGGCTACATCTAGTTCCGGAGCGACGACTTCCTATGCTCCAACAAACCAGACCCATCACGTTCATGGACCCTCTTGTCCACAACATTGTTATGGCCAAGCGCCATCAGCATATGTACCTCCTACATACTATGCTCAACCTACGGTACAGACCCCCATGCAGTTCCCACAACAGCCCATGCATTACCCACAACCGGTTGCACCGGCTAACCTCACACTTCCACCAGCTCAGGGGTACCAACAACCCCAGCAGGCAACTGGACCACCTCCAGCTCCACCTGCATACTATCCACCGCAACCTGCTCCCGCACCTGCGGCTCCTCAGAATCCCCCCAATGCTCAAGGGCATGTCTACGCACAACAACAGCAGCCCCAATACCAAAATAACCAACGCAACCAGGGTGGGCAACCAAACCGCGGAAGAGGACGCAACCGTGGAAACAATCAAAACCGTAACCAAGCTCCACAACCTACCCATCCTCCGCAAGACAATAACGCGGCGCCCGCTCATCAGAATCCTGATCGGCCACCTAAGCAACCCAAAAATGCTAATTTACGAACAAACCATCCTTGTTCCATTTGCGGTGTCTATGGCCACTATACCCACGCTTGCCCACATCTGGAGCGAGCTCGACAACTATGGACAAATGACGCCCATCGTCAAGGGCAGGCGGCTCCTCAGCCACCACCCAACCCCCCACCACCTCCACAACAACCTTTGGTCCTCCAAAACCCCTTTCCAACACAAGGAGTGGTGAACACTCAGTCGTTAGCTCCCCAACAGGGCAACGTGCAACCACAACAAATTACTTACACAGCTCCTGACCAACCCATGTTTGATTCAGGCACCCACCACTTATTGATGATGTCCACCGCTGACGTCAATATCCAAACCCGTCGGAATCAATACGGACCGACTTCTGAAGCCCCCCCCGCTGAAAAGGATACTAATGCTAATCCCACTGATCAGACATTGCGTATACCTCAGGTTCCACTCGATGGCGCTTCTAAAGCACCTCGCTTCCCCCTACGCCGAATCAACAACAACCCCAATGCACGGGCCGCGTCCAACTACAACATTGTAGATGACTTAGCTCAATCTCCTGCAGCCATGTCTGCGTTAGAAGTCTTAAAAACCTGTCCTACTCAGCGCAAGACTTTACTTTCCGCCATTGGGGCGATTGACCCAAATGATTCGAACTTGATGACCTTTGATTTAGACCAATCTGAACCACGGCTGCCTTCTACAATAGCAGTCCAAGTTTTCGTTTCTATTCGGAATCTTGTCATCCATCGATGTATCATCGACGAGGGTGCCTCCACATGCGTCATGTCCACTTTTGTTTGGCAGAAGTTGGGATCCCCTGCTCTCCAGCAATCCACCACTGCCTTGCGGGCCTATGACGACCGGTCAGCTCAACCTCAAGGTTTATTACCCAAGGTACCCGTCCAATTAGGTGGGAAAACTGTGCTCATCGACATAGAGGTCATTAACGCCCAGCTCGACTATAACCTGTTACTTGGCCGCAGTTACATGTACGCCATGAAAGCGGTCGCTTCCTCCGTTTTCCACACCATGATGTTCCCCCACGAGGGACGCGTGGTCAAAATTGACCAACTCACCTACTATGATCCCAACGCCCCTGCAGCACCCGAGAATGTTCTTCCCATGATTGAACAACCCGCTTCTAGTGCAGTTACCTCCTTTGTTTCTTCTGTGGCACCCGGACTTTATTCGGATACACCAATGACCTCGACATTCCAGGCCATTCCACCACCGTCACCGGAGCCCCAAGTCGCAAACCTCTGTACTCTTTCGCAGAATATGCAAACATCCAGTGGTCAACCACCATTGATCCCCAGTCACATTGGTGTTACACCCATCCACACCATCCCCTTCCTATTTCCTCCTTCGGGTGTAGTAAGCGCCCCGGTTATGGCTACCCTTAGCCTACCCGGGCTAACATTGGGATTACCCGTGTGGTATATTCCGCCTCCTGTTCGACCACCGACCCCAGACGTCATCCTCCAACCGGTACAACCTATTGTTACCACAAATCAGCCTCCTCCTGGTGTCGCCATCCCTTCGTCGTCAACGACACATCCTCCTAACCTCAATATCCCTTCGTCGCCAATGAAACCTCCTCCTGGCCTCACGATTGCTTCGACGTCAAAGGATCCTCCTCTTCTTGCTAAGCCCACTGGGGGCAGAGGTCCACAACCATACACTGCTATACCACCTCCCAAGGCAGTCAAACCCCCACCGGTGTTTCGAGCTCCCCCCAAATGTTCATTATGCGATGAAATTGGCCATCCAACTCATCAATGCCCACATTAACCGGCACTCCAAGAGCATATGAATATGTTGGACGATGACATCGGCATCCCAGTAGTCAGATTAGAGCCACCTCTACAGCCCCGCGACAAATCACTGCGCACTAACCATCCTTGTGCTATATGCAGTGTTTACGGCCACTACTCTCACCATTGCCCTGATCTACCTGACTATAGAGCAGCGTTGTACGAGTTAAACAATGCCGACTTAGAGATATCTCCTCCCCTCATCGAGGAGATTCACCCCCCACCATCATCCTCGTCAGAAGAAGTCAATACGATATATATGATTTCAACAACCTTCAAACCAGAACCCCTCGATTTATGGTCTGAATACTTTAATACTGATGAGCATATTTTGGAGACACTCACTGCACCCGACTACCCTTGGGATGATATGCATCATCGCTCGTACTTCCTCCCGGAAACATCTACCTCCACCGCATCCAACCAGCTATCAGTCGAGTCGAAAGACTTCATACCCGCTAAGGTCGATTGGTTAAAGGACCCTATCCCAGCACCGGATGCCTTTGAAGAAGGGAACATGTCAAACATTTCCCCCACTATACAGATAGACATTTCCACAACACCAGGGAAACCTGAGCTCATCTCGCTGGGCGCATCTTGCACTCAAGCAGAAACTCAGGCATACAAAAAACTCTTTCAAGAGTTCCGAGACGTCTTTGCCTGGTCTTATACCGAGATGCCTGGTCTCGACCCCGCCATTATTGAACACCACATTGATACATGGCCGGAAGTACCCCCTGTTCGTCAGAAACAGCGACCTATTCACCCTGCCAAGCTCCCAGCTGTTAAGGCTGAAGTCGAGAATCTTCGAAAAGCAGGGTTCATCTACCCTATTCCGTACACCACGTGGGTGTCGAACCCCGTTCCTATCAACAAAAAGCAAGGCACCCTTAGAGTATGCACTGATTTCCGTGATCTAAACCACGCTTGTCCAAAAGACAATTTCCCCACGCCATTCATTGACCAACTCATTGATGAGTGTGCGGGCCATGAGGTCCTATCCTTCATGGACGGGTTTTTCGGATATAACCAGATTCACATCCGCAAGGAGGATCAGTACAAGACTGCCTTTACCACCCCATGGGGCACCTTTTCCTATCGCGTCATGCCATTTGGCCTTAAAACTGCTGGTGCCACCTTCCAGCGAGCCATGACCTATTGCTTTCACGACTTGGTCCATATCCTGCGAGTCTATCTTGACGACCTCACAGCGCGTTCTCGAAAACGATCCGACCACCTTAACGACCTCCGGCAAGTTTTCCTGCGTTGTCGCAAATATAAAATCCGCTTGAACCCACACAAGTGTGTCTTTTGCGTCCCAGCGGGCCGGTTGTTGGGTTTCATTGTTTCCCAAGATGGAATCACTGTCGATCCCCTGAAAGTCAAAGCCATCTTAGAACTTCCCCCTCCTCGCACGCTTCGACAGCTTCAGAGCTTGCAAGGGCGGTCCAATTTTCTTAGGCGCTTTGTCCCTGATTATGCCACCAAAGTCCACGGGTTCTTACGCTTACTTCGTACCCACATACCCTTTGTTTGGGACGAGCAAGCAGACACGGCATTCGAAGCCCTCAAGAAAGCTCTCACACAAGCCCCCTTGATATCCCCACCGGATTTCTCCCAAGACTTCACCCTTTACGTCTCGGCATCTGAACATGCCGTGTCCGGAGTTTTGGTCCAGGAAGATGCCTCCCACAAAGAGCATGTGATTTATTACGTCAGCCAGACCTTATCTGGCCCACCTCTACGTTACCCATACGAGGAAAGATTAGCACTAGCTGTAGTCTTTTCCGTACAAAAACTGCGACACTATATTTTGCTTAGTCATACCACGGTTGTCGCCGACTCCAACCCCATGGTCTACCTCCTCACCCGGCGGCTCCTTCAAGGTCGTGTCGCTAAATGGGTCATTATCCTCCAGGAATATGACCTTACTTTCAAAACTCCCAAAAGCACCAAAGCCCTCGCGCTTGCTCACCTCATTACAGATCTCCTATCCTCTTCAACATCACCCGTCATCCTAACGGACCTGATTGACGAGCAGATCTTCGTCATTTCGTCTGACGACCCTTGGTACGGAGACATTTTGACTTACCTTCGTACGCAAAAATTCCGACCACACATCGATCGTGATGGACGCCGTCGCATACGACACCACGCCCCCCGATACCTACTTATTGGGGATGTACTTTATCGACGCGGCCTTGATACTATCTTACGCCGCTGCCTATCCCATAGTGAGGCAGAACAAGTCCTCAATGATTGTCATAGCGGTGCCTGTGGAGGCCATTTCTCCGGCATGGCTACCGCCCAGAAAATCATTCGCGCCGGTTATTTTTGGCCATCATTGTTTACTGATTGCATCACCGCAGTCAAGCATTGCCAGAACTGCCAGCTGTTTGCCCCCAAAGCAAGAACCCCCCCTGCCCCCCTTCATCCAGTCATCACTGTTGGACCATTCTGTAAATGGGCCATAGACTTCCTCGACTGCAACCCCCCGTCAGCCGGCGGTCACAAACACATCATTGTGGCCGTAGATTATTTCACCAAGTGGGCCGAAGCCATGCCAACCTATAATTGCAAAGCCGACACTGCGGCACGGTTTTTCTTCAACCATGTTATCGCTCGTTTCGAAGTACCACAACAGCTAGTTTCTGACCATGGCTCTCACTTCGAAGATGCCGTCTGGAAGGAATTATCAACCATGTTGAAATTTGAACACCATTTCTCTTCCGCTTACTACCCCCAAGGAAACGGCCAAGTCGAAGCGATCAATAAAATCTTGAAGACCATTCTCCAATGTACTGTAGACAATCACAAATCCAATTGGCATCACATGCTTTTCCCGGCACTCTGGGCCTACCGCACATCAACCAAAACCGCCACCGGTTTCACCCCTTTCCATTTAGTTCATGGTGTCGAATCTGTCCTCCCTATTGAGTGCCAGATCCCTGCTCTAACCATCGCCGTTGAGCTCCTACCGGATACTTCCCCGATCGAGCAACGTTTACTGCTCCTAGAGCAGGCCGATGAAGATCGGCGCACCGCCATCCAAAACATGGAAGCTGCTAAACAACGATCGAAACTAAGTTACGACAAACGCGTCCACCCACGAACCTTTTCGGAGGGAGACCTTGTCCTCGCTTACGATCAAGCTCATGATAAAACCGGAAAGGGAAAGTTCGTGTCTATGTGGCAAGGCCCCTACATCATACACACCTGCCTCGGGCAGGGGGCATACATTCTGACCGATTCAGAAGGCAACACCCTGCGCAACCCACGCAACGGGTTATACCTTAAAAGATTTTACCCATAGAAAATCTCATGGACACCATCGTCCATTTTAATATAGGCATACATTTTTTCACAAAAAATTCTTCAAAAAACCTAAATATTTGTTTTCTCTGCATGACCACAGATGGAGCCTCTTCCACTCTGCCATGTCGGTTTCGCTGATGGTGCAAGCCGTTGGTCTCCCAATCTCGCCTCCGCAGCTTGGGTAATATACTCCCCTTCACATGAGTTAATTCACATTGATGGAGTATGTTTAGGTGCCGCCACCAATAATCAAGCTGAATACGATGCCGTGACCGGTCTCCTGGCCGCTGCTCTCAAGATAAGCATACGTCACCTCAACGTTTTCTTGGACTCACAGCTCCTAGTTTCCCAGCTCAACAATGATTACCAGGTACGCGATCCGTGTCTTTTCAGAAAATTCCTGCGCACTAAACAAATGGTTAGACAGTTTGAATCCATTACATTCACACATGTCCCAAGACACCTCAATAGTGTAGCAGACCATATGGCCAACAGTGTCCTCGACTGGCACACCAATCACATCATGTCATATCCATAAACAAAAATGCATCCATGTGCAAAACATGTGCCTCCACGGGCATATACAAAAAACCAATGTTGCACCCACGTGCATAACATGTGCCTCCACGGGCATAAAACAAACAAACCAAAATAATGCATCCATGTGCATAACATGTGCCTCCACGGGCATATATAAATCTACAAACACACTGCATCCACGTGCATAACATGTGCCTCCATGAGCATACACAAAAGACAAATGTGCATCCACGTGCATACACGACAATATATCCAAAATATATATCCACATATATATACAAATCGAATAGTCAACATGTCATAAGTGCCCCCAGCACTCAATATACAAAAAATACATCTGTCATACAAAAAATGCTTCCCCATATGCTCATGAGCATTTGGGGGCAAGTACAATGTCGTCTACTCATCTGGATCCTCAGGATCCTCGGGCTCCTCCTCCGGCTCCTCCTCCGACTCCACCTCCGCCGGCCCAGCCGGGTCAGGACGACCCCGAACTCGCCGCTCTGCTGGCCCTGCTGGATCATCCCTCAAACGGATCCTCCCCTGAGCCGGCCCTGCCGGAGCATCTCCTCCACCACCCCCGTGCCTCGTGGCCTCGGTTTGCGTGCCACATCGGACGTTCTCCATTTTCGATGTGCCTTATATCGCCGGATTCAGTTTTCCGCGCTCGTGATGATGCTTGAGGTCATTTCTCGCTCTCACCTTTAGATTTTTTGGGCATTTTTTCCACGCCCCCTCGTCACCTCGGTTTGCGTGCCACATGGGCCGTTCTCCGTTTTCGATGTGCCTTATATCGCCGGATTCAGTTTTCCGCGCTCGTGATGATGCTTGAGGTCATTTCTCGCTCTCACCTTTAGATTTTTTGGGCATTTTTTCCACGCCCCCTCGTCACCTCGGTTTGCGTGCCACATGGGTCGTTCTCCGTTTTCGACGTGCCTTATATCGCCGGATTCAGTTTTCCACGCTTGTGACGACGCTCGAGATCATTTCTCGCTCTCACCTCTAGATTTTTTGGGCATTTTGCCTTCTGACCCCTTCGTCACCTCGGTTTGCGCGCCACATCGGCCGTTTTCCGTTTTCAACAATCCTTAGGTCACCGGATACAGTTTTTCGCACTGATGACGATGCTTGAGACCTTTTCTCACCCTCATCAATCCATTTTTTGTTCGGTATAATTTTATCCCTTTTTCGGGCCGAGCAATCCCTTTTACGAAAAAGGCACTTAGGGAGTTTCTGTTAAGCTCTTTTCTGACTCCTAAAACAATGAAAAGATTGCCGAGCAATCTTGCTTCCTTTCATGCTCGCTAAACGTATCTGAAAGGGCGTCTACCTGGTATAAGTTTACCCCTTTTCCGGACCTTGTAGACTAATTACGAAAAAGGTATACTCTAGTCACATCGGCTAGAAGAGTTCTCCATCCGCATCATTTTATCCTTTTTCGGGCCTTGGAGACTAAACTTACGAAAAAGAAACACCAACAGAGTCCACTTACCGTTTTCAGACTCTCTAAACATGAAAGCAACCATGAGCATGAGCCGTCCTGGGCTCGCAAAATCCACAGGACCATACCATTCTAGAGCACACTTTTATCCCTTCTTGGAGCTTATTAAAACTACGAAGAAGGAATTAATGGTGCCTCTTGGCGCCACGACAGATCACATCTACTCATATGGCAGCTTCCCCATTTTGGTCGCCTTTGTTCAGAGTATTCTGCAGTATGTCACCCTGATAATCCCTCGACAGCACCTATCAGCTCGTCCTCCCCCCCAGAGTCAATATATACCATTCAGCCAAAGCAATGATCCCCACACCTACAAGTCAGTTCCCTACGCTGCCAGGTCAACCATGTCATCATGCTCCGAACAAAGGAAGTTTGAGTCTACCCATTTTTTGACCCAGTTATTTCCCTTCCCCACAAGTACGTCAGTCCTACCATCAGTACTACATCACTTCAGTTCTACACCTCGTGCTCCTATCAAGGAACGTCATTGCCTTGTTAGTTGCTGGTCTCCCTCTGTCGACGACAACTACATTGATTCCAGAGGATAGACCTAGAGGTCCCTGTGTCTTGGACTCATTACCATTTATAATGAGTGCCTACGAATCATTTCGAGAGGAATCCTCAGTGCCTCTCCGAATGGTTGTTTCTCACATGCTCGACTTCAACACCTTGATCGCATCGTTGAGACTCGCACAGGGTATTGGTCCGTTCAGTTATTAGTCGAAGACCCCGGATACCGCCTGACTCCTCCACATTTGAGAGTCTACCTATGGATACAACCAATTACATTTTTTCTATAAATATCCGGGTTGCATATGGCGAAAGTATCCCAGATGACTCACAGTCAGTGAGTCCATACAGATGTTGGACACCTTCAGTTTCAGCAGTTCAACAGTTATTCCAGTGTATCAGTTATTGAGATCAGCCATGATCATGAGTATATCCCACAATAATGTCCCCTCTGGACCATTATGATGTACCAGTATATTTCTTTACGTATTAGATCCCCCTTCTTGGGACTAATTGTTTTGTATATGTCTTGATACGAGCATGGGAATGCCCGCCTCGTCCTTTATCAGAGATTATACCTCATTCATATTGAGGCCATGTAATATTTTTTGTTTTTGCAGCTTCCAAGGGCCGTGGCTCCAGTCTCCAACCGGTCTCTTCTCTCCCCTAAACCCCAGAAAAAAGGACAAAAGAACTATGATGTCTATCGGCCATACGATGAGCTCCTGCCCTCACACATCAGGGGGCAATCTGTTAACACCTAAAAAGTGCTCACTAGCTCATTCCCTTACTCACATGACCCATTTGTCCACTTTTCCACCATCTGAGCCTCTGAAACCAACAAAAGGTCACCAAAAGACCTTAGTACACCCTTTTTTCCATTAAAAAAGATTATTTTTCCCAAAAAAGCATAAAAAACCCTCAAAAAGGGTCCAAATTCCCAAAAATATTAAAAAGGGAATTAAAATATTATTTTTATTCAAAAAAGGAAAAAGGAGGGAAAAGTACCTAAACCATGTTGGTCAATACCATTTGGTTTCCACAAAACCACAAATGGTATTTCCCACCACCAAAACCTATAAAAAGGTGGTAGGGGCTCCTCATTTCACATCCTTCCATTATCTCATCCTTATGCTGCTGAAATCTCCCCTGAGCACTTTTAGCCATTGAAGCAACCTTGGAGAAAGAGACCTATTGGAGTTTGGAGCTACTCATCTTGGGAGTTGCTCAACATCAACCTTCACCATTGAAGGTAATATCGCAAGCACTTGCTTGCCCCCCACTTTTCAATACAAAAAATTATTTATTATGTTTCTTGTTCTTGATTTTGAAATGTTTACATTATTTGCTTAGATTCTTGTTTAGATCCATGAAAAGTATTGTTTATTTAGTTTATTGTTTTTATTTCTATTGAAACTGCTGCTACTAGTTAGCAGGTGCCCATAGCACTAAGCCTGGTTGCAAAACCGGGCCAACAGTACTGATGGCAACAACAAGGTAAAGTGGAGCAGGATGTGTCCGTTTCTTGCTATAGAATAATTGACAGGGTGGACATTTCTTGACCGTTTCAATGCAGTCTTTGAAAATCGAGGACCATAAATATCCCACTCATAGAATCTTTTGGGTCGTATCCATCCCAGAGAGATGACCACCACATGCTCCAGAGTGGCTGTCATTAAGGAGGTGTTCAGCCTCGTCCAAATCTAAACAACATCGAAGAATGGTATCAACACCATGGCAATAAAGGGCATCGTTAATGATGAGGTATTACTTAGCATGATGTCGGATGCGTCGTCGTTCATCGTGGTTGAGTTCGGGCCGAAAATGTTGGGTTTGGAGATAGATTATGATATCTCCATACCATGGATCATACGTGCCAATGAGGAAAAACGATTCATCAGGGAGAGAATCGATGGGCTCTGGTTTCTCAGTGACACGAGGCAAAGTACAAATCAGCTCTGCAAAGACCAAGAATTCTTGGATTTTGCTTTGGAAAATTCCAAGTCAAATTCTTGAAGGACCACAATCCAACGAGAGTATTTTCCCCCAATCACTTGACATGTGAGGATGTAGTACATTGGATTGAAATCAGCTATGACAATGGTCTGGCAAAGCAGAATGTAATGGCAGAACCTCTGGAAAGCAAAAAATGTAGCCAGAGCCAGCTTTTCAACATGCGAGTAGCGGGTTTCAGAGTCGAGAAGACTCTTACTAAGATAATAAACTACATGTTCTATGTCATTGGCGTCTTCCTAGACTAACACCATGCCAATGGTGGAAGTGGAAGCTGCGAGATATAAGATGTAATCCCGTGTGTAATTGGGGGGTTGAATTATGGGATCCTTAGTGAGGGCTTCCTTTAGATTATCAAAATATCGTTGGGCTTCATTGTCCCAAAAAAAGGGGATGTTCTTTTTCAGAAGCCTCATGTAGCCTTTGGTGATCTTGGCAAAATTGCACACAAAACGGAGTAGAAAGTTTGCATGCCCCTGCAAGTTTTGAAGTGCTGGTGTGTCCGTAGGTGAAGGCAGAGCTAGAATGGATTCTACCTTCACTGGGTCTAAACATATACCATCCTTGGAGATTATGAATCCTAATAGTTTTCCGTCTTCAACACAAAAGACACACTTGTGTGGATTTAAATGAATATTGTAGTGGCGACACCTAGAAAAGATGGCACTTAAATGATCTTGGTGATCATCCCAAGCCTGAGAATGGGCGAGGAGGTCATCAAGATATGGTTCTACAATATGTTTAATGTTGTGAAATGCGTATGACATCGCCCCTTCAAAAGTTGCCCCAACATTCTTGAGGCCAAGGGTAGCTTTCGGTACACAAATGTCCCCCATGGGAAAATGAAGGTTGTCTTATGCTGGTCGGTGGGGAGTATCTCTATCTGATTATAGCCATAGAAGCCATCCATGAATGAAAAGATGACACTCCTGGCACAGTTATCAATAATCTGGTCAATAAATGGAGTTGGATAGTTGTCTTTTGGACAAGCTTTGTTCAAATATCGATAATCGACACAGACTCTAATCGTACCATGTTTCTTTTCCATGAGAATGATATTAGACACCCATTCTGTCAACGGGACAAGGTAAATAAAACCAGCATGCAGAAGTTTTTCAATTTATGCTTTAATAGTTGCTGCCTTGCGGGGATTAATGGGCCGGAGTTTCTGTCAAACTGGTCCAGCACCAGGAAAAGTTTGGATCTCGTGGACCACGATGGAAGGGTCTGCTCCTGGAATTTCTTCATAACTCCAAGCAAAAACATCGCAAAATTATTTAAATAAGGTAGTGTATAACTCCACCTCAGTGGGAGTACATGTCTTGCCTATGTGAATATTTTCCACGACAACAGGTTTCACTGAAATGTTAATAGGAGTAGTTTCCATGATGTTAGCCAATTTTCCTTCAGAGAATATATCGTTGAATGAAGTGGGAAACTTGGGTTTAACAATTTCAAGTGAACTGTTGGATTAGGTCTCTTGCTCGATCGCCTGGATAGTAGGGAAAGAAGACCGATGATGGTAATCTTCCCAGAGCGGTTCATCAACGCACATAACCTCCATAATCGACTCATCGGAAGGAAACATCGATGTGAGAGGATCGATAAGTGGTGACAATGAGCTAGCCTCAGACGAGAGCTGTGCCACAGTGTGATGCGTAGTAGGATTGACCCAATCTGTGGCTGACTGGATCGCCTAATAAGTTGCGAGGTTCCTGTTTAAAGGCATGGAATTTTTGTAGGTTTCAAACTCTGTAGGACTTGGTATCACCCAAGAAATGGCAGACACATTAGATGGGGTGATACTTGACGATATCATGTTGATGGCATGTATAGGGTATCTGAGCTTTGGGAATACTCCGATGAGGGAGGAATCCTTCATAAGACCAACGCCAACATCTTGGAAACTGTATTGGGACTGACCCAAGAATGGGACATTGTGGGCGGAGTTCGAATGAATGTCTAGAGTACAGAATTCTAACTGATCTATAGTGACAATCTTCCCTTGATGAGGGAATTGTACTAGTCGAAAGACGGAAGATGCAACGATGGTCATGGCGTTAAACCAATTCCAAGCGAGTAGAAGATTATAATCCAATGGTGCATCTATGACTTTGATGTGTATAGATACTGTCTTTCCCCCTAGTTCAACGCCAATCGCAGGAGTGATTCTGTATGGTTGAAAACCATGTCTGTCAAATGCTTTGAGAGTAATGGGAGAAGGTGTATCTTCAGGTGAGCCTATGGCTCTCCAACAAGTCAAGGACATGATCGACGTGGAATCACCTTTGTCTAAGATAGTTTGATGAATGTTGTTTCCACGGATCTTTGTTTGGATCTGGAAGGCTAATTGGTGAGAAATCCTAGGTTTAAAATATTCCAAGTTAAACATAATCGTGTTCGAAGTATCTGGTTCTACTACCCCCAGTGCTGAAAGTAAGGTCCTGCGCTGAGTGGGGAAGTGTTGGAGAACCTTGAGAGTCGACATCGCGCATGGTGCTTGAACTAAGCCCTCAACAATATTGTAATTTTGGGCTGCTCGCGCGTTAGGATTGAATGTCACCTTTCGGATGGTGCCTTTGGGTGGGCATAGCACTGTGTCTGTGATAGGTCTCTCAATGTGGAGATGACCATTGGGGGGAGGGATGATAGAAGGATCTTCAGAAGGGGACTTGTCATTGGATGTCTCTGGTTTGTTTGAATTTGGAGGGGTATTGTATGTCCTTGCTCGAGTGGATATATGAATCTCTTCATTACTCATCATCAAAACTTCACGGTTTGCAGATGTTTCTCCACGGGGTGGGTGGTTTGGATTACCCCCTTGTGGGGGATCGTGAGTAACCATCTGTTGCTGTTGATGGGGGAAAGGATCGGTTAATACTGCCGAGTGGGAGGATCCTTTAACAAATTTGTTGACTTCATCCTTGTAAGGACAGTCTCGTGTGTAGAGATCTTCCTAGCAAATCAGGAAGGGAAACTTTGCTTTCCGACGTGGTTTGGGATCATTGTTGGTTGGTTGTGGCTTTGGGTTCTCCTGTTGGTTAGACTTTTTCTTGGATTTTTCATGGTTATTCTTCTTCTTTCCCTCGGATTTTTGTGACATGGATTGAACTGCGTTCACCTTGGAGGAAGGAGTAGGAGAGGTAGAAGCTTTGGGAGCATCCTGGGATGGAGAGGGGGTAACAGTAGCTTGTTGCCCGCTCGAGTTGGGTGCAGGATGAGCCTTAACTGAACCGACGATACCGTCAATGGGGGGTTCAGTGGTGGGCTTGGTTGGATCAGTAGTGGTGCAGGAGGCATGGGGAATAAGATCGTATAAATTTATGAATTGGGTATATACCAAATCCATATACTAAGCGCAAGAAATCACTTGTTCCTCCGTGACAGGTTTGCCCATGGAAATATCCCTGGTGATGGGAGGCAGAAATGACTTCGTGAACCAATCAGTGAGTAACTGGTCCAAAATGGGTGCCTTGATTAACCTGCGGCAACGATGCCACTCATGAATATGATCCGAGATATGTGTAGAATTGGTTTGACGTAATGAGGTCAATAGGTCTGTTTCAGTCTCGTATCAGATGGGGAGCTGGAAATGTGTCAGAAACTCCATGGCCAAGGTATTGAAATCGTGAAAGTAGTGTTGTGGCAACTCGATATACCATTTTGTTGCCGTACCGGTGAGCGTATGCTGGAAGAGCCATAACTGAATGGATTCGTCCATCAATGAGTTTGTAGAACGCCAAAGATGGAAGGTCATTACATGGTTCTTGGGGTCTTCCCCGGGCTTGGCATCGAACTTGGGAATGTCCAATGGTAGTTTGGTCAAGATGGGTGGCCAATGTGGTTGCTGCCATATGGGATCATTAATAAGTCTCGACAAATCGGGCAAGTCTAGCGTAGCCAAGCGGGGAAGTTGACGATTGGGCTGCGGGTATGAGTAGTAATTGTATGGTGTGGGGATGCCCATAGGGCCTTGCACAGCATAATGCTATGTGTTGTACCCATACATGTTTCCTGCGGGATACTGTTGGACGTTCTGAGGATAGTAGACCATCTGGTGAATCGGTTGTGTGTTCAAAATCATGGGATTTACCGTCTGATTTGGAATCACAGTAGTAGTCAGTTGTTGAGCGTCCTGATGAGTAGGGATGACTGGTATAGTAGCATGGGGTTGTTGTGTCCCAGGAATGTTTCATGTTCCTTGTTGGGGTATAGTACCCTGGGATTGTTGTGTCCCTGGAATATTTCCAACACCTTGATTGGGTGGAGGGTTTCCTGTACCAGGGTTAGGGGATGCCTAAAAGAATGGCATCCATGGAATATTGGTTCCACCCTGATGAAGAGGTGGAGGCTGAAGAGGTGGGTTCCATGGATTATTCACGGCTGAAGGATAAGGAATGCTAGAGTTCAAGTTGGGGGGAGTAAAAGGTTGATTAGGTTTCCCCCCAGCTTGATTCCAGCTTCTGAACAAAGAGTATCCCCCACTCTGTGGGATTTGGGATCCCCAAGAAGGAAGAGTTCCTGACGAGGGATGTTGAAAATGGGGTCTGGTTGGGATACCAGCATGAGTTTGTTCGCTTCTAGGTGAATTATAGGTTCCCAACTGAGCAGATGGTGCTAATTGAGAGGGTTGTTGGATGGTACCAGTGGGGGCGTTAACAAGTTGTGTTCCTCCAAATGGTGTAAGTTGTGGGCCTTGTTGAGCCGTTGGAAAGAATGGAGGTGTTTGTTGAGTAGCCCCTCTTTGGATGGTACCAAGGGGTTTCCCTCCAGTAGATGGATTGGATGGTCCCGTTGGAGGAGGTTGGTTACTGGGGCCAATGTTCCCAATAGATGGTTGTCCTCCTGCGGGTGGGTTTGATGGTCCGCCTTGAAGGGGTTAATTATTGGGATCAATGGTTTGAGTAGATGGTTGTCCTCTGGAAATGGTGTATATGGTGGCCGAAGATGAACCTCCAGTCAACCTGGATGATCCAATAGTATGACTGGATGTTCTTCCAATACTAGAAAGGTGGGGTAGTGTCGATTGGCCCATAGCACCAAAGGTGCCGATTTGTGGGGGGGGTCTTCCATACGTTTCAAGTGGGGATGGTGAGAACATTTGGTTATCCCTCATAAGGGGTGTGTCCCCAGAAGGTACGCCAAACATATTGTGTGACACTAAGTGTGGGGAATATAACCAAGGGGTATCAGGCATCAGGTCCATAGGGTCTTGAAAAATAGGAAGATCATCGAGTGTTGCGCCCAGATTTGTATCCTGTATGGTGGAGGTGGGGTTAAAAATGAAAGCTGGTCGATCAGGGTCTGGGATGAGGTCTGGTATAGTGAAATATGAGGGTCTGGATCCGTCAGCATAGGAGTGATGAAATTATGTGCTAGACGAAATATGGGGAGCTCAATAATCAGGAGGACGAGTGGCATGGGGGTATCGGGAAGCCGATGAGAGCATTTTCTCTATATCACATTTGAATTGTTCCGATGCTAAAGGAGAATTAGCCAAACTAACCATATTGGATTGAATGGAAGCCATAATCTATTATCTTGAGAGGAGATCAGGGAGGGACACGTTGACTGGTATATTGCTAGAAGAACCCGTTTCATGAGTGTGAACATCTAATGGTGTCATGGTGGCAGGCGGAGGTTCCACCTGGGAGGTAAAATAGTCAAACTCAGGTTGAAATGGTGTGGTAGGTAGTTCAATTTCTTCAATGATTTCAATCTATCCATCCAGGACTCGAATCAACTCGGACGTGTCTTCGTCGGATCCTTCAAAATTTCCAACAGATCCCTCAGGAACATCATAGAAAGTGTTTATTGGCGGGGTGGTGCTAGCCTCCGGGAAAGTGATGACCTCCTGTATAGCATCATGTGTAGTACTAACTTCAGCAGCTAATGTGTTGTCTAATGTGGGAGTAATTTTTGGAATAACAGTGGGTTGTGGGACAGCCGAAATCTCAGGTATGTTACTGGTTTGAGGAACTGTAAGAGGTTCTGAGACAATGTTGTGAGTTACAAGTACAGGAGGAAACGAAGATGTAGTACAAATAGGTGGTGGAACATTCCCCTGGCCATCCCTATAGCCGGCACGGGAAGGAATACGTGATGTAGGTGGACCAGAAGTCCATGGTGGTGGTGGTGGTGGTGGGATTCATCCCTATATCCTCCGTGATCTTCATTGATCAGCCATAATGATGGGAATACAAGTTTTGGGGACAATCTCGTAGAAAAGAACTCAAAAACCCTAAAGCAGATGAGTGTGCAAAAGGGAAGCTAGAAAAAGGCAAGGCTCACAGGCAAAAAAGCAAGCTCAAAAAACTATACTGAGACCGGCGTCACAGTAAGCGAGCTGGAACAAAGGTGGCTAGAATGCCAACAAGCAACACTAAAAAGAAAAATGACCCTCTAAGAAGATTAAATAGCAAGCAAAACCTCCTAACTAAGAGCTGGAGACCTCAACAAGTTGTATCCTTCGCAAGGTGATGAAATCCAAGTTGAACAATACAAAATGAGAGACCAATAATGGAAGGATATCCCTCTACCTAAAGGGATCCTGGGTAAAGAGCCCTAGAAGAAGAGTCACTAAGATACCTCATTCATGACACATCAAAGAAGGATACTGGCACTTCTGCCTTATCACTCTTGTATCACCTATATGGTAGAGTACAAGGAAGACAATGGATCGATATTCATTAGGCGCTAAGTGGAGTGTGGCATTCCACAAAGTCCATCCAGAACCAATCCTCATGGCTTACCCCCGAAACGACGAGAGGCCCTCTCCACAAATTGGTCAATGACCATGTCAATAAATAATATAGGATTTTAGCACCTTAGAGGACAACAACTATGTCTCAAATGAAAATGACAAGGGGGAATTATTTGGATGCCTATCCCCGGTGTCCTACCTAACTAACAAATTCTTTTTCTCCTCAAGTGAGGTTATAGTGTGTTGATTTAGGGAGTGTAAATTTTAATGGTTGTATTACTCAATCGGGTAATGGAAGTGAAACTTGTGGTGTTATGACGACTCAAACCATGCAAATGAAGATGAATCGAAATGAGCCTTTCTGTTCGATGAAATCTAGATAAAGTAAAGTGGGAGTTCTTTGACCACAATGCATGCACTTTTTCAAAAGAAATGAAAAAACCACTCCAAAAACAAACTTTTTGTTTTCTTTTTTAAATAATGCCAAACTAATGAAACTACCTTCAAAATGCAATTGATCTACAACTAATGGCGCTTCAAAATGAGAAAAATTATGTGACAAGCAATGATAAGTGATTCACTTCCTAATATGCAAAATTATAAACTTGATCTTTTCAACAAAAGCAAGACAATGTTCCAAAAGAAATACTCCAATGTTGACTTGGATAACAAGAATGGAAAGTTATTGCTATAAGAACAATGTAGTCTTGAAAACCATATAATCAAGGAAAGACAAACAGTAGTAAAACTTGATTATCATGAAAGGACCAAGCCAATGCAAGGATGGTAAGGAGGTGATCAGGATGGGTATGGTGTCACTAACTGAAAAAAAATCCAAGCTCGAAACAAATAAAATCAAACCACAACAGACTTGCAAGTTATGAAAAGTGACAAGGTATGTAGACAAGAGGTAACAAGTAATGAGTAAGTAGGTATGGTAATAACAATGACCATGAACCCAAGGATGTCCAAGGTGTCTACAAAACTTCCAAAAATGAAACGCAAGAATTGTATTGTAGCTGGGTAGGTTACAAAGGTCTGGTAAATATTAGAGCAACAACCAAAAGCAGAGAAGTCAAAAATTGACCAAAAGTAACCAAGCAAACTGAGAAAAAAATCCTTTTTGCAAAGATTATCACGTGGCAGTAATCATCCCAGGCACGATAATGATGAATTATCACGTTCTTGCAAGAGTATAGGTAGCGATAAACTAGAAATTATCTCTCTGTAAGCAATGGTAGGGGCGCGATAATTCTCAGAAAGAGGAAAAGGGCAAAAGTTTGAGAAAAGTTGTTGACTTTTCAAGGGTTTGCCAACCCAGAGGACTCACTGATCATTGACAGAGGTCTGATGTAGAGGGGAGGAGAGAGAATGAAGGTCAAAGAGACCAACTTTGTAACTAGTTTGACAGAAGAGTAAATTCACAATCAAAATGAATGAGAGTAAAAGAACTCAAAACAAAAGGGGTTCAAACTAGCGGAGTCACCAGTTTTTGTTGTAGAGATTTATTCCTATGGGTAAGAAGAAGCCCTCTTAGAATAAAGTAAGATAGACTGACTCTACACTAAGACAAAAATAAAACAAATGTGATCTTGAATCCTAGATCAAACAAGTATTTCAAATTTTTTGTATTGAGGAGAATAAGAGAAAGTAACTTACTTTTCATCCTTGATGTTTGTCCTGCTTTTCGTTCAGATCCCGAAGTCCTCGCGATGAACCTGTTGAGATCAAACAATGCAAAAGCATATACAATTCTCCAATATCCTTGAATCACAAGTTAGTATCCAGATCTATATAGATGCAAATCATGAAATTGGAACACAATCAACACACATGACTTGGGAAACAAGACAAGTTACTTTATTACAACTTGAAGATGCTTACAAAGGTTGCTTGATGTCCAAGCCAACTCTCAGCTCCAAGTCTTTCCTCTAGCTATCTCTGCAAAAGTCTCAAGATCATAGGTTGGATGCCCCAAAAGTCCCCCTTTGGCCCATGGAAGGCCTCTCTTTTATAGTGTTTGGAAGGGTTAACCAAAAGGAGAGTAAAATGGATCTAATGAGTGTTTAGTAGATCAGGCCTACTAAACAGAGAGAGGGGGTTGGGATCGAATCAAGGATGGTAATCCCAAGAAAATATCTCAAAAGGTGAGATCCAAGATCCATGGAAAAAAGGTTAAAAGAGGATTATTGCGCCCCTGGGTCTAAGCATAGCACAGCATTATCGCTCCCCAACAGATGTGCAAAGCACGATAATTTATGCATATGGGGTCATAATGGATGACATGTGGCAAGTAAGATGTTGTCTTCGGTATTCAGGCAATAGAATTTACTCCTGGGTGTCCAAATGAGACTAAGGAGGGTACCTGATCATTAGGGGGAAGTGTCGTCTTAGGTCACTTGGTGTAAGGATGTGACACTAGGAATCAGTGTGTAATATGGAGGTATAACACACACACACTCTCTCTCTCTCTACACACACACACACACAACCCCCTAAACATCCACCTGCCCATAACCCACACCCCTCTCTATGTCCCCCTACTCCTTAATAGCATGCCCCCACCCTCTCTCTCTCACCTATACTCCTACCCCTACCACTAACCCCCCTTTCTTTCTCTATCCCCTCCTCCCCCTAACTCTAAACCCCACTTATTTCTCTCTCCTCTAGCCCCCTAACACCCACTTCTCTCTCACTCTCACTCACCCCCTTTTCTCAAATTGTCATGCTCCTCCAAAAACCCCTAACCCTCATGATATCTATATATTTCTCTACCCCAACCTCCCTCTCCCCCCTACAACTAATCACCCCCCCCCAATATCTCTCTCTCTCTCTCTCTCAAACCCCTACTCATCCACTTAGCAATAACCCCCACCCCTCTCATGCATGTCACCTGTAATCATTTAGTGTTATCCCAACAGTGTTCTCTTTAGATTTATTTTAATTTAATTTAGCTCTAATGAATTTGCAGGGTGCCTCCCTACCCCTCCTGCTTATGTTATTCTTTGCTTAGCTTTATTTTAATTTAAGATAGCTTTATTGAATTTGCAGGGCGCTTCCCTCCCCCTCCTACTTACGTTTGTAGGGTGAGGTTTTTATTTAATAACATTATGTGTAGGGTTGTCTTTTAATTTCACGTGATGCTCTCAAGATTTTCAATTCTTTGGTCATATTGTCTACATGCAACAATGTCTCATAACATCGCATTAGTGAAATCTTGGTTCTCATTCTGGATCTAATGCCACTATAATGGCAAACCCGCTTTACCAACACAAGCTTTAAGTTGAGCCTACTACACATTAAAATCTATTAAGTTTGACAACCATATAGATTCATTCACTTACAGTGATGTTTTGCGTAATCCTTTTGGTTTAGCGATCCTCTCGTCGTTGATTAGCTTGGTTCTTGAACGTAAAGCCCTTACTTTGTGTGATCAATTCCTCACACACATCAACGAAATAGTTATATTAGCTAAAACCTCGTGGAGGTCAAGTGTCAATTAGACCAACATAATCATAATATTTTTGTATCACATAACACTTTACATAATCATAGTTCCTTGCAACTTTTTTTTTTCGCTTAGAGCCCAAAAGGCCCAAGTGCTGGAACATCAGTTCTGATACCATATGTAACATAACCAATATCCTCATTACATTCTAGAGGAAATGGGTGAAATTTTTATTTTTATTTCTTGTCGAAAAAGCAAATTTGTGCTACACTAAAACATACTTGGTAAGTATATCATTTGAATAAGTATCAATCAATATAAGGAACCAGCTATATTGAACCAAACACTTCATTTAGGATTGTACAACTGCCACTATAAAATGGATGGTTAGATAATGCAGATATTCCACTAATATTTATATAAAACATTCCTTACCAACTTAGGTACATGGCCCATACTTCTTACTCCAAAATGATCCATCACCAACAATACAACCTACTTCCTTTTTACATTCCTCCAGAATGAGAAGAGGTTAACATTCTTTAGCTAGACATATGCGACAATGGTAAGTCATAGAAGAGAACTTCTTCTACAAAATAAGTTGGGTCCACACCTCAATTGGATATCCTCTTAACATAATTTTCTTCATGAAATTCAACTAAACATCGGAATCATACAGATGTACCAATAATCTTACCACAGGTCAAAAGTAGACAAAGATATATACTTATCTATCAGTAATATGGCATGTCATGGTTTTTCTTTTACACCCATTATACATTCTACCAACAACAATTATATTGGAGACTGATACTGGAGATAGTGCAAATATAGATTAAGAGAATTTACCTATGCTACATCAACGGTCCTCCTTTACATCATTCACAAAGAAAATACAACCATGAATATTCAACATGCCCTTTTTCACACCTTCTTTTACATATATCAACATTAATGCATACTAATTGTAACAGACCTTGCTATATGACCATTGTAACAGTCCTTGCAAGTATTTAATTCTTTAAACTCGGGATAGTGTCTTACTTTTTATCCACATAAGATTTAAACATTAATTATAGAGAACATGCAAGTGCACCTTGTTATTTTAAACAGAAGTTCATTCCTTCTTCTATTGCACTCATAACCATGGAAACCATATTCTCAAACATTAGACATAATTTCTAATACATCCTAAATTCAATATACCTTATAGGTAACAAAATAGTGAAACCATAAAGCATAGGTATGCTTCGTACGATACTATTCATCTATAAAGTCAGTTCCATATCGAATTCTTTTATCCAAATTTCATACAAACTATGTGGAAGAGTCTATTTCCATTGACTATCTACCAATCCGTTGTGCATAGATACATGGAAAAGTAAACATAAGAAAAGACTCTTCACTTACATTACTAGAACTTCAAGGGACGGGCTGGAAACTCTGCCAATGTAGATGTTTTAAGTCAAATATCTTACTGTTAGAGATAAAATACTTGAGTCATCTTGTCACTGCTTCTTTGCTAGCAATAGGGTACAAGATATATCAAAGATTATAATAGCTATACAGAGCATACTTTTCTTACTAGTTTGGTAGCGCTGAAAGAGAGTTTCTCTTATTGTTAGAGATAAAATATACCATACGAGATATGCAATAAAAGGGATATATATAACTGGATGATGCCAAATGCACAAACGTAGAAGATTCCATGCGATCATGCAATTATGCAAAAGAGTATATGTATATCAATCAATAGAATCATACACTATAATCAATGTAGAGCCAATGCTTAGATTACACGCAGAAGGAGATAAAGGTTCTGGGATAGGGATTTCTCATCCGTCTCGTCCCTAATGAAGATCATAAACAATTTATAAATACTGACACAACAAAAATGAAGATGGAGGAAGGGATTTGGGACTAGGCTCTCTCAGTCATCCTATCACCATCATTGTCACACAACAATAATAAATTCCCAGTACTAAAATTAACACAGATTTATGTGTATCCCAGTTATACGCAGATGATGGATGGGTTTGGGATCGGGCTTCCTCAGCAGCCTATCCCCATCGTTGGTCATATACCAATAATAAATATTGACACAACAAATATGCAGAAAGAGAGCAGACTCCTCCATATCTATCTCTTTGAAAATGTTAAAGCAATTCCCCCGATCCATTCTCTACATAAAAACGATTTGTGAAAACAATGAAAACGTTAAACCAATAAAATGTTTTCTCTACCACACAAAAGCAACAATCAAAACCGTTTTTCTCTACCACACAGAAGCAATAATCAAAAACGTTTTTCTCTACCACACAGAATCAGCAATCAAAAACTTTTTTCTCTACCACACAGAAGCAGCAATCAAAAACGTTTTTCTCTACCACACAGAAGCAGCAATCAAAAACGTTTTTCTCTACCACCCAGAAGTAGCAATCAAAAACGTTTTTCTCTACCACCCAGAAGCAGCAATCAAAAACGTTTTTCTCTACGACACAGAAGCAGCAACCAAAAACGTTTTTCTCTACCACCAAAAATGAAACGTCTTTCTTTAGGTTAACCAACGAATACTCATCTAGCATCGTAGCCCTAGCTTCCATCTATCTAACTAAAGCATTAACCCCAACCACAACATAATGCTCTGACCTGAGAATACAAGGGTTTTCATGCATTGGATACCCACGTGGATCCCCAAATAGAACCACGTCAAAAGAATAGCAGAGCCACTAACTGATTTAATTAAATACCTACCCATTACACCTACATGAGGGAATTTAGAAGGGGCACCATAATTAAATCAAAATATATATATAATAAACAATACGCATATATATATATATATTATCTCATATAAAACATATATATATATATACTTGAGGTAATACATATACATATGTATTTAGATAGCAATAGTTATGAGGCTTTAATTAAAATCCAGCTAAAAAAGATACTCCTTTACAATATAGGTATATCTATATATAGAGAGATAGATAGATAGATAGATATCATAGATAAATTAACCTAAAATCCAAAGCCTTATCAACTTCAAAACTCTCCCCCTTGTGGTTGATTGTACCCATTTTCCACTCTAGGTTGCATTGCCTGCTCTAGTCTAGGTTTTAGGTTGTGTCATTATGAAAATAGACAAATTTGAGTAAATAAGAATTTTACCAGAGAAGGGGATGTTACAGGCCTTCACCAGTAACCATCTCTATGATAGAAACTTGGGCAAATCCACCTATGAAAATGAAATGATGACTATCCTTCATGTAGTTGAGACATGGTGCCCCTATCTAATTGATCGACATTTGCAAATCAAGATAAATTATCATTGTCTTGAGTATTTCCTGGAACAACATCTTTCCTTGCCAAAGCAACAAAAATGGGTCACTAAGATGTTGGGTTATGATTATGAAATCATATATAAGAAGGGCCATGACAATGTTGTGGTTGATGCCTTGTCTAGGCAATTTGAAGAGGAGGGTTCATTCTTTGCCTTATCCTTTCCCATCTTAGGAAGGCTAGATGAAGTGTGACAAGAATCGTTGGCCCAGGACACAGTTTGCCACCTTATCAAAAGGATTCAAGAAGACCTGAATCCCCCACTTGAGTCATTATAGAAACTTTTAGGACTAAAATGGGCCGCCTACGGAAAATAATAAAATAATATTTATGAATTTTGGAGGAAAAGAGAAAAACTACCCTTTTCTTTGTATTTTCAACATATATCCTTCTCATTTTACTCATATTTTGAGCAGGAGAACTCGTTGGATGTGTAATTAAATTCCACATCCAATGAATACCCACACTGCATACTTTTGAGGTACCCCGCCCCATGAAAAATGAGAAATACATCAAAAAAACATGTTACCTTCAAAGTAACACGTTTTTTTATGTATTTTCCGTTTTGCATGGGGCATGTTACTTTGAAAGTAACATGTTTTTTTTATCTATTTCTAATTTTTTGGAGGGTAGGGTACCTCAAACATATGCATGGTGGGTACTCGTTGGATGTGGAATTTAATTCCGCATCCAACGAGTGCTCCTGTTGGCTCAGAAATTGTTCTTTAGCTTTTCAATATAGACCCAAGTTCTACGCGGTTCAGGGAACCAACAAACCCCTTTTCACCGGCGCTTTCGGAAACAGTCTATGAGCAGACTGAGGTCTCACCCGAGGTGAAGTTATGGGGAGGTTTCGGAATCAGGTTTCCACAACCGGGTGATGCGTGATTCAACAGAATGGGGGATTGCACGAAATTTACCTACTTCGCAGTTGTTACTTATACAATAGCGCATCCAAGGACTGTGCGATACAGGATGGCTATTCGAAAACAAGACAACACAACTTAGGACTGTGCTTCCTCTTTAACACTCACACATCTTCGACATTCCTTACTTGGTGCATATTTACACATTCAACAAGTATCTTAGACTGCGTATTCCATGAACTTATGCAATATGATGAACTATGATACAATTACACACTTTTGGTGGTGCGCTTCAGGGAATCACACTACACAGACTTCATTGATTTAAGTGTTACCCGTCTAACTTATGCATTCATCGTGTTCAAAAATACTTCTGCATTCAACATTCATTCATATGCACCCAACACTCAGCATATTATTCCTATCATTCATTCTTTTGGGGAATACATATGAAAGCAAAGATACATTTACTTATAAACAAGAACTTAACCATTCAACGGAAGCAAATACACATTCAATCAAACAAAACAACAATTTAATGTGGCTCACCCCCAGGATGGGAGCTACGTCCACAGGAACTGTTTTTTATTATCAATGGGAAGGGTTCAACAGTTCCAGTCTGCGCACTCAGCTGCAAACTCTTTTTTCTCTTTAGCAGGTCTCTCCGCACACAGCTGCAGAGCCTCTTTATAATCATCTCTCAACAGAGATCAATATTCAACAATACTCAAAATGAATACTAACCCTTTCCCTTACAAAATATTCCCTTTTATAGATCGTGCCCACAGGTCACGTCTGTTACAATCCATGTGGGACAAAACCCTAAGGTTACCCAAAATTGGTGTGGTTGCCCTGCTAACCAAAATATGTTAGGCTATGATAGTGACTTCATCATCGTGGCCACCCTTCTGCGCCATCTCTGGATTCTAAAATATCTGACCGCGTGTGGTCACGTCGCTTTCAGCCCCTCTGTCGAGCGCATGTCGATGGGTGGCTTTCATCCGTCCTTCCTTCTCTAATGGTTTTTGTGCTCGGTTCACATAATGTTTCCTTTCCTCGTGCAACTAGTCGATTTCCTTCCTTGCCACTCCTTACCTACCTCCTGGGAATCTCTGAGTATCTTTCCCAAAATAGATCATCGACCGATCTTACCAAAACTTATGTTGTTTTCTATTCAAAACCTTTCCATGCCGGATCTTCACGGAACTGGCACTTCGCAGCGTTGTATCTCCGCAGCGCTGTAACTTTGCAATGCTGGTTCTTCTACTTTGTCGATGTTGCACTGCGTTGTAACTTCGTAGCTCCCAAAACTGACTTGTCCAAAATTTTCTTAACTTGGGCCACGCCCAACAGGCCCCTAATACTCACATGCATCTCGTCCCCGAGCCACTCTCAATAGGTTCAGTGGGATTGGCCTCTCCTTGTTGAGCTATCTTCGCAGCAAATTCTTCATAAGTTGCGCTTAGCTTTGCAACTATGTCCTTAGATTCTTGTTCAACTGCTTTGACAATTTCCAACACTTCTGGCAACAAGTCTTCCTTAGCTTGTTCTTGGGTTGTCGTCTTCAATTCGCATAGTTCTTGCAATTTCATTTCAATATCTTGCGATATGGAAAGAGCTTCTTCCTGGATGGGTTGTGACGTTGCCTAAGTTTCAGCCTCCCTTTCTCTTAAAACTAGAGGTTCCTTCTTTAGTTCCTTGACTTCCGCAAACCTTCGGAGTCTCTCCATGGCTGGTAGGGTCTTCATCTGCACGTTTAGAGAATCTAACTCTGCTTGTCTTTGATGTACATTGTTCTGAACATGCAATAGATGAGGGTCCTCTTGTAGAGTAGTCCATACTCTAGTTGCTTCATCCAGCAAGCTCTGACACTTAGCTATTTTGCTGGATATGTTTTATGCGGCAGCTTTCACTTCTGCTGCTCTAATTTCCGTCTGATTCGGTGGTGTCTTCGAGAGATTTTTTGCTTCCAAGGTGGAAAGCTTTTCTTTGTAATCTGTCTCCATGTCTTGACTACCGAGCCGATCTTAAGGATGGTATCTGTGAGCTCTCGTTGCTCGTCGCACTCTGGTATCTCTGCGCAGACCGAAGCAACAGTTTGCTCTATTCTTCTTTGTTGCTCATGCTCACTTTCAAGCTCCTTATCCTTTTGCACACTCTCTTCCTGCAACTGCTTATAGTTTGCTTCGAGATCCTGGTGTTGGCTCAAACTCACCATATCTCTTTCATGGATTTCCTCCACAACCTACAAGTGCAGATTATGTAGGCCTTCTAGTGGTAACATGGAAATATCAATATCCACATGCGGCAATGTCTTTGCGCCTTCACTTAATTCATCGCTTGGAAGAATTACACTGAGTGGGTCTATGCGGACGATGCACGGTCACGGTTCCATAGTCAAATCCAAGGGCATTTTCTTCTGCTGAGATTTAGCACCGGATCTTCCTTCTGAATCAGGATCCTGAACCAAGTATTTATGGACTTGTTCCATCTTCGTCGCTATGCTCTGCAAGGTGGTCATATTTTCTTTTGATCTCGCTTGAATCTCCTGATTTTTGTTGTCTTTTAGGGAAAGTGCGTTTTCCATATATGCGCTGACCCTACCCGCGATGATCTCATAATCATCATCATGCAATATTGCTTCCGAGGGGAGCTTTGTGGCTTTTTGCTTCTTTTTCGGCCCTTTCTCTGGTACCAAACTTTCTGGCTCCTTTCTCTTTTCTTTTGGTGTACTCTCAACTTAGTCGGCTCCTTTGTCTTGCTCTTCACCGGTTTCTTCATTGACCTTTGTTGGGGTCTAAACACTTTCGATGACCATTGGCCCTTCGAACTTCCATTCTTCTAACCATTCCTTCATGATCAGGTCCATACCTGCTTTTTCCAGGTGATAGTTCCCTGCGAACCATTCTGGATTCTTTTTCTGCACCTTTGGTGAAATATAAATTAAATTCATGTCAGCTTTAAAATTTAAAGTGCGGATATACTTTGTTGTTAACTCCTTTGAAATGCATAGTGTGCGAACACTGGCATCACACAAGTGCTCGTAGTATGTGAGGAATACTTCATTTGAGGCAGGTTGTTGTTCTGTCTTTAGATTTGCCAAGAGATTTGCATATCTGGGTCCTCGAAAATCCTGGATGAGAGAGGAAAGACTGGCATAGTGCTTTGGTTCTTTCCAGCCTACAAAGGCGATCAACACAATCAACCAACTGTAATGAAAGGTTGTTCCATTGATCTGAGTGTCACGGACATCATCCAAGAATTTGTTTAGCAGATATTGACACCAGTTAATCCTTAATCCCTGCGTTGTCTTCGCAGCGAGGTGAATTTCTCCTACTGGCACTTCTATTGGTATTGCCTTTCGCAAGACTTTTCCTCCAAGAAGTTGTACTACAAACCGCGTAGGGTCTTTGGTGATAAAACCTCATTTTCCTTTGGGAATATGATATTCTTCTTTCATATACGCGGCGATCTCTTTATCTCTGGTTTTTCCTGCCAAGAACTTCTTAGGGTCATCACCTCACTTACTTAGCCTCGTGATCTTATCGATCAAGTCTATGGTGAGATCAACATTCTTGTCCATCTGCAGGTAGCCTTGGTGTGTGCGCTATATTAGTGTGCGCACAACCACATTGAGTTCGGGACTCTTTTCGAAGTGTGGGATGCGCAGCAGGTTCAGAAGGCCTAAGTCCACGACTTTGGAAAGCCAACTTTGTGCTACCAACAATGGATTATTCTTCACGTCCATCTTTTAGCACATGTATCGGTCCGGTTGAAACTGAGGGTACTTTGGCTCATCAGGATCCTTGAGCTATTGTAGTAAATCATAGTCTTCAAACTTGTAATCTGGTAGCTTCCCTAACAAATTTTATTGTGGTTTGACATGGCTGGACATCGGTGGAAGCGGTATCTCATACTTGGCATTTCTGGTAAGTTTCACCGTTGGTGCACCTTGTGCTCGCGGAGAGATATAAGTTGGTCTTAAGTATATCGGTAGCTCTGTGTCTATTGGTGGGGCGTTTGGTTTCTTAGGCCCTATTATCTTCGGCTTTGATGTTTCAACTACAGGTTCTTTCCCCTTGTGCTGCATTGTTGTAGGGTGGCATGCTGAACGGTGTGAACCGTGGCCTTTTTCTGTAATAGGTTTGCTTGCAGGGGTTCTCATCAACCCTTCAACTCCAGTTCATTTAAAGACGTGTACCACTTCATCTAGAGTACACTCTTCAGCCATTCACTTACAGTGCGAGTATGAGCTCAAGAAAATCAATGAATTCTCTGTAGTACTTAGCTTGAAAATCGTGGTAACCAAATCACTTTGCAAACTGCGGTATTTATAGGCACTGGAATCCTTACCCGCACCCAAAAACGACTAGATAAGCATTAAATGGCATGACCCCTGGTCGAATCCGATGAGGATCTTGGTCATTTTTCTTCCTTGAATTGATCAAAATAATTAATTTTGCATTAAATGCTCAAGCAAACGTTAGAAAAATCACTGTATAACGGCTAGTTTTCAGCTCTAACAACTATTTGGAGGTGTTGCGTCGAATTGCGCATACGGGTGTCACCACTCCCAACACGATGAACTACGCGGTGTCATCTTAGAACTTTTCATTCTTCCAATTTCCTTTGATCTGCGCAACTGCATTTCAAACTTCGCAACCACATGCTTCTACTTTTTTCTTTTCTTTTTTTTTCTTTTTTTTCCATATCTGCGCAGCTTCACTTCTCTACTAGTGCTGCATGGTAGATGCATCCTTTCCATCGAAATTCACGTATCGGACCAAAACTTTGTGCAGACTCTGTTCAATTTCTAGTGCCCAATTTCAACTATACTTGACACTTAGAAATTTCCTTCTCTTCTGATCGCTAAGAGTTCTGTGGAGTAGGACTATCCCTGTAGGGTTTTCATCTACTTCCATTAACCAGAACTAGTAAGTTGTCTCTAGCTAACGTGGCTAACTGAGTTGCGCCACTATTAGTAACATGCATAACAATATATGGCCCAAGCCAATGCATTTTAAATTTGCCAGGAAATTTCATGAAATTACTATCATACAGGAGGCCAAGGTCTCCTACCTGGAAGAATTTGTGCTTGATATGGCAATCATGCCATGCTTTTTCTTTGTCCTTCTGCACTTGCTGGTGAAATCCTGCAATGAGTCGATCTTCCTCCAATCCAACCAAGTGTAGAATCCTTTATTGAAATGTCTCTTCATGTGCCATGTCTGTGAATGCTGCAATTCTTAAGCTTGGTACGATGTACTCCATCGGCATCACAACTTCCTGTCCATAGGCCAATCTGAAAGTTGTATGGCCTGTCAATTTCTTACAAGTTGTTCAATATGCCCATAGTACAGCTAGTATGCGCGGATCCCAATCGTCTCTGTTTGTGTTACATACTTTGGTCAGCACATTTTCCATCACTTTGTTAAATGCTTCGACAATTCCATTGGCTTGTGGATGGTACGGTGTACTCCTCTGATGATGTATCTAAAATTCTTCAATTAGTGCTTAAATGGTTTTGTTCAGGAAGTAAGTTCCTTGGTCACTCATTAAGATTTTTGGGCATCCAAATATGGTAAGGATATTCTCAAAGATGAACTACGCTACAGTCCTTCACTGGTTTAGCTTCTGCCCATTTGGTGAGATAATCAGTCGTGGTGATAATATATCTCGCACCGGTCCTCTTTCTCGATGGGTTAATAGGTCCCACGAAATCAATGGCCCACTTGTCAAATGCTTGTGTCAAATGCGGTCTTAACAGAATTTCATCTCTGCGCGATAGCTTTCCAGTCCTTTGGCACACATCGCAACTTTGGAAATGTTCCTTTGAGTCTTTGTGGAGATTAGGCCATCATAGCTCTGCTCTTAATATCTTCTGCGTAGTGACCTCCAGACACACTTGAATGTGCCTCAGCCAATATAAATGACTTCTCATGCTCTAAAACACAATAGCGCAACACTTCATCTGGTCCCAGCTTGTATAGATGTCCTGCGATGAACCATTTGTTGGCTCATAAACTGTTCTTTAGCTTTTCAAGATAGACCCGAGTTTTGCACGGTTAAGGGAACCAACAAAACCCATTTTCACCAACCCTTTCGGAAACAGTCTGTGAGAATACTAAGGTCTCACCCGAGGTGAATTTATGGGGAGGTTGCGGAATCAGTTTTACACAACCGGGTGATGCATGATTCAACGGAATGGGGGACTGCGCGAAGTTCACCTACTTCATGGTTGTTACTTATACAATAGCGCATCCAAGGACTACGTGATATGGGATGGCTATTCGATAATAGGACAGCACAACTGAGGACTGCGCTTCCCCTTTAACACTCACACATCTTCGACATTCCTTACTTAGTGCAGATTTACACATTCAACAAGTATCTTAGACTATGTATTCCATGAACTTATGCAATATGATGAACTACGATACAACTGCGAACTTCCAGTGTTGCGCTTCAGGGAATTGCACTACACAAACTTCGCTAACTTAAGTGTTACCCGTCTAACTTATGCATTCATCATGTTCAAAAATACTTCTGCATTCAACATTCATTCATATGCATTCAACACTTATCCTATTATTCCTATGATTCATTCTTCTAGAGAATACATATGAAAGCAAAGATACATCTACTTATAAACAGTAACTTAACCATTCAATGGAAGCAAATACACATTCAATCACACAACACAGCAATTTAATGTGGTTCACCCCTGGGATGGGAGCTACATCCACAGGAACTGTTGTTTTATTGTCAATGGGAAGGGTTCAACAGTTCTAGTCTGCGCACTCAGCTACAGACTCTTTTCTCTCTTCAGCAGGTCTCTGCGCACACAGCTACAAAGCCTCTTTACAATCGTCTCTCAATAAAGATCAATATTGTCATGTCCCAAATTTGGAATTGGGTCACAATGGCCTAATCACATTGGCCATATTCATTAGAGTTTGTAAAATTGATGTTAAAGGTCAAATAATTGCCAAGGAGGAAAATTACTAGTTTCCTAGGTTTGGGGTGGAAGCTTTGGGATTTGGAATAATGTGGATAATAAATGATGTTTGAACATTAGAGTGGCATAAATATTTAATAAAGGATATAAATAAATATATACAAGTGAAAATCAAAGTGGCATTTGATCATGAAGACACATGGAGAAAGTGGGGCCCAGATATGGCTAGATTTCCCCACTACACTTGGCACATTCTCTCACCAATTCGAATTCAAGGTGAATGGTAACATACTTGGGGGAGTCCAAAAGGTATTATTCATGGCATGACTCATCCAAGGTCGAAATATAGAGGAAGAGTAACTCCCATGGAAGAGGAAGAGGCAATTTGGAGCTAGTGAGACACTTGGGCTAGATTCCCTAGCTCTATGACAACAATGATGAAGATGCTATGACACCTATGACACAAATCAGACCTGAAGGCTGACATATGACATATATGACATGTCAGGGCTAAAAATAGACTCCAAGAGGGCGCTCAAGGGTGTTAGGGCAGCTAAGATGCTTCCACATGTGATTTGGTGGAAGTGGGAGACTAGGAATTGTTGTACAAGTGGCGTTCTTTGGAATCTCTTCCCAACATGAGTTGGCATGAGTCTCTTGGAAGGAATTCGACCCATGGAGGACATTAGAAGTTTATAAATGTCAATAACAAAGAAGGAAATCAGCTTTTGATCATTTGGAGAATTTGCAATTGCATTTGTGAGGAGGGAGAGCTAGTGGATGACTAGTTTCTTGCCTTAGCCAATTTCGAGGGTGAAAGATTCCCATCCAAGTTGGCAATTGGAAAGGCCATTCAGACCTTTCATTTGGAGCTTTAATGGAGTCTTTATTTGCAGGTGTAAGCTACAGGGCAGCTCATGGTTTCTTCTATTGCAGCTCACTCCTTCAACCATTTCCAGTTTTGATGGCATATTCGTGATTCTTGAGGGAGGGCGTTTTTGGTGAGCTATTGTGATCTTTGGGGAAGCTTTTAATGCCCCATTTCTTTTGTAATATGAATTAAATACTCTGTTCTTCATCTCCAAAAAGTTTCAGGTCGAAATTCCAAGTAGAAATGTATAAATCTCATTTTTAATGGAAGAACAATGCCATTTCCCCACTACCTTGTTGTGAGCCAATGTATTGATGATGATTTCGAATGAATGGATGATTCTCTGATATATTTGTGATAAATATACTGCCATGGATGTCTTCTACAAGTTTCATATACTGTACTTGAGCATTTGAAGCATTTTTACTCAGTTTAGTTGTATTGGGAGGTGAAATAGTGCCATTTCCCCAAGGGTCGAATTGGGGATTTTTGCAGTTGAATGGGAAAGGGTGAGAACAGTTTCAATAATCCATTAATGGTGCATATGAGACTTTAATAACATACTTAACACCTTACATACCTCTTTTCATAAATTTGAGTGGGTTTGGAGGCATTTGGGAAGCCATTTTCAGTACTTACCCCATGGGGATTTGAACCCCAAATTACTAGTAAAATTGCATAATTGGTCCAGAATCTTAAGAGAGTTTGCAGAGGTCTTTTGGTGGCCATATTTAATCCATAAACATCATATTCAAGTTATAATATCATTCATACACCTTCCTTGAATATTTGAAGGCATTTGGAGTCAATTTGAGACCTAGAGACCAATACTAGTCAAAGGGAAATCACTAGTAAAGTTACCTACATTGATCAGAATTGAAAGAGGATTTGCAGAAGTATTTTAAAGGTCCAAAGGCATCCTTGAAACACATATTTATGTTCTAATATCATTAATATAACTTCTCAGAAGATTTGGGATCATTTGGAGCAAATTTGGGACCTAGAGATCAAAACTAGTCAAAGGTCGAACTAGGGAAAAAAGTGGAAAATTGTCATTTTAATAAAATTCCCAACAAGGGACATTACAGTGGTATCAGAGCATGATCTTGGCACCTGATGTGGTATAATATTCATGAGAACAATAATTCAGGTACCACCATTAGATATTGAAACCAAAAGTGCCTTTGTTGAAGAAAAAAAAAAAGTAGGAGAAGAAGAGCAAATTTTTTGAGGAAACTATGACTAGGGATGAAAAGGGAGCCTCATATGATGGTGAGGAGCATATAAAAATTATGAAAACAATGTTTGAAGATATGACCAAGAAAATTAAGGAAGGATTCGAATTGTTTTCTATCGAACTTGTGGAAAAAATTATTGATTTTGAGGAAACCAAGGGGAAAAATGCATCAGCTTGCTTGAAGGAGCAAAAGGAAGAGACATCACAAGATCATGAAGAAGATTCTATTGAAAATATGGAAGATCATTTCGAGACACCTTCTAGCTTAGACATGAACCAAAGAGCATCCACTGATGGATGCTTAAACTATGAAGGAGTACCTACTGATGGGTGCTCACACCTCTATGTTGGTGACATAGAGATCACTTTTGAAAGTGTTGCTGCAAGCCCAAGTTCCATTAAGCATGATAATGAAGACCTTGCAGCAGTTGAAGAAGAACCAAGATCAACTTCTCCATCACCACTTGAGCTTCATGAAGTTGGTCCAAGAAAAAATGAAGAAGATGAGGAGGTTCATTTGCAAGAGCCTCATTTTCTTGAAGGGTCCTTAAAGATGAATGAAAAGAAGATCCAAGAGTCCCTCAGCATTCTCCATGACACTCAAGCATTGGTGTCAAATTCTTGTTGGAGGGTTACTTCATTGGAGGAAACATCCTTCCTTGAAGACATGGAGAAGATTCAAAGAGCAATGTGCCACATCAAAGGTAATTTCATGTCTTTGCTTTTTGATAGAAACCATTTGTTTGAGCTTAATGAATTGTTACATGATGCATACTTGAAGAATAATGAGGATATTCATAAGCTCACAATTCAAAATGAGCAACTTCTTGAAAAGTTGCAAGATACTTGTTTTTCCTCCTATGTTTCAGATTGTCAAATGGTAGATTGTTTGGAGGATTCTCATGAAATGGTGGATCATGAGAAATGTGAAAATTTGAATGTTCTTGATGTGTTTGAAGATGAAATTGAAGAGATCCAAACACTTGATGTTGTGGAAGAGGAATTTGAATTGCCTCTTGATGAAGGTTATGCAATTTTTAAAGAAGAGCATGATTCCTCTACATTGGAACCAAACTATGACAAAGAGTTCACACTTTTGAAGGAGCTGCATGATACTACCCATATGGATCCTCCCCATGATGAAACTTCTGTACTTTTTGATCATTTGGGTGATTTGGTTCATTCTCCTACATCCTACAATTCCATGTTTTGCAACATTAGTCTCAATGAAGTATGGGTGAAAGGGTTCTTTTTTATGGTGCCACATGAGGAGTATGGAACTCCTAGATTTACTTTTTATGATGATATGGTTGGAGCACATTCTTATTCACATTTGCAGCAACATTATTTGTCACTTTATGATGATGCAAATCTACATGGATGCACCTATGATATGCATTTGAGTCACTTGAAGACTCATGGTTTTTCTTGCTCAACATTTGATTCATTTGATGTTGGAGGAACTTCATCCAACACTTGGGAGAATAGATTTATGATTGGAGAACATTTTTGTTGGCAGCCACATACTTTGTTATATTTTTATGACTCCCACATTCAGGGATGTATGGGTGAGACTTCTTTGAGTCATTTGAAGTCTCCTTGTTTTTTCTACTCATTATTTGGTTCAGATTTTAGTGGAGATTCTTCATTCACTTCTTGGATGAAAGAATACATGATTGAATATTTTGATGCATATCACATCCTTTTGGAGCAGCATTATAGGACATGGGATGCTCACCTATGTCATTGGAGCAGATTTGATTGGTCACTTGAAGCTTGTATGCACTTGGAAAATGGTGGTCTACTTGCTCGGAGGTATAAGCACTTCCATGACTCTTTAATGAAGCATATCCTTGATGTACATTCTCATTATGTTGTTATGTACTTTGATGATATATATTTGGTACTCATGATGTTTGGAAGAATTCATACAAGAAAATGGGATCCAGGAATCCTCTTATCTAATGGTGTAGGTTGGAGAGCACTCTTAATTGTTGGGGTGCAATACAAGCAATGGGACCCTGGAATAATTTTTGTCTCATTGGTTTCATTTTTTTTGGGGGGAAGCAAGCAGTATGGGAGATGGATTCCCCACTTAATAAAGTGATTTTTATCAGAGTAGTGCAGCAGCAAGCATGGTGGTTCTTCTCTAAAATCTTCATGGAAACTCAAAGACTCAAGGTTGGGCAATTCAATGGCAACTTCAAAGAATTATACAGGAAGCAGGTTCTTCAACACCCATGTTTGAAATTGCTTGAGGACAAGCAATATTGGGAAGGGAGGATTTGTCATGTCCCAAATTTGGAATTGGGTCACAATGGCCTAATCACATTGGCCATATTCATTAGAGTTTGTAAAATTGATGTTAAAGGTCAAATAATTGCCAAGGAGGAAAATTACTAGTTTCCTAGGTTTGGGGTGGAAGCTTTGGGATTTGGAATAATGTGGATAATAAATGATGTTTGAACATTAGAGTGGCATAAATATTTAATAAAGGATATAAATAAATATATACAAGTGAAAATCAAAGTAGCATTTGATCATGAAGACACATGGAGAAAGTGGGGCCCACATATGGCTAGATTTCCCCACTACACTTGGCACATTCTCTCACCAATTCGAATTCAAGGTGAATGGTAACATACTTGGGGGAGTCCAAAAGGTATTATTCATGGCATGACTCATCCAAGGTCGAAATATAGAGGAAGAGTAACTCCCATGGAAGAGGAAGAGGCAATTTGGAGCTAGTGAGACACTTGGGCTAGATTCCCTAGCTCTATGACAACAATGATGAAGATGCTATGACACCTATGACACAAATCAGACCTGAAGGCTGACATATGACATATATGACATGTCAGGGCTAAAAATAGACTCCAAGAGGGCGCTCAAGGGTGTTAGGGCAGCTAAGATGCTTCCACATGTGATTTGGTGGAAGTGGGAGACTAGGAATTGTTGTACAAGTGGCGTTCTTTGGAATCTCTTCCCAACATGAGTTGGCATGAGTCTCTTGGAAGGAATTCGACCCATGGAGGACATTAGAAGTTTATAAATGTCAATAACAAAGAAGGAAAGCAGCTTTTGATCATTTGGAGAATTTGCAATTGCATTTGTGAAGAGGGAGAGCTAGTGGATGACTAGTTTCTTGCCTTAGCCAATTTCGAGGGTGAAAGATTCCCATCCAAGTTGGCAATTGGAAAGGCCATTCAGACCTTTCATTTGGAGCTTTAATGGAGTCTTTATTTGCAGGTTTAAGCTACAGGGCAGCTCATGGTTTATTCTATTGCAGCTCACTCCTTCAACCATTTCCAGTTTTGATGGCATATTCGTGATTCTTGAGGGAGGGCGTTTTTGGTGAGCTATTGTGATCTTTGGGGAAGCTTTTAATGCCCCATTTCTTTTGTAATATGAATTAAATACTCTGTTCTTCATCTCCAAAAAGTTTCAGGTCTAAATTCCAAGTAGAAATGTATAAATCTCATTTTTAATGGAAGAACAATGCCATTTCCCCACTACCTTGTTGTGAGCCAATGTATTGATGATGATTTCGAATGAATGGATGATTCTCTGATATATTTGTGATAAATATACTGCCATGGATGTCTTCTACAAGTTTCATATACTGTACTTGAGCATTTGAAGCATTTTTACTCAGTTTAGTTGTATTGGGAGGTGAAATAGTGCCATTTCCCCAAGGGTCGAATTGGGTATTTTTGCAGTTGAATGGGAAAGGGTGAGAACAGTTGCAATAATCCATTAATGGTGCATATGAGACTTTAATAACATACTTAACACCTTACATACCTCTGTTCATAAATTTGAGTGGGTTTGGAGGCATTTGGGAAGCCATTTTCAGTACTTACCCCATGGGGATTTGAACCCCAAATTACTAGTAAAATTGCATAATTGGTCCAGAATCTTAAGAGAGTTTGCAGAGGTCTTTTGGTGGCCATATTTCATCCATAAACATCATATTCAAGTTATAATATCATTCATACACCTTCCTTGAATATTTGAAGGCATTTGGAGTCAATTTGAGACCTAGAGACCAATACTAGTCAAAGGGAAATCACTAGTAAAGTTACCTACATTGATCAGAATTGAAAGAGGATTTGCAGAAGTATTTTAAAGGTACAAAGGCATCCTTGAAACACATATTTATGTTCTAATATCATTAATATAACTTCTCAGAATATTTCGGATCATTTGGAGCAAATTTGGGACCTAGAGATCAAAACTAGTCAAAGGTCGAACTAGGGAAAAAAGTGGAAAATTGTCATTTTAATAAAATTCCCAACAAGGGACATTACAAATATTCAACAATACTCAAAATGAATATTAACCCCTTCCCTTACAAAATATGCCCTTTTATAGGTCATGCCCACAGGTCACGTCTGTTACAATCCATGTGGGCCAAAACCCTAAGGTCACCCAAAACTGGTGCAGTTACCCTGCTAACCAAAACCTGTTAGGCTATGATAGTGACTTAACCGTCATGGCCACCCTTCTGCGCTGTCTATGGATTCTGACATCTCTGACTATGCGTGGTCATGTGGCTTTCAACCCCTATGTCGAGCGCATGCTGATGGGTCACTTTCATCCGACGTTCCTTCTCCAACGGTTTTGTGCGCTCGGTTCACATAGTGTTGCCTTTACTTGTGCGATCAGTCGCTTTCCTTCCTCTCCACTCCTTACCCACCTCCTGGGAATCTCAAAGTATCTTTCCCAAAATAGATCGCCGATCGATCTTACCGAAACTTATGTTTTTTTCCATCCAAAATCTTGCCATGTCGGATCTTCGCGGAACTGGCACTTCACAACGTTGTATCTCCGCGGCGCTGTAACTTTGCAGCACTAGTTCTTCTACTTTGTCAATGCTGCGTTGCATTGTAAGTTTGCAGCTCCCAAAAATGACTTGTACAAAATTGTCTTAACTTGGGCCACGCCCAACGGTGCCCGCTCAAAATTTGAGTAAAATGACATTGAGATATGTTGAAAATACAAATTAAAAAAAAATAGTTTTTCTAATGTCAAATATGCCATGTCAACCGTTATGGTTGACTCTTTTCTTGAAATTCTATTGGTTCTTGAATTCAATGGATCTTTTTCTTATGGGGTGGATCGTTTTCTTATGAGGTGGCTCGTATATTTATGAGGCCCATTTTAGACCCCAAATTTTCTCTAATATGATAACTGGAACCAAAATATGTTAAGGTATAAGGTGCGCATGTTCCTCACATCATATTCTACATTGAAACCAAGAATCTTGGTGGAATTACATTCATCGCCCATAGTAGTTCACTTAAAATTTCATAAACTTATGAATGAATTAAGTGATATTTCTTCTGGGAAGCCATGAAGAAAGGTATCCATAACTTCATTGCTACCTGCAACATTTGTCGATGACATAAGGGTGAAATAGTGAAGTCACAAGGGGCTTCATAGCCACTCCCCATTCCTAATCATATATGGATGAACATCTATGTGGATTTCATTGTGGGGATTCCTAAGGTAGGAAATGATACAATCACTATGGTGGTCATATATCATCTGACCAATATTCCCATTTTTGTTCCTTACCATCCACTTTTACACCCTCTTAGGTGGCCCAAGCTTTTTTGGATCAAATTTTCAAACTCCATGGCATGCCCACTTCTATTGAGACCCCACTTTTACCAGCAAGTTTTGGAAAGGGATATTCAAATTTCAAGCCACTTAGTTGAATCTCAACATGGAATACCACCCCAAAATAGATGATCAAACTAAAGTGGTCAATAAGTGCCTAGAAAACTACTTGCGCTACTTTGCATCATATAAGCCACAACAATGGGCACATTTGCTCCCTCTGGCAAAATTTTGGTATAATACCACTTATCATGGTTGCACAAGGATGACCCCATATGAAGTTGTGTATGGCTAAAAAGACTTATCATTGTTTTCCTATATATCAGGTACCTCACAATTTTAGGCAGTGGATGACGCACTCCACACTAGGGATAACATTCTCTGCATCCTTAAAGATAAAATAATTCCTTCCCAAAACAGAAAGAAGCAACGGGTCGATTAGCATCACTCTAAGCGCTCCTTTGAAGTTGGAGATTAGTTGTTTCTTCAAATATAGATGTATAAATAGGCATGTCTCAAGGCCCATATCTATCAAAATATCACTCTAAATATCTCTCGACCCTACACCTTTGTACAACACATTAGCCAAGTCACCTATAAGCTTGTTTTTCCATACCAATCCAAGATTCACCATGTCTTACATGTGTATTGCCTCAAAAAAAGTGTTGGGATCAAATTGAAAATTACATACCTGTTTACCAGTACTAGACGAGGAAATATCCATTTAGCTTCAAGCGGGTGTAGCATTGGCTTCCAGAAAATGACAATTGTGAGGGCACGCCATCAAGGAAGTTCAAGACATGCTGCTAAAAGATGCCACTTGGGAACCATCCAACATTTTACAGCAATTTTCACATCTTTATCATTGAGGTAAATGTTTCTTTTGAAGGGAGTGGGCACATTAGGGTCCTACCCTAACCACCATACTCTAATAATTAATCATACATAGTATAAGGACATAACTTTGTAATAAGGCCCAATAAATTATTGTTCACCAGTCAATGTAAAAGGGTCTCTTTATTAATTAAGTCCCATTAGGAAGTTGTATTTTGACCATGTCAAGTAGTTAGGATTTTGGACATTTGAAGCTTATTTAAAGAAGCTTCAAGGCTATGAATTGTTTTGTGAAGAATATTGTAGCCAAGTTCTATTCAAGTGAATGGTCTCCCTACCATAAGAGACCCGTGAACATTGCTTCCATAATAAAAAAGCTCTTTTTCTACCATATTTTTTTATTATTGTCTCATTTTTTGTGTTATTTATTTATGGTTACTTGCATGCTAATATTCTTATATACTATGTGATTCTCAAGTTACAGGGGTAAGGAATACCACATTCTTTATAAATCATTGAAAGAGGGGACATTATGATCTAGTTGGATGTTGGCAATGAAAGGAAGTTTTGTGATGTACAACATGTACCATATCTACGGAATCATTTTCTCTCAATCAAGATGATGGATAAACTGGGGTATTCAACTACATTCATTGATAATCATTGCAAGATTACCAAAGGATCCCTAATGGTAGCAAAAGGAAAATCATGATGGAACCCTATATTGTTTGATCAATGATACAATGAAAAACCATGCAACAACAACAAACTCGGGGAATGTTCTATATGTAGTGATGTTGTGGCATCAACGAATTGGATATGTGAGTGAAAAGGGTTTTTTAATTCAGCATGACCAAGGCTTACTTTATGAGATAAAGTCTTGTAATTTAGAGTTGTGTGAGCACTGTATTTTTGGTAAACAAAAGAGAGTTCTATTTAATGCAAGTACTAGTAAAAGTTCTTATTTTTTCAACTTATTCATTCTGATATATTAGGAGCAATCCCCACTCAATCTATAAATGGTGACAGGTATTTTCTAACTTTTAGGGATGATTATTCTAGAAGAGTGTGTGTGTTTTTTGAAAAATAAGTCAGAAGCCTTTAAGAAATTTAAGGAGTTCAAGGCACGAGTATAGAAATTTTTGGACAATTCTATTTTATGTATCAAATCATATAATGGAGGAGAGTATTTCTCCAAGGACTTTGATCAATTGTGTACACATGAAGGAATTAAGCACTAGAAGACTACTCTATACACTTCATAGAAAAATGGTGTGGCTAAGCAGATGAATCGAACAATCATGGAACATGCAAGAAACATGCTTAATATGCATGTGTTGGATAATGGATTCTAGGTGAAGGTTGTTAATACAAATACGTATCTTATAAACACATCAACTACATCTGTGTGGGATGGACAAATTCTAGAGGAGGTTTGGTTTTGTAAGCTAGTTGATTACTCTCATTTGTATACCTTTGGTTGTGATGCATTGGCCCATGCGACTAAAGAAGAAAGGCCCAAAATTGACCCAAAGTCAAGGAAATGTTTGTTTCTCATCTATGATAATATAGTAAAGGGGTATAAACATGGTATAGACAGTGGGATCCTACTGACCACAATGTAATTGTTAGATGGGATCTTATTTTTAATAAAAAAACTCCATGCAAAGGAAGGAGTTATAGAAGACACATGAGATTGTACATATTGAAGTAGAAATTAGTGAAGATGAAGATGAAAATGAAGCTTCTAATAAACATAAGAACAAATTTAGTGACCATGAATTAGAAGATCTACATGTCCTAAGAGGCATCAAGAAAGGTATTGTCATGATTTTTAGTCTTCTTTTTCTTTGTTAATTGGTGACAGTGAACCCAGTTCATTTCAAGAAGCTAGAGAGTATAAGAATGAAGATAAATAGAGGAAATCCATGTATGAAGAAATGAAAGCACTACACAAAAATGAAATGTGGGAACTTGTGGATCTCCCACTAGGAAGAAAGCTTGTTGGAAACAAGTGGGTGGATAAAATAAAGAAGAACAATAATGGATTGTTGAAACGTTATAAAGCTCACTTGACTGCAATAGGTTGTGTGTATAAGTAAATTATATATTTTAGTGAAATATCCTCTATGGTTGTGAAGTTGTCTATTGTAAGAGTTTTATTTACACTTGTAGTACCAAAAGATTTAGAATTGGAGAAACTGGATGTAAAAAATACTTTCATGCATGGTGGTCTTGAGGAAGAAATTTGCATGGATCAATTTGAGAGCTACAAAGAAAGAGGCAAAGACTATTTGATTTTCAAACTCAATAAATCTCTGTATGGATTGAAACAAGCGCCAAGGTTGTGCTACAGAAAAATTGACACCTTCATGAAGATCCAAGGTTTGAATATAAGTGAAGTTGGACATATGTGTATTATAAGAGTTTTGATGACCAAATTTTTATTATATTGTTGTTGTATGTCTATTATATGTTGCCTCCAGGACCTAGCATGAAGAAAAGTATTTATCTTAAGGCTTAGTTGGCTAGGACATTTGAAAAGAAGGATTTAGGTGTAGAAAATAAAATTCTAGGGATGAAGATACATAGGGACATAATAGGTAGGAATATATAGTTAAGTCAAAATTTATATATAGAAAAGATTGTGTAGCTCTTTAATATGCAGAATGAAAAATCATTTAGCACCCCACTTCCTACACACTTCAAGTTGTCTTTCGAATAGTATCCTAGTATAGAAGCAGAGAATACAAGCATGTCATGTATACCATATTCATTAGTAGTAGGGAGCCATTCATCATGGTGAGCACCAGACCAGATATGGTGAATCCCTGTAAGAAGCATTGGAATGCTATGAAGTGGATACTAAGATATTTAATGTGCACTTCAGATGTTGTTATTTGATATAGATCATGAAATTTACAAATTAAAGGGTTTTTCATATTTTGATTTTGGTGGAGACAGATATAAATGAAAGTCTACTATAGGATATACTTTCACTCTTGCTGGTGGAGCTATAAGTTGGACGTCTAAGCTGTAGACAATGTTGGCCTTATCGGACACTGAAACAAAATATGTAGCAGCAACTGAAACCAATAAAGAGGCAATATGGCTAGAGTGACTGATGGATGACTTCAAGATAATGCAGGGGAAGATTACTTTGCATTGTGATGGTCAAAATGCTATTCACTTAGTGAAGAATCCATATTTTCATGGTTTCATAAAACATATTAATATTAAGTACCATTTCATAAGGAAAGTGGTAGAAGGTAATATCATGTTGGAGAAAACTGATATTAATGAGAAGACTACAAATATGCTTACAAATCTTATCAAAATATAGAAGTTTGAATGGTGCAAAACTTATCTTGTCCTGATGAAAATGTGATGAATTCAACATTGGGCAATGGCATGTGGGTGCAAAACAAAGGCAAGGAACTTCTTGTATTTTCGAATTCAAGTGGGATAATATTAGGAGATGAAGTCAATAAACATATCTCTGATATTATTCTTATAGAGTACATGACTAGGCCCACATGTAATTTGTATATGTTGGTTGTGCCAGGGGGTGTGAGGGTGGAGCGCCCAAGGAAAAAATTTATGGAACCTTCTAGTGTTTGTTGGTTCCTTCCATAACCCTCTTGTGTACTATATAAAAGGGAAATGACCACTAGCATTTTTGTACAAGAAAGCATTGTATTTTTTTCCTAATAATAAAAAAAAAATTGAAGTTGTCATTGCCCCATTGTTTTACCTATGAACATCAAGGTTTCCACATACATCTCATTTTATATTGTTATTGTTGTTTGCTTCTATTTTTATATTTTTTTAAACAGAAATCGACACCATCGAATGAAAAATTTTGGTCCCATTTCTAGATGTAATGCCCTATTTTCCTTAATGTTTTCATAATATAGTATTTATTATTATTCGAATGCATCTGAATTCCAAGGATGAACCATTTGATTGACAAATAAATTTAATTTGATAAATCCATATGCTTTGATCATTGAGTTTGAATATAATTGAGGCATTTTATATGGTTCATATTTGTCATTAGATGATGATGTAGATAAATGCATCTTGATAATTACATATTTATCCACAATATGTGTTTTGTATCATGTTATGATTTTATAGTGTTACTAATTATTTAACCAATATGACAAGAAAAGACGCATAAGCACATGGATGTTGAACTGCGCCAAATTGCATAGACTTCATAGTGAGTCCAGATATAATGATTTGTTATATATGTGTATTGATATGTTGGTTATTTTATTAGGTTATTTTACATGTTGCTATCAGTGTGTGTTGAGATAGGAAACAAGCTTTCCAATCAATATTTACAAGGGTGACGGGGTTGTCTATGAGATGTACAGGAGTACAATAGGGAGAGGAAAGTATTGTTCCTACTTTTTCCTACTAGCACGCCATTCCTTGTATTGAGTTGAAAAGTGTGAATTACTTTTACTAAGAGGTTGTACATTTTCATTGGGGGTAGAAAGTGGATTCGATAGCTCATGAGAAATATTAAAGGGCACACAAAAAGGTATTATAATTATTCCTCAATGACCATTAGTCACTCAACTATGAAATATCTTCCCCCCACCAAGGAAAACAAATAATTGAAGGGTGTGAAGAAACATGGCACCCTTGGTATTAAACATGATTACTGAGAATATTTGAAAGAAATAAGTAAAAAATGATATAGGCATATACATATTGTTTAGCATGAGAAAAAGTTAAGAGAAATAATATGCATGGTTTATTATTCTTGAATTGATACATGATTTATGTTTAAGGAGAGTAGTTTATATGTACATAAATATATATGTGTGTGTATTAAAAAAATGAGCTAGAAATTATGCATGAAATAAGAAGAAAATATTATTTAAACACAAATAAATATTTAACTCAAGTGCACCCACATCATAAGGAGAAGAAAAGGAAACCTAGGAAACATCTAGAAGCGAAAATAAGAAAAAGAATTAGCAGTAGGTGAGTAAAATAGAAGATTTTTTTTTTTTTTATATAAATATAAATTAATGAATTCATGTGCATGCATTATAAAATGAAATGATAAAATATCAAAGGAACATTTAGAAGTAAAAATAGGGAAGGTAGTTGTAGATGATAATAATCCATATTTTGAAATTAGAATAAAAATAACGTGTGCATGTAGTGACACATGGGCGGGTGAGTAATAGACATTAAGTAATTAGTAAATTAGTATTTTTTATGTATTAGACAAGTGTATTGAGTCACAAAACATATACAGCAAGTGCTTGTGATCTAAAATTGATAAATATATAACTTGTCACCTACTTGGAGCTTTCGGGGTTGAAAGATTGGATGAATTTGCTTGTAGGATCCATTTTATGGGCAGGACACATATTGCATATTTGGGGTTTGGAACCTTATGGGGCCTATTTGAGAGTTTAAATAGAATATTTTGTGGTAAAAAAACCCATCACGATGCAAGGCGGGTCTACGACCTTCTTGCTTAACTATGACACACAAAGGGCTCACACAAATAATATGTGAACTGGAAATGCCGTTGTTATATGTCAAAATTGCACCTCTCCATCCGTGATCACCTTGAGATGTTGATCACACAAAAGGAAAACTTGGATGGAGGAGCATGTTGACCTTGGATGATACTTTGACTCACTCCATTTCCTGAAATTACTGGAAAACCCCAAAAAATATCATTTTGAGATATGAGCGCTACTCTACTCAAAGAGACTAGCGCCCATACGCTACTCCAGTGTATAATAGTAGTGCCCATATCCAAGTATACGCTACTCCTTCTTAGCATAGTATCACTGACATTGTAAAATCGAATGAGCGCTAGTTGATAAGCATTAAAGTAGCGCCCTATACGCTACTCCACTGAACAAGAGTCGTGTACATCTTAAAAGATGATTAAAAAATAAATTAATTTCTCGAGGAGGATTAGTTGCTGGTAGTTTCCTAACTCGCCCAAATTCCTCCATAACTATACATCGACCTGAACTACTTCTTTAATCCTATAAATACAAAGAAGATTAAAGGAGAAGGGTTAGAAGTTGGAGATAGTGAGATGGATTAATGAAAAAAATTTGAAGAAGCTTGCATTGGAGGAGTTGATGCTGAATATATCCAAGCCAGAGAAGAGCCAGAGCCCAGAATCTAGTTGCAGGAGCCTGTTTCGTGATCAGGTATACTTGTACATCATTCTACTTTTGACAAATAAAGGTTGAAGTGTTTTTCTTGTTCCAATTAAAATGTGTTATGAAATGGCATCTTAATGTGGATCTATTTTGGTCAATTTTGAATGTTAAACATTGTTTTTGTTTCTTTCAAACCTTATATATTGCCCAAAATGTTTTGAGAAAGGTATTGTTATTGCAGGTTTACTGGAAGGGAAGTGGATTTGGAAGTTGAGCACAAGATCAAGTCAAGGCTAGGATCAAACTTCGATTTAAAGGTGGGTTCCCAAGATCCACGACTTATTTCTTTTTTGTAAATGTCTCTGTAATAGCATCAATACGCTTACCTGTCACCCCAACCAAGTTGATAGCATTAGTTTCCTTGCTATAGGGTAGATTTGCCTGCCAACAGACTGGCGACTCCTCTAGGGAAATTTGAGTTTTGGCTCTAGGAAACCTTGTTCTTGTTTGTCTTCGTAATTTGTTTTGACTTCTTTGATGTGTCAAGAAACCCTGTAGGTATCCCTTGCCTGTTTCTTGCCTGCTTTCATCAGTTTTTGGTACCTTCCAAAGTCAGTTTTTTAAGCCTTTGAGATATGAGCGCTACTCTGCTATATATACAGTAGCGCCCATACGCTACTGTGATATATATACAGTAGCGCCCGTTTCAGTAGGGGAGCGAGTTTCCCTACTACACAGTAGGGTACACTTTCTGAAGCATTCTATTTTTGGTTTGCTTGTTTTTTAGCCTTTTGGTGATTTGCTGACTTTGTTGTAGGATCCTTTTGACTGTCATATGAGGTTTTTAACTGTTGCTTAAGTCATAGAACCTTTTTCTTAAAGTTTTTTCCATCTTTTGAACCGCTTGTTGACCCTTGGAATTTTTGGACTGTTTATTGACTTTTTGGAAGACTGGGTGGTGTTTGGTGTTGAGCACTTCCACTTTTTTAGACCCTGACTGCATGTTGCCAGCTTACAAACCTGCATACTCCTTTATCCGCTGTTTTTGGCGATGTTTGTCTGCCTTTTACTCATCCTACCCTTTGTTTTAGGGTTTGGTCCGTTTTAAAGCTTATAGGGTGTCTTCCGTTTTGGTTCACTTCCATTCTCCCTAGACTTATTGTCTTTTGTTGGTTGCAAGTGCGTTTGAACAGCTGTAGGCTGAGTCATTTCCTAGTTTCTTTGTCTTAGTAGGGCAGCTTGCTTGTCTACTTTTGCTTGGAATAGTGGTCTTATTAGGGCTAGATACATTAGGTCAATCCTTTTGTGTCTTTATCCTTTGTTTTCTTCCACTTTGTTCTCAAGTTTAGAGGCTTTTTCTTTGCAAAAAACCTGTAGATTAAGTCTTTTTCGAGCTAGGGTTTCGACAGCTATAAGCCTAAGAACTTTTTACCCATACTTACACACATTGCACATAAGTTTTGTTTTGCTTACCATTTTTATAAGTTATTTTTCGTTTATAGAAAAAGCAAAAAAAAAAATTTGGTATTTTGAGTTTAAATAAAACTTGTCTTTGTTGTTACAAGATAACTTTAGGATATTTTGTACAATTTTGAAAAATAAAACAAATTTTTTTTTAACTAGGTTTGCTTAGATTTTCAATTTTGGAAAGAAGTAAATGAAAAAATGAAAAGAGCTTTGTTGTAGAAAGTTTTGAGTTTATTGCACTTTTGTTTTCTTGTTATAACCACGTCACACAAAAGCACTACCCTTTTTGAGTAATAACAGCCCTAAAATTTGTTAATAAAATGAACTAGAAACATTTTTTCTTTTTAGGGATACACTACATCAACTAGTTTTGGTTAGGATCTTGAGTTTAAATCACCTTAAACCACTCAAGATCACACATTGCGCAAAAATCGTAGTAAGGCTATCACAGGTAAACCCACCTCACTCAAAACTTGCCTGGGATTTATGTAGTAGGTCATTGTGAGATCAGTTTGTGGGAATACCCCTCCTACTTTCTGTTCGAGCATACGCCAGGATCGGATTGCGTATTGGGGACTCTTTTGAGTTTAGGGCTTAGCTACCCTGCCCATGCTTTCTGATTCGACCGGTGACTATTCCCCCAGGAGTTTTCGGTGTTGTGGTATCCTTAGTATCAGACTCTAGGTTCATACACAGGTGACAACAAAGGGTATATCTGTTGTACCTAAGACAGACGTGGGAGGAAATCCCTTGCAGGTCTTTGGGAGGGCGGTTAGGTGATTCTAGTGCTTGCACCCTTAGTCATTGTATTGTGGACCCCGGGTAACTGTCTTTCTTCCTTCGTTGATCTATTCTGGGCCCTCATCATCCCAGACTCTTCTCCGGAAGGCATCTTTGTTTGCCTGGTTTGTATACTTAGGATTTTTTTAGTTGGCGTGCTGTTTGCCCCCTTGTTGTAGTGGCCACTAGGTTCTAGTCTATTATTTTATATTTATAATCACGGAGAATCAACAACTTCATAGATCAAGAAGGCTTCAAAACCTTCCGCTAGTTAGAACAGAACCTTTACAGCCAGCTAGACGACAACGGGTAAACCCCGGTATTTCTTCAGAAATTACTTCTGAAATAGAATTGCTTGAAGAAATTCTTGTAACAGAAAACCTTGAAATTGAGGTTCCTGAGGAACCACTACCAGGTACCACATATCAGCAACACTTTAGTACAGTTGAGGTGGAAGATCTTACTTCCGCGGAGTATAGCATGTTGGGTATGTTATATCTCTTCACATGGTCGCTGCGTGTACAACACGATCCCTACGGCACTAGTAGCCCGACAGGGGGGGTTTAGAGGGGGGGGGTAGCCCGACAGGGGGGGGGCGCGTCCGGAGGGGGGGGGTTTAGAGGGAGGGGTAGCCCGAAAGGGCCCACGGAGGGGGCCGTTAGGCCCCCAAAGTCCGCGCAGAGCGCAAAAAATTTTTGGGTTGCTTTTTGCTTTTTCACGATTTTCGACCCATTGTACTCTATCTAATTCCGGTAAAAGGAATTAGGGTTGTAACCTAATTCGGGTAAACGAATTAGGGTTTTAGATGCTGCAGAATACCATTTATTGTATTGTACATGTAAAATAAACATATAATGAAAAAGGAGCTATGCGGCTCTAAGTTTTGATGGTTTTTTCCCGGTTAAGGGTTTCCAGGTGAAAATATCTGTGTAATGTGTGTGCCATTGTGTATTTTCTGTTAATGCTTAAGAATCGATATAAGTTTGTACTTCACTGTTAAGGTTTAAAACTTACATTTGGTATCAGAGCATTTTTTTGGTTCAGAGGGATGCCTTTGTTTCCAAGGGTTTGGCTCGATCTTGGATTTGTGATAAACCTGGTTTCAGTGGGATCTTTGCAGCGGTGATTTATTTTTTTTCTTTAAAGAATGGCGAGCAGTTCTAGATTCGAGATTGAGAAATTTAATGGTCAGAGCTTTGAGCTATGGAAGCTCAAGATGGAAGATCTTCTGGTAGATAGAGAACAGTGGATCGCAGTAGATCCAGGTACCATGCCCTCTGGTGCGGTAAAAGAAGAATGGGAAAAGCTGGAAAGAAAAGCAAGGAGCACCATTCGTCTTTGCCTTGCAAATTCAGTATTGGTGAACGTATCTGGAGAAGACAGTGCAAAGAAGCTATGGGATAAACTGGGAAGTCTGTATCAGTCAAAGTCCCTGGTAAATAAGTTATTTCTGCGAAAGAAATTGTACCTTCTGAGGATGACTGATGGAGACTCTGTTTCAGAGCATCTAAACGCCTTCAATACTATGGTAAGTCAGTTGACATCTGTTGGTATTACAATTGCTGATGATGAAAAATGTATTAGTCTGTTGTGCTCTTTGCCAGATTCATGGGATAATCTGGTTATAGCTATTGGGAGTAATGCAACCACACTAAACTTCGATGATGTGGTTGCATCCCTACTATCGGAGGAAATGAGGCGGAGATCCATAGATAGTTCAGCCAAGGATGCCTTATTTGTAAGAGGTTGCTCTAGAGACAGATCTAAAAATAAGTCTTCAGGTGGTAGATCTAAATCTAGAGGGAGATCTAAATCTCCAGGACCTTCTGTAAGAAAATGCTGGAAGTGCGGTAAAGTTGGGCATTACAAGAAGGATTGTAAATCCAAAAATACTGATAAAAGCAGAGGACCTAATGATGCTCCATCCGCAGATGGGAAAGAATCTACAGAGGAAGGAGGAGATGTGTATCTGGAATCCTCAAGTACACATGCAGAGCATGATTCGTGGTTGATTGACTCAGGTGCGTCTTATCATATGACTCCTCACAGGGAGTGGTTTGCTGAATACGAAAAGTATGATGGAGGAGATGTATTTCTGGGAGACAACTCGGTGGCGAAAATCATAGGTCGAGGAAAGATCAAGCTACTACTCAAAGATGAAAGGGTTAAAACTCTTCCCGGGGTTCTGCACATTCCAAAGCTGGCTAGAAACCTTATATCTGTAAGCAAAATGGATGATGCAGGTGTGAAAACATTATTTGAAAAGAACACATGCAAGATGGTTCGAGAATCACTAGTGCTGATGAGGGGAGTTCGGATTGGAACTCTATACAAGTTGTTGGGAAGCACTTTCAAAAATGGATGTAACAGTACTATTATTCCTGAGGGTAAAAATGAAGGAGACAGAGTCCTTACTGTCTCTAGTGAGAAGACATCGCTATGGCATCGAAGGCTGGGACATATTGGAGAGAAGGGTCTTCGACTATTACAAGGTAAAAGTATGGCTGAAGGCATGTCTGATTTCACATTAGATTTTGATTTCTGTGAACATTGCTTATATGGTAAACAGAATCGAGTAAGATTCTCATCTGGTGTTGTAAGAGCGAAAGGAATCTTAGAGTTAATACACAGTGATGTTTTTGGACCTGTGCCTGTTCCATCACTTGGTAAATCTGTGTATTATGTTTCATTTATAGATGATTTCTCAAGGAAAACTTGGATTTATTTCCTACGTAAGAAATCTGAGGTTTTTAATAGATTCAAAGAATTTAAGGCTCTTGTAGAGAATCAAACTGAGAAGAAAATAAAAGTACTCAGAACAAATAATGGTGGAGAATTCTGTGAAAGTGAATTTGAGGAGTTCTGTAAAATGTGTGGAATAGCAAGGCAAAAGACTACTCCATACACACCTCAACAGAATGGGGTTGCAGAAAGGATGAACAGGACATTGATGGAAAAGGCAAGGAGTATGCTCAGTGGTGCAGGGCTAGCACAACAATTCTGGGCAGAAGCTGTTGACACTGCGTGTTACCTAGTGAATAGGACACCCACATCAGCGTTGGTTGACAAGACACCTCATGAGGTTTGGACTGGTAAGAAACCCTCTCTCTCTCATCTCAGAGTGTTTGGGTGTGATGCTTTTGTACATGTTCCAAAGGAGAAAAGGAGCAAGTTGGATAATAAAGCGGAAAAATGTATCTTCATTGGTTACAAGGATGGAGTGTAAGGTTACAAGCTGTGGAACCCAGTAAAAAGGCAAACAGTTTACAGTCGAGATGTGATCTTCAGAGAAGTTGAAAGCACTTCCAAGATTGAGGATGTACCAAAGGAAAAGGATTCAGAGAAGCTACAGTTTGATATCAAGGATGAAAGAGGTGACTCTTTTGAGGAACCAGATTCATCTGAATCAGATGAGGAGGCAGAATCGTCTGAATCAGATGAAGAGGCGGATCCACAGACTCCGGTATTAAGGAGATCTGACCAAGAAAGAAGGCAAGTTGAAAGGTACAGTCCCCCTAATTTTCGTTCTAATTTTGTGTTATCTATTACTGATGATGATCCTAGAACTGCAAAAGAGGCAATGGATTCAGAATATAGTAAACTATGGAAGAAGGCCATGATAGAAGAAATGGATGCCTTGGACAAAAATGAGGCATGGGATCTAGTTGAGTTGCCAGAAGGAAGAAATCCTATTGGAAGCAAATGGGTATTCAAGAAGAAGTTAAATGTAGCAGGTAAAGTGGAGAAGTACAAGGCTCGACTAGTTGCGAAAGGCTACTCCCAAATTGAGGGCATCGATTTTGGTGAGATTTTTTCACCTGTTGCAAAATTGACTTCTATTAGATTTCTTTTATCTATTTCTGCTGCTTTTGATCTTGAAGTAGAACAGATGGATGTAGAGACGGCTTTCCTACATGGAAATCTTAATGAAGAGATCTATATGAAGCAACCAGAACGGTTTGTGGTGAAAGGAAGAAAGGAGCTTGTCTGTAAGCTGAAAAAGTCTCTCTACGGTTTGAAACAATCTCCCAGAATGTGGTATCAAAAATTTGATACTTATATACTGGGACTTGGTTTCTCAAGAAGCAAAGCTGATCACTGTGTTTATTTTAAGCTAATTGGTGATCATTTTATTTATGTAATATTGTATGTTGATGATATGTTGCTAATTGGAAACAACAAAGAAATCATCAAGGATGTCAAGAATCAGCTGTCATCTGAATTTGACATGAAAGATCTTGGTGCTGCAAATTTCATTTTGGGCATGGAAATAAAAACAGATCGTGAAAACAGGAAACTCTAGTTAAATCAGAGGAAATATGTTGAAACGATATTGAAGAGATTTAATATGCAGGAAAGCAAACCAGTGAAGGTGCCCATTCCTGTAGGTGTAAGGTTATCTACAGAACAGTGTCCCACTACACAAGAAGAGGTAGAGGACATGTCTCATGTTCCCTATGCTAGTGTAGTTGGCAGTCTGATGTATGCCATGGTCTGTACTAGACCAGATATAGCCCATGCAGTGGGAGTTTTGAGTAGATACATGTCAAAACCAGGAAAGGAACATTGGACTGCAGTAAAAAGGGTCTTCAGGTATTTGCGTGGCACTACAGATTCTGCAATCTGCTACCAAGGAAGACCCGGTCTAAACAGAGAGATAAATATACAAGGATTTGCTGATGCTGACTGGGCTGGAGATCTTGATCACAGAAGATCTACAAGTGGCTACGTTTTTAATCTATTTGGAGGAGCAATCAGTTGGATGAGTAGAAGACAAGCTGTAGTTGCACTCTCAACTACAGAAGCTGAATACATGGCAGCTACCCATGCAAGTAAGGAAGCTGTATGGTTGCAAAGATTGTGTTCAGGTATTGGTTTTGTTCAGAATGCAGTAAAGATTGGCTGTGATAGCTCAAGTGCAATATTTCTAGCAAAGAACCCTGCTTATCACTCAAGGACAAAGCACATTGATGTGCAGTACCATTTCGTCAGAGACATGGTTGAACAAAACAAAGTGTTGCTGGAGAAGGTTGACACTTTGGTAAATGTTGCAGACTCTTTGACAAAGTCTGTGAGTACTCAGAAGTTCTCTTGGTGTAAAGAGAACATGGGCATTGTTTCCCTGAATTCTTGAAGTCATAAATTTCTCCTGTATGTGAAGAGAACAACAAGTGGGAGAATGTTGGGTATGTTATATCTCTTCACATGGTCGCTGCGTGTACAACACGATCCCTACGGTCATAAATTTTTTGGGTTGCTTTTTGCTTTTTCGCGTTTTTCGACCCATTGTACTCTATCTAATTCCGGTAAAAGGAATTAGGGTTGTAACCTAATTCGGGTAAACAAATTAGGGTTTTAGATGCTGCAGAATACCATTTATTGTATTGTACATGTAAAATAAACATATAATGAAAAAGGAGCTATGTGGCTCTAAGTTTTGTTGGTTTTTTCCCGGTTAAGGGTTTCCAGGTGAAAATCTCTGTGTAATGTGTGTGCCATTGTGTATTTTCTGTTAATGCTTAAGAATCGATATAAGTTTGTACTTCACTGTTAAGGTTTAAAACTTACATAGCACTCCTTTCAATCCTCCTTTAACTAATACTAGAATTCCGCTTTTGTCACCTGTTGGTTTCCAGCAGCCCCTTTTCAGTGCAGATCTTTCATTTCCCAGACATCTGATGTCTAACTTAGGAGGTGAACAGGGGGTTCCCCAAACTCCCACTTTAGGTATGAACACCAACACAGTTAACCCTTCTTGTACTGCTACACCGAGTCAAGCACAAACCACATCTGTGCCTACTCCATCTTTCAGTTTCAACACTAGTACATTAGGTATGCCTAGTTCTACAATGATGGCATCTATTCCTACACCTACTGTTGGACCTAGCAGTACGGCCAACTGTGCAACACCTTCTGCTTCTCAACCGTTATATCAGATTCCTAGTACTTGGATTTCCACACCCATTGTAGGACCAAATGCTTCTGCAAACATACCAGTCATGGGCACCATGACTGCACCGTCCACATCAACTTCTACTAGTTTCAATACCTTTGTAGGCCCTAACATAAATCAAGCTAGCATGCCTGCAAGTAATGTCCCTTTTTCCTTATTTTCAGGGGGAGGGGGTAATATCTTTAACCAGCAATATGGCGGGGCTAATACCCAACCACAGTGGATGAACCCGCAAAGCACTAATCCACTCTCATATGGGTGGAGAAATTTTAATAGCTCTTTCACACAATAACAACAGTTGGCAGGGGGAAACCCCTACCAACAGGTAGCTGGGGGTAACCCCTACCAACAAGTGACTGGGGGCAACCCCTATCAACAGTTGGTAGGTAGAAACTCCTATCAGCATATGGCCGGAGGAAACCCCTATCACCAAATGGCTGGGGGAAACCCCTACCAACAATTCATGGGTCAAACGATGGGTGGTTCCCTGTATCAAGTACCATCTTACCATCCTTGTCTACCATTTTTGGCAACTTTAAATTTTCCAGATCTTTCTAAACTGACAAACGATCCTGTGTGTCATAACGCGGCATGGCCATTAGTTCCCACCAAATTACCTTCGGATATTCCAAATTTCGAAGACAAGGCAGGTGAAGACCCTGGTGACCATGTCACTACCTTCCACTTGTGGTGTTCTTCCAATTCATTAAACGAGGATTCTATCAGATTGAGATTGTTCCAAAGGACTTTAACTGGTCCTGCATCCAAATGGTACATTGAGCTACCTTTGGCCACTTTCTCTAGTTTTGGAGATCTCGCCATAGTATTTTTTAACCACTTCCAGCTTCCTGTTCGGTATGATGCCGGAACAGAACTTTTGTCTACTTTTAGACAAAACAAAACCACTCACTTATCTGACCACATTCAGGAGTGGCGAAGACGGAAGAGGCTCATTAAGGCCAACATACCTCCGGAGTTTCTACTTGAGTGGTACTTGAAATCACTCCTTCCTTATATTTGTAAGGAAGTAGCTACATCTGGAGTATCTAATGAAGAGGAAGCCATCCTACGGACTCAACAGTTAGACCTTGTGTATGCACAATTTGGGTTACTGTATGAGATTATACCTGATGCACCGCGATCGAACACCGATCTGAGTAGACCGAAACCTGGACCACATGTTGATGGCATAGTGGGTTCAGTTGACTCTACAGCCTTCGAAGCACTGACCAAACAGGTCCACGCCTTAGCTGTCAAACAATCGACTGCAGATATCTCTTCCGTCACAACCTCTCCTTCTACTTCTGAGCCTGTCAACCAGGTCCAGAACAATCAAAAGGGCCTTCGGTAGCCCAACAACAAAAAGAAGGGCAAGAAAGGAGAGGGGAACCAACAAAATCCCAAAAAAGACAATGCCGAAGAGGGTAACAAAGAGGAAAAGAAGGTTAAGTTCCCTTGTAAACTTTGCAAGCAAAACCACCTTACTCATCAATGCCCTCTGCTTGAAGAAGCCCAAAAGCTCTTAAGAGAAAAGAAGCCTGCCGTCCTGAAAGATCCATTTCCTAAAGGGCAAGGCTCAACTTCTGGCACCTCAAAAACTGGGGGCACTACACATGCAATGGTTGATCAAACATTTATAAACATGGTTAATTCAGATGCACTTTTGCAAACCAGATCCAGGAACTATACCCCGGAAGCACAGAAAAAAGATAAGGAGATTTCGGAATCTTCCACTCCACTTCACATACCTGTGGACCCAATGCCCAAGATTCCGAAAGGTGTCTTGAAGAGGGCATCGCACAATCCCAACACACGGGCTTCTTCTAACTACAATGTGGTTTAATATTTAGCCCAAACCCCCTGTGCCATGTCTACTCTAGAAGTCTTGCAAAGTTGTCCTTTACAACGGAATGCACTTCTGGCAGCCATTGGGAGTATGGAATCCTCTAAAATGTCTGCGCGATTTGATATGACTGATGTCAAGTACCGGTTGCCCTATCACGTTTCCCTTCAAATCGAAATCGTTCATGGTCCAATGACCATTAGACGAGTTGTAGTAAATGAGGGCGCGTCGACTTGCGTAATGTCAATTTCCTGTTGGAAAGCTCTAGGTTCTCCTGAGTTAGCCCCTTTTAACACACTGCTTACTGCTTTTGATGGCAGAACTTTTCATCCACATGGAGTTTTGCCATCATTTGATGTCAATTTGGCCGATAAGACATTTGTTGTTGAAGTAGAAGTTCTGGACGCTCCGCTTGATTACAATATGTTATTAGGCAGGAGTTGGACTTATGCCATGCGAGCTATAGCATCGACAGTTTTTCGAGTGGTCATGTTCCCATTTGAAGGTAAGATCGTTACAGTCAATCAACTTTCTTTCACTCAGAGAAACAGCCAGACTTCTTCAGAAACCATGGTTCCTTTGGTTGATCAAACCGCCCCAGTTAATGAGAGTTTAGGAGCAGGGTTGTATGGTTCGTTAATAGGCACTTTCGACATCCCCTCCCCTGTTCTTTTTATGCGTTCTAATGTGGGTACTGCTACCGAAACATTCACGGTTGGTTTAAGAACTGATCCTTGGATCCTCCCTACTACGTCAGAACCTTTTGTGCCTCCGTCCATTGCAGAAGTGACCTATATGGAAACTCAACACGCTGCAATGGAACATATCATGACTCCACCAGTCTCTGTTGAGTCAGATATGGACTATGCTCCAGCATGGTCACTAAATTCTACTCACTCGTTCGATTGTTTAGATACGGTTTTGCAATCTGATGAAGCCATCTTAGAAGTTATGATGGGCCTAGACCAACCTTGGGAACATATGCATCATAGGTCCTACATGCTTCCAGATCTAGACAGAATTGAGAGAGGAGAATTCCCTGTGAGACCCGGTGGATTGGTTGATTTGTCATATTCCCCTTCTACTTCAAGAGCTGTTTATGCTGAAGGAAATATGGCTAATATTTCAAGAACAATTCCAATCAACATTTCCACCAAACCCAGGGTCGTGGAAAATATTTTTATTGGTGTAGACTGTTCTCCAGAAGAGATCGCTCTGTATACAAAACTTTTTAAAGAATTCCACGACGTTTTTGCCTAGTCATATGAGGAGATGCCAGGTATCGACCCAGCCATCGTGGAGCATGTCATTACGACATATCCCAACGCAAAACCTATGAGACAAAAGCTCCATCTCGTAAACCCTAGAAAAGCGGCCGCCATTAAGGCGGAGGTTGAAAAGTTGCTCAAAGCCGGTTTCATTTATCCGATTGATATGACGAAATGGGTTTCAAACCTCATTCCGGTCAATAAGAAGCAAGGTACCATTAGAGTCTGTACTGAGTTCTAGGATTTAAACAAAGCTTGTCTGAAAGACAACTATCCCACACCATTTATCGATCAAATTATAGATGCTTGTGCGGGACATGACATGTTCTCTTTCATGGATGGTTTTTCGGGATACAATCAAATAGAAATCAAACCCGAAGACCAGCATAAAAAAACTTTCATTTTCCCATGGGGGACCTTCGCTTATCGGAAAATGCCATTTGGCTTGAAGAATGCTGGAGCTACCTTCCAGCGCACGATGAATTTCACTTTTCATGATATCAAATACATTGTAGAACCTTACTTGGATGACCTCCCGGCGCGATCTCGAAAGAGACGGGATCATCCAGATCATCTTAGACAAGTGTTTGAAAGATGCAGAAAATATAAGATTTGTTTGAATCCGAATAGCTGTGTGTTTTGTGTCAAATCGGGACGTTTACTGGGCTTCATTGTCTCTAATCGTGGCATAATGGTCGACTCGCTTAAAGTAGAGGCGATTGTAAATCTGCCTCCTCCTCGCACCTTGCGACAACTTCAAAGTCTGCAAGGCATGTCTAATTTCTTACGATGATTCATCATAAATTACGCTAAAATTACCAAAGTTTTTATGAGGCTACTCAAACAAGACTCCTACTTTGTGTGGGATGAAGCTGCTCAAGCATCCTTTGAAGCTTTAAAAAAGGCACTCCTTTCAGCAACCTTGTTGACCCCGCCAGATTACTCAAAAGAATTTCTGTTATACCTGGCAGCGTCTCTTAATACAATTGGTATAGTTTTGGTTTAGGAAGATGATATGCTCCAAGAGCATGTTGTCTACTATCTTTCTCGCGCATTGATAGCCCCTGAGGTTAAATACTCGCATGTTGAGAAGTTAGCACTTGTCGCGGTCTATGCGGTACAAAGGCTTCGTCACTATATAATTTTATGAACTACTACTGTGATAGCAGAAATCAATCCTTTCCAGTATGTTCTCACCCGAAGAATCATCGGTGGGAAATATAATAAATGGATTGTAATACTACAGGAATTCGATTTGGTCTTCCAATCAGCCAAGTCGAAGAAATCACTAGTGTTCGCTGAGTTAATCTCAGAATTTCCAAGTGACCTAGAACACGTTGAGGAAGAAACATCACTACCTGATGAACATATATTCCTCATTGCCTCCTATGACCCGTGGTACGGAGATATCTTAGTATATCTCCAGACTTTGAGGTGTCCTACCACTTTTTATCGAGAAGAGCGACGCAAGCTCAAAAGCCATGCGAAGAACTACCTTATCATCTTAGATACTTTATATCGACGTGGGGTAGATTCCATTTTACGACGCTACTTAACTCGGGAAGAAGCCGAAGCAGTATTCAATGATGCCCACAGTGGATCTTGTGGGGGACATCTTTTCGGGTTGGCAACAGCTCAGAAGATACTGCGTGCCGGATATTTTTGGGCCACGATCTTTAAAGATTGTGTGGAAGCAGTGAAACACTGTCAACCGTGTCAGTTTTTCACTAAGAAAATGAGGGCACACCTAGCTCCTCTTCATCCTGTAATTACAGTAGGTCCCTTCAAAAAATGGGGGGTTGATTACATGACATGCAATCCAGCTTCGGCTGGAGGACATCATTACATCATCGTTGCCGTTGACTACTTTACTAAGTGGGCAGAGGCAATGCCTACTGTTAAGGCAGATGGAGAAACTGCCGCTTATTTCGTGTTTAATCAGATCATAGCACGGTTTGGCATACCTAAAGAGATAGTGATTGATCATGGCAGTCATTTCCAAAATATCATGATGACTGAGTTGCATACAATTCTTGGTTTTCGACAAGAACATTCGTCTTCATATTATCCACAAGCGAATGGACAAGTTGAAGCAGTGAACAAAACTTTAAAGGTTATACTACAAAGAACTGTTAATGCCAGTCAAAATAATTGGCACATCATGCTGTACCCGACTCTTTGGGCTTACCGAGCCAACGTTAAGACTGCTACCGGTTTCTCTCCCTTCCAACTAGTGCATGGGATAGAAGCAGTCGTACCGATTGAATGCAAGATTCCTTCGCTAAAACTAGTAGTTCAGTTACTACCAGATACTTCAACAATAGAAGAGCGTTTGTTACACTTAGAACATTTGGATGAGTAGCACCACTACACGCTCACAACAAACGAGGTCCACAAGAGTCAAAGGACAGTACAACAAATCCGTCAAACCTAGGGTTTTCATTGAAGGATATTTGATCCTACTTTGGGATCAAGAGAAAGAACCTTTAGGACCGAGCAAATTCAAATCCGGGTGGCTCGGACCTTTTATAATTTCCAAAGTATTGAAGAAGGGTGCCTATGAACTGATAGATTACGAAGGTAATAAGTTGGCCGAGCCTAGAAATGGGCTCTACCTGAAGAAGTATTACACTTAGGCTGAAGTACTTCTTCTTGTAACATAGCTGTATATTTTTGTAAAGCTAGTTTTTTTATGCTAGTTAGGTGATCTTATGTGTGTTTCGTTTCGTGTACCAGATGTCAACCGAACATTTCTTAGGATTTGCTGATGGCACCAATCGCCACACCTGTCAGTTGGTTGTAGCAACTTGGGTCATTCATTCACCCGCTGGCCAACTTGTCTCTTCGGGGGGGGTTTGTTTGGGTCCTACTATGAATAATGTGGCTGAATACAGTGCAGTTATAGAACTTCTCCGAGATTCTCTCAGTCATGGCATTTCACATTTGGAGGTAAGGCTTGACTCACAATTAATTGTATTTTAGCTAACAGTTGTTTATCAAATTAGGGATCCTGGATTGCTACGTCAGTTTCTACGAGTTAGACTTTTGGAAAGACAATTTCATTCTATTAGTTATGAACACATTCCAAGAAGTTTAAACACATTAGTGATTCATTAGCAAACTATGTGTTAGACTGGCATTTGCATCATACATTGTCATAAACAACATTGCACACATAAAACTTAAACACGTACACATGTAAATAACCGATACTGTATATAACCGATACCGTATCAAAAAATATGAGTTTTGAGTCACAGGTCTATCAAGTCAAGTCATACAAGTACAAAACTGGGCATAGTAGCCTCAAAAATATATACATAGAATGTATCCCTCTCCTATGGAGAAGGAGGGACCTCCTCATCATCCACGACATTGCGATAGCATATGACAAGTCTAGCTATTTTCCGCAGCACCCTAATCCATGCTGGGGGCACCCCAACAACATCTTCCTGCATATCAACAGGTATCTAATCCATACGGCATGCAGGAATTTCGTGAGTCAACCGACCTATTTTTCTCTCTAGGGTTCCCAACATAGCATCTGCTGCAGTAATATCAGCTGGCCTCACAAAGATAGTAGGATGTCCCTCAGGATGAACAGGCCCAACATCTGCATATGACACTTGATTAGAACTTCAAAATTCATTCATAAAAATTAAATATTTGAAAAAGTTTGAAAAAATCAAATAATCCTCAAAATTTAAACATACCAATATCTCCCCAGGCTCCACCTGGAGGAAGCACCAGCTTTGGATCATGATGAAAATCCAATCCAGCATATGGAAACTGCTCGAAAGCGGGCACTTGCCTCTCCCACCACCCCCAGAAATCATCAGTATGATAACAATAGTGACTTTCCCCACCACCCTGGCAGAGGAATATGTCACCCCAACGGCCTAGTCTGGGCTCACGGGGGTTAAGCTAATGTAGAGGCATTCCCAAACTGATAGCAGGCATCCTCTCAAAGAAGAAAGTACATAAAATACTACCGTACCCAAAATTCTTCATTGTGCCGGATTTGCAACCTGTCAATTGTGACTTCATGTTTGCCAACAAACTAGTACACCAATCATAGACATGACCGTGTAAGAATTGTACACCAATATGCATAGAGTGCCTGGAAGCTAAGTGTTGTGAAGCACTACCTACCATTCGGTTGATCATGCTCACTATCACTTTCAAAGGGAGACCGTCAATAGTTGAAATCAAGACTTGGCTTCCCGATTTTTTCGCTCCGGCAACACAATATGTATTCACATATTCTTGTACTGATCTTACACCCACATGAGAAGACCCTTTCAGATTGATTACATCTCCTCTCCTTGAGAGACCAGTAATAAAGTATATGTCATCAACAGTAAGCTCCAATGTTTGCCCACGGATGACAAAAGTATTGGTATCCACATCCCAATACTGAATCAGTCTTCGAAACAGTTTGTTTAAGGCCCTCATGTTTACGGTTCGATAAAACTTTAACAAACCACATCTTTGGAGAGCGTGGAGGGCGGCCGGATCTTGCATGGCCAACCTATCCATGTCCTCATGCTCCCTCTCCCTCCATTGAAGGACCATCCTGCACAAAAAACCAAAAATTTTTGAGTCTCGACGCTTGTATATAAGTTTTCAAGTATGTACGCTACTGTGTATACTACACAGTAGCGTGTAGGTGCTACTCTGCTTGAGCACAGTAGCGCCCATCGAGTTTATACGCTACTGTTGTGTTTACACAGTAGCGCCCGCGCAGAAACACTTATGAGCATCACGTTGCAAGCCATTTCTTGCTAAAAAATTGAAAAATAAACCATGAAAATGCAAGATAGGTGGATTTTAACTTACTTGGTGGAGGAAGATTGACAGTTGGATGCTCGGTTCGATCATAATGGAGATTTGAAATTTGAAAAGGGTGCCCCAATCCATGCCCTACAAAGCAAAATTGAAAATTGATTTTTAAACAATGAAATTATATATAAATTGGATTTTGATTTTTACCCATAATTGTTAATTTTCTATAGTTTCAAAACTTTCAAAAAAATCCCTAATTAATCAATTGAAACACACAATACGGTATAAACCTAATCCAAGCTCAATTTTCGTTTAATTTTTGTCAGATTCGTCTCCTAAGTTCAAAAATTCTTGATGATAGACCTTGTCAACTAGTTAAATATTTCAAATTCATATATCATTCAAGATTTGTGCCGCATCGACTAATCTTTTGTTGAAGACCTAGTTTTGGTAGAGTATGAAGATATGATCCTAGAAGCTGACCTTTAATTCATTTTAAGCTCTTGTTTGGACTATCTAAACCTAAACAAGATTGTCGAGCAAGCTTGTCCTATTCGAGCTCGTTAAAGTACTCGAAGGACCATCCACTCAGGTATAGAATTACCCCTTTTCCGGGCCTAGGTGAATCAACTACGGAAAAGGTATACTCTAGGTATACTCCTGTATGCGCTAGAAGAGTTCTCCTTTCATTGTTGTATACTTTTTTGGGGGAGGAGACTAACTATACGAAAAAGGACCTTTTGGAGCCTCTCTTTAGGGTTTTCAGGCTCTCTAAACATGAAAATACCAAGCGAGCATTCACCTACTCGGGCTCGATATAAAATCCACGGATAGGTGAAAAGAGGATTGTTTAAGTTTTTCAGACTCTATAAACAGGAAAACACCGGCGAGCATTAATCTGCTTGGGCTCGATACTAAAATCCACGAGCAGATATATGGAGTTATTGTTTAAGTTTTTTAGACTCCTTAAAATTGAAAACACCGGCGAGCAAGAACAAATCTCGGCTCGATATTAAAATCCAGAGACCAGTAAATATAGAGTAATATTCTCTCTCTTCTTCGAACTCTATAAATAATGAAGAAGGTCCTGAGTCTTCCTCCCATGGGCTCGTTAAACCTTTTACATGGTTGGATCTATTGAGTTTTCATTCTTTCTTGGACTCATTAAAACAACAAGAAGGGTATTCTTTTATCTAAAAAGAATAAGGGACGGGAAAGACATATCATATCTTCATTGTCAAAGGCAGTTTCAGTCAAGTTCTATCCTTGAACACAGCACCTACTTGAGTCTATCTTGTCGGTTGGGTTTAGTTTTTGGCCTCAGGGTGAACCTTTCCTCCAAGTTATTTAATCCCCTGGTTGGTTATTCTTCCAACCATATGGAGGGTCTGGTAATGTCTCTTACATTTCAGACTTATTTACCCCATTATGTCGGAAACTGCCTGAGTCACTTTGTTTCGTGCTCAATGTTCAAGGATATACCCTGTGTCGGCTATTCTGCAGTTTACCTTGACCTCATGTGTCGGCCTTCCTAGTGTCAGTCTTGTTACATATTATTCCATAACAGCTCTTACCAGTTGAGTGTTCCTCGAGTTGGATGATGGAGGATTCCTTAAGGCCTCCCTTCCAACGGACTTCTTCCCATCAACATCAACTCATTATTATGGGATTGAAGTTTAGAGTTTCAGTTAGTACCTTGGAGATTGCAATCACCAGTGGCAATTTTCCTCGCTGTTGAATGATGAGAATACACCAATGTCTCTTCTTCGACAGGATTCCCAAGTGTTCGACTCCAATTCCATCTATTCATATTTGGCGAATCATACTTGGTACCTTGGACCCCATCATCATTATCGGTGGAATTCCTCGCATTTGTAAATGATATACATCAATGACCGGTAATCAAACGATACCCCCCATGTTCGATTGTCAACTCATCTATTCACATGGTTAGGGTTTGTACCTAGAGTTGTTTTGGATGAATACCTTGGGATTTTGGATGACGTTACCTCATTTTGTTATCACCCAAGTTGCGCAAGACTGAGCCTCACTTATATTCGGCTCTCCATGAGACATAGATCCAGTTTGTTGTTATGGCTATGATCTCTCAGTTTGACATGGATCCACGCTTGTATTCCAAGTGGCCATGCCTTTATATACATCTCCTTGTTATGTATCGGAGATCATGTTGTATCACACTGCACAGCTATATGATGTCAACAATGTAATTGCTCGCTGACCTTGATCTTTGTTGCAGGTTTCTTGTGACTTGTTTTCTGCGGTTCTGTGCTCCTCCTCTGGCTTTGGATTATAATGCATTTTGGCCATCATTTCCCTCTGACCTCACACATTAGGGTGCATCTATTATAGGTCAAACTTGCACCTCTCCATCCGTGATCACCTTGAGTTGTTGATCACAAAAAAGGACAACTTGGATGGAGGAGCATGTTGACCTTGGATGATACTTTGACTCACTCCATTTCCTGAAATTACTGGAAAACCCCAAAAAATATCATTTTGAGATATGAGCGCTACTCTACTCAAAGAGACTAGCGCCCATACGCTACTCCAGTGTATAATAGTAGTGCCCATATCCAAGTATAAGCTGCTCCTTCTCAGCATAGTAGCACTCACATTGTAAAATCGAATGAGCGCTAGTTGATAAGCATTAAAGTAGCGCCCTATACGCTACTCCACTGAACAAGAGTCGCGTACATCTTAAAAGATGATTAAAAAATAAATTAATTTCTCGAGGAGGATTAGTTGCTAGTAGTTTCCTAACTCCCCCAACTTCCTCCATAACTATACATCGACCTGAACTACTTCTTTAATCCTATAAATACAAAGAAGATTAAAGGAGAAGGGTTAGAAGTTGGAGATAGTGAGATGGATTAATGAAAAAACTTTGAAGAAGCTTGCATTGGAGGAGTTGATGCTGAAGATATCCAAGCCAGAGAAGAGCCAGAGCCCAGAATCTAGTTGCAGGAGCCTGTTTCATGATCAGGTATACTTGTACATCATTCTACTTTTGACAAATAAAGGTTGAAGTGTTTTTCTTGTTCCAATTAAAATGTGTTATGAAATGGCATCTTAATGTGGATCTATTTTGGTTAATTTTGAATGTTAAACATTGTTTTTGTTTCTTTCAAACCTTATATATTGCCCAAAATGTTTTGAGAAAGGTATTGTTATTGCAGGTTTACTAGAAGGGAAGTGGATTTGGAAGTTGAGCACAAGATCAAGTCAAGGCTAGGATCAAACTTCGATTGAAAGTTGTGTTCCCAAGATCCACAACTTATTTATTTTTTGTAAATGTCTCTGTAATAGCATCAATACACTTACCTGTCACCCCAACCAAGTTGATAGCATTAGTTTCCTTTCTATAGGGTAGATTTGCCCGCCAACAGCCGCGAAGTCGTATTTTTCTATTAAACTGAATGGAATGTTACAATGTGCAAATACAAAGTAAAATATCAAACAAGTCGTCCTTATCCCATTACAATATACAGAATGAACTGTCTATAGTGTGTTTCTTCTCACTTTGTGTGATCCTCTCCTCCTCTCAAAATTCTGCAGAATGCATGGACGAATGAGATATGAGCGAAGAGTGATCCCCTCCTCTATGCCTTTGCACTACTCTTCTACCCTATTGCTGTTGCGCATCCCGATGTCCACTCCAACACCCGAGACACTCTTCCTCTATGTCTGCCAATCTTGTAGACCTGCAAATCTATGGCTATCAGTGCCCTCAGGCCATGCTGCACAATCTTCCCTTGTGGCTACATATGGCATGTCTTCAACCACCCTCATAACTGCCTTAAATTCCTGAACAACCACGAACAGTTGTTAAGTACTTTGCTTGAATTTTGCACCTTCTCTAACTCTGTGACAGTTGTCGGCCCCATGCCTCAACCATACTGCACTTCGTCACCTCGACCTTTCCTGTTGGCTTTCTCCTCGGTTTCTTCTGCGGTTCGCGATTCCTCCCCTTCCTCCATGATTGGCTTCCACCGTAAACCTATCTATGTCAATGTTTTTACAACATGTCAACACTTGACCTCTGCCCTATTGACCTCCTATCAACAACTTCTTCACAGCCACCTCTGTCGGTATCCCCTTTCGACTAGAGTGCTCATTTCAATTCGCTCATCCGTCGGAATTCCCGTCGATTGGACTGAAATCTGTGTCACCTACAGCAATCCTCAGCTTCGGCCTCGACTCCTTTCATCTGTCAATATTCCCTTCGACTGTACTAAAATCTGAGTCATTTCGCACCCGTATTTTCTCTTCTTCCTATCGATCCACTTCAACAATTTCTTGCTCGACTTATTGACTTCGACAACCAATCTTCCTTTGCACCAGTTGTCATCGAAAATCCCCCTAGTCGGCCTCCTTCGTTTTGATCATCCTCAACTTGTCCTCTTATGATCAGTCGACACTTCGTCGACCTAACCATACTCTGACTTGTTGGCTTGCACTCATCCCATCATGTCGATCTTCAGTCGACCTTCTTCTATAACCCCATCTTCCGTCGCCTTCATTCTTCAGTTGACGTCCCTTCCACATGCTAACGACTTCTCTTCTTGGTTTCACAACTCTGGATTTTTGCGGAAACAGTATTCGCACTTTGACCAGCCGTCCTGACTCTGGTCGATGCGGCTTCCCTTGACGGTTTCTCTTTTGCCTCTAATCATCTTGGCGACTTAACCATTGGTCCTCAGATCCCTCTTGGTCTTCGTCGTCTTCATCCTTAGACCACTTTGATGTAGTCGGCACTCTTCACGTCAACGTCACCATTGACTCGTCTATTCCTCCGACTAGCCTCAGCTTTACTGCGACTTGGCCCTTTGACCAAAATCTACTCTTGGTCATTTCCTGACCATCTGGACTAACTATCCCTTTCTTCAACAGAAGGAAATCACCCTCTGTATGTGACTCCTGCGGTCACTCTCCCTGGCCTCTAATGCAACCAATCCTTATCGATCATTTGTTGTCGACTTCCTTTCTTGGTCTTCCAATCGTCTCCGTCGATGTCAGCTCCCGAGTTCTTTCTTTGCTTGGTCAATATCACCTTCGACCATTTCATCACTCTGTCTAAGTTGTCGGCCATCAACCCTAGTGGTCGAAAACCCCACAACTCACTACACTATCGAATATCATCCTTTTTCCTAGAGGTTGTCGATGGTCCTCTGGGCATCTTTTGTCGGTCATGCCCCACTGATTCTCTTGGGCTTGGATGCCCCTACATCAGACTTTCGGGGTACGAAAAGAACTACTTCCTTAGTTCGGATCTTCCCTTTTCGTTTGCATCGATGCCAGACGTGGTACCAAATACCCCTTGTCCCACTCACTTCTCTTTTCGGAATATCCTTCATGGCCTTGACCATGGTATCATTCCTACTCCAGAATTGGTGGTATCCACTCCTTTCGCCAATCTTGATGAAGCATACTACTTCATTCTGACAGTTGTTCCATCCAACTGTCTTCTTTTTCTTGAACCCATCTCTAGTTCCACTCTCACGGATGGCCTTCAACTTGACGTTCATCCCATGTCTTCTCTCCCTTGTCGAACTCATGCTCGACCTTTCCAGAACTAGTCGGTCTCGACTGTTCCTTGTCATCGACCTTGTCTGGTCCAACAGCTTGTTTCGTAGACCCATTTCTAGAGTCAACTTGTTCGGCACGTTGCTTCCTCTCAACAACCCTGTCAAAATCTCCTCGACTATCCCGACCTTCTCTTGGGATTTTCTTCCCACTTCACCTATTGTCTTGGACTCAAAGGCTTGCATCTCGACTGCAAGTTTCTTCTCAAACTGCAGCAAACTCACTACGGCCTTCGTGGAATCACCTTCCACCGCAAGTTTATCTTCAACTTGCTTCGTCTCTTTCGACCATGGATGTCGACTCTTGTCGTCCATTTTGGTTGCTTCCTTGTCCATGCATAGAGACTCTTCCGACTTGTCAGTCGAAGCCCTTTCCTCTACGCGGCTCCCTAGCATACTTTCCGTTGTACCTTTCTCCACAGCGGTTGCTCCACTGTCTTCATCGAAGTTGGCAGCAACACTTATGCCACTTCCTACCTCAGTCATGTCGGGATTCTCTTCAACAGTTTTGTAGGCAGTTTTGACATCCGCTTCATATCCACCTACGTGAAGGTCATCCTCCTTCACCTCTTCGATCATTTTCTTAACTGGAATCCACACTTATTCGGCAGTCCTTTTACCCAATTGCACTTCCATCATGTCGGTGCTATGATCCTCCGACGGCTCGTCCTCCATCCCCGTAGGTAACAGCTCTTGGGAGTTCTCAACCGTCTCCTTTTGTGCATCATTCTCCTCGCACTTGTTGATTTTCTGCATGTCCGACTTCTTCACTATCTTTGCATGTGACTGCTTTTTCACTTCCATGAGTGCTTGCACCTTTAGCTCGATTAGTGGATTTACAGCTCTCACCTCCTTGACTATGAGGTGGTTTTTCTTCAGGATCTTCGTCAGAGGTCTGTTCTGGTTAAGGGGTTCTGCACACCCTTGGACCAACTCCATGGTTCCAACTTCCTTAACTAGTTCCCTCAGGTTCTTCATAACTTCTTCAAGAAATAACCTTTCCTGATATATCCTTGTCGGCTCATCTCCGACCATTCTACTTAGCTTCCTAGAGAACTTCATTCTGTCTAACCACGTCGTCTGCAACTCTACCCACAACCTCTATTGTGGAGCTACAGCTCGTTAATCTCTGAATTCTCCTCTGAAATCTCATGATGGTGACAGACAAATCTAATCCACCTCCAACGTGGGAGCTATCTCTTCACTTATTTCACAAACCTTCAGCTCTACCCACTCGTAGTTGGAGTTGTTCTCCTTCGCCGAATTGCAACTGGAATTTTATAGGTTGTGCACAACTCTACCCAACCGTAGCTGGAGTTGTTAACACACTCAACTGGATTCTCTACCAGCTCTGATATAGCTATCCTTTTGTTCTCATGATACTAAGACCTTTCCAATGGTCCAAATATTGCCTCAATCGTAGTCTATATGCAAAAGTTATGCCTCCCGCAAGTTGAACTATCCAAGTGAAATGGTACCCAAACAAGAAGATAACTCATTCCAACATCTTCCAGTGAAAATTGGATCTATATCACTTTCAATAATCTATCGGGTTTCAATGTAAATTTTGAACTATTTCCGTAAAGGTTGCATCTACTGTACTTGCATTAAAAGGGTGAGAAATGTCTATGTAATATGAGCCATACTTCTTGTGTACCATTACCACTGGTGTAGAGTAAGAACTCCAGCTAGGCCTAATTATGCTAGCCTCTAACATTTCTTCAACCATATGCTCAATTTCAGTCTTCTGGTCATAGGGGTATCTGTAAGGGCTTATGTTAGGAGGAACACTTCTTGGAATTAAGTGAATAGCATGGTCCAGATCTCGAATAGGTGGAATACCTTTTGGAACATCTACAAATACCTTGGAATGCCATTTAAGGAACCTTTGGATATTTGGATACATAGGATCCTTATATGTTTGAACATCTAGTGAGCATAACTGTACAATTACACCTCATTGTTCATTTTTTAACAATTTTGTCATACGATTAGAGATGATCACCTTGCTTGGTTTCCCTGTGATACCCTTTAACTCAATTTCTTTTCTTTCTCGGGAAAATTTCATGAAAATCTTTTGAAAATTAAAATCCATTGTTCCCAATGATTGTAACCATTGAACCCCTAATAAAACATCAACACCACCTATTGGGATAGAAATAATTGGACTATTCAATACATATTCCCCCATGGTAATATTGATATTATGGAATTTCCCTAAACAATTGATAGTTCCTTCATGTACAATCATTACTTGAAATTCGGGTGTTGGATATACAAAGCAATTGAGATCTTTGGCTAATTTACAATGAATGAAATTATGAGTACTACCATAATCAATCAACATTGTTACCTTTTTATTTTTGATGTATCCTTCAATCTTGAGAGTTTGAGGAGTGTTAATTCCATCCAATTCATGGCAATATATGGTGGGAGTAATCACTTTTATGTTGTTAACTTGTGATGGTTCATTTTCTTTTGGTTCTTCCTCTTCACAATATATGTAGAATAATTTATTTTCTCGACACTTATGTCCCTTACTATATTTGCTGTCACAATTGAAGCATAGACCTTTTGCTCTTCTTTCTTCTAGTTTTTGAGTTGTCAACCTTTGAGGTGGGTGAAACGAAGGAACATCGTTCTCTCTATATGTGTTGGAAGTGGTATTTATAGTATCCATCACCATATTCTTACCTTCAATCTTCCTTGACACCATGAAACACTTTTCTAAGGATGTTGGTTCAAAGAGACACACCTAATGTTGAATGTTATCTTTCAAGGTTCCAATTAAGAGATCCAACAAATTATCTTTTGAAATGTTCTTCACTCTAAAACTTAGCTTCTGAAATTGCTTGATGTGCTTTGTAACTGGACCTTTTTGCTTGATATTTATTAACTAGATAAAGAAGGTTTTGCTATTAATATCCCCATAATGTGCAATCAATTCTTTTCTGAATATAGACCAAGATATAATAGAGTCCTTTTTATGGTCGCAAAGCCATCGGTACCATAAAAGTTGATCAAGCTCTAAATATAATGATGCAATAGTTACCTTTTGCAAAGTTGGCACTTGGTGTAGATCAAATAATTGATCCATATGGAATATCCATGTTATTGGATCATTGCCATCAAACTTTATCATGTCAATATTGGGAATAAATTAATTCCTTGAACCTGAATTGAACCTGTGTTGATGCAGTGGATCATCATATTTTGGGGACCCAAACCTCTTATTCTCTAACTATTTTTCAATTTTCTCAATACGTGCCTCAAATAAGACCCCCTTTTCCTCCTTATCCTCTTCTTGAGTAGACAAACATGTCGAAAGACTATGTCATATCTCATTCAACATTAGCTTCAAATATTTAAGATCCTCTTTAGTAGCCATCTTATTTTCCAAGTTAACTAAATCAAGCATTTTCATAGTCCCTTTAATCATATCTTCCAACTTGGACACCCTAAAAGAAATGTCCTCACTTTCATCATAAGTCAAGGATGAATCCTCTAGCAGTTTGAGTGGATTGTAATATTTTCCACCATTTTGGTGGAATTTTGAACAATATAAATATATATCACACCTTGGATTCACCTCAAATAGATCCTTCTACTAAAAATGATTACAAATTTTAAAATGGTGTACCTTTTTCCAGTCCTAATTTGAAGGCTAATATGCAACTGAAGAAACCCTAAAATTTTGGCCCCTATGAGTTTGAAATATACACCTGTGGTATCTTGATATTTCTTCTTTCCAATTCCATAGGTTTCGTTGAATTTGGATGTTCCAAAAAAACGTTGTGATAATTTCGCCAACAGTTGTTAATTTTGGTATTTTAATAGGAGAGAGAGTGTACGAACTTCCATGTGTCTAATTTTTTGAATCTAATTCTCAAAATACTACCATGGATACTATGGTCCATCTTCTTTCTGATGCAGCTAATCTCACTCAATTTGGATCTTGCATGCTCCATATATAATAATTTTCCCTAGAACACCTTTTTGAGACTAGATTTTGGGCTTGTCAGAAACCCTAACTTCCAGAAGGTATACCTCTGAACTTGTAATGAGTTAGGATCTACAAATTTTACCGCAGATAGTTCAACCTATTTTCAATATGGGTTCTAATTTTTTCTATATGAAACCCTGTAGAAAAAACAATATAGAAAAAACTCCAAGATGACTTGTTTTGAATAAACCAGTCCTGAGGAAAGAGCTCTGATACCAAATGTTATTGAAGAAATTTCCAAAAAGAGCATGAAAAGACCATAAATAGATCAGAAAGAGTACTCCATGACTTTAATGAAGAAAATAGATGAATATAAAGCCTCTTTGAGGGGGAAACCTTCTAACACAATGCACTAAGTACACAAGACAACAAGACAAGATGCTCCAAATGAAAAGGTCCCCTTCCTATATATAGGAGACTAAGAGGTACAATTCCAACTAACTGACCCAAGACGACGTAACTAATATAACCATGCTGATGATAATCTAATGGACCAATTCGACATCAAAACTAATGTAAGTTGCCACACAATAAGGGGTAATGTGCTCCATATTTAGGGCTTAACAACCATGGTACCGAGTGGATTCCACGTCAGCTCTCATTTTTCACACATGTGGAGATAGTCACATGTGGACCTTCAAGAAAAATATAGAAAGACCAAAACCCTAACCCTAATCGGGAATTAAGGCATGCAAAAACCCTAAAATCAACCCTAAATGGATATCGGGCTAAGCTAAATATCAAGTTGCTAGAAGAAGAAGGGGAGCCATTATTTTGATGTATTATATTATTCCATAGTTAAGAAATAGCACAAGAATGGATGTTAGAGTGGAACAGAGGAGATAGGATATCATGTAATAGCCATTATGGATGCAAAGTCATAGGTAACTCCATATGTTATAGACATAAATAATAATAAATAACATTAACTAGCAAAGATTAATAAGTAAATAATTAGATTTATTTATGAATGGACACGAATTCTAATGGTCGTGTCTTTTTTAAGGGTCATCATAAGGGTTTATATATGAGATCTATTGTAAATATTTATTAATCTTATCTATTTCATTCATTCAATCTATATATATATATATAAGAACTGGAATGGTTTTCTCATGACATTGGTATCAGAGCAAGGTTAATCATTTTTACCAACCCAAGAAAAAAATTACCAACCCAGTAAAAAAAATACCAACATGAGAAAAAAATTTACTAACATAGTTCATGGATGCAGTTCTTGCGAAAATAATCACCATTTTTTAGGAATCAAAGAGAAAGATAGATGAAATTTTCAATCAAATAGAAAATTCCATTGAGAATACGATTGATAAATATTTTGAGAAAGTGATCAGAGAAAACAAACCCGAGACCATAGAAAAAACTACCAAAGACAAAGACATGTATATTGAATTCAAACTTAGTTATGAGTGTGCAGAAGAAAAAGAAAAAAAGGACAATGTGAGTGAGAATAATAGATCAATGAAGAAGAATCAAACTTTGACAAACATTGTGAATCAAATCAAATCAAATTACATTTCATTGTAGAATAGGTGACATATCCTGGCAATTATTTTTCGGATAATATATGCTTTGTGTTTTGAAAACATAGACAACAATACAAGTCTCTATCACATTCCAACCTAGACATTATTCAGAAATCCAATATCACCAATACTAAATTGATACCTGTTAAGATTCAATATGCTAAGATAGACAACATGAGTTCTCAATTCAATTTCACAACAATAGCATATACAAGATCACTGAAAGAATAACAAGCACAACATAAACACAAGAGACACGGATTTATCCTGGGAAACCCTCATGGGGTAGAAAACCCAACAAAACTTCCTCAATATAGATGATCAACAAATACAAAGATGTAATCCCCAAACAAGAGCTCCTTCTCCTCCTTTTCAGATCTCTCTCTCTCCTATGCGAGTTCACAAGTGAGTGAGTGTGTTAAATGAGGAACACACCTCCTATATTTATACTTTACATTCACTTGACTTTTACACTTGATAGGTCGGCCTCAATAGTTTATTCTCTTGCTGACTGGGCTGACCCCTCTATGGGACTTAAACACCCCATTACAAATTACTCTTAGGGGATCTATTGCCCCGACTTACATGGGAGGATTTACCTCAATGAATTTACATAATAATAACATTCCGACGGAGGAATAAACATCTTCGGATATATAATAATGTCCCGACGTAGGAATAAACATCTCCGGATAATAAAGTACAGATAGAATATTCTTAGAAGTTACAATATTTCAACAATACCTTGGTTATAAAAATATATAAAGAACCGTCGACCCAAATCAAATGACCTTTAGATCTCCAATAGAACAAGAAAAGTATGTTCAGTAGTGTCTTGTAGCAAGAGTTGGTTTTAAACCGGAATTCAAATTTTTGTTTTATATTAGGAAGTTCTCAAAGGAGAGACGAGTCAGTTTTCCAAGTGGAGACATACCAAACTTTATCATGGATAAGGAGGTTGGCATTGTTGTTCATGACAAACTTGAACATCTCACCTGGTACCATCATGGGAAGAGATGGACAAGAAATTTTTAGTATGGTGTTTAACTACCTTGGTGTAATGACGAAGAAAAATGGGAAGTTGAAAGATCCATAGTCTATAATTTCAATGGTGCCAACCCAATGTTACTTGAAATTTACTAGAGGAAGGTCACTGAGAATGAACAAGGTCTTAATATTCTTTCAAGAGGAGCATACTACATTAGAAAAATGTTGTCGAGTAAGGGCTATAGATAATTGTTAGATCCTTAACCACGTATAAGAATGACTTGAAAGGCTTTCAAGTTGATTTCCTTGGAAACATGAAAGATTTAAAAGAAGTCCAAGAAACAACTCATAAACTAGGATTGGCTATAAATTTTAATTGGGAATTGTATTACCTAAAAAGGTGATGTATGAACATCTAGGACGAGGTGAACTTGTTGATGTTTTGATCTGTAGAGAAAAGAAGATGATATTAGCCAGTATTTATTTGTTGAAAAAGCTCCTTTAAAGGGGGGTGGCAACGTTACAAACATAAATAATAATAAATAATATTAACTAAGCATAAATAATAGGATAATTCACTCACAAATATTAATAAAAGTAAATAATTATAATTAGTTATGAATGGACATGATTTCTAATGGTCATGTCTTTTTGAAGGGTCATCGTAAGGGTTCATATGTGAGATCTATTGTAAACATTTATTCAACTTATATAAGAACCATAACAGTTTTTTTCCTGACACCATAGAGAGTACCATTTTCTTAGTATTTGCATTTTGATATGAAGAGAAAGGCATAGTCCTCATTTGTGGTTGGTTTTTTCCCCATAGTGGGTTTTCTCAGGGTATATCTTATGTTATTGTGTGGGCTGTGTACTCAGTTTTGCTAGTTTCTCTTTCAATTCCACTATATTCAGTATTTTATGAAATTAAATTAACACAATGAACTAAGTTGTAAGATCCATTGTGATGAACTCATCCAGTGGAATATCCATGGCAGTTTAGGAATAATGTTTGTGCCGAAGAGGCGCATTCTACACCCCAGTAGGGGGATGTGTAACTCATTTCGTGCTCATCCTAGTGCTGACACATGTCTTTTTTATTGCGCCAAAGAGGTGCATTCTACATCCCAGTAGGGGGATGTCTAACTCCTTCAGTGCTCATCCCAGAGCTAACACGTGTTCTTTAAAAAAAAAATTACAAAAAATAACATGTCGGTTCAAATTAAATTTAAAACATTTTCAAAGGAATATATATAAAACTACACAAATTAGATAAATTAAAAATCTTCCTCAACATTTGCACTCTAAAAAATGGTTTGCACCTTGAGATATTTGATCCCTCTCGACACTTGGTATATCCTCTTTTACTATGGATCTATGTTGGTAGTGGTATCAATGTTGTTTTTATTGGGGTTTTGTGGGTGATCACAGGATCCAATAGTTGGTAAAGAAAGGTCTTCAAACCCTATCCATGGTGGACAAGTATGTTCAAGAAGCGGTGGATGATTATGAATAGTGATTTATATCAATGGAAATACAAGTCACCGATATCTCACACAACATGTCAATCCTCATGGCAACTCTCGACAACAAGTTTGGATATTTTGAGGATTTTGGAGGTTCTAACTCAGATTTCGGACTTGAGAGGAAATAGGAAGATAAAAATGTCCCAAAAAATGAGCCAACGAAAGAGCTTGAGAGAGAGTAGCTGAGTTCCAGTACCAATATTCCTTCCCAATCTCTCTTCAATATGGAAGCAAAATTCGACATCAAGCCATATCAAGGTGAGACCAATGCTCTAAAACTGAATCATTGGTTGTAGCAGTTGGAAGTTTATTTTAGTATCCATCAAATAGCTCAGGATCAAAACATATCATTTGCTTGAATGAAGTTAGAGGGCCATGCATTAACCTGGTGGGAAAGCAACACTTAGGTTGGAGGGTGATCTTCTAGTAACTAAGTGGGAGGACTTTAAAACTCTCATCAAAACGTAGTTCTACCGTACCAGGTATGTAAAGGACCAATGGATCCGTTGGATTTACTTCAAGCAAAGTCAGGGGCAGAGTGTGCAAGAGTACACCACCGAGTTCTGGAAGATGGGTATTGTTGGGCAGGGCCCAAGTGGGTATAAGTTGGATAAAGAGCAGTTTTAGAACTGCATAGCTCAGGCTGAGTGCACAGAAGGGACAATTTTGTGGGGCGCGCAGTGCAGGGTATATATTTAAGTTTTTCCCAGATATGGTGTTGCACAGTAACATCGCAGCAGTTAGTTTTGGTAAAAAATATGAGTAAAGGTCGGATGAGGAAGCGACCTATTTTGAGTAAGGGACAGAATGGACAATAGTGGAAAGTGACCTGTCTAAGAGAGTGGCGGAAAGCAATTGAGGAGCTAGGCCACTAAGTCGACGGTGACGGGCAGGCTAAAGGAGTGGAAAGTGATAGGCCATGATGTAGTTGTAACCATTTTGCTGATGACTGTGGTTGTTAGAAGGGCGTTAGAGCCACGAGTGGTCCAGTAAAGCGGACAGAGTGAGTGGATCAAGCTATCGACAGCGACAGGCAGGCTGGCGGGCATCCACGCCAGTTTTGGAACCTTAGGGTTTTTCCTTCGAATTGTAAAGACATGACCTACGGGCATGATCTATAATAAGGAATATTTTGTATGGGAAAGGGTTGCTCATTGTTAGTTTTGTTACTCTTCAATATATTCACTGAATAGATATCTGTTGAGAGAAACGTTTTTAAGGCTCTGCATGATGTGTGCACAGAGGCCGTTTGAGAAAGAAGAGGGTCTGCAGCTAAGTATGCAGACAAAGAACTGTTGTACCCTTCCCAAAGACTAATACAACAACAATTCTTGTGGACATAGCTCCCATCTTGGGGGTGAACCACATTAAATCTTGTGCTGTGTGATTGTTTATGTGTTCGCATTTGCTTATTGCTTACCATGAATGCCTGGATTCTCATTTATCAATTGTTGTGCTAATGCTTTTATATGCATTTTCCATAGGAGAAAGATGGGAATAATATGTTAAGTCTTACATGAATGGATGAATGATGAATGAGGAGTATTCTAAGTATGTGAAAGTATCGGTTTAATGAATAATCACAAGTGTATGTAGAGTTGGGTTGTGTAACTCTTTTGACGCATAGCACCGGAAGTGCGCAGTGTTATATGTTCTGACTGCTTGCATCTGTTATAAAGCTAGTTATTCTAAGACAGTAGATGAATGATTAAGTGTTAAGTGAAGCTTTCATAGTGGTTAAGTCCGTGGAGGAGGCGTTCAAGTTAATTGTGTTGTCCTATTATTTACATTCCTCCCAAACCGCACAGACCGTAGAGGCGCTGGGTGCGCAAGCATCCTGCTTGTAGAAGCAGGGACCGCGACGCAATCTATTGTCGCGCAGTCCTCAGCTCGCAGCGCAAGCCCAAGAGTGCGTTGCACAGTATTCCTGTCCGAATAGCTCATCACATCACTGTGGAAACCTGATTCTGCAGTGCCCCATAGCTACACCTCAGGTGAGACCTCAGCCTATTCTTAGACTATTGCCAAAAGGGCCGGTGAGAAGGGGTTTTGTTGGTTCCTTGAAACCGCGAAGAACCTGGGTGTACATTGAAAACCTCTAGAACAGTATCTTAAGCCAACAGGTATCATGTTGGGTATCTCACCCAAGAACCCAAATGTACTCCAGAAGTAATCTCGGGAGGTTACATAATCACATATGCAGGCAAGTGATGCTCTTCAAGCCCAATTCAATTGATGAAGCATGTGTAGTACAATCACAATACATGAAAAAATAAGGCAGAATAAAGGACAACCAAGCAGTTAAAAATAGAAAGAGATCCAAGATGCTACCAAGGAGGGTAAGAAGAAGTGGAAGGAAAAGGAGAAAAATACTACAGCGACAGCACATCAATGCAAGGATCCAAAAAACCAATGTAAGCATTGTGATATCGATGGTCACACTAAAGAAAAGTGGTGGGAGCTACATCCAGATTCGAACCCCAAGAACCGTAAGAAGGATGCCAAGAAGAAGAACCTTCTAGCCACAGAGTCAAGCAAGGAGTTATAAAAAAACTCAAATGTGGATGAAAATATTATATGTACCACATTGCAGAAGGTGGTGAATCTAAGTAGCCTTCACCCTAAGGAAGAGAAAGAGATGACTAAACACTTCCATATCAAGATACAGGTCTAGAAGACCAAGATCAATGCTTTATTTGATCTCGATTCACAACCAAACCTCATAGCATAGGATCTAGTATGCAAGCTTGGATTAGAAGTACATGATCATCCCAATGCCTACCCATTAGGATGGGTAAATAAGGATGCAGAACTAAGAGTCACAAAATAGTGAAAATTCAAGTTTGTCATAAGTGAAGAGTATTTTAATGAAGTGGAGGTAGATGTAGTACCCTTGGATGTTTGTGGTGTAGTGTTCGACATCCCCTACATGTATATAAGGTATGTGATCTTCGTGAGGAGAGACAATTAATACTGCTTGATCAAGGATGGGAAATCCTTCATCATTAATGTGCACAAAAGGAAATCAAAGATCTCTCTGGTAAGTGCCAACCAAATGAAACTTTTGATCATATTAAGTAAGAAGTTTTTATTTATTTTCTTAAGATGGAATCAACAAGAAGGTGAATCAATAAAAGTGAAGGAATCCCTGGAGGCATATATGAAAGAGAAAAAACAACAGTTAGAGATCCTTTTGCAAGCATACATAGAAGTGTTCCAGGAGCCTAAGGGGATACCTCCTAAGAGAGACATAGAGAATGAGATACATTTATTGTTGGATTCTCCACTACCAAAGATCAAACTATATAGACAGTCTATCATAGAAGTAGATGAAGTGAAGAAGCAGTTATAATAATTGTTAGAGTAGGGCATGATCTCACCAAGCACCTCACCTTGTGTGTCACCTATCATCATAGTACTTGAGAAGTATGGGAATTGGAGGATGTGCATCGACTACAAATCCTTGAACAATATCACACTTAAGAATCGATACTCTTTGCCTAGGATCAATGATCTGTTGGACCAATTTCAGCATGCCTACTTCACCATGTTGGATCTCAAATTGGGATACCACTAGGTGTGAGTGAAGAATCTTAGTAACATCATAACCATATGATTACTAGTAGCTAGCTCAATATAAAAGAAACAACATTATCATGAATGGAAAACCTTCATACACATAAGCAAATAAGAACTCAGTAGATAAAGAATATTTAGTTGAATTAAGTTCTCTCGGTAATTGAATGTGTGTCTGCAATGTTCGACCCAATCATTGGCACTCTACACTACATACAATATCTTTGCCAAGAGACCACCCCGAGCTGGGAAACGAATCCACTAAGACTAAGAAATAATGGGAACTCCCCTTGCCAAGATTTCTCAACACAATCAATGTGTTTAATTCGCCACCACTCAAAAGAAATACATTTGCGACATCAATTAATAACAACTAAGATCTGCTCTTTAAATATTCAAAACAAAAGTAAAAGGAAAGAACAATCGGTTCCTTGGCAATCTAAGTACATAGCGATATGGGTCGACTCTCAAGCAAAGCCTCTTTTCTTTAAGAAATCAACTACACGGAAATGCAATACGAAAATCGATCTAAGATGAAAGAATTAATATAAATAATGCAAGGGGGCAGAACTCACTTCTTTCTAAGATGAAAGAATTAATATAAATAATGCAAGGGGGCATGCCCTAACGTAGCAAATAAAATCAATGCAAGAGAACGCCATAGAGAGAAATGCCCTCAATCTCCCTACCATTTACAATGTTACCATCGCATGGAATTAAAACAAACAAAACGTTACTGGTGCATGGGCCGGATCTCTCCAATATCGCCTAGTTCTTCTGCACATTAACCAATATACAATAGCTAACAAAAAAATATGTTAATCCCCAAAGATATGCACCGACAATCCCCCCATCTTCCAAACTCCTTTTTTAGACCCCATTTAATAGCGATTTCCCCCTTTATCAAATCAATTTTGTTTTTGGTTAAAAACCCTAAACAAAAACCATCATTTTTCTTTTTCTAAAATATGTATTCATATTTCTGTTATAAATAATAGCTATTTGCCTTATGTCCATTTTAATATATATATTCATATTTCTGGTATAAATAATAGCTATTTGCCTCATGTCCACTTTAATATATATATATATATATAATGTGGTGATTTTTCTTCTCAATATATTGATGCATGAGTACTATATATATTTATATTATAAAGTCTGCCTTCATGTTCATGGCAATTCCCTTCCTTTTACAGGGCTCTCATATTCCCCTTTTCCTCTTAAGAAAAACAATTTCAAATAACAATATATAACACATATCCAAAAAGATTAATAAAATTGTTACACTTCGGAGACTTTGTCTTCTCTACTTTAGCTTTAGGTGCATATTGGTATGTCTCTCCATTTCATATATATATATAGATACTTTTCTCTCTATTTCAAAACACTCTTAGATGTATTAGTGCTAAATCACGATGATAGACTTAGGTGGTACCCTAGTTTCATAATGATAGGAACAACTTACTCTATGCTAATAAGCACATAATCTACTCGCTTTATCATGCGAGTAGGATGTTGTCTCGTAGTCACCCAAGATTAGTAATGAGCTCATATTCATAGTTATGAGTTCTATGGTAATAAGTGAGCAGTAGCAACTCGCTTTTCCTTCAGCATCCAACGGCACCATGATGACACCTAGTCTCTCTTGATTGGATTCCTAAGGCTTCACTCATTGTCACCCTCTCCCCCTAGTGGATTTTGTTTCCCTTTTTATTTTCATTGTCGTGCACATTCAACCCCTCGGTATATCTCATCATTTGTCATTTACATTATACATGTGACATCGACATGCTTTAACTAGCACATGGATTGTCTAAGAAATCAAAGTGTTACAAGGTTCACTAGCAGGGCCTTGGCCTTGAGCTCCACACCAAGAACTATTACATCAACGCACTTATATTTTATATTTGATTACAAAGACAGGGGTGAGGGATATTACATCCTCTCCCCCTTAAGAAGACATCGTCCTCAGTCTTCCCATCCTTTCAAACCTTGCTTTTAGCTTCCTACACCCTCGCAACAACTTTATTTTCAATTTTCGGTCACCTCTGTTGGCCTTCCAAGACAGCTACATGATCATCACCTTCTTGAAATATATTTAAGAACTTTTTTAATCTTGCAATACATGTGCACTACAACAACAAGTACAAGCTTTATCTTACCCAAATGTAACATGTACATAGGTACATCTGCTTTACATTAATGAAACAAGCATTATAAAAATAATTACTTGCTCTATTAGAATCGACACTTGAATATCACAATATTCAGTTTCATGACTTACTGAGGTTGGACCTACAATTAACTCATCAGCAAGTAATTATATCAAAATATATATACATTTGTAAATACTCAAAACACATATACCTACTATTATGCACTATTCCTAAGTACTTTTGTAGGTGTCCTCTGCTTCTCTTGGAAGCTCTGTACCAACAAGCACAGCAAGTGCTAATAGTACATTGAGTACTGATAGTGCACCAAGTACGGATCCAAGCCACCCAACATGAGGATGATACCCTTCATCAGTTGTTCACAGCCTTCAGGTGGATCTCCTACCTGTGTTATTCAGCGTGCTTCACCAAGCTCAAGTGCTTCCTTTCACAGACACCATAATACATAGAGGTCATTCTCTTCACATAGCCCCCAATCTCGTGCAAGTCCTCTTACGACGTTAATATGGGTGGAAATAAATCTAACCATGGGTCTTACAACCGAGTGTCCCCATAGTATGCCCGCACTGGCACCTTGAATACTAGGTAAGGTCTATACGAATGGTTAGTAATGTCATTTGGTTTATGCAATCCAGCTACATTTATGCATTTGATGAATGATGATTACGCCCTTTCTTAGATTTGTTTCTTATGGTATATCTAGATGACATACTGGTTTATAGTGCTACCTGGGAAGAGCACATCTTACATCTCAAGTAGGTGTTTGAGACTCTGAAAAAGAACCACCTGCTAGCTAATTTGAAGATATGTGAGTTCGCCCAGCATTCCTTGGTGTATTTGGGGTATGTGATTGGAAGAGGAGAACTCAATAGTGATCCTGCAAAGATGGAGGCCATCACTAAGTGGCCTACTCCTACAAATGTCACTAAAGTTAGGAGCTTTTGGGGGGGAGCACAATACCTTTGGAAGTTCATAGCTTCCTTTTCAACTATGGTTGCACCCCTCCATGCCATAACAGCCAACAGCAAGGGGTTCTAGTGGGGGAAGAATCAACATAAATCCTTTGAAGAGCTCAAGCGAAAGATCAGTCAAGCACTAGTTGTTGCATTGCCTAATTTGCAGAAGCCTTTCGAATTGGAGACAAATGCAAGTGGGTATGACATGGGATCAATTCTGATGCAAGAAGGAAGGTCGGTATGTTATCATTATGTTGGCGGGAAAATATGATCTACTCGTCAACATAAGGGAAAACAATCTCATCCAAGGGTTTCAAAAAACCCTACACAAGAGTCTTCCTAATCCTCAGTCGTTTGGTATGACTGCATCCGATGGATATCAAGGCTCCGTTGGCCACAAAATAGATTGATCCTCAAAGAGGAGACTTTGGTGGAAGCTTCTGTAAGTCCTAATTACTGAAACAATCTATAATCCTCTCCAATCTAAGTTAAATGTAACAGAAATGTCTGCTACTGATTTATTAATGCTTATAAAGCTAAAGTTAATAATCCAATAACAGAAAGCTATGACAATTTATTAGAGATGAAAATATGTTTATAAACAACCTTGAAAATATCCAAGTTTAATTAAAACACATGTAATTGTAGAATCAAATTGAACTAACAAAATATTGTTGGTAAAACCGAATCTATTTGTAAACTATTAGTCCGAAAGAAACAATGACATTTCTCATTCTGAAAAATGTTCCAAAGTGTATAACTAATAATTAAACTGATAAATCAGATCTACATTGATTAACGAGTAAGAAAAAATAAAAATATTTAATGAACAGAGATTAGGAAAACATTGAAATCCTGCTTATCGCAAATCAAAATAGAGTCAGTACTGTAATTAATTGTAGTTTTTGTAGTCTAAACATAGCCAACAAACTATGAACATAAGATAACAATCTACATGTTCTGGAGATGAATTGCAGAATGTTGGGCCCTGGAAATGTCCCTTTTTAACCATACCTATTTCATCATTTTGCCAAATTTTACTTTACTTTCATAAACCATATACATGCCTTTTCCAATTCAATCAGCAATCCTGACAAGGTATAAATCATTATTGTTTCATTTAATTATGCCTAAGATTGTTATGGTTACAAATTCTGACCCTTGGTTTATGCTAACATTTGTGAGTTCATTTTGTCAAAATCTGAAGCACAGGTGTATCAGCCAATTGGCGCCAGTCGTTACTCTTCCAGGTCTGATTTATCATACTCCAAGGAACAGCGCATCTTCCACGTGAGCTGTAACAGATCCTCACCATAACAGATTCCACTGAAATAGAGCCTAGCTGCGACAGACAGGTTGCATTCCAGTTGCCGAGTCTGTTGATCCATTAATTATTAGAGCAACAACATCCTTCACAATTAACAGCCTTGATTAATATGGCTGTATCAGTTAGCTGTAACTCCGCAGCATGAAGATCATAGATCTTCATTGCTGCACGAATATAGTGGATCTAAAAACTGTATTTTCTTTGTATAAATTTTATAAGGCTCTCGTAGCCTCGGGTTGGACAATTACCATTTTACATAAGATGTAACAGAGCACTAATACTGACGATTTTCCATCATTAATATGAGAGCAGAGTTCTTCATTTCTGTGTCTTAATTTGTTGTGACTCTCGGCGTCTCTGTTAGAAGGCCAAGGCCCGCCTTCTCACAGAGATAGCCAGTTTAAGTAGGTAGAGTGGTTTAGTTTTACTTCTGTTGTGTGGTGTGGAATTATTGCAGATGTTAATGGTAGCTACAACAGAGAATTAGCTTTCCTTTTGGTAGTTTATAATTGCATCTCGAATAGTTGTAGCAGATTGGCGTGACAGTTGACTATGTAGGATAATTTATTCTATTGCATGTGTGTTTTAATCAACTGTGACAGCCAAGCTCAATTCCAATATCTTTCAGTTGTTTATGCTTTCTAGGACTTCCAGTAATTATCAGTTTAGAGTTCAAGCTTGTATTTTAATTTTGGTTGTTGTTGTATCTTCAATTGCATTCATAGATTAGACAGATAATGGTAGAGTTACAGTAACCACTGGATAGATCATTTTGGTAAAGATTGAATATTGTAGTTTGATAATTATAGGATTTAACTTCTTGCAAAAGTAATCTAGTTCCATTTCATTATTAGATCATTAACTTGCTGGGTTGATTTCTGTAGGAAGGTTGTTGCACTTTGGATCCTGAGATGTATGAATTAGATTAGTTTCCTTATGGAATGAGTTGGCTGAGCATATAGGTAGGGTCATTATCTACATTTAGTAAATCAACTGCTTGGTCTGTTTATGCATAGATTGTGCTTATTGCCTTTGAAATAAAAGACCTTCCTAGGTTTGACAATTTATATTGACCATCCTAAGTGTTAACTTTAATTAATTGACATATAGGGTGACCAACATTTTGGCGCCACTGCTGGGGATGGTAATAGATAGACAGAGTTAGTAGTTGGTTTCATTTGATTTTACTTTAGTTCAATTATTTACAGCATGCATGAATACAATAAAAACAAATCGGGAACCCCCTTTGAATACTAACATTGCAGGTGGAAGAGGTCGAGGTCGTAATGCAAGTCAGGGAAGACACACATACATTGATGAGATAATTGCTAGAGCTGATTCTTCAACTAGACCACCACGGAACTCTACAGGTAGGGGAAATTCTGTTCCTCCCAATCTTGAACATTCAGCATCCACAGTGGAGAATACAACGGGACCTTCAACTCATGTTGCAGAAAGTAAACCTCCTGAAGATAAGGGAAGAGTTGTAGGTGCACCAGATAGAGAGGAGATTTATCCTATTGACGAAACTAGAGTTACCAAAGGGGTGTGGTTGGAAACTCGCCGAATAGCAGAGGAAGAAAGAAGGCGAGAAGAAGAGAAGAGAAGAAAGGAAGAAGCTAAAGCAGAGGAAGAACGCATAAAGGAAGCTGTTAAATTTTGGACTAGAACCATGGCTGGTAGAGAACAGGAGGGTGAGAACGAACATGGGAATAACCGGGGGGAAGAAGGAGAAAATAATCAACCTGGTAATGTTATGGCTACGTTAGAATTCCCTATCCTCCAGATACCTGGAGCAACTCCTATGAAGAATATCTCACCATCAGTTCTCCCGAATTTTCATGGTAAGTCCTCTGAGGATCCTAATGAGTTCCTGTTTGAGTTTGATATCCTCTGTCATAGCTATGATTACACCTCTAGTGCTCAAAAGTTGAAGTTATTCCCAGCCACCTTGAAGGGAAATGCTCTGCGCTGGGTCATGAGTCTAGGTCGTGAGACCATTACTACTTGGGACCAAATGAAAAACACCTTCCTTTCTAAGTACCAAGAATATTGCAGAACTAGGGATAAAAAAGAGGAGCTGTTTAAAATGGTTCAAAAGGATGAAGAAAGTTTGGAGGACTTTGTGGAAAGATTGTTGTACAATTTACAAAGATCTGGTCATGCTGAGATTGGCAAGGATTTGCTCAAGATTATCTTACTAAGAGGAATTAGAGAAGATTGCCTTGATATGTTAAATCTGCTGGGAAAAGGGGATATCTCGAAAGAAACTTTTATAAAGATTGTTTAATTATGTCGAAGGTACTCCAGGGGATCCTTTAGAACCAGCAAATGAGACAAAGACCGAGACCAATATGTCTTCACTAGGACTCAGAAGTCAGCTAGTGGAGGAGCCACTCGAGCAGAAATAGGAAACTTATTGGAGAATTTTAAAACAGACATGATGAGCTCCATTTCCTCAGAGTTAGATGTCATGAGAGCAAAGCAAAAGCAAGTGGTAGAATATCTTACACTTGATGTATTCTTCCCTAGATGTAGGAAAAAGCACCCACTGAAGGAATTCCCATTGGACAAGGCAGAGGTATGTAGGATATGCGAACTCGAGCATGATACTAAGGAATGTCCTTCCTTACCTAAGGTCAAAGCAGTCCTACAGGCATCTATTCCAGATGTGAAGCCAGCATACTTCATGGCACAAAAGAAACCATGGTAGCCTCAAAATCAAGGTATGAATCCAGACCCAGCATTTTTTCTGAATAATATGAATGGAATGAACAATATGAATAATATGAATACACAATTCCCTTCACATTATTCTAACAACCAGTGGCATCCATCTCAGAACCCAATGCAAAATCCTAACTCATGGACACCATGGTCACAGCAGTCAAACCATGCTCCTTGGAATTCAAACTGGAGAAATTCTTACCAAGGAAATAACTTTCCCCATCACCAGACTCAGTATCAATAGTATCCTCCTCAACAGTATCAGCATCAGTAGTATCAGCAACCACAACTCCCTTTCCAAAACAATGTCGCACCTATGAATGCACCACTTCGACCACAGCTACCTGCACAACCTAACCTGAACCCAAACAATAAGCGGCAATCCATCAATTTGAGACTGCCAACATGCCTGCGTATTCCATCACTCAGATTCCCTGCAATGATATACAATTACGATCAGGGAGGGTGGTGGAACCTATTATCACTGAGGATGTTTCATCCCCAGTGATTGAAACTGGAGTAAATCAGCACTATGAGAACATGGTTTATTCAACAAGCCCCATCATTGAGGATGCTGATACTCCTACTGAAATAGTAGCTGAAACTCAGAAAGTAACACACGATGTGTCACAGCCTACACGGTTGAATAAAGAACCACCATACCATGAACGATTGGCCCTACAGAAAACAGTGGAATAGCCTCGATTTGATCTCGTGGGAGAACTGAAAAATTTGTATGTTAAAATTCCACTGTTACAGGCCCTTCATGATGTGCCCATTTATGCCAAGACTGTTAAAGATTTATGTGTCAAGAAACCAGGAAGAAGGACCAGGGATCCCCCCACTGTCCACGTGTTGGGAAAGCTTTCAGAATTAATAATGGGGAAGGCCGTTGTGGCAAAATACGATGACCCTGGGAATCCGACTGTTATAGTTCACATAGGGAACACACAAATTCCAAATTTCTTGGTGTATTTAGGCGCAGCTATTAATGTTATGACCATAGAAACTGTGAAGAAGTTGGGACTCACTAATCTTCAGCCAACCCCTATCGTTTTGGAACTTGTTGATAGATCAATGATCAATCCTGAAGGGATCCTAGATGACCTCATGATCTCAGTCGATTCATGGGAATACCCTGTGGATTTCTTGGTGTTACATCCGAAATCCTAGTTGGGGGGACACCCACTGATCCTGGGAAGACCGTGGTTGGCCACAACAGATGCCTGTATTAGCTGTCAGTCAGGATCTATGACCATTTCAGACGAAACTGAGATCAAGAGCCTAACCATGTACCCTCCATCTCGACCAAGCACAGAAGCTGAGACTCCATTGTGGGAAGATTTGGAGGAGGAAGAGGGTGTGCAGCCACTACTAACCATAGGGAGAGCCCTAACATTTAAAGATGAAACAGAGGATGATGCCATTAATAGTTTCATCAGTGAGACCACGTCAGTCAATCAAAGTGTCTATCAGATCTTGGACAGTACTCTAGTTGCAACAGAACAAGAAAATATTACAGAAGAAACTCTAATCGGTGATGACAGTATAATTCTAGTACTTAAGAATTCGAAGAGTGTTCCAATAGAAATTGGGCCAGGAAAAACATTGAATATTAATCCTAATCTGGCACCTAGTGAGCTGGAACAGCTAGTCAATCTGCTGAAACAGTGTAGGGGAGCTTTCACTTGGGAGTTCACAGACATGAAAGGAATCCCTTCTCATCTGTGCACCCATCACATTTATATTAAGAGCGAATCCAGGCCGGTATGTCAACCACAACGAAGGATGAACCCGAACCTAAGAGACATAGTGAAAGAAGAAATCCAAAAACTTTTGGAAGCAGGATTCATATACCCAATTTCATACAGTGAGTGGGTTTCTCCACTTGTGATTGTGCCAAAGAAGAATGGGAAATGGAGGGTCTCCGTGGATTACAGAGAATTGAATAAAGCAACGCAGAAGGACCATTTCCCCTTACCTTTCATTGATCAGGTCCTTGATACCTTGTCTGGGAAAAAGTATTTCTCCTTTCTGGATGGCTTTAGTGGCTATAACCAGATCCAGATTGTTCCAGAAGATCAAGACAAAACCACTTTCACCCGCCCCTGGGGAACTTTTTCCTACCGAGTACTTCCTTTTGGGTTGTGCAATGCACCAACTACATTTCAGAGAGCAGTGATTGGAATCTTTTCGGAAATGGTGAATGATTGCATGGAAATTTTTATGGATGACTTTACTCCATATGGTGATAGTTATGAAGAAGCACTGAAAAATTTAGAAAAGGTTTTGAAATGCTGTGAACAAATCCAGCTCTCTTTAAGCACTGAAAAGTGCCACATGATGATGAGTGAAGGCATAGTGCTGCAGCACTTCATCTCTTTTGATGGAATCCAGGTAGATCCATCCAAAATCAAGGTAATTGAAAATATACCAACTCCTGGAACATAGAAGGATGTACATAGCTTCTTGGGGCATGCTGGCTATTACAGAAGGTTCATAGAAAATTTTTCCAAACTAGATTGTCCTTTGTTCACTCTGTTGATGAAGGATGCACAGTTTGTCTGGAATGATGCATGCCAAACAACGTTTACTGAGCTAAAGAAAAGGTTGTCTACAGCACCCATCTTACGAGGGCCCAATTGGGATCTTCCTTTTCACATTGCTTCAGATGCTTCAGATACTGCCATTGGAGCAGTTTTTGGACAGCAGGAAGGTAGTGCTCCTTATGCCATTTACTACATTAGTAAAAATTTGTCTCCTGCTGAACTAAATTATATTGTCACGAAAAAAGAATTTCTTGCCATTGCTTATGCCATCAACAAATTTAGACATTATATTACTAGATATTCTACTTTTGTGCACATTGATCATTCTTCTATCAAGTATTTAATGAATAAACCAATCACGAATGCTAGAGTTACTAGATGGCTGTTACTGTTACCGGAATTTGACATCACAATTATTGATAGACCAGGAAAGAAAAATGTTGTTGCATATTTTTTATCTCGACTTACTAACAGTGATGACAATTTACCAGTCAAAGATTCCTTCCCTGAAGAACATTTGTTTGCAGTATCAGCTCATTCCCCTATGCAGATATTGCTAACTTTTTGGCTGCAGGTAAGCTTCCAACACATCTTTCAAAGAGAGAGAAACGGAAGATCATACAACAGAGTGCTAGGTACTGCTGAATTGATGGCCATCTTTTCTACAAAGGGCTTGATTTAGAGATTAGAAGATGTGTTAGAGAAGATGAAATCTTTAGCATTCTTAAAGCTTTCCATGATGAGCCCTATGGGGGACATTTTGCTGACAAAAGGACAGTTCATAAAGTTTTGAAAATGGGCTATTTCTGGCCTACATTGTTCAGGTATGCGAAGAAGTATGTTCAGGCATGTGATAGCTGCCAAAGGATGGGCCAACCCAACAGATTAGATGAGATTCCTTTGCAGCCACAGCTTGTGGTTGAACCATTTGATAGGTGGGCTCTAGATTTTGTAGGGCCTATCAACCCTCCCTCAAAGCAGAAAGTTCACATCTTGGTTTGCACAGATTACATGACCAAATGGGTAGAAGCTGTAGCCTTGGTCAAGGCCAATGATCAGGCTGTGATTGATTTCCTGTATGAAGAGATTTTTACTCAGTTTGGAGTACCTAAGGAGATCATTACAGATGGTGGACCACAATTTGTGTCTCACAAGCTAGAATCACTATTACAAAAATTTCATATTCAGCACAGAATAACCTCGCCATATCATCCATAGGCCAATGGCCAAGTGGAGAGCACAAACAAGGTTATTGAGGCCATTCTGACAAAAAAAATGAAGAGCCATCGTAAAGATTGGGTTGAAAGGCTTCCAAAGGCACTATGGGCCTATCGTACTACGTGGCGTAACACCACTGGTTTTTCCCCATATGAGTTAGTGTATGGTAAGAATGCTTTTTTTCCAATTGAATTTGAAATCATAACCTTGAAAACAGCTGTGGAAGCAAACCTGGATTTATCAGAGGCACAAAGGAACCAACTGAATCAGCTCAATGAATTGGATGAGAAGCGCACAGCTGCAGTACATCATACAACTTTAATCCAACAACAGCGCTCTAAGTGGAATGATCGATTTATAAAGAAGAAAGTCTTCCAAGAAGGGGACTTGGCCCTGTTGTATGATTCACAGTTTAAGAGGAACTTTAAAGGCAAATTGTGCACCCGTTGGTTGGGACCCTATCAAATAGATCAGGTATTCGATAATGGAACAGTCTGGTTGATCACCATTGATGAAAACAAAGTACCATTATTCACAAATGGTCATCGGCTGCGACTGTATCACAAGCTGATCTCAAGGGAAGATTTTGTTTCACACGTTGCAGGTGATCCAGACTATTAGTTAACGCCAGGGCAGGGATCTTTCTCAAACCCTATGAATTCCTAAAAGCTGCAATTTCCATACATATTTTGTACATAAATAATTGGTTTTTCTTTCATTATGTATTTTATCTATTTTTATTTTTGCACTTGATTGGTTTGTTTTGAAGAACTATGTGCAAGAACTAATTGGAGGAGCAACAGCCGTGACTAGGCCAGACGATTGCAGACACTCCACATATGTTCTTGATCTAATAAAGCTCTTTTTAAGAATATGGATGATTCGTTATCTTTCAACAGTCAACTGAAAAATTGCTTGTTACTTCATTCTGACACAGCTGCGACTCCTTGCCTTGCTATTCTTCCTATTTTTGCAGCTGTGACTCTGCCACTTTTTCCCATTTTGCCAAATTCCGCAGCTGCGACTCCGCTACCTATTTCCATTCCGCTAAACCCAGCAACTGTGACTCTGCCATTTTCCCTTTACTTCACTTTTCTGTGGCTGCAACTCCGCCACTTTTTCCCGTTCTGCCAAATTCTGCGGTTGTGACTCCGCTATTTCCACTCACCTTTCTAAGTTTGGCAGCTGCTATTCCACTATTTCTGTTTCATTTTGACCCCTTTCTAGCAGCTACGAATCCACTACCTTTGTCCATTCCGCTAAACCCAGTAGCTGTGACTCCACCATTTTCCCTTTACTTCACTTTTCCGTGGCTGCGACTCCGCCACTTTTTCCCGTTCTGCCAAATTTCGCAGCTGCGACTCCGCTATTTTCGCTCACCTTTCTAAGTTTGGCAGCTGCTATTTCGCTATTTTCGTTTCATTTTGACCCCTTTCCAGCAGCTGCAACTCCGCTACCTTTGTCCATTCTGCTAAATCTAGCAACTGCGACTCCATTCTTTCCACTTCATTTCCTCTCCTTCCGTACAACTGCTACTCCGCCATTTTCACTTATTTTGCTAAGTCTACCAGCTGTGACTCCGCCAATTTTTCTGCTCTCCGATTGATGCTGCCAATAATGATGTGATTAGGCGTCAGTTTTGTTGCTCGCTCCACAAGATCCAATCATGGTTTTCCACAAAGGAAAATTCTGGGTGCTTTGAGTAGCTGTCATCCCAAGTAACAGTGGCCACATCACTTCAGCACATGTGCATTTATGCTTATTTCTAATGACGGAGATGATGAAGGTAGGCTATGATGGTTGGCGTGCCATGACGATTAATTTACGGATGGATGCATAGCGTGAAGGTACGGGTTCTAACTATAATCATGATTAGGCATTTATTGACGTTGCGAATAATAATGGTTATGCCTATCATTTATCCCTACCATTTATCCCGGCGAAAATTGTGTTTAAAGCCATTACCCGTACTCCTGATCATGATTATCATTCTATCTGATTCGTGTGATAAACTAGCCATAAATATTACTTCAAAACTAACGCCGCCACCTTTCCAACACGGCTCAATTCAACTCTTGACTATTTGTCAACCGTGCCCCCATGCAGACAGTTCGATAGTTGGAGCTATGACTGGAACATTTGTTACAACTTCTTGCAGAAGTCTAGTGATATGGGTATTCCTGTGAGATATGAACCTCTAAAAATAGAATCCCTATACAGAAACAGAGATGTCTTTGTCATTTTTCAAGAAGCAGGATGGACGACTTATTTCCAACGCCTGAGTGGTTTTAATGAGGAAGCGGCCCTTGAATTTGCTCAAAATATGACGAACACTCATCCAGAGGTTCGAGGAATAAGGGTAGATGTTTCAGAGGTAATTCTGGCGGAAGTAACAGGACTTCCCAGAGTTGGGCGACGTTGGTTTAGTCGAAAGCGCTATCATCCAACCGCAGTTGAAGACTTTCTTGCAGCTGGTAAAAGGGTCTGACCATTACACAGGGGAATAGCCTTGGAAACTCTTCCACATCCGTGGAATCAAGTTGCAATATTTTTGAAGAAATATATTACCTGCGAGGGGAGGTATAGTGTTGTTTATATCAATGAATTTTTACTCCTATCACATTTACGACACAGTCGATTGCTAAACATGCTGTACTTTCTTTTTCAATCTTTACAATGCATGGCTTACTATGTTAAAGGTGCTCAACCCTTAGCATCCCTCACAAATCATGGGCTCATTAAATTGTTGATCTTACAAGCCCTTGCACAGCATAATTTGACATGGGATCAATTTCTTGACCGGCCAAACCTCCCTCGTGAAATGTCTTTAGAAATATTGCATGAGGACTAGAGTTCCTCAAATTCAGTTGGGGGGAGGGAAGATGGAATACCTGAAGAGATAGAGACAGAGGAGGATAAAACAAGGGTAGCTGAAACTGAAATGGAAAATGAAAATCCTCAAGCAAAGGCAGCATCAGAAAATGAACAAGCAGTCCTGAACGTAGAATCTTCTCCCACAATCATAAGGACTCTAAATCATAAGGAGGGAGTTGGCTCTATTTCTAAGGCAATGGGATTTTCCTTGCCTCAGGGAAAGGGAGGGTCGATGAGCATGGTCCAATCATCTCGCTCAATGAAGAAGAGGAGAATCAAAATTGTGACTGCAGCAGAAGCATGTCGTTTGGTCAGGGTAGACAGTGGGACTCCTATTTTTAAACCCCAACCACCTGCTGACACACAAGAACCTGCTGTAGAAGAAACTCAATTAGATAATCTTCTATTTGAAAACGAGTTGCTAAAGAAGGAGGTGCAAGATCTTCGGGCATAATTAGATAAATGGAAGGAGACATGCAGGGAACAGGCAAAGAAGTATGTGGATGCAAGGGCGGAAGCTGGAGATCAATTGAGGAATTTCCTAATTATTCAGGGAATTGGAGTACAGCAAGAGATAATATGTGCAGAATGTGGAGATATTTTTAATTTGGCAGGGCTTAAAGTTACAAAGGAAAACCTAGTAGTTCAGGGATCTGCAAGAGCAAGGAAATCAGAGAAGTTATTTTCGAGCTCAACCTCATCGTTTTGAAGGCATCAAGTCTATCCAGCAGACTAAAATTATCAGGAAAAAGGGCGTTGTCACACAAGAACCAGCCACCTTAAAAGAAAATTGGAAGTGTATTTTAGATTGAAGCTGCTAAGGGAAGGAGGGTGCTGTCACACAAGAACCAGCATTCCCAATAATTGATTGGAAAATTTTATTTCCTCAACTGGCATAATATGAATAGGGGTCAGCCTCAGAATCAAACTAATCAGCTATTGCATGAGGACATGCAAATGGATAGTTGGGGGGAGATGTTGGGCCTTGGAAATGTCCCTTTTTAACCATACCTATTTCATCATTTTGCAAAATTTTACTTTACTTTCGTAAACCATATACATGCCTTTTCCAAATCAATCAGCAATCCTGACAAGGTATAAATCATTATTGTTTCATTTAATTATGCCTAAGATTGTTATGGTTACGAATCCTGACCCTTGGTTTATGCTAACATTTGTGAGTTCATTTAGTCAAAATCTGAAGCACAGTTGTATCAGCCAATTGGCGCCAACCGTTACTCTTCCAGGTCTGATTTATTATACTCCAAGGAACAACGCATCTTCCACATGAGCTGTAACAGATCCTCACTATAACAGATTCCACTGAAACAAAGCCTAGCTGCGACAGATAGGTTGCATTCCAGTTGATGAGTCTGTTGATCCATTAATTATTAGAGCAACAGCATCCTTCACAATTAATAGCCTTGTTTAATATGGCTGTATCAATTAGTTGTAACTCCGCAGCATGAAGATCATAGATCTTCATCGCTACATGAATATAGTGGATCTAAAAAGTGTATTTTCCTTGTATAAATTCCAGAAGGCTCTCGTAGCCTGGGGTTGGACAATTACCATTTTGCATAAGCTATAACAGAGCACTGATACTGCCGATTTTCCATCATTAATATGAGAGCAGAGTTCTTCATTTTTGTCTTAATTTTTTGTGACTCTCGGCGTCTTTGTTAGAAGGCCAGGGCTCGCCTTCTCACAGAGATAGCCGGTTTAAGTAGGTAGAGTGGTTTAGTTTTACTTCTGTTGTGTGGTGTGGAATTATTGCAGATGTTATTGGTCGCTGCAACAGAGAATTAGCTTTCCTTTTGGTAGTTTATAATTGCATCTCGAATAGCTGTAGCAGATTGGTGTGACAGTCGACTATGTAGGATAATTTATTCAATTGCATGTGTGTTTTAATCAGATGTGACAGCCAAGCTCAATTCCAATATCTTTCAGTTGTTTATGCTTTCTAGGACTTCTAATAATTATCAGTTTAGAGTTCAAGCTTGTATTTTAATTCTGTTTGTTGTTGTATCTTCAATTGCATTCATAGATTAGACAGATAATGGTAGAGTTACAGTAGCCACTAGATATATCATTTTGGTAAAGATTGAATACTGTAGTTTGATAATTATAGGATTTAACTTCTTGCAAAAGTAATCTAGTTCCATTTCATTATTAGATCATTAACTTGCTGGGTTCATTTCTATAGGAAGGTTGTTGCACTTTGGATTCTTAGATGTATGAATTATGATTAGTTTCCTTATGGAATGAGTTGGTTGAGCATATAGGTAGGGTCATTATCTACATTTAGTAAATCAACTGCTTGATCTGTTTATGCATAGATTTTGTTTATTGCCTTTGAAATAAAAGACCTTCCTGGGTTTGACAATTTATATTGACCATCCTGTGTGTTAACTTTAATTAATTGACATATAGGGTGACCAACACAAAATTGAACTGGAAAATTTAAGAATTCAAAATTCAAAAACAAACACTTTTTACTAATGAAGCTGGTACTGAAATTACAAAAGATCTCTGAATCTGATCAACTAGCTCCCAAATAAATTACAGAGTGTCATCTACAGATCCGCATAGTAACTGTAAACATAAAAATCCATATAAAATTCATATCACGAAGAAGAAATATGTTTCAACTCTAGAGACCCCCACCCCTTTCCTTTTGCATATCAGATTCCTATTTATACAAAATGAATGACTTGTAGGATAAATCAGCTCCCCCAATTCCTGAACTAACCGATTGAACATTTTGTTCAATGGAAGAGGTTTTGCAAATCCATCCATAAGCAAAATCTAAGAAATTTCATTTTAGAAAGATATTCGGATCTCTCAAATCGCACAATTTTTGGGAATTATGCTTGTGAGTTAACTAATTGGGCTCATTCTACACAAAACTCATGTCTAGGATTTTCCATATTCGTTCCCATAGCACCAGAAATCACATCTGAAAATCATTTCTCTTTCAACTTGGCATATTTGCATTCCTCTTGATTTGAGATGTTAATTGGTTTATTCAAATCCAAATCCATACATGTACAATTTAAAAGATAAATTAAAGCAATAAACAACATTTCAAATCAAATAAAACAAATCCAAATCAATGAAAATCTATTTGCAAATCAAATCGTAACCAAATAAATAAATCCAATTTAAATTCGGAATTGATTTTACAAGCAGATTTTCAGACCATTTAAACTACCATTTGGAAAAAATAATATTTCCAAATTATTCCTCATCTTGCTAGCTTTCCAACGAGTTATCTCGGGCTTAATTTGGCCTTTTAGAACTCAGGATATAGCTCATGGAAGTTAACACTCAGCAACCGTTGATTTCATTGTTTGATGAATTGCGACCGTTGATTTGAATGTTAATTCCATTATCCCACATGCATTGGGTAAAAGAAGTTCTATGTGTTTATATTGCATTTGCCACATATAGTAGTTTGTAGAAAAAAGATAGGGAAGAAATAGACAATAGGGCCCACACTAAATATTTTGTCAATTCCTCGAATCTCGGAAGAGAGTTTGGATAATTGGGACATATAGGATAATTGTAATAGATTTCCAATACAACTATTTCCTAAATTTAAAATTCAAAACAAACTTAAAAATTAGAGTATCTTGTTTTGTTTTAATTACAGTATTTCCTTTTGCAAAATGATATATATTATAAAGATTTTAATTTTCAAAATGAAATCAAAGATACTCTATATTTTCAATATCAAATTAAGTTTTTTGAAAGGAAAAACTGATTTATCATCAAGATTTCTATATTTACTAATATTAAATATTAATCTCAATAATTTCTCGAGAACCATGGAATTTCAAAATCACATTGAAATTACAGAAATGAAAATTTAAATGATCTATTAAAAACATTGGTAGACTTAACCATATATTAATCAAGCTCAAATATCAAACTAATGCAGAATCTGGAGTCGTGAAAATAAAACCAAATAATCAATCAAAATCCAAAAATTAATTAAGGTAATAACTAGCCATCATCTCATGAGAAACAAAGCGAAATCATCAATCATACGAAGCTTGTGAAATTCAAAACGATAGATTCAAAGTAATGATTTGAATGGGAAACCCCAAAAGTGAACCAGGTTGATATCCAAAAGATCCCAAAAGTCAATTCTAAAGGAACAAACCCAATCAACTAAATAGAATAAATCCTTGGGACCGTGAAATGTCGTAATGACCAAATGAATAATGGAAATTCCATCCTGATGTCCGATACCCGACAAACTTCATCTTTTCAAAACATCGGGATCGAAATGACAAGGGACTAAAAATAAGGGAAATGATAGTTCCAACATAATCACTCCATGGTAACAGATCCGTTGATAAATTACAATAAAAATAAGGATCCATGTCGGATCCATAACATCGGCCCAAATAATTTCGGGAATGGAACATTGGGAAATAAGAATAGAGCATAAAAATTTACCAATGTGAGCATCTCGATATCAGAAATTCGTAGGAATGTCAGAATCGACAATATCAAAAATGCTATCTAAGACATAATCCCAACGAAATCAGCCCAACAAAGCAAATCAAAGAACAAACTCAATGAAAATGAAAAATCAGATAAGAAATAAAATGAGAGAATGTCATGCAATAATCAATGTGGATAGAACCAAAAGGATCTGAACCAAAATCTATCAAACCGAAGAAGGGTGAAAAGTGATTTTAGGAATTTTTAAATGGGGGACCCTTCATTTTTGGTCAAAAATGTGTGGGAGTTGTTGTGGCTACAACAAATGGAAACATATTGGGCCGAAGCAGTTGTATATGCCTTAATGATGTAAGGTTTACGTGTACAAGAATATAAAACATAAGTCTTTCAACAGGAAGAGAATTTTCCATGGACCATGGGTACCACATTTAGAAGTCGACCTTTAGAGATTAAAATAGTTACAATAGATAAAGATTATGTAATCAGATTTCAAACCATGATACATTTTTCTTCAGAAAATTCTTTAAGGAACAATTTGTTATGACTAGAAGATGTTATATTATTATTTACCTATAATACCATAGGCATGGCCACTACTACCAGTAGTTGTTCATAGCCTAGATAGGGATACCTTTTAACCCTATTTAGTTTCTTTGATCTCATCCCATTGATTAAGAATGTATAGCTTAATCATCCTACATTTATATCATTGGGGGAGCAGACTCATAAGCTTTTTACAAGCATGGATGACATGCAAGTACTTTTGAATGTATTTGTTTATACATATAATATTTCATATTTGAACCCCTAATGTCACAGACATTGATGCTACTTCCAGCAAGAGTCCATAGCCTCGGCAAGATTGTCTTTTAACCGGTTTTTACCTGAGCGCTCTAGTTCCAAGTGATTAGAACAAAGGAGCTAAAACTATAGTTAATTCTAATCTCAATTGAGATTTTCTAATGGTGGGGAAACAAACTAAATCTCCTTAAGAGTGTGAGATGGAATTAAGAGGTTCGAGATGATAACAATGCAAGCCACACTCAGTCGCTCCTATAAAGGAAAAAATGACTAGAACACAAGTGTCAAAATCTATGCTAGTTTATAGCATTACATGAAAGTTTTGTGGTAGTCAAAAGGGGAATGTAAGGAAATGTTGCTAAGTTTTAATATGAAGGTTTTCAAACTTGAAAAGTGCTCCACCATGGGAAGGACTATTTTCTTCCTGAAAATTACCTTGTATGGATTTCTTCAGGCGCAACATTTTTAAATGATATAGGATTGGATGACTAACTTAACCTAGGGTTCCTTGCAATTTTAGATTAACAATTCCCTATACCGAAAAACGCCAAATAAGGTTTATGAATACAATATAATTGGAAGCTCGGAATTGTAAGAACTTTAGATTTGATCATTCCATTATAAAAATCAGCATTTCATCTCTTAGGCTCAAAGCAAATGATACACCTCAAATATTCAAAAGCAAAAAGAAAGCTTGAAATTTGAAAACACCAATCCCATATCTAAGAAAGGAAAATGGAATAAAACAAAATATTTGCAAATCAAACCAAACTAGGCTTGAATTAACCAATTATCTTCGCGAAAAATGAAAATAAACAAATCACAATTTAGTTGTAGCAAAATGAAAATTAAATTATAAGGGATCGAATGAAAGTAAATTAAATTTATTGGTTGTATAGAAAAAATTTACATTTTGTCCCCATTGAATTAGTAATTGTGATGAAAATCATTTTCGTAAGAGATATTAAGTCAAATAGTCCCCTTATTAAAAATTATTTACATATAGGAAAATCAAAAAGAAAAAAGAGAATTGGAAAAAAATGATCCTAGGCACAGTTATGATTTCAATCTTCGGGATGAGCAAGGTACATTTATTGAGTGACTCCATAAAGGATAAAAAAAGGAATCTTAAAACATATTGAAGATGTAATATCCCCAATTTTTTACTTAGAATGTAATTAACCAAAATTATGTAAATGATGTAATATCGTTATAAAATCATGGTGAGGATCTCAAGGCCAAGGCCTCGCCATCGATTTATCGTTCTTGTATCTCCAATTTAAAATCGATGCATGTGGATCGGTGTTATGCTAGAGTGATGGAAATTGTAGATATGATGTAAATGTATTTTAATAAAAATACCCACAACTAGCTATGTAAGGCAACAAGAGTATGGGGGCATGATTTTTACAAGGAATAGGGAGGGAAATATTCAAACCCTTGAATCCAATAATGTTAATCCAAGTTTCAATGAGATAACCCATGAACCATCAACTACCCATGTTGACTTTTGCACCCAATCAGTTAATTATCCCAAGGGGTGGTTGAAGTAGTTATTGTTTTTCGGAAATGGAGAGTATGGCTGTCCAATTTCATGTATGGCAAGCCACCATTTTGGAAAATCGTGTTTTTGCTTCTTGGGAAAGAAAAGACCCATGAAATGGATCCCAATCCATTATTCATCCATGAGTTTTTCTCTTTCACACAGTTCTGGCTTGCTGGGCATTTTTCTCCTCATTCTTACTGTGTTTTCCTTCCTTCTCTAGCTAGGAAATTCATTTTTAGTGTTGTAGAACGGTGGGGAAGAAGGGAAATCAAGTTGGGGGTCTGTGAGATCTATTTTTGTTACTCAGTTGCTGGTGTACCTGTTAGATTTCGATTTGTAACTTCCATTTTTTGTTCCCCCCTCTCAAAAATATGTTTTGGTGTGCCCACAATTTGGAACACTCATGGAAATTGTGTTTTGTGAATCCCACAACTAAAACGTTTCGATATGCCCAACAATTGTGCCTTGCTGTGTGTGTGGAAAATTTATAAGGTTTGGTTTATGTGCATCCTTTGTTTAGGTTTGAACTTGTGTGTAAGCAACCAGGTGTAGACAAGGATATGGAATTGGCTTGATAAACCTAGTGAAGGGTGTAACCTCACTGAAGATGATAGGGCTTTGGCTACTTTTCTATGCACACCCTAAAGAGCACTAGAAGGGAAGGTATGGCCTAAGGTACCGTGGAGAAGTGAAGGGGATACCTTCCTTTTGTTGGGTTTGTAGGTATTGTGGGTTCCAAGCTAGCTAATCTTGTAGAGGTTCCAGTATCTCTATGGATTGATCTCACTAGCGTAGCAATTCATTTCTCTCTACTTCCTTGACAACCTGATAAACCCAGTTGTGGACTGGATTGGATGAGATGTGGTATATACTTATCTATGTGTGAGTTTTTTGTTCCCCTTTCCTTATGGAAATCATGCCCAGAGCGAGGGTGGTAGCTTTGTTGAGAGATTGATGAGCACAACTGGCCTATGGTTGGATGGAACGTTGCACTTGCATAGCCAGTTGCTCGGGACAGCTTCATTTCAAGATAAGTATTCTCTTGTATTTAATTATTGAATTTTTTAATTGATGTTTGTTATAATTATGCCGGTAATTACATGTTAGATGTGTGTAGTAGAGTTTATTTATGTTGTGTTTATTTGGATTATGCATATGCACACATGTTTCATTTGTTATGAATTCGTAAAATGATGATGGGGCTAAATTTGGAAGCCCGAATTTAGTTCATGTTCCCTCCCTTAAGTTGGATTGATGGAAGGGGACATGACAGTGTGGTATCAGAGCTATAGGTTGCAACATTGGTCCTGTATGAGCTAAGTCGTGTAACTTGCAGCATTAAGTTCGCTCCATCGTTGTGGTTTCATAAAAAAAAATTACTTTTTTCAAATTGTGTGTCAGCAAGTTTGGACGAGTTGCACTGACGCATTTCGGTGAACTTAGACGACTTTCCCCGATGTGCAGTTTCAGTGAAGTTTGAGAAATCCACTAATGTGTTTTGACAAAAACTGAATAAAGTTTATCGATGAAGCATTTCGACAAGTTTTGAAAAATTCGTTGACACATTTCGGCTAAGTTGGAGAAACTCCACCAATGTGTTTCGGCGACACTGGAGGAAGTTTGTCGATGGAGCATTTTGACAAGTTTTGGAGAGGTTCTCTGAAAAGATTTTCGACAAAATTGGAGAAGTCCGTCGAAGAGCGTTTTGGTGCGTTTTGGAAAATTCCGCTGATGCGTTTCAGCGCATTTTGGAAAATTGCCCGACATTTTTGGTGTGTTTTGGAAAATTCCTCCTATGCGTTTCGGTGTGTTTTGAAAAATTATGCCAACGTGTTTCAACATGTTTTGGAGAAATTTTTCCAACAAGTGTTTCAGCAATTTTTGGAAATTCCACCAACGAAGTGTTTGGCAAGTTTTGTGAAAGTTCACTGACGCGTTTCGGTGAAGTTGGAGAAAGTTCATCGATGGGTTTCAATGAGTTTTGGAAAAGTTCGCTAATGTGGTGCTTCGGTGATTTTTTGGATGTTTGTTGAAATGGTGTTTCAACGAGTTTTGAGAAGTCTATCGCCGAGTGTCGCAGCACTTGGGAAAAAAGATTCAATGTATCGGGAGACTTGGAGAAGTCCGTCGAAACAGAGAAATTGGGCAATTTTGCAGGTGCCGAAAATTGAAAAATGGCATCGAACTTATGTGCCATATTGCATGAAATCAATATATTTTCAAAAACAAAATGAGGGTATTTCCCTCAACCCGCCCTAAAGCAACGGGCTGAAAGGGGGTAAACCCCCTTGACCCCCGTCGTCCCCTTGAGACATCATCAATTTTGAGAAATTCCTATGGTGATGCCAAGAATGATAGAAATGGAAATGTTGCACTATGATAATAGTCCCGGGGACAATTGGGTAAGTTGTGGCTTATAAAAGGGTGATTCAGATGTTTTGTAATTTGACAGAAATTGGCAATTTTGAAGGATTATAGTTTTTATTTGGCTCAATAATTTGAAATGAATATACTTATATTCATTAGAAACATTATCTAGAGGAGAATAAAAATAGAATGCTCTTATTTTGAAACATGTTTCTAGTTGTTTCAGAAGGAATGTAGAACAGAGCCTCTGGGATTGATTGAGCAATATCATCATCAATGTGGGTGACTTTCAAAGTAACCCAAAACTTTGGGAAAATTTTGTATAATGGTATAAGGGTGTACCATATATGAAGTGACTCAAAGTGAGTAAATATTATGACACCCATACTATGGTAATAATGTCCCACAATAAAGTGAAGGCACAGCTGGGAAATCAATCATGGTAAAATTGCTTGTTAGCTAGAAATGTAAAAGAACTGAACCAAGTCTAGTTGGATGCTTGGTAACAAGGAAGTACTATTAATGAGAATGGATACTCAATTGAGAGTATTATTGTAATTTATGTTAACATGTGGGAAAACATGTTGAATGGATATGAATACACTCTTGTGTATTGAATTTTATAAACACGCGTGATGGAAGAAGGGAACTAAGAAGAAGTGATGGTTCCTTATCCAGGATGCATGTAATGCATTCTCTATGTTCAGAATGTGTAATTTGAATTTCAAGCAAGAGACATGGGAGCTCTTGATTATTGGATATGGATATTGAGAATGCTAAGCAAGGTATGGAATATACTGGCAAGTAAAGGACATGCAACTTGTAAAGGTGATAGGCGAATCATCCTTGTGGGAGAGTGAGTGCATGCTAAGAGAAGTTGTTGGATATGAACCAACAACTTATAAGTAATGATAATGGGTAAGAAAAAGTGTATTCATCTGGAAGCTGTCACTGATAGAATAAAAAATTCCAGTATGTGGACCTGTCATGTCATTCATGATAGTGACAAAGTGGCCACTAGCCATGCAAAGGCTATCAATTAAGGAATGAGGCATTCCCATGTGTGAATCAAGTATGTGGTTTAGAAGTGTGGAAAATATTTCCATGAGAAATGAAAGAAAGTCTCATAGTTGAATGAGATGAAAGGGCATATAATGGACATTGAAAAGACTCCTTATGGAGTTGGAATTGAATCAATTGAAGCGTTGATAAGTCCTAACAAGTCCAAGAAAGGTCAAGTTGGACTTGGCCATATTTTCTTAAAGCAATTGGAGCAGAAAGGAAATGTGAACATAGTGCAATAAGAATTGTTGTGATGACCAAGGAAAGCTACATAGGGATGATAAGATGGTTTCAAAAGAAATTGGAGAATAAATCCATAAGGAGATGTTGATAAAGAGGGAAATTTCTCACCTTAAACTATTTATGTTTATAGCATACGAATTGCATGCTTGAAAAGTAGCAAGTATAAATGTTATGCATGTGTATACGTATTGAATTGATGCTTGGTGAGAAGATCATAGCTAATAATTCCTTGTGTGCTTGGTAGAGAGGCCATGAAATTGGATTAGCTATGATTTGGAAGAGAAATTCTATGCTATGATGATGAATTGGAAAGGGATAATTCCTTGACTCTTGTATTGTTGTTACATTTATATATTCTAAGTTTTATATATTGAAATTTTGGCATATGAATGATGGAAATGCAAAGTGATTAGATAACTGAAATACATATGCGCTAGTGGGCATATTAAGAGATAATGGATATTGCATGTGAACTTGCTTATGCATGCATATGATATAGCATATTGGTAAAAGTAGTGAGGTTTTACATACGCAATGAGCCACTAATTATGACAATTGTTGTGGTTGATGATGATTGTCTAACCAAGAATGGTTGAAGCATGGTTGAATATGTTGATGATGTTATTACGTGTAACTAATATCCTTGTGAAGAAAAGTTGAGGCAATAAATCTATGATCAAGAGGTTGGTGGAAGGATTGTGTAACCCTTTGTAAGACATCAACTGATCAAGTAACATAAAATATGTTAATGGCATCCATGTAGGTAATGGTTTATTTATGTTGATTGCATGAGTACTAAAATGGGATTTGGGTAATAATCCCTTCAACCATATTTCAATCATCATAAAATGGTATGCATGTAATATTGAAGGCATTTATGTGAATGGAATTCCACCAGGATGGTGAGGAATGGGGTGGTAAGGGTAAGGAACCTTATACCCTATGACTATTCAAAAATTAGAATGCACTAATATGAAAAAAAATAGCATGCTGTGTGTGAGACCATGAGGATGTTGGGTAGTGAAGCCTATAGTGCTGCACAAGTACCCCATGAACTCCCTATTAGTGTTAATATAGGATGAAACCTCTTTGCCAACATGCAGGGAGCGAGTGAGATCCCAATGTTGTGTTCAGGTGAATAAGGAAGGAACCAAATAGTTAACCAAGTGATTGGGGGAGATGGTTGGGTATTGTGTCAAATCATTGGCTAGGATTCCAACATACCACATGTAGGCACACAAATGTTTTAGAGCAATGTTGGAGTGTGTCGAGTGCATGATCATAAGTGAGTTATGCACATTGAATTAATTATTGGGATGAGGTTCCATGTGCTCCTAAGAGATTATTAAGTAGTGAAGGGAGTAGCTTGGCAGGTGATATGCCAGTGTGAGTCTGATAACATAACATTATGGTATTCATAAATCAATTTAAGGGTACATTGCTTGAATGTGCATTAAACGATTATGAAAATATTGTTGACTATGCCTACATATGTGTGGGTACATATGTTAAGATGCATTGCGTGAATGCATGATTGTAATATATTGATTTCATTAATAATTGGAAAGATAGAGTTTTGGGAAATTATAAGATCATTCCATGAGTTGCTATGGATGCAGGGAAAATACTTGCATGAAGAAGGTAGTCATGTTTGATGGGATACCAGGATGCTTTATTGGAAGGACAGAGTTGCATGAAAGGATATGATTGTGTAATCATGAATATTGAAAGTTTTACTTGATTTCATAGTTAATGTGATTGTTTCTTGCAATTTTATGGTGATAACGATGCAGATAAAGTGAATGTATTTCATTTCTTTTGAGATATTAAAAAATGATAGTGTTTAAGTTATTGAGTGTTATAATTCCGAGGTCACTTCAGTGACGACTGTAAATGCTGCAATGAAAATATTATTTGCATGGATACTCACAAAGTGTATAGCTGATTGAAAATTTCAAAGTTATAGGTGGAATTGTCTTAGGTATGGCAATATGGGTAAGTCCATAATAAAGACTGGAAGCTACCACGTGAAAAATCCAAACATTATGAGAAGGATCTCATGGTTGCAAAATATGGTTTTTGTATGAAACATATTTGAAATTTTCTAATTTATATAAATGAGAAGGATCTCATGGTTGCAAAATCTAATTTTTATAGGGAATAGATTTGTAAATTTCAGATTTGAAATTTTTGCTATTGATTGTATGGTTGATCTAGAATTGTGTCAAGAGTACATGTTGTAGGTGAATGTCCAGCTTATGGAGGAAAGTGTAAATCCATAAGGGACAAAGTGATACCACTTACAAGAGTCAACCAATATGAGAATGGCCTCATGGTTAAATAAATCTAATTTATGTAGGAGATAGAATTGTAAATTCATATTTGAATTTGATTCTTTAATGTTATTGATTGTTTGGATGGTTGTCAGGAGGACACATTGCGAGAATACCATGTGATGTGACCTGCAAGATCCAAACATTATGAGAAGGACCTCATGTTTGAAAAATCTAGTTTATATATGAAACATATTAAAATTTTGATTGAAATTTATGAGGGCCTCATGATGGAAAAATCATATTTCTGTATGAAACAGATTTGGAATTTCTGATTGAAATTATTATGATGTCATCTCATGGTAACTGTATGTATCTAATATAGGTGATATGATAGATCCATCTAGCAAGGACAGATAAAGGTTGTTGAAATCTAGGGGAGAATGCTACTATGATGACACTGGAATCCTATGATATGCTTGGTCACCATGAGCTATGCCATGTTAAGGGTTGCTAGTGGGATTACCTAGCAATAATTCCGATGATTTGGTGCTCTTCTTGTGCAATAAATCCTGGTAAAATGATGGATCGCTTGAGGGAACCGTGGAACAGTGAAGGGGATTCCTGACCCTAAATGGTGAGTGACTGCAAAGAAGGGGCAACTTGAATGAATCTAAGTGAGATATTCATGTTGTGTGCTAGTTGATATCAAGAAGGCATCAGAGGTATATCTAGATACCTTGGGTGTGTCAAAGAAGATAGTAAGCTAAATCTCGCCCATGGAAGCCATCTAGAGAAAAATTATGTTCATACAGATAAGTATTGGTCTTATTGCATACTATATATGGTGTTATGAATATACATATGCTTCGGTTATAAAACTTGAATCTTTGCTAATAGATCAAATGTTGCTTAAAATGGTTATGAAAAGCATGTTTTTCCTTTAATGAAGGTAATAGGTATGCGAAGAAATTCCAAAGGTCTTGGAGGTGTCCCAAGGTAGTCCAAAGGAATGATTGAGCATTTTTGTCCAAGATAGCTAGCAACAAGACAAAGTGGCCTTGAAGAGGAAGGCATTGCAACTGTAGTTGAAGAGAAGGACATGGAACTTTGCTGAAAATAAAGAGAACACCGAGGACAGTGTTATTCCAAGGGGGAGGGTATTATAATATCCCCAATTTTTTACTTGGAATGTAATTAACCAAAATTATGTAATATCTCAAGGCCAAGGCCCCACCATCGATTTATCGTTCTTGTTTCGGAAATTAAAAATCGATGCATGTGGATCGCGTGTTAGCCTGGCACGATGGAAATTGTAAATATGATGTAAATGTATTTTAATAAAATTACCCACAACTAGTTATGCAAGGAAACAAAAGTATGGGGGCATGATTTTTACAAGGAATGGAGAGGGAAATATTCAAACCCTTTAATCCAATAATGTTAAGCCAAGTGTCAATGAGAGAACCCATGAACCAGCAACTACCCATGTTGACTTTTGGAACCAATTAGTTAATTATCCCAAGAGGTGGTTGAAGTAGTTATTGTTTTTGGGAAATGGAGAGTATGGATATTCAATTTGATGTATGGGAAAACTGCAATTTTGTAAAATCGTTTTTTTTGCTTCCTGGGCAAGAAAAGACCCACAAAATGGCTCCCAATCCATTATTCATCCATGAATTTTGCTCTTTCACATAGTTATGTCTTGCTGGGCATTTTTCTCCTCGTTCTTACTGTGTTTTCCTTCCTTCTCTAACCAAGAAAGTTGCTTTTGGTGTTGTAGAACGGTGGGGAAGAAGGGAAATCGAATTGGGCGTCTGTGAGATCCGTTTTTCTTACTCGATTGTTGGTGTACCTGTTGGATTTCAATTTGTAATTTCGATTTGTTGTTTCCCCCTCTCAAAAATCCTTTTTGGTGTGCCCACGATTTGGAACACTCATGGAAATCGTGTTTTGTGAATCCCACAACTAAAACGTTTTGATATGCCGGACAAGTGTGCCTTGTTGTGTGTGTGGGATATTTCTATGGTTTGGGTTATGTGCATCCCTTGTTTTGGCTTGAACTTGTGTGTAAGCAACCAGGAGTAGAAAAGGATTTGGAATTGGCTTGATAAACCTAGTGAAGGGTGTAACCTCATTGAAGATGATAGGGATTTGGCTACTTTTCTATGCACACCCTGAAGAGCAATAGAAGGGAAGGTATGGCCTGAGGGACTGTGAAGTAGTGAAGGGTATACCTTCCTTTTGTTGGTTGTGTAGGTATTGTGGGTGCCAAGCTAGCTAATATTGTAGAGGTTCCGTTATCTCTATGGATTGAGCTCACTAGCTTAGAAATTCATTTCTCTCTACTGCCTTGATAGTCTGATAAACCCAATTGTGGACTGGCTTGGTTGAGATGTGGCATGTACTTGGCTATGTGTGATTTTGTGGTTCCCTTTTCCTTTTGGAAATCATTCCCAACTCGGGGGTGGTAGATGTGTTAAGATATTGATGAGCACAACTATCCTATGGTTGGGTGGAACGTTACACTTGCATAGCTAGTTGCTCATGATAGCTTCATTTCAAGATAAATATTCTCTTGTATTTAATTATTGAATGTTTTTAATTTATGTTTGTATTAATTATGTTGGTAATTGCATGCTAGATGTGTGTAGTATAGTTTATTTCCATTGTGTTTATTTGGATTATGCATATGCACACATGTTTCATTTGTTATGAATTCATAAAATGATGATGGGGCTAAATTTGGAAGTATGAATTTAGTTCATGTTCCCTCCCTTAAGTCGGATTGATGGAAGGGGACGTGACAGAATATCACATCTATCATTTGTCCCTTCTTAAACAGTCTTGCTTCAAGTTTTGTGAAAGCAATCGCATATAATCATTGTATAATTAAATCATAATAATAAATTATTAAAGATAATATTTTGAAACACAATGTTTAATAGAAGTGGAACTGAAAATTAGCATCTTTAATGAGCATGATGATAGGCAAGAAAGATAAATGACAAGTAACAAAGGTAGGCACTTACCTGAGTGATATCTTATCTTAATCCTGAATTTAATGACATGTTTCTCGATAACTGCATTATTTTTTTGTAAGCTAGTACCCACGGGGATTTAAACTTGTGACCTTCCATTTACAACTTCTCATCTCATTTAGTCATTACCAATTACTCTGCCCTCCATGGGCCTTGATAACTGCATTATTAAAATAAATAAAGGAAAGCTAATATATTTGCGATCTAAAACCAATAAAAAACAATTATCCTAAATCTATACTACATTAAGGCTCAAAAACTAAATCAAATTTCCAATGTAACAATCAAAATAATTCAGATCCTACAAAAATAAACAAGTGAAGCATTAGCATTGGAAATTGTAGTACTTGAGATGCAAAAATTTGAAAACTAAACTAAATTTCTTGTTTACAAAATATTAAAAGTAATATTGTTCAAAAAGGAATCTTCCAACCATAAGTTAATCGGATTGCAAAAAGTGTGTTGGAAGTTATTTAATGCTTGCAAAGATTTGATTAATAAAATAGATATCTCATTAGGATCTTAATGACAAAGAAAATTATGGTTTAAATATTCAAAAAGTGATTTAATGAAAGATATCTTCTTTAAAGAAATGTCGTCATAACCAATCACATTGTCCAAAATGGCATTTATGTTTTTTGTAATCAATGTATGATGGACCATCAAGTTTTTCTTCCAACGTACAATAGTTTGTATTAACGAGACTAGGCTTCAAATTTGAAGCCTTCAAGGCCCTTCAGAGGCCATTTTACACATCATAGAAGGCCACTTCAAATTTTACCATGCAAACAAAATTCAATTTCATGGTAATCCCTTCAATAATTAAACTAACCACTACTATTTAAATTGCAACAGAAAGGTAGCTTCAAATTTCACCCATCGACAGTTTTCAGTGGGAAATTGGGAATGTGGCTACTAGCTAGGTGACTTGGGAGTAGGACTCGGTTACTCTCCAATATCCACATGTTCGATCATCCATGGATCATGGAGCATTGGGCCTCTAATAATATCATTGACCAACTTACGTGGACGGGCTTACACTGAGCAACCCATGGCTTGAACGCTTCTAAGTTCTCGTGTTTGCAGTGAGCGCTTACATGTTTCACACATTTAATGGAAGCAAAAAATTTATTAAACCCGGTTGGTGGATCATACATGTTGTTGGCAGTGGGCTTACCAAGTTACCAAGTTACTAGTTATCACATACCAATTCGTCAATTCTAACTCAGTGAGTTAATTGAGTATTCAATGTATAATATATTATGTTAATGTGCCCCGAATTTGGCATTTCAAACAAAATCCACAATCCAAAAACTTCTTGTAATGTGGCAGGCTGATGCTCTTGCCCGTGGCCCCTACCCACAGCCCTACGTTTGATTTGTTGTATCAATTTAATCCTACCGTCCATGGCTCCCATCCTCACACCCTGTGTTTTCTTTGTTGTATCAAGTCAATGCTCGAATTCCATGCTTCCATGGCTCCGACCATCAATATATAATATTACAAGAATACAAACAAGTTTTTTCTTATACCCCTACTCCACTGTGGTCAATCTACTTCCAAGTTACACCTACCCTATCTCCTCCAGTCCTCCAGGAGAGTTTGCAGAGCGAAGCTGCCAATGCCATCCTCCCATAAACATATATAAAGAAATTCGTTTTCTTTTAGGAGCTCAACTTCAAGGCTGACTAGATTGCCAACATCCTATGAATTTACAGGTATGTACATCATTTTATCCATTCATGATCCCATCAATTATTTAAAAAAAAAAAATTTGATTAAAATTCTGTAACTTCAAAGTTCAAACACAATATTATTATTTGACTGAAATTTTGTTACTTCAAATGGGCCTTGAAGTCTTCAAATTTAAGGCCTGGACTCAGGAGTGGGTTTCTCACAAATATCCGTCAAAGGCTATTTAGAACGACATTTATCAATTCCCAACTGTAGCAACAACAACAATTGATTATTTCTTCACATGTCCTGTGTATATGCATATGATTCCACGTGCTCCTTGCCTTCCCCTATTTTCCATTGTCGCTCGATCGAAGCTCTTGAGAATTTAACTGCCCTTTAACTTTCTTGAAATGGAGGGGACAAGGAAGACCATTGTTTTCACTCTGAAACCGAGTTCTTCCCCATTCAACTTCCACTAGTCACTATTGCATCCCTGTGGGAAATAGGTGTGCGCAGTGCACCCCCCAGCTTTACCAAAAATCCTGTGGATTTGGGGAAGTTCCCACTCTGCCAACCTCCATGCATCTAGTTAATGAGTTAGATCAAGAATACAGACTTTGTATCTAAAACTGTATTACATGAGCTATTTTCCCCAATTGCTCAGTCGTTGAATCGACACCTTCCTCTAGTAAACAGTTTAATATTCTTGGTATTTATTAATATTAAGCCCACCGATGCTACTACACTTACAATCTGCGTTCGACTGTACGAACTGGGACAAAAATGTTTTTGTAATCTTGATTTTTAGAACGACAGTGCTGCTTTACCTTTTGATTTTGTTACCCTTATCGGCTGGTCTGGAATAAAACAAGAACTTCAACCATCTATGCATCTCCTCTCTACTTGGTCTACCTACGTTTTAATTATGCTTCACAAGTTACAACCCATCCTCTACTCCATCATACCATAGATTTAGTATGTATAACCAGATCTAGGGGGAGGGCTATAGAGAAGAAGCATCCAGGGTCCTTAATCAGCTATTGAGAACAAAAGTTTCCTGGAGTTGGATAGTTCTCTTTGCTCAAACCATAACATAGCATGTAACATGTAAGGAGTGCTTAAACTTATTCTATCCCAAGTACGTGTGGCATTGATAGTGTTGAATGAAAAATTAAAACATATATTGTTGTCATTGGCATTCAATTCTGTCGTAGGGTACACAATTAGAGTGACAAAGAAACTTGCTATTAGTTTTCAATCCAATCCAACTTCTTTGTTGAATTGTTCTCTCTAATATACTTGCGTGAAGGAGGATTATATATGGAAACGAAGTTGTTTGATAGAGGTGCATGAAAGTGAATTATGGTCCTCAATTCAACAAAGTAAAAAAAAGTTACCATTCAGATTCTTTCCCCTCACCTTTTTTACGGCCTTTCTGCATACATCTCTATTGTTCACTAATTTAGTAACAGATAGAGACCAAACTCAACGTCCAATGTTTTTGGCTTATAAAACAATTTCTTCCTTTTTTTTCTTACATTATCATTTTTTCCATTGTTAAGTAGGCTAGAATTTATATTAGTTTGAAGAATGTACCAATTCACAAAGATTGAACTTTTCCAAGAATAAGCATCATGTTGCTTTTAGAAGAGTTGAATAACCCAATTCTTCATCGAGTTTGTAGTGTTTGAAGCAGCCTAGGAACCCATTTTAAGAGGTATTAAATATTATTATACTGGTTAAAAGTTGGATTGGAATTGGGCTAGCAAGCTAACTATAGCTGAAGCAGAACAAAAGATTTATGAATTTAGTTATGGCAATCCACACTGAACATTGGAAAGTGGATGTTCTATGTGTATCCTAAGTTATGTTTCACTAATAAATTCCTCATGTTCAAGCAGATCGTGAAAGAGTAAAATAGTATTAATTTTGGATGTAAGGATGAAAGTTGGATTGGAATGGGGTTAGCAAGTTAACTGTATTATTATACTCGTTAAAAGTTTAAGAGGCAAGATCAATTTGGGAAACTGCTAAGATGGAAAAGGTTGCATAGTGGCCTAGAGACCTAGCCCGCTAGATATAGGTGAAGTATGGTTGTGTTATATGACATATATAACGTTCAGTGCTGCTATATCCACTGCAAAATAAAGCCTCTCGACTTTACTACGTAAGTAAACATTGAAATTTTGATGTATTAGTACATTTTCAAATGAAAAGAATGACTTATTTTTACATGGCAGCATTGAAAGGTTCAATATCTCATAGCACTTCAAAGTGAAATGGGACCCTACCCTTCAAATTTGATCCCTAAACGAGACCAACATTTTCATAAATGTGTTTTATATCTTCTTTATGATGTTGTACATACTAGCGAAAAGTAATTTTCATAAATGTGTTTTATATCTTCTTTATAGTTTTAGGAAGAGATCTAACATACTAGCGAAAAGTAATTTCTCTAAGTTGATAAACACCCATTGAAATCGCTCAGCTTGTAATGGTCGGCTCTAGCATACATCTCATATAAAATTTTTACATCATATATAGTATATCTTAGTTACCAGAAGTTATGCACTACTCATTGAAAACCTATATATGATCAATTTCTGAATTTATTGATTGCTTGAGTTACTTTGAAATTTACAGCTCGAGTCTATGATAAAAACCCTCAATAATCCATCGAGTTTACAATTCGTCATGTTTCGAGTTTACAATGGGTTGCTAGATTTCTAATTGGTTGATATTCGTCATGTTATCGGACATAGAGATATGTCAATGGGTTGCTAGATATCTAAGTGCTCTATATATATATATGCTCAACATTATTATTGTTCAAATGGCTCACAGTTTAACTAAACTTTTATTAAATATTAGGAGGCAAGTTGCCTTTAAAATAGAGATAATTTTGTTATAATTCAAAATTATGGGAATAAAGATGGATTATAATGTATATCGTGGAATATAAAATAATAATTTACAATGGGATGAAATCTTATGGAATCATAACATTTTTCTTAATTAAATTGATAAATATAATATTAAATAATAATGGGATCCATTGTTTGGCTCTTGGTCATAGAAGACCTCTAGCATCCCTATCTGGAAAAAATTCCAAGTCTTTGCCTTGAATTCTTACAAAATATTTTTTCTTGGCTATGGGTAATCGTTTAGGGAAAAGTATTCGAGTTTTACAATTCTTTTACTAATACTCATAATTGTTCAATTACTCGTATTCTTATGGAGATAGATATCAGAGAGGACCTTTTTATTGTGTGGAGGTGCATATGAGCAGGGATGGAATTTGACGGGAAAATTTCCCATCACAAGTCAATTCAGCCGTCAAATATGATCAGAATTTCAGATTAACCATCATGTTTCTTTAGTAAAATGGTTTAAACGTCTTATAAGATTGTTTAGACCATTAAATTTGATGGGTGGATTGAATTTGAAATTCCAACCATGCATATGGGTAGTAATGTTCATTTACAAATTTTGCATTGTCAAAAATTGTGTTTTTGGTGTGTGAGGTGACATGATCATGGTCATGTTGCCCACGATTGCTACAATCCCTTCATAAAATAGTACTGGAGAAAAAAGAGAGTTCTCTCCACAAAAGATGGAAGGGAATGATTTGACTTGTTCACCAGTGACACCTGGAGTTGAATATGTTGTTGGAACTTGTGTTGGTCCTAAAACCAAGTTGGCTATTCCTCTGGAAGAAAATGATGATGTATATGTGGGAGATTTGAAGGGTGTAGGAACAATAGTTCGAGTCCTGCATGCTATGGACACACTAGATCCATCCTCTATCAAGAACCTTATGTCCATGAATTTGAGTTCCCGAGTAGTTAACCTAACTATGAACTCAAAGGCTACGATTGAGGTAGAATTAAAAGAGCACTCCAACACTCTCAGTACAACTCCTTATACCAATAATCCTTCACCTTGAACTTTGGACATTTCTTATGTTGAATATTATAATAAATATCATCATTTGTTCCACTTCGGTTGATGGAAATAAGAAGTCAAAAAATATTAAAGGGGGGAGTTAAAGATAAGCCCTAGTTCCTCATTTATAGATAAGACCACATCTAATGAGTCATCCACTAGTACTAATGTTGGAAATTCTAAGAACACATAAGGTGCTAGAGTGGATTTGGTTTGGGGGGGTGTAGTGGATTATCATGCTTTTAGAGGGAAAATTCCCTACCTCTTATGCCCCAAGAAACCCAATACTAGACCTGGGATGAACTTGTTAGTGGGACTAGGGTTTATTAAACCAAAAGAACAATATATTTCTATGTGAAGGAAATATTCCCTTCATCACGGATAGGAAAGGGATCTTCTTGAAGTTCAACAAGGTAAGCAAACATTGATCTCTAGGGTGATTAGAGAATAGAGCCCTAATAAGGAGGTTTCCCAATGATTATTCTTTCTCTTAACATTAGAGGTTTGGGAAGTCAAATTAAACACTTAGCCCTTCATAGGATTGTATAAAGAGAAAAAACAGGATGTTTTGTTGTTACAAAAGACTATGCCAGTGGTGGTGATGGGCTAGTTAGTGGATTAAAAAAAGTTTCATGTGGTTGGGATTCGTTTATGTTAAATCTTTTGGTTTTTCTAAAGGAATTATTTCAAGCTAGAACTCATCCTTAACACTTTTAAATTCCTGTGTTGTATGCTTAGGACTATGCATAGAGCTCTTGTGTGAAGAAATTTGACAAAACTATGTAAATACAAACAATGCCAAACATAATCTAAAACACAACAATTAAAAATGGCTCACACTCACATTACATAGAGATTTACCCTAGAAACCCAAAAATTCCTATCTCATTATATAATATTTTTTATTTACAATACAATAATATATCATCCAAAACCCTAGGTCATTAACCTAGATTATATTACAACCCAATTCCTTGACTGAAATTATTTTACAATGGGCCACAAAACCATGGGTTGAAAACAACTTAATACAGACCAAAAATGGACCCAAAAAATATTTTCAGGGTCATTGGCCCCCTGGACCCCCTTGCTCTGGGAACCTACAAAGACTACAACACATGTCCAACATTGTGTAACAAAATTGGACAATCCCTCACAATGCTAAATGTGTATAGTTTGTATGGCAGGAAATAAGAGTTCTGGGATCATTTTCTCTCTCAAGGTTCTTGGTGATGACTCATTGATTATTGGGGGTGACCTAAACTTTAACATGAGTAGTGAGTGTTGGCCCGGTTTTGCAACCAGGCTTAGTGCTATGGGCACCTGCTAACTAGTAGCAGCAGTTTCAAATAGAATTAAACAAGAAACTAAACTAAACAAAACTAATCATGGATCTATGCAAGAATCTAAGCAAATAATGTAAACAGTTAAAAAACAAGAACAAGAAAATATTAAAGAATGAATTTGTATTGAAAAATGGGGGGCAAGCAAGTGCTTGCGATAATACCTTCGATGGTGAAGGTTGATGTTGAGCAACTCCCAAGATGAGTAGCTCCAAACTCCAAGAGGTCTCCTTCTCCAAGGTTGCTTACAATGGCCAAAATGCTCAAGGAAGATTTCGGCAGCATGAGGATGAGATAATGGATGGATGTGAAATGAGGAGCCCCTACCACCTTTTTATAGGTTTTGGTGGTGGGGAATACCATTTATGGTTTTGTGGAAACCAAATGGTATTGACCAACATGGTTTAGGTACTTTTCCCTCCTTTTTCCTTTTTTGAATAAAATTAATATTTTAATTCCCTTTTTAATATTTTTGGGAATTTGGACCCTTTTTGAGGGTTTTTTATGCTTTTCAGGAAAAATAATCTTTTTTGATGGAAAAAAGGGGTGTACTAAGGTCTTTTGGTGACCTTTTGTTGGTTTCAGAGGCTCAGATGGTGGAAAAGTGGACAAATGGGTCATGTGAATAAGGGAATGAGCTAGTGAGCACTTTTTAGGTGTTAACAGATTGCCCCCTGATGTGTGAGGGCAGGAGCTCATCGTATGGCCGATAGACATCATAGTCCTTTTGTCTTTTTTCAGGGGTTTGGGAAGGAGAAGAGACCGATTGGAGACTGGAGCCACAGCCCTTGGACGCTGCAAGAAACAAAAAATATTACATGGCCTCAATATGAATGAGGTATAATCTCTGATAATGGATGAGGCGAGCATTCCCATGCTCGTATCAAGACATATACATAACAATTAGTCCCAAGAAGGGGGATCTAATACATAAAGAATCTACTGGTACATCATAATGGTCCAGGGGGGGCATTATTTTGGGATATAGTCTTGATCATAACTGATCTCAATAACTGATACACTGGAATAACTGGTGAACTGCTGAAACTGAAGGTGTCCAACATCTGTAGGGACTCAAAGATTATGAGTCATCTCTGAGAATTAATGTAACTGTGTACTCAAGGGAGTATGAAACTGGGGTACATCTGAATACTGTCACCATGCGCAACCCGGATATCTATAGAAAAAGTGTAACTGGTTGTTTCCATAGGTAGACTCTCAAATGTGGAAGAGTCAAGAGGTACCCGGGGTCTTCGACGAAAAAACTTGAAAGGATCAATGCCCTGTGCGAGTCTCAACGATGCGATCAAGGTGTTGAAGTCGAGCATGTGAGAAACAACCATTTAGAGAAGTACTGAGGAGTCTTCTCGAAATGATTCGTAGGCAGTCATCATGAATGGTGATGAGTCCAAGACACAGGGACCTCTAGGTCTATCCTCTGGAATAAATGTGGTTGTCGTCGACAGAGGGAGACCAACAACTAACAAGGCAATGATGTTTCCTTGATAGGAGCACGAGGTGTAGAACTGAAGTGCTGTAGTGCTGATGGTAGGACTGACGTACTTGTGGGGATGGGAAATAACTGGGTCATAAAGTGGGTAGACTCAACCTTCCTTTGTTCAGAGCATGATGAAATGGTTGACCTGGCAGCATAGGGAACTGACTTGTAGGTGTGGGGATCATTGCTTTTTTAGTGATTGAAGGGTATGTACTGACTCTGGGAGGGGTGAAGCTGATGGTAGCTGTCGAGGGATTTTTAAGGTGACATACTGCAGAATACTCTGAACAAAGGTGACCAAAATGGGGAAGCTGCCATGTGAGTAGACATGATCTGTTGTGGCGCCAAGAGGCACCATTGATTCCTTCTTCGTAGTTTTAATGAGCTCCAAGAAGGGATAAAAGTGTGCTCTAAAATGGTACGTTCATGTGGATTTTGTGAGCCCAGGATGGCTCGTGCTCATGGTTGCTTTCATGTTTTAGAGAGTCTGAAAGCGATAAGTGGACTCTATTGGTGTTTCTTTTTCGTAAGTTTAGTCTCCAAGGCCCGAAAAAGCATAAAATGATGCGGATGGAGAACTCTTCTAGCCGATGTGACTAGAGTATACCTTTTTCGTAATTAGTCTACGAGGTCCGGAAAAGGGGTAAACTTATACCAGGTAGACGCCCTTTCAGATACGTTTAGCGAGCATGAAAGGAAGCAAGTTTGCTCGGCGATCTTTTCATTGTTTTAGGAGTCAGAAAAGAGCTTAACAGAAACTCCCTAAGTGCCTTTTTCGTAAAAGGGGTTGCTCGGCCCCAAAAAGGGATAAAATTATACCGAACAAAAATGGATTGATGAGGGCGAGAAAAGGTCTCAAGCATCGTCATCAGTGTGGAAAACTGGATCTGGTGACATAAGGATTGTCGAAAACGGAGAACGGTCGATGTGGCACGCAAACCGAGGCTATGTGGCGGGCATGGAAAAAATGCCCAAAAAATCTAAAGGTGAGAGTGATAAATGATCTCAAGCATCATCATGAGTGCGGAAAACTGAATCCAGTGATATAAGGCATGTCGAAAACGGAGAATGGTCGATGTGGCACGCAAATCGAGCTGACGATGGGGCATGGAAGAAATGCCTGAAAAATCTAAAGGTGAGAGCAAGAAATGATCTCAAGCATCATCACGAGCACGGAAAACTGAATCCGGTGATATATGACATGTCCAGAACGGAGAACGGTCGATGTGGCACGTAAACCGAGGTGACGAGGGGGCATGGAAAAAATGCCCTGACAATCGGGACGTGATAGCGAGAAATGATCTCAAGCATCATCACGAGCGCAGAAAATTGAATCCGGTGATATATGGCACATCCAAAACGGAGAACGGCCGATGTGGCACGCAAACCGAGGCCACGAGAGAGGCCAAAAAATGGTCAAAAAATGGACCCCGTGAAAACGGGAAAAGGAAGGAACCTGCATGAAGTTCTCGCTGTGCTGATTCCAACGGTACCAACAGTTTGAGAAATGGACTTCGTATGATACCGCAATGGTTGTTGGAAAATTGGTGGAATTTCTATAAATAGGGCGTGGGGCCCAAATGACTTGTCATTATTACGTGCGAGTTTGATAGAGCTATCAGAGCTATTTCTCGATTTCGAGGAGATTTCACCGTTGGTTTCGATTCAGCGAGTTGCAGCTAACTCTATTTGCCTTAGCCTTGTCAATTATGTCTTTTTTGTTTGGCGGCGGGCCCCCGAAGGCCGCGAAATTCCATGTTGACTCTCCAACATGGAATATCGCGGGTTTCGGGGCTGTTCCTGCGATGAACCGCACGGGTTTTAGGCTGACAGTCGCGATGTTCATCGCGACTGTGAGGTTGGAACCCGCGATGTTCATCGCGAGTTCATGGGAGATAGTCGCGATTTTCATCGCGACTGTCCGGCCAAAATCCGCGATGTTCATCGCGGGTTTTTGCATGGATCCCGCGATGGTCATCGCGGCTTTTGGTGGAAAAGCCGCGATGGGCATCGTGGCTTTTTGTGTAAAAGCTGCGATGGGATTTTTTCTAAAATTTTTATGCTGGGGCTAAAAATTTCTTCTGTTCTCTGGCAAGATGTTGAGGAGACCATTATCCTCGTGGCGGGAGCGGGAGATCGATGATGATCTTATGGAGAGGATTCAGACTGATCCAGGGGTGAGACAGACTCTGGCTATGAGCGGACTTTTGAAGTTCGCTTAGATCCCGCCTATTCGTTCAGTGAGACGGCTCCTGAACAAGCTTGTGCGTTGGTGGGTGCCAGCGGAGGGTGCATTTATCATTGGGGGTGAGAGGTTAGAGATCACTCTCACGGATGTTTATTTTTTGACTGGGTTGCCTCGCTTGGGTGAGGTGGGTGATATCTTGCCGAGGATTCCTCCAGGTGTAGATATGGAGGACCTGTTACAGACTTTCTGTGTTGATGATGCTGTTTTGCAAAACAGCTCTATTAGTCTGCGATCCCTACGTGAGTGGGATATGCGAGCTGTTGGGGCCTGCGTTCTGCGGATATTGGGTGCTGCTGCGCCACATCGTATGTCTGGGGGACAGACGATGATGGTGGATTCTATTCTTCAGGGTACTTATTATGCATGGGGGTAGATGTTTCTGGCTGGTGTCCGGAGAGATCTGGACAAGGCCATTAGAGAGGGAGGCGAGTTTTGTTATGCCTCATTTTTATGTTGTTTTTTCTTCGAGCGGGTGCCGACCTTACGGCCATGGGTACCCATTCGTGCTGGTCTTCCGAGTGAGCCTCGTATGATGAGATGGGGGCAGATGATGCCTCGTGGCGACGAAGGTGTCCGCGGCTTCTTCACGGAGGATTTTTATCAACAGTGGGAGCAGATGCCCCTGGTGATTGAGGACTACCCCTACACCGGCATGGACTACCGAGGTGACCATGGACTACCGAGGTGACCCAAAGATGCCTCGTGCCCCAGGACAGGCCTGGAATTTAGACGGTATGTTTTGTGTTTTATTTGATATTATATCATATGTTGTTTTGATTTATCACTGATGATTATAGTTGTATAGTATGTGATGGCTTACTTGCTTTGTGCAGATGTGGGTCCAATGCCACCACCTGACTACGTGGCTCGTCAGGGGCGGGCGATGGTGGTCGCCCATCCACCTACAGCGGTACCACCTCCGCGTGGTGGAGGATTTGCGGCTCGTGGGCGAGGGGTTGGCCCTCGCGATGATGCCATAGAGGGTGTCAGACAGACCTTTGCCAGGATCCTAGCTGGACTCCCCGAGGATGGTTGGAGAGACCTGGATCGGGATATTTTGGAGGGTTGTTTCGGTGCACCGCCTGAGTAGCGGTTGCTCCTATTGAGGACAGTGGTGTTCGTGGCGGGGCATAGGGACGGTAGACGAGATGATCCGGCAGGGCCGGCTAAGAGGAGGATACGTCTGTGGGACGATCCAGCGGGGCCGGCAAAGCGGAGAGTTCGGGCTCACCATGACCTGGTGGGGCCAGCGGAGGAGGATCCGGAGGATCCTAGGGATCCAGATGAGTAGATGACATTGTATCTGCCCCCAAATGCGCATGAGCATATGGGAAGCATTTTTGTACGACTGATGTATGTTTGTATATCGGGTGTTGAGGGCACCTATGACATATTGACTATTATGGTTTATATATATATGTGTATGTATATTTGGATATATTGTCGTGTATGCACGTGGATGCACATTTTGTCTTATGTATATGCCCGTGGAGGCACATGTTATGCACGTGGATGCAGTATTTTGCTTTTTATGTATGCCCGTGGAGGCACATGTTATGCACGTGGATGCAGTATTATTTTTGTATATGCCCGTGGAGGCACATGTTATGCACGTGGATGCATTTTGTTTATAGATATGCCCATGGAGGCACATGCTATGCACATGGATGCACATTTTTGGTTTATGATATGATGTGATTTGTGTGCCAGTCGAGGACATTGTTGGCCATTTGGTCTGCTACACTATTGAGGTTTCTTGGGACATGCGTGAACGAAATGGATTCAAACTGTGTGACCATTTGTTTAGTGCGCAGGAATTTTCTGAAAAGACAGGGATCGTGTACCTGGTAATCATTGTTGAGTTGGGAAACAAGGAGCTGTGAGTCCAAGAAAACATTGAGGTGACGGATGCTCATGTGGAGAGCTGCGGCCAGGAGACCGGTCACGGCATCATATTTAGCCTGGTTATTTGTGGCGGCACCTAGACATACTCCGTCAATATGAATTAATTCATGTGAAGGGGAGTATATTACCCAAGCTGCGGAGGCGAGATTGGGAGACCAACGGCTTGCACCATCAGCGAAACCAACATAGCAGAGTGGAAGAGGATCCATCTGTGGTCATGCAGAGAAAAACAAATATTTAGGTTTTTTGAATTTTTTGTGAAAAAAGAAAGTAAGCCTATACTAGAATGGACTGTGGTGTCCATCAGATTTTGTATGGGTAAAATCGTTTAAGATACAACCCGTTGCGTGGGTTGCGTAGGGGATTGCCTTCTGAATCGGTCAGAATGTATGCCCCCTGCCTGAGGCAAGTGTGTATGATGTAGGGGCCTTGCCACATAGACACGAACTTTCCCTTTTCGGTTCTATCATGAGCTTGATCGTAAGCGAGGACAAGGTCTCCCTCAGAAAAGGTTCTTGGGTGGACGTGTTTGTTGTAACTTAGTTTTGATCGTTGTTTAGCTGCTTCCATGTTTTGAATGGCTGTGCGCCGATCTTCATCGGCCTTCTCTAGGAGCAGTAAACGTTGCTCGATCGGGGAAGTGTCCGGTAGGAGTTCAACGACGATATGTAAGGTTGGGATCTGGCACTCAATAGGGAGGACGGATTCGACACCATGAAATAAATGGAAAGGGGTAAAACCGGTGGCGGTTTTGGTTGAGGTGCGGTAGGCCCATAGTGCTGGGAAAAGCATGTGGTGCCAATTGGATTTGTGCTTGTCTACAGTACGTTGGAGAATGGTCTTCAAAATTTTATTGATCGCTTCGACTTGGCCGTTTCCTTGGGGATAGTAAGTGGAAGAGAAATGGTGTTCAAATTTCAACATGGTTGATAATTCTGTCCAGACGGCATCTTCGAAGTGAGAGCCGTGGTCAGACACTAGTTGCTTTGGCACTCCGAAACGAGCGATAACATGGTTGAATAAAAACCGTGCTGCAGTGTCGGCTTTGCAATTATAGGTCAACATGGCTTCTGCCCACTTGGTGAAATAATCTACAGCCACAACGATGTGTTTGTGACCGCCGGCTGACGTGGGGTTACAGTCGAGGAAGTCCATGGCCCATTTGCAGAATGGTCCAACAGTGATGACTGGATGAAGGGGGGCGGGGGGGGTTCTTGCTTTGGGGGCAAATAGTTTGCAGTTCTGGCAATGCTTGAGTGCGGTGATGCAATCAGTAAACAATGATGGCCAAAAATAACCTGCCCGAATGATTTTCTGGGCGGTTTCCATGCCGGAGAAGTGGCCTCCGCAAGCACCGCTATGACAATCATTGAGGACTTGTTTTGCCGCACTATGGGATAGGCATCTGCGTAGGATGGTATCCATGCCGCATCGGTAAAGTATGTCCCCTAACAAGAGGTATCGGGGGGCATGATGTCGTATACGACGGCGTCCGTCACGATCGATGTGTGGTCGAAATTTTTGTGTACGAAGGTATGTCAAAATGTCTCCGTACCAAGGGTTGTCAGACGAAATGATGAAGATCTGCTCGTCAATCAGGTCCGTTTTGATAACGGGTAATGTCGAAGAGGATGGGAGGTCAGTGATGAGGTTAGCAAGTGCGAGGGCTTTAGTGCTTTTGGGAGTTTTGGGAGTTTTGAAAGTGAGGTCATATTCCTGGAGGATAATGACCCATTTAGCAACACGACCTTGTAAGAGCCGCCGGGTTAGGAGGTAGACCATAGGGTTGGAGTCGGCCACGACCGTGGTATGACTGAGTAGAATGTAGTGTCACAATTTTTGTATGGAAAAGACTACAGCTAGGGCTAATCTTTCCTCGTATAGGTAACGCAGGGGTGGGCCAGACAAGGTCTGGCTGACGTAATAAATCACATGCTCCTAGTGAGAGGCATCTTCTTGGACCAAAACTCCGGACACATCATATTCAGATGCCGAGACATAAAGGGTGAAGTCTTGAAAGAAATACGGTGGGGATATCAAGGGGGTTTGTGTGAGATATTTCTTGAGGGCCTCGAATGCCGTGTCTGCTTGCTCATCCCAAACAAAGGGTATATGGGTACGAAGTAAGCGTAAAAACCCATGGACTTTGGTGGCGTAATCAGGAACGAAGTGCCTAAGGAAATTGGATCTTCCTTGTAGACTCTGGAGCTGTCGAAGCGTGCAAGGAGGCAGAAGATCTAAGATGGCTTTGACTTTCAAAGGATCGACAGTGATTCCGTCTTGGGAAACAATGAAACCCAACAACCGGCCTGCCGGGAAGCAAAAGACACACTTGTGTGGGTTCAAGCGGATTTTATATTTGCGACAACGTAGGAAAACTTGCTGGAGGTCATTAAGGTGGTCTGATCGTTTTTGGGAACGAGCTGTGAGGTCATCAAGGTAGACTTGCAGGATATGGACCAAGTCCTGAAAGCAATAGGTCATGGCCCGCTGGAAAGTGGCACCAGCATTTTTAAGGCCAAATGGCATGACGCGATAGGCAAAGGTGCCCCATGGGGTGGTGAAGGCAGTCTTGTACTGATCCTCTTTGCGGATGTGAATCTGGTTATATCCGGAAAACCCGTCCATGAAGGATCGGAATTCATGGCCCGCACACTCATCAATGAGTTGGTCAATGAATGGCGTGGGGAAATTGTCTTTTGGACAAGCGTGGTTTAAATCACGGAATTCAGTGCATACTCTAAGGGTGCCTTGCTTTTTGTTGACGGGAACTGGGTTCGACACCCAGGTGGTGTACGAAATAGGGTAAATGAATCCTGCTTTGCGAAGTTTCTCGACCTCAGCTTTAACAGCGGGGAGCTTGGAAGGGTGAATGGGTCGCTGTTTCTGACGAACAGGGGGTACCTCAGGCCATGTATCAATGTGGTGCTCTATAATGGCGGGGTCGAGACCAGGCATCTCAGTATAGGACCAGGCAAAGACATCACGGAACTCTTGAAAGAGCTTTTTGTACGCCTGAGTTTCTGCTTGAGTGCAAGATGCGCCCAGCGAGATGAGCTCAGGTTTCCCTGGTGTTGTGGAAATGTCTATCTGTATAGTGGGGGAAATGTTCGACATGTTCCCTTCTTCAAAGGAATCAGGTGCTGGGATGGGGTCCTTTAACCAATTGACCTTAGTGGGTATGAAATCTTTCGATTCGATCGATAGCTGGTTGGATGCGGTGGATGTAGATGATTCCGGGAGGAAGTACGAGCGATGATGCATATCATCCCAAGGGTAGTTGGGTGCAATGAGTGTCTCCAAAATTTTCTCATCAGTATTGAAGTAGTCAAACCATAAATCAAGGGGTTCTGGTTTGAAAGTTGTTGAAATCATATATATTGTATTGACTTCTTCCGACGAGGATGATGGCGGGGGGTAGATCTCTTCGATGAGGGGAGGAGATATCTCCAAATTGACATTGTTTAACTCATACAATGCTGCTCTATAGTCAGGGAGATCAGCACAATGGTGAGAGTAGTGGCCGTAAACACTGCATATGGCACAAGGATGGTTGGTGCGCAGTGATCTGTCGTGAGGCTGAGGAGGTGGATCAAGTCTAACGACTGGGATGCCGGCGTCATCGTCCAACATATTCATATGCTCTTGGAGTGCTGGTAACTGTGGGCATTGATGAGTTGGATGGCCTATCTCATCGCACAACGAGCATTTAGGGGGAGCTCGAAACGCCGGTGGGGGTTTAACTGCCTTAGGAGGTGGTATAGCAGTGTATGGTTGTGGACCTCTGCCCCCAGTGGGATTGATAAGAGGGGGAGGATTCGTTGACGAAGAAGGGATATTGAGACTAGGAGGAGGTTTCATTGACGACGAAGGGATTGCGACACCAGGAGGAGGTTGATTTGTGGTAACAATAGGTTGTACCGGTTGGAGGATGACGTTTGGTGTCGGTGGTGGAACGGGAGGCGAAATATACCACACGGGTAATCCCAATGTTAACCCGGGTAGACTAAGGGTAGCCATAACCGGGGCGCTTACTACACCCGAAGGAGGAAATAGAAAGGGGATGGTGTGGATGGGTGTAACACCGATGTGACTAGGGATCAATGGTGGTTGACTACCGGATGTTTGTGTATTCTGTGAAAGAGTACAGAGGTTTGCGACGTGGGTCTCCAGTGACGGTGGTGGAATGGCCTGGAATGTAGAGGTCATTGGTGTATCTGAGTAAAGTCCGGGTCCCACAGAAGAAACAAAGGAGGTAGTTGCACCATAAGCGGGTTGTTCAACCATGGGGAGAACATTTTCGGGTGCTGTAGGGGCATTGGGATCATAGTAGGTGAGTTGGTCGATTTTGACCACGCGTCCTTCATGGGGGAACATCATGGTGCGAAAAACGGATGAGGCGACCGCTTTCATGGCGTACATGTAACTACGGCTAAGTAAAAGGTTATAATCGAGCTGGGCATTAATGACCACTATGTCAATGAGCACAGTTTTCCCACCTAATTGGACGGGGACCTTGGGTAGTAAACCTTGAGGCTGAGCTGACCGGCCGTCGTAGGCCCGCAATGCAGTGGTGGATTGCTGGAGAGTAGGGGATCCCAACTTCTGCCAAACAAATGTGGACATGACGCATGTGGAGGCACCCTCATCGATGATACATCGATGGATGACAAGATTCTGAATAGAAACAGAAACTTGGACTGCTATGGTGGAAGGCAGACGTGGTTCGGACTGGTCCAAATCAAAGGTCATCAATTTCGAATCATTTGGGTCAATCGCCCCAATGGCGGAAAGTAAAGTCTTGCGCTGCGTAGGACAGTTTTTCAAGACTTCTAATGCAGACATGGCTGCGGGCGATTGAGCTAGGTCATCTACGATGTTGTAATTTGACGCAGCCCGTGCATTGGGGTTGTTGTTGATACGGCGGAGTGGGAAACGAGGTGCTTTAGATGCGCCATCGAGTGGAAGAGGTGGTATCCGTAACGTCTGATCGGTGGGATGAGCGTTAGTATCCTTATCGGCGGGGGGGGCTTCGGAGGTAGGGCCATACTGGTTCCGACGGGTTTGGATATTGACGTCGGCAGTGGACATCGTCAATAAGTGGTGAGTGCCTGAATCAAACATGGGTTGATCAGGAGCGGCGTAAGTGATTTGTTGTGGTTGCACGTTGCCCTGTGGGGGGGCTAACGGCTGAGTGTTCACCACTCCTTGTGTTGGAAAAGGGTTTTGTAGCACCAAAGGTTGTTGTTGAGGTGGTGGAGGGTTGGGTGGCGGCTGAGGAGCTGCCTGCCCTTGACGATGGGCGTCATCTGTCCATAGTTGTCGAGCTCGCTCCAGATGTGGGAAAGCATGGGTATAGTGGCCATAGACACCGGAAATAGAACAAGGATGGTTTGTTCGTAAATTAGCATTTTTGGCTTGCTTAGGTGGCCAATCAGGATTCTGATGAGCAGGTGCCGCGTTATTGTTTTGCGGAGGATGGGTAGGTTGTGGAGCTTGGTTATGGTTTTGATTGTTTCCACGGTTACGTCCTCCTCCGCGGTTTGGTTTCCCACCCTGGTTGCGTTGGTTATTTTGGTATTGGGGCTGATGTTGTTGTGCGTACACGTGCCCTTGAGCATTGGGGGGATTCTGGGGAGCCGCAGGTGCGGGAGCAGGTTGCGGTGGGTAGTATGCAGGTGGAGCTGGAGGTGGTCCAGCTGCCTGTTGGGGTTGTTGGCACCCCTGAGCTGTTGGAGGTGTGAGATTAGCTGGTGCAGCTGGTTGTGGGTAATGCATCTGCTGTTGTGGGAACTACATGGGGGTCTGTGTGGTAGGTTGAGTATAGTATGTAGGAGGTACATATGCTGATGGCGCTTGCCCATAACAATGTTGTGGACAAGAGGGTCCATGAATGTGATGGGTCTGGTTTGTTGGAGTATAAGAAGTTGTTGCTCCGGAACTGGATGTAGCCCTAGAGAGGTCTGGGGCGGGCATGGTTCTCACCATGATGAAAGGTGTAGGTTGCGGGGTGATTTGGCCAATGATGCCATCAGCGACATGTGATGCCCCCAGTGCGTCACCACATGAAGAGTCACCTCGTGGGGCGTCAGGTATGATTGTGTATAGATAACCCGACTGGGCGTAAATGAGATCAAATTGTTGGGCTTTGAGGATGGCCTCTTCTTCAGACTGGGGTCTTTCAGATGCCACATCCTTCGCAATAAGAGGGAGGAGGGATTTTAGAAACCAATCTAAGAAGATACGGTCGTCTAACTTAATTTTGCAGAGGCTTCGGCGTTGACGCCACTCATGAATGTGGTCAGTGATGTGGGTGGCCGTGGTTTGTCTGCAAGACAGTAGGATCTCGACTCCCGCATCATAGCAGACAGGTAACTGGAAGAATTGCAGGAAAGTTGAGGCGAGGGAGGTAAAGGTGGCATGCGTCCCGTGGGGCTGCTCGATATACCACTTAGCTGCAGATGCAGTGAAGGTGCGTTGTAAAAGCCGGAGGCGGATTGAGTCGTCCACTATGGAGTTGGAGGAACACCATAAATGGAAGGAGATGATATGGTTCTGTGGGTCTTCTCTTACCTTGCCCTCAAACTTAGGGATGTCAGAGGGGAGTTTGGTGGGCATGTGAGGCCACGCAGGATCGTGTCTGATGGGGTCATTTGTGAGCCTAGCTAAGTCTGGCAGGTTCAGACTCGCCATGTATGGTAAGCTAGCAGATGTGGTGACTGGAACTGGGACATGCCTAGTCATTGTGGTATGATGTAGGGGTCCAGTAGCGCCTAAAGGTATGCTAGGTATGGAGGGTATGTGCCCTCCAATAGGTGTAGTCTGGTATGGGCCAGCGCCTCCAAGTGCAACATGGGTTACACTTGGGTTAGGAATAGCAGTAGGGATTCCTGGGATAGGGTTTGTGGAAACCAGAGGGGGTGTGACCCCTATGTTGGGTATACCCATAACAGGTGGTGGCCCTGTGTTGGGCATTCCTAAATGTGGAGTGTTACCCATGTTGGGCATACCCAGGGGGGTGGTTGTTTCCATGGATGGCACCGCCGCAGAAGGGTCTGTGGATGTCTCACCTATGGTGCTGGTAAACAGTGGATCAAATTGTGTTCCAGCCATAATGGTGGTTGGTGGTAACTCTGTGGGGTTTTCGGATTCTACCTCCAAATCAAATGTGAAGTGGGGTGTGTCAGAATCGGATGACTGTCTAGTTGATTGACGATGTGTCGAATCAAGGGATAAGGCTCTGCGTCCATGATGTGGAGAGCCAACTGGACTAAACTTTGGGAGTTCGCCCTGTAGACGACGAGAGCGTCTAAAATTCTCAATGGTGAGAATTAAGTTTTTGTGTAAAAAATTTGTTTAAGTATCAGGTGGTGATATATCTATAAAAGACTCAAAACCCTAATGCAACCAAGGGTGCAAGAAGGGGAGTGAAAAAGAAGGCTCTCAGGCCAAAAAATCAACCTCAAAAAAGGCACTTATTCTAGCAGCTGTGCTACAATAAGTGGAGGAATGCAACAAATGGTCAGAGTACCAACATGCAAACAGCTTCTAGAAAAAATAGGTGTAACTAGACCAAAGGTGGGTTGAATCATGCAAACACCTAACTAAAAGAATTGTGACTCAAACAAACGATATCCTCTGCAAGGTGATGAAATCCAAGTCAGACAATATGAGTGTTGAGACAACGGCTAGATATCTCCCTACCGGGAGGGACACCGGGTAATCAATCCTAAAGAAAGGCTACTAGGATACTCCGTTCATGACGCGTCGAGAAAAGGTAAATATGCCGTTTGGTCCTTTGATCGCAATATCCCAATACAGGGATATCCTGAGAACTGCGAATGGTAGCCCTTCGGTTACTGAATGGATTTCGGTATTCCACTTAGGCTTCCGGAACCATCCTCGCGACTTCAACCCTCCTAGGGGAGAGGCCTTCCCACAAACCGGTTGTGACCGCGCCAAAAAGTACTAAGAGATTTTAGCTCCCTAATTGGACAACTTCTATGTCTCAGATGTAATAACTGAGGGGTGTTATTGGAACACCTATCCCCCCAATAATACCTAGCTACAAAAGTTCTTTTAGTGTTCCCCAAGTGGGGTTAAAAGTGTGTTGAAATTAGGGTACGTTTTAAGGCTCAGTTCAATTAAGTGATCGAGTGAGTGCACGTGAGGTATTTGTAAACTGAATTTGAAAAAGGGAAATGCTTTACAGGAAATTTTCAAAAAACAAAGGAGCTTTTGAAAATAAAAAAGAAAATATTTATGACTTTTTCAAATAAATGGAAATTAAATGCTTTTGCAAATATCAAAATCAAAAAACAAAGGATTCTTTGAATAATGAAAGCAAATAATAGACTTCTTTTAAAGAAATAAATGGACTTCTTCTTTCAAGGAAATTGCTAAGGGCAAGATTTTAAAGAAGTAAACAGGAAAAATTTTAATCTAGATAAAAATGCAAAAATAAGTCCTTCTTTCACTTTCTTGAAAATTTTTAAAAAGATTTCTAGATATGCATTTTAAATAGTAAAATTTTTCAAGGCTGTAAAATATGCATAATTTAATACTGTAAAAATGTGCTATGTGGGCAGAAAGTACAGTAAAAATTATTTTTTAAAAACAAAATGGCCGAATGAAAAATTCAGCAGCGCGGGTTTTGACAGAAAAGCCGCGATGGACCGCATGGGTTTCGGTCGCACAGTCGCGATGGACCGCGCGGAAAATGTCCGCGAAGCCGCGGTGTGCAGCGCGCAAATAGGCCGCGAAGTCGCGATGTGCAGCGTGGTAAATGACCGCGATGTCGCGATGTGCAGCGCGGAAACCGGCAACAAAGCCGCGGTGAACCGCGCGGAAAAAAGGCCAAAAGCCACGATGGACCGTGCGACTGTCAGGCTAAAAACCGCGAGGCGAAAGCCGCGCACGGAAGCCGAAAAACGAACCCGAAAATTGTGAATTCCGGGCTATTAATGGAAATAGATGTGGCCAAAACTTAGAGCAGCAATGGATCTGCTGTCTAAGATGGCAGATCTATGGATCTAAAGGTTAAAAACTAATAAAAAACTAAGATTAAAAGCAAAACTAGAGATCTATTGTTCAAAACCCAGCGGAGTCGCCAAAAACTATTGGCCCGGTTTTGCAACCAGGCTTAGTGCTATGGGCACCTGCTAACTAGTAGCAGCAGTTTCAAATAGAATTAAACAAGAAACTAAACTAAACAAAACTAATCATGGATCTATGGAAGAATCTAAGCAAATAATGTAAACATTAAAAAAACAAGAACAAGAAAATATTAAAGAATGAATTTGTATTGAAAAATGGGGGGCAAGCAAGTGCTTGCGATAATACCTTCAATGGTGAAGGTTGATGTTGAGCAACTCCGAAGATGAGTAGCTCTAAACTCCAAGAGGTCTCCTTCTCCAAGGTTGCTTACAATGGCCAAAATGCTCAAGGAAGATTTCGGCAGCATGAGGATGAGATAATGGATGGATGTGAAATGAGGAGCCCCTACCACCTTTTTATAGGTTTTGGCGGTGGGGAATACCATTTGTGGTTTTGTGGAAACCAAATGGTATTGACCAACATGGTTTAGGTACTTTTCCCTCCTTTTTCCTTTTTTGAATAAAATTAATATTTTAATTCCCTTTTTAATATTTTTGGGAATTTGGACCCTTTTTGAGGGTTTTTTATGCTTTTCAAGAAAAATAATCTTTTTTGATGGAAGAAGGGGTGTACTAAGGTCTTTTGGTGACCTTTTGTTGGTTTCAGAGACTCAGATGGTGGAAAAGTGGACAAATGGGTCATGTGAATAAGGGAATGAGCTAGTGAGCACTTTTTAGGTGTTAACAGTGAGGAAGTTTGGGGAGATACTACTTGGGTAGACATATTAGAAAATCACTTAATTCAAAAGATTAAGGGTAAAGTTTTAATTGATGTGGCACATGTTTCACTTAGGCCCACTTGGAGGAACAACAGGTGGGGTTGGGAGAATGTTTTGAAGAGACTTGATTGCTTCCTAGTTTCTAATCAGCTCTTGTAATATGTTGATAGGTACAGAACTTGGGTGTTTTTGGATGGTATATCTAATCATTTCCCTATATTTATACAATTGGATCATGGGGACAAAATGCCCGCTAGTGCCTTCAAATTCAACTTGGGGTGGATTTCTAAGGGTGGTTTCTAGGAGATTTTCAAGAATTCTTAGACTGTCTACAATCCCCAACTAAACCTCTCATCCAGTGAACAATTTACGAATTCTTTGAAAAAGGTTAAAAATAGGGTTGTGGTGTGGGTGTTGGAATGACATAAAAATAGGGACAAGTAGCTACAAGAGGTGGAAGAAGAGATATTATAGATTTTTTATGACAAGTCCTCCCAATATTGAATCAAATGATATTTTCGTTCTAGTGCTCGTCTCTTCTTCTCTCTCTGAATGAGAATCTTTCTCGCCATAATAGTTCAGTCGGTACTATTACCTACCAAGAATCAAAATTTAGATCAAACTTTAAATAGAGAAATATTATTTTGATTACTTTTTCTCTGTGAGTTATTGTCATCGATACAATAATATACCATTCACTAATGAAATTGATGAAGAAGAACTAACCAAATTTACCTGATGCGGAGGCAATTAAAAAAGATGCATAAGTGAATATATAACCTACATAAAAGTGATCTAATCCAACTAATCGTGCTTGAACAATGGAAAGAGATATTGGCTTCTCCCTCCATCAAAATAAATTATCCAAAGGTGTGTGTTCATGGCCCCGTGCAAGAGTTTCAATCAGTTCCTACCAATATTCATATCAAGAAATCAGAAACATAAATCCAGCAGCCCAAACAAGATGCCCAAATAAGAACATCCATACCCAAACAAATAAATTGTTCATATTCAAAGGATTGTATCCATTGATAAGTTGTGAAGAATTTACCCATGCATAATCTTTTATCCATCCCATTAAGTAAGTGGAAGACTCATTAAACTGTCCTACATTACCCTACCATAACATTATATGCTTCCAATGCCTATAGAAAGTAACCCATCCAATAGTATTCAACATCCAGAAAACTGGTAAATAAAAAGCATCTCGAGCTTAGATATTGCAAGTACCATCTCTCCCTAGACCGTTGGAAGGAAACTTATAACCAAAATATTTCTTATCTAGAATTAACCTAGAACCACGCACATCCAAAGCACCTTTAACTAGGATCAATGTAGTTGTATGCAAACCTATAGCAATAGCATGATGAACCAAAATGAATTACTTCTAGAATCCATTCTTTTGAAGATTAATAAATCATTTCAATATAGAGTAACCAATTATCCCTGTGCAATCTAAATTATTGGGATCATCTACATAGACATAATGTTGTGTCGAGATAAAAAAGGAAGGGATAAAAGTATCATATTCTAGATAGTGGTTAATACCCTTTGGAAGTAGCACTCATCGTATTTTTTCGTTCTACAGCCACCTGTGTGTAAAATCTAATTCCAATCGAATATTTCCATATTATATGTAATTGTTACAACATCAATTGAGAGGGTTCTTTATGTCTAGACCTCGGAACATGCAATATTCTCTTATTTATGTTGGGATTCAATGGACCAAATAGAGATGGAATAATTGTTCGTAGGAACAAAATAATTTTATCATGTCCCTTCTCAAGGCTCATCAAAATTGTATTGTTGTTTCAAAAGAAGGCTAGTTATACTGGTCTAGAATAATTCAAAGATACCCTTGGTATAACATTGAAAATCAAACAAGGATTGTAGAAGATAACAATATGTTTCTATTTACTTATCTCTATATTGCATGGGATCAATTCCACCTGGACTAACTTTACAATAATATACAGAGTTGAGCATGTATGGGAATAGTTGCTAGTATTTTTAGTGAAGATGAGGTGAGTAGATTAAAATCATGTGAGTCCCAAAAAAATAATATACTCTCAAATTTAGAATAAGAATGGCGGTTAAAAAGGAGGGCCACATGACTCGAGATGGGAAACGAAAAATACAAATTTCTTTCATCATGCCACTCACAATCAACAAAACGTTAATACCATATAGGATGTGCATAATGCAGAGGGAGATATGCCTATAGGTTTTAATCATTTGTAAAGACCCGTGGTTAATCATTTTGACAATCCTTACAAGGAGACTCGGCATGCCAACATTGCCTAGGTAGTAAAAATATGTTCTTGTTTTCCTCAACTAACCTCGGAAGAGACAACCATAGAAATTTCCATGGATGAAATGTTGTCTATCATGTCTTCTTTTAAAAAATATAATAGTCCAAGCTGGAATGGTTGGACCATAGAGTTACTAGGTTTTTTTTACCTGCTAGATGATAACCTTCTTAGGGTGGCTAAAGATGTGAGGGTGAATGGTCGAGTTTTTAAATCCTTTAATACAACCTTCATCAAACTCAACCCTAAATATAATAAATCATTTTAATTTGATGAGTTCCGGTTGATTTCCTTATGCATATGAATATACAAGATCCTCTCCAAAATTATGGATGTCCAACTAAAGAGATTTTTGTCAAAGGTTATCTCGGCAAAGCAATTTTAGTATCTAGAAGGTAGGTAAATACATGAAGTTGTAGGATCGGCTCAAGAATCTCTCCAAGTCTTATGAACTCACTTGATGGTTGTACTTACACCTGCTATTGATCCACATTGGCCTTAATCTTCAGGTGGTGAACTAGATCATGGGATGTGTAATGTCAATCACCTTTGATGTTTTAATAAAGGGTTTCCATTTTTTCAAGCCAACTAGGGGACTTCAGCAGGGGTGACCCTTGTCTCACGATATATTCCTTTTGGCACTAGAGGGATTAAGTAGATATATACACGTAGTGAAGCATGCAGGTACTATCTTGGATATCAAGGTTGGAGGGTTGTATATTTTTAGTCATTTTATTTTGTGGACGATTTCCTATTTTCCCATGGTTCCAATTAGGAGGGAAATATTTATCATGATATAATTGAGTTGTTTTGCAATGTGACAAGGATGGCGATTAACTTTCAGAAATCATCCATAAGCTCCAACGGTCTACGAGAAGACATAACACAAGAACTTTAAAAATTCTACATTTCAAGTTAATAGAATTACAAGATGGACTAAAATACCTAGAGCATTTTTTGAAACCCTGTGGACATTAAATATTGGAATTAGTTGTTAGGAAAAATAGAGGGAAGGATTAACTTCTAGTACCACCAGTAGTTAACAAGGGGTGGTCATTTGACTTTGGTTAAGTTTGTATTAGAGGAAATATTGGTTTATTGGTTTTTACTTGCCCATATTCCCAAAGAAGTTCAGGAGAAGATCACAAGAGTGTGTTGTGATTTGTTTATGGAGCAACAAAGATAAAGTAGGCTTCCATCTAGAAATATGGAAGTTAATAACCAATCCCAAACATGAAGGGGGTTGGGGCCTAAATCAAACCTCTCACTTCATTCATGCTCTAGCATCCAAGAACCTTTGGAACCTAATAACTAAGGAAGGTTTGTGGAAGCAATTTGTTACACATAAATACCTGGCTCAAGAGTTATTTTCAAAGAAGAAGCTTTTGAACAATGTTTGGTTCTTATTACTTTTGATGTTTTGTTTTTAGTCAAAGTGTGTTTAGTTTCAATTAGTTTGGGTTTCAGTGATGTAAGCCTTAAGAGGGGGTGTTAGGATATAAGGCTTATATGTTGTAATAAAAGTCACTTTATGGCTTAATTATGTTTTTATTACTTTTGTCTAAATCAAATCTAACCTACATTCATAAGTTGAAATGATTTGTTCCATGAGTAACCATATATAAAGAAGCGAACTTCTATGTAATAATTGCACCATTTAGTCATAATATCATATTGTGTTATTGTGCATATCTCTCTCATGTGTTTTATGGGTTTCTATCTTTTAAAATTCTAACTATACACACCAAAAACATGTATGAATCCTTTACATTCTATTGCATGTCCTTAAATAGGAATCTACTCAATTCCTTCTCAACCTTGTCCTTAATATCATAAGGTCGACTCATAATAAATGTTCGTTATCAAACCTCACTATCACCATAGTAGATTGGATTTTACAATAAAAATTCATAATTGTTTACTGCATATAGTGTTCAACATTTTCATTCAAAACTTGGTCAAAATTGTTCACTAGGAAAAAAGTCCCATACAACATTCCTTCAACCTTGAAATGCTTGGTAGCCTCCAAGTGATGTCACTATGTACATTGTCCTTAAAGTATTTAATCTACACTTGTATAAACAAGCACTTACAAATTAGTGAAAATTTTCAACATAAATGTGCCTTGTGTAATCCTTAAATTGTTTTTGTATTGTAATATGTGTAGTGCTCTTCATGGCTCTTTTTACTATTGAAGTACATCATATTTGTCTCCTCAACAAATCCAGTTGATGTATCCCTTCTTTCTAACACTCCTCTTGTCAACGTCTAATGTCATTCATGATTTCCCTACTCATCCACCAAAGTTTACTATATGTTTTTCAATCTCCTTTTGAACTATCTTATGAGGTTTATATGTGGATTTTAAGTCCCTTCTTTTCAATTTTTCCAATTGGTAATTGTTGGGATATAAGGCTTACATGGTGTAAGAAAAGTCACTTTATGACTTAGTTATGTTTTTGTAATTTTCTGTAAAGCAAATATATCCCACATCTAGGGGCAATAGATTGAATGGTGAAAGAGGGAAGTTGTACACTCTTTGCACCCAGGTTCAAATCCCCAATGAGAAATTGACTCATTGTGATAATGCTAGAAGAGTAGGTGCCCCTAGTGGGACATCTTGTCCCTTACTAAGGCATAAGTTATTGGTATGTTTGGCTTGCGTGTTGTTGTATATACTCTTGGGTCATATTGTACCCACGAACTTTGAACTTGGTCCTCACCCAAGTAATCCCAATGAGTAACCAATTCTCATGGCTAAAAAAACAAATATATCCCACATTCATAAGTGGAAATGATTTTCTCCATGAGTAACCATATATAAGGAGGTGAACTCATATGTAATATTTGCACAAATTATTCATAATATAATATTGTGTTATTGTGTGTAGCTCCTTCATGTCATATATGAGTTTCTAGGTTTTGTAATATGGTATCAGAGCAAGAGCGAGCCTAGGACTAGTCATGCAAACTAGAAATCTAATTTTTTTAGTTTAAGTATGCTCTTATCTTGCATGGAATGATCATCTAGAGAACCAAAAATCCCTGGTAAAAATACTAGATTCTCACAAAATGTCTTTAAGGAGTCACCATGTAGTGTTGAAGGAGTTAGAGGGAAGGAGTCACATTGTGAAGACAATAGGTATCGAATGCCAAGAGAGATTTAACTCTCCAATTCATTATCACTATTAATTGTCTTAGAATTCCCTCTTAGCATTTCTTATTACAACATGGATACATGCAACAAATAAACCATAGTTTTTTTTCCTAATTTTAGAGGCTGGAAATCTAAACTTGTGGTTTATAGAATTTAATTTATGTTCAAAAATTTACAATTCAGAAGAAAGTGTTATAGATTCGAGTTTTCAAATCAAGCAAAAGAGTTATTTGTCTATGTCCCCACCATTGAATTTTTCTGAATGATTTTCCAAAATTGTAATCTATGTTTAGCAACATTGTTTCGACAATCTTTATCAGTGTTTTTCAATAGGACAATCTTGGGTTTTGTCATTCAATGATCTAGCTCATTTTGTATTACGATGTTGACAAGTTGTAAGAATACGCATCACAGAACATGTGATGTTGAGTTTATGAAAGGAGCTGTAGTCATTGCTAAAGATCCATAAGATACCGACAATGATGATGACCTTACTGAAGAAGAGTAAATTTAAACATTTTAAGAAACATGTTTCTTGAATATGGGAAGGGATCTAATGTAAATAAAGCTCAGCATGGATTTTGCTTATCGTAGTTTGCAAGCTTTTGAATCATAGGAATTAAACCCTTATGAGGGTCATGAGATAACTTGATGGAGCACTATGGATGTAGCACAACATGGATGGTTGTCAAATCATTTTTTTGATCCATAATTCAAGAGTTCAAGGAAGTGGAATACGGGAACTTGAGAATTCAACTCGGGAGTTACAACTTTAGAAGGGTTACAAGGCAACTTGATGGAGCCCTACCTAGTCCGAGAATTGTTTCCAAAGAAGAATATTTTGAACAACATTTGGTTCTAATTACTTTTGATATTTTATTTTTAGTCAACATGAGTTTAGTTTCATTTATTTTGGGTTTCAATGATGTAAGCCTTAAGAGGGGGTGTTAGGGTATTGAGACTTATATGATGTAATAAAAGTCACTTTATGACTTAGACATGTTTTTGTACTTTTCTCTAAAACAAATATAACCTGCATTCATAAGTGCAAATGATTTGTTCCATAAGTAACCATATATAAAGAAGTGAATTACTATGTAATAATTTCACCATTTTATCGTAATAGTGTATTGTGATATATCTCTCCTATGTGTTCTATCGATTTCTATCCTTTTTAATTCTAATTATCCACACCAGAAACCAATTTGATTCCTTTACATTATATTTCGTGTCCTTAAATAGGACTCTACTCAATTCTACTCAACCCTATCCTCAATACTGTTAAGCTTGAATTATAATAAATTTTCATCACCCAACTTTGCTAAGACAATAATCCATTGGCTTCTACAATAAAAATTTATCATTGTTCCCTCATCGTTTATTGCACATAGTGTTCAAATTTTACATTCAAAACTTGGTCAATATTTTTCAGTGGGAAAAAAATCCCATACAGCATTCCTCCAACCTCCAAACGCTTGGTAGCCTCCCAGTGATGTCAGTATTTACATTGTCCTCAAAATATTTTATCTACATATATGTAAACAATCACTTAAAAATTAGTGCAAATTTTCAACATGAATGTGTCTTATGCAATCCTTAAATCATTCTTGTAGTGTAAAATGTGTAGTTCTCTTCATGTATCTTTTACTATTGAAGTACATCATATTTGTCTCCTCAACAAATCCAATTGATGTGTCCCTTCTTTCTAACACTCCATTTGTCAACATCTAATGACATTCATGATTTCCCTACTCATGCACCAAAGTTTACTATATGTTTCTTGGCATCCTTCGAGACTATCCAGTGAGGTTTATGTGTGCCATTTAAGTCCTGTCTTTTCAATCTTTTTGGTTGTTAATTGTTAGGATATAAGGCTTACCTATTGTAATAAAATTCACTTTATGAATTAGTTATGCTTTTGTACTTTTGTCTAAATCAAATATATCCCACATTGAGGGACAATAGCTCGAATGGTGAGGAGGTAAGCTTCACACTCTCCCAACCGAGTTTCAAACCCCCAATGAGACATTGGTCCATTGTGATAAGGCTAAAAGGGTAGGTGCCACCAATGGGAGGCCTCACCCAAGTTAATATGATGAGTTAGTAATTCTTATGACTATATATATATATAAGGCTTACATGTTGTAATAAAAATCACTTTATAAATTAGTTATGCTTTTGTACTTTTGTATAAATCAAATATATCCCACATTAAGGGACAATAGCTTGAATGGTGAGGAGGAAAGCTTCACACCCTCCCAACCAAGGTTCAAATCCCCAATGAGACATTGGTCCATTGTGATAAGGCTAGAAGGGTAGGTTCCACCAATGGGAGGCCTCACCCAATTTAATATGATGAGTTAGCGATTCTCATATATATAGCTCAGAGGGTTAGCTCAAGTGTTTGAGAGTTGTTTCTTGCAATCAGGAGGTCTCGGGATCAAGTCCCTGGGTGGCTATGTATAGATGGTAATTTAGGGCATCACTCGATGTCCCCACCAGGTTAGGCTCCATAATCAAAGCCGATGGTTACCCCATATAAATACTTGGCTTCCTCATGTTCTCTGAATTTCGAGGGGGTTTTCCATGGATGTAGCGAGCAACCAATATTTGGGGTCGTGAACCACATTAGGATATATATATATATATATCCCACATTCGTAAGTGGGAATGATTTTTTTCTTGAGTTACCATATATAAGGAGGTGAACTCCTATGTAATAATTGCACCGGTTATTCATAATAATATTGCATTATTTTGTGTAGCTCATATTTTTTTTATGTGGGTTTCTAGCGCAAGTCAGGTCGGTCAGACCCTCTTTCTTAACAAAACACACAACAACACACAAAAGCTCACGAAGACTAGACGTGAACTGAATGCCAGAAGTTGGATTCTATTAAACTGAATCAACTTACAATGTTTTAACTACAAAGCAAAAGAACTAGTCGGCCTTAGCCTGTTGCAATATACAGACATGAAACACTGCCTCTTAGTGAGTGTCTCGACTGTGTGTGATATTCCTCCCTCTCACGGCCTCTACTAAATGAAAGAACTCGTTGAGCAATGGATGAACTATCTATCTATCCTCCGATGATCGATCTCCCCCTCTTCTGTGCCTTCGGACTGCTCTCCTACTCTGCCCTGCTGCTACTTTTCCCTAGGTCACTTCGTTCCCCGAGATGTACTTCCCTCTGTTCGCTGAATTCTCCCTGATCCTGCAGACCTGCAGTTGTCAACGCCCTATGATCGTGCTGCACAAACTCTAGCTGTGGTGACATTTGTCTTGATCCTCGACTCATGTGCTTCTCTGACTCTAATACAGTTGTCGACCCCATTCCTCGACCATATTGCACTTCGTAATCCTTCAACCTTAATTTCTAGTTTCACTTAGCTTCCACGGCTACCAGTTTTCCCCATCCTCCATGCTTGGCCTTCGTTGTTTTCGTCGGTGTCAATGTTCGACCATATGTCGACCTTCGACACCTTTATCCTGCTTCATGTCATTTTCCAACCTTAGACTTGTTAACTCTCGACCTCTTACTCATGTCGATCGCACTTCGACAGATTATGCTCGACTGCCTGGCTTAGACTGCCAGTTTACCTTAGACCAGTGGTCGTTGGCACTCCCCCTAGTTGGCCTCATTTTGTCGATCAACTTCGACTATTTTTCCTAGGCCCCGATGCTCCTGCATCAGACTCCCTAGGGGAAAAAGAACTCGACTGCTCCATCACTCTCCTGAACTCCTCTTCTGAAATCCATGTCGCCTCCTGCAATTCATCATCTCGCTATCGGACCAAATATTCTTTCTTTCATGAACTTCATGTGCGTCCGACATCGCGTTCCTCTAACACTTCGGCAATTTCTTCATTATCGTGTCGACATGGAATCTGCACTATCCAGTCGATGTTCGACACTTCTACGTTGTTGCTTGTTGAACCTTCTTCAAACTTGTACAAATCTGAGACATTGAACGTATATGAGATGTTCAAGTCTTTTGGCAACTCCAACACATAGGCATTGTCCAAAATATTCTTCAAGATCTTACATGGTCCAATCTTCTTCAGCTTTAGCTTGTTATACGTTCCTATCGGAAACCTCTCCTTCCGCAAGTGTGCATAGACTAATTCTCCTTCATTGAACGACTGTAGCCTCTTCCTTTTGTCGGCTCTCAACTTGTATGTCGCGTTGCTCTTTTTAATGCGCTTTCGCACATCTTCATGCACTTCATTCATATGCTCTATGAATGTTTCTGCATCCGCACTCTTCCTGATTTCTGTCTATATATCGACCAAATCCACCACTCCATGTGAGCTTCATCCTTGAACAATATGGAATGGGATCATACCTATCGACTGATTCACAGAGTTGTTATACGCGAATTATGCTTGTGCCAACACGTTCTCCCACTGCTTGGGTCTGTCAGCCGTAAAACATCTCAAAAGGTTTCCCAAAATTCTGTTTACCACCTCGGTCTTCCCATCTGTCTGCGGATGATATGTCGAGCTAAACTACAACCTCGTGTCCAGTTTCTTCCACAAGGTTCTCCAAAAATGCCCCATAAACTTGGTATCTTTGTCCGACGTTATACTCTTCGGAAACCCATGCAATTTGACTATCTCCTTGAAGAATAGTATAGCAATGCTTGTGGCGTCACTTGTATTCCGACACGGAATAAAGTGTACCATCTTTGAAAATATGTCGACTACAACAAAGATTGTATCATTCCCTTGCTGCGTCTTCGGAAATCCTAGCACAAAATCCATGCTTAGGTGCTCCCATGGGGTATTCGGCATTGGTAATGGTGCATACAACCCCATATTCTAACTTCTTCCCTTTTCCAACTGGAAAACTCAACATTGTCGTACCCACTTATCGACATCTATCGTCATTCCTGGCCAATAATACTTTTCTTCAACCAACGCCTTGGTCTTGTCAATGCCAAAATGACCTTCTAATCTGCCACTGTGCATTTCTTGGATTAGGTTCTCTCTTACGATCCTCTAGGAATACACAATTGTTCTCCCTTGAATAGGTATCCCTCTTGGATGAAATAATCCAAGTATGGAGTTCTGTTGACACTCCATGGTTCGCTACTCGCCTTCCATGCTTTCGCAAAATCCTCGTTAGTCTCATACCTTGTCTTCACCGACTCTATTCCTGTCGCCTGAACTATCATCGTTTTTAGTAACGCAACTCTTCGACTCAGCGCGTCGGAAAACTTGTTTGACTTTCCCAACTTATGTCGTAACATGACGGTATACCCCTGCAGGAATTTGACCCACTTCATGTGCCGCTAGTTCAACTTCGACTGAGTGTTCAAGTACCTCAGTGCTTAGTGATCTAAGTACAACACAAATTACTCGGGCAAAAAATAATGCCTCCACTTCTTCAACTCTTGGACAATAGCATATAATTCTTTATCTTAGACCGAATACTTTTGCTTAGCTTCATCCAAATTCTCGCTGAAGAATGCAATTGGTCGGCCCTCCTAGCTCAACACTGCTCCAATTTCCATTCCACTCGTGTCGCAATCGACTTGGAAAACTTTGTCAAAATTTGGAAGCGTTAACACCGGGCTCTCAGTCACCTTCTACTTCAACTTGTCGAAATCTCTCTGGGAAACTTTCGTCCATTTGAACTCCCCTTTCTTCATGCACTCTGTCAGTGGTGCACATATCCGACTGAATCCTCTGATGAACTTCCAATAGAAACTAGAAATTCCATGGAAACTTCGCACTCCTAGCGTGCTTGTCGGTTCTGGCCACTACAAGATAGCCTTCACCTTTTCTGGATCCATCACTAACCCTTTACCCGAGATTACAAATCCCAAGTACACCAATTATTCCTTCATGAAGAAGCATTTATGCAAGTTCACCATCAGCTTCTCTTCCTGCAACTTTAGCAATACTTGTCGAATGTGCTCCAAGTGTTCGACCTTGGTTTGATTAAATACCAGGATGTCGTATAGATACACTACGATGAACTTTCCCAAGAATGGTTTCAGTACTTCATTCATCAACATCATGAACATACTGGGTGCATTAGTCAAACCGAATGGCATGACTAACCACTCATACAGTCCTTCCTTTATCTTGAAGGTTATTTTCCATTCATCGCCCTCTCTAACCCTGATCTGGTGATAACCACTTTTCAGGTTGGTCTTGGTGAAGTATCTCGCTCCACTCAAGCAATCCATCAAGTCATCCATTCTTGACAATGGAAACCGGTACTTGATCGTGATCTTGTTGATAGCTCTGAAGTCTGTACACATCCTCCATTCTCCACCCTTCTTCGGTGCTAGTACAGCTGGTATCGCACACGGGCTCAGATTCTCTTTGATCAATCCTTTGTCCAACAACTCCTGGAGTTATCGATTGAGTTCTTGACCCTCTTTCGGATTCATTCTATGTGGTTCCTTGTTTGGAAAACTCGATCCTGGAATCAAGTCAATCTGATGGGATATGCTTCTCATCGGTGGCAATCTCGTCGGTGCCTCGTTGACTACTATGCTCCGAAACTCGTCGAGCATCTATTCGACTTCGACCGGAACCTTATCCATTGTTGACCTCTCGACACATGGTCCTTTCAAAATGATCGCGAAACATCCTGACTGTTTCTCCTCCTCTGCAAGGAATTCCTTGGCTGAGCAAATAAGCACTCGCTTCTCCCAATAGTTGCTCTCACCCTGCATGCAGTCGTCCTGGTCCTCCTTCTTTGGCTTCAGCATCCTCCGCGTGCCATTTTTCCACACTGTGACTGTGTTGGATCGACCATCATAGATCATATTTCCATGGTCTCCCTAACAATATATTACATGCATCCATTGAGATTACGTCACATAGTACATTTTCTTCAAGATTCCCCACCTTGAAGTTAATCAGGCATTGTTTGGTTACCTTTACATGGTGACCCTTCTGCAACTAGGATATCTTATATGGATTTGGGTGCTCTCGACATCTCAAACCCAACTTGTCGATGACCTTTGTCGACACTAAATTCTCCGTACTTCCGCCATCGACTATGGTCTTGCAATACCTGTTTCCAATCAGCACTCTAGTTCGAAATATAGCCTTTCGTTGTGTCGACTCCTTCTTGCCGCGTCGATCGTCCTAATTCAATGTTCTCCTAGTCGTCATGGTTCGACCTCGTCTTCAACCATCCTCACCACTGTTAAATGTCGAATATGTCTTCTCATCGCCCTGGTCATTGTTAAAATTCAATATGCTAAAACAGAAAATAGCAGCATTACATTCCATTTCACAATAATAGCATATATAGGATCACTGAAGAAACAACAAGCATAGCATAAACACAAGAGACAGAGATTTATCCTGGGAAACCCTCATGGGGTAGAAAACCCAGTAAAGCTTCCTCAATATAGATGACCAGCAATATACAAAGATGCAAACCCTGAGCATAAGCTCCTTCTTCTCCATAGCAGACCTCTCCTCCACAAGTGCGCCTTTCTCAAGTGAGAGTGTGTGTATAATGAGGAACACACCTCCTCTATTTATACACTTCTCTGATATGTATTTTACACAAGTACATGTAGGCTCGTATTTAACCATTAGGTTAAATACCCCATTATAACTGACTGGGCCAACCCCTCTAGGGTGGTCTAATAACCCTTTGACCCACATAACACATTTAGGGCCGACCCCCACTAGGGAAGTCTAATAACCCGAGTTACCACATTCCGACGGAGGAATAAACATCTCCGGATATACAATAAGATCTTCACGGAGGAATGAATCATCTCCGGAATAATAAAGTACAAATATAATATTCTTTGAAGTTACAATATCTCAACACTCCCCCTTAACGAGAAGGATATTATAACAGCATCTGCCCGAGCAAGGAGTCATCAACATCATACATGATACATCTATAAATCACTGGAAGCTTTCTCAACATCATCAGTAACTCAAGCAGTTACTGGAACATCACTGTCAACATCAATCATCAACATCACGATCTTTAGCATCGTCTTCATACGATCAGCAGCATCGTCATCACACGATCAGCAGCATCGTCATCACACAATTAGCAGCATCGTCATCACACGATCAGCAACATCGTCATCACACGATCAGCAGCATCGTCATCACATGATCAGCAGCATCGTCATCACATGATCAGCAGCATCGTCATCACACGATCATCATCATCATCGTCACACGATCATCATCATCATCGTCACACGATCATCAATATCGTCATCACATGATCATGAGCATCATCATCACACGATCATCAACATCGTCATCATACAATCATCAGCATCGTCATCACACGATCATCAGGATCGTCATCACACGATCAGCAGCATCGTCATCATACGATCAGCAGCATCGTCATCATACAATCAGCAGCATCGTCATTACACGATCAGCATTTACAGGATGATCAATCCTGCTCTCTTTAGGACATGAGTCCATGGATGATGCAATCCAGATCAAGTTCCAGGATGATCAATCCCTATCACAACTACAGAGCCAGCCCTGTTTCATGCTGGATGTATCACATCTACAGAGCCAGCCCTGTTTCATGCTGGATGTATCACAACTACAGAGCCAGCCCTGTTTCATGCTGGATGTATCACAACTACAGAGCCAGCCCTGTTTCATGCTGGATGTATCACAACTACAGAGCCAACCCTGTTTCATGCTGGATGTATCACAACTACAGAGCCAGCCCTGTTTCATGCTGGATGTATCACAACTACAGAGCCAGCCCTGTTTCATGCTGGATGTATCACAACTACAGAGCCAGCCCTGTTTCATGCTGGATGTATCACAACTACAGAGCCAGCCCTGTTTCATGCTGGATGTATCACAACTACAGAGCCAGCCCTGTTTCATGCTGGATGTATCACATCTACAGAGCCAGCCCTGTTTCATGCTGGATGTATCACAACTACAGAGCCAGCCCTGTTTCATACTGGATGTATCACAACTACAGAGCCAGCCCTGTTTCATGCTGGATGTATCACAACTACAGAGCCATCCCTGTTTCATGCTGGATGTATCACAACTACAGAGCCAGCCCTGTTTCATGCTGGATGTAACCTAGAGTAATTCTAGGATTTGTCACGTACATTTTGAACCGAGGTCCAGGGACGATTCAGTCCTGTCGTTCAGTTATCGGAGACCTCATGTCTACGGCTCTTCTTTAGGACTGAAGTCCGGGAATGATCCAATCCCCTCACATGTTCATCAAGAACTTCATTATCGAAGACATACGTCTACGGCTCTTCTTTCGGACTGAAGTCCAGGAATGATCCAATCCCTTCACATGTTCATCAAGAACTTCATTATCGAAGACATACGTCTACGGCTCTTCTTTCGGACTGAAGTCCAGGAATGATCCAATCCCTTCACATGTTCATCAAGAACTTCATTATCGAAGACATACGTCTACGGCTCTTCTTTCGGACTGAAGTCCAGGAATGATCCAATCCCTTCACATGTTCATCAAGAACAGAACATGTATCCTCATCATCAAAACATGTATAACCACAACATGTATCATCATCATCAAAACATGTATAACCACAACATGTATCATCATCATCAAAACATGTATAACCACAACATGTATCATCATCATCAAAACATGTATAACCACAACATGTATCATCATCATCATCAAAACATGTATAACCACAACATGTATCATCATCATCAAAACATGTATAACCACAACATGTATCATCATCATCAAAACATGTATAACCACAACATGTATCATCATCATCAAAACATGTATAACCACAACATGTATCATCATCATCAAAACATGTATAACCACAACATGTATCATCATCATCAAAACATGTATACATCTAGCATGTATATCAATACATCTATCATCAAAAGCATGTATAAGTAAAGCTAAGTATTCTAAGTATAAGAGTCCTAAATCTAAATATTTCTAAGTAACTGGGTGTAGATAACAGGTTACCTCATCAACGACCTTGATGTTTGATGAGACAATCTCATCAGTAGTGACTATACTACTCCCCCTTTCGAGGAGGGTCCTTTTGAACTACACCAAGCTTGTCTCGGAAGTATTCAAACTTCACTCGAGACAAAGGTTTGGTTGGTAACTTCTTCACTTGACGTAGAGGCTTGGTTAGTACAATGGTAACCTGTTACAAATTCAAACTTTTAGAGTTCCTTTCTGTGTCATATCTTGTTAGTTCCCTATGTTCTTTGACTTATCATGGAACACTAGATTCTATGTCATCTTGATACAACTCTAATTATCACATAGGATCTCAGTTGGTTCTATCTCTAAGTCAAACAATCCTAAAGCCAAACTTCTTCACAACTAGCAGAGCAAGCAGCCATATATTCCGCTTGTGCTGAGAGCCACACTAGACTGCTTCCAGCTAAACCACGAGATCATGGCTAATTCCAGACAATAACATCCTCTCGATGTGTTCTTCTTGTCTGATACACTTCCTGCCCAAACAGAATCTGAATAGCCATCTGAAGTCATGATCTTCAAGATAGCATAGATCAAATTCTATCGTGTCCTTTATGTGCCTCATCACATACTTTGCAACTATCAGGTAAACACATCTAGTTTCCACTAGATACTAACTCAAGGTGTTCATAACAAAGCATATATCTTAACCTAGTATATGTTAGATATATCAAAGACCCAATAATTTGACTGAACAGAGTTATATCCACTAACTCTGATGAGTTATCCCCTAACAGCTTCAAGTTAGAATCCATAAGAGTGGCCATTCCAACACCTCAAGTCATATTTCTCATCATACTTTCCCTGGTTGAGAAATATTCCTTCTGAGCCTTGCCATACTTCCAGACCTAGGAAGTAAAGCATCAAATTGAGATCTTTCATTTTTCATTTCTGCATTGAATGATCTTCTGCATATCTATCTGTGCCATCTCTCGTTAGATGGGTCTACTGATATGAGCCTCAATATCATTCGAACTCTGTGGTGAGTTCCTTCTTGCATCCATGTCATGTGTGTATCATATTCAACCTTGTGGCAAAGGGTTGAGATCCACATCACCCATGGTGAACATTAAGCTTATCAAATTATTATCGATCCTAGGTACCTATACAGAACCTGATTCATACTTCTTCTTTAATTACACCATACTTGGAGCAAACATCTTGTCGTGATTCTCTTCCCCTTTCTAAGAGAATCTTCTAGCCATGAGCCTTCTATATTTTGTTTGATTTGTAAATCTTCTTGTTTGAACATCCACCACTTGTACGATGTCCATCATTCTTCATGACCTTTCCTACAAATCAAAATTAAGTACATGATTAGTAATACTTCATAATCGTCAAAAGATAACCCATTATGCATACAGATATTATTTACATAGTGATGTAACTATTTTGACCAATACTTTGGCACAACACTTTCCCATATCCTGTATGCATACAGTGGCTATCTAGATGCCTTCCATCTCTACCAGAACATACTATCGAGAGTGTGCACAACTCTCAGCATGTCAGCAATGAGGTTTCATTCTAGACAAGCAACAATGGAATGTTTGTCCAAACATATGCACATTAGTTGTATACTGTTCAATGCTCTATGAATGTTTACACTCAGCATTATATATATTCTAGGAATACAAATATGTATGCAGGCAATATCATTACTATTTCAAATAGCAACTCAAATACTTATCTTTTATGTTTGTGTGGCTGCCTCCCGCTTGATCTTCTGTATGTCTTTTGAACTTCTATTCATTCTGTACCACTGTGCATGCTCAAGAGTCATCCTCATGATCTCATACACAAACATACACTCATTAGTATATTCTAAATGCTATCAAAACATTATAGTACTAAATAATCTTGAAAAGGTATAGTCATGATTATAGTTAATAAACATTAGTATTCAAGATTTCAGGGAAGTCTTCTTTTACTCATGCATATCATTGATAAAAGATATAATATGCATAATCCCTTGATTACTAACTTTATGAATAAGCATAACCAATCATTCCAAGTATACTTATATAAGGGATCCTAACACAAGGTAAGATTCATGGGAAACATACCTGGATTAGTATACCTACTTGGTTATGTACAACATACCTAAACAATCTCTTCAATGATTTAGAGATCCTGAGCTAGAACCTGCATGTCTCATAGGTTAAGCATAATATAACAAAGTCATACATACCTCGTAAGTAGAACAAAGATTATGGATGAGTCTTTGTCTTCATGTTTTCATGGTCATGGAGCCTGATTTGTCTTTTGTGATGTACCTGTATCTTGTTAGCAGACAACCTCAACCTCACACAACACCATAATGCATTAGTATAATCATAAGTGTCAACACCCTAACCAATGAATGCATTCATAATTTTGTTAAGGTGATACAACAAATCTAAAATCAAGATTGTACTAACTGTAATAACATGAAGACAAACATACCATAAACTTAATCATGAACAAATCTCAAAACATACCTTGATGAGTCATACCTATCGAGATCGCTTGTAATCTCCTTATGTAAAGCCTTAGCCTCATCTCCCTCTGAAACATGAACTCCTTCACTTATGTAGGTGACCAATCCATCTTCTTCTAGGATTAACCCTATCCACTTGATTTGCAAGAACTAGACCTGGAGCTGGATATGGGTTTGTCAGAGAAACCCCAAAAATTCAAACTTTGAATTTCAAACTTTTGAAAGGATAGAGATATGCGCCTTGATGAGCTGATCAAACTGATATATTCAGAATTTGAAGACTGCAAAGTTTTACTCCTCAATTTTGCCTTTGAAACTTTCAGATTCACTGGACGTGACCCTGAAATGGGGTTTGATGAAGCCCACTCTTTTGCCCCATCAAAAAGTTTGATCCAAAGCTCTAAGCTTCTATTTTTCTGAGGAGCTTCCAGCCGTGGTCACAGATTTCAAAAATTCCCATTTTTACAGAAGCCCTAATTTTTCGCTTTTCTGATCAAAGTCCCGAACTAGGGTCTAATCAAGCCCGGCCTTTTGCCCAACCAAAAATTCTGATATTGGTCTCTAAATTTCTATTTTGATGAGTAGCATCCATCCGTGGTCTCCGATTACAAAAATTTCAACTTTCTCCAAAGCCCTAAATTCCGGAAGTCATGAATGAAGGTACCAAAAAATAATTCTGTTTTGACAGAAATATGTACCTGATTGTTTCTGGTGTAACTCTGAAATTTTTGATCCACAGGGTCTGAAAAAGTTTCCTGAGATAGCCTGACCTGTTATCTTTCCATCCTGACAGGTCTGACCTCAATTGGATTCTCTGAGAGAGAGTTATGCCAAATTTCGCAACGTGACCTGTTTTGGGAAAATACAGGAGAGCGAACTTGTACGGCGTACCACGTGTCACTGTTTGACCTTCGGCCTCTGAAAAAGTTTTCTGAGATATCTCGGCCTGTTATCTTTCCATTCTGACAGGTCTGACCTCAATTGGATTTTCTGAGAGAGAGTTATGCCAAGTGTCGCAACGTGACCTGTTTATGGGATAATACAGGAGAGCGCACTTGTACGGAGGTCCACGTGTCACTGGTTCAACGTCGGCCTCTGAAAAAGTTTTCTGAGATAGTGCAGACTGTTTAATACCTGTCGCTTTTTACGAAAGTTCATTTGGAGCTTCCTAGCCCAAGATATGACCTTTTTCCCAAGGTCACCTGATTTTGACTCAGATCTGGAAGAGGCAGAAACCCTATATTGTACAGATCATAAATCACAAAGTACAACGAATTAGAGGTTGTCCTTTGGACACAAGGTACCTGGATATTTTAGCTTCGTCCTGTAACGATTTCAGATCCGAAAACTTCACCAAAACGGATTTATAGCGAAAGTTCTACGATGACTGGTTTTTGCTATGTAAAACCCTAACCTTCAAATTGTCGTAAGTAAAGCAAGTGTCTTTAGTGCCATACCTTGTCTTCCTTCAGGTTAGCTCTGATACCATGTTAAAATTCAATATGCTAAGACAGAAAATAGCAGCATTACATTCCATTTCACAATAATAGCATATATAGGATCACTGAAGAAACAACAAGCATAGCATAAACACAAGAGACAGAGATTTATCCTGGGAAACCCTCATGGGGTAGAAAACCCAGTAAAGCTTCCTCAATATAGATGACCAGCAATATACAAAGATGCAAACCCTGAGCATAAGCTCCTTCTTCTCCATAGCAGACCTCTCCTCCACAAGTGCGCCTTTCTCAAGTGAGAGTGTGTGTATAATGAGGAACACACCTCCTCTATTTATACACTTCTCTGATATGTATTTTACACAAGTACATGTAGGCTCGTATTTAACCATTAGGTTAAATACCCCATTATAACTGACTGGGCCGACCCCTCTAGGGTAGTCTAATAACCCTTTGACCCACATAACACATTTAGGGCCGACCCCCACTAGGGAAGTCTAATAACCCGAGTTACCACATTCCGACGGAGGAATAAACATCTCCGGATATACAATAAGATCTTCACGGAGGAATGAATCATCTCCGGAATAATAAAGTACAAATATAATATTCTTTGAAGTTACAATATCTCAACAGTCATCTCGTCGACCTCTAGGTTTTGAATCATCTGCCACGTTTAGATTCTCCGGGCATTCATAGGATTTGTGTCCCACACCGCAACACTTATAACATACTACAGCTCATATGTCATCTCCTTTCTTTTCTATCAAACCAGTTTGACCATGGGTATCTCGACCTTCCCATCGGTTTCCCTGCTTTTTCTCTATGGTCGATGTCCCTTCCACACGTCGGTTGTCTTCGATGACTTCTCTCCTGGTTCCGCTACTTTGGCATTTTGCAGAAACAATCTTCACACCTCGACCAGTCATCCTCCCTCTGGTCGATGCGAATTTCCTCGACAATTTCTCTTCTTCCTTCAAAGCTAACTAGTAGGATTCACCTACCACTTTGAACCTCGACAGGCTCAACTCGTCTTGTATGGCATACTACAAGCCATTTACATATCTCGCGATAGCTTCTTCACTTTCGTCGGTTTGACTTGACCGAATCGACAGTCTATAGAACTCTTTTGTGTACTCTTTCACGGTCATCTCTTTCTGTCGAAATTTTTGCAACTTTCGGAACAAGGAAATCACATAGCCACCAAGAAAGAACTTCCCCTTCAGCTTGATAACTATCATGTCCCAAGACTTGATTTTCTCCTTGCCTTTCTTGACCCTGTCATCCTGTACATTGTCCCACCACAATGAGGCATGACCCTTCAATCTCAAACATGTAGTTTTAACCCATTTAGGATCCCCTATCTGCTCTATGTCGAAGTATTTCTCCATCTCTCTGAACCAATCTATCAATTCTTCCGGTTCCAGACTTCCTGAGTAGGTAGGTACATCCATCTTTGTCTTACCCCTCATCTCTTACAGTAGCTTGATGAATTTATCTTTTGGTTCCTCTTCGACAAATTCCCGTGCTTCCACTTCCTCGACTTCCTTGTCATTTTGGTCAAGCGCATTAGGAATGCATCCACGTATTTGGCACTCTTTGATCACTGCGACTTCACTCGTCAAGCTTCGCATTGTTTGCATGCACTTGTCGAACATATCACGATCCACTGTGACTGCTGCGTTGCGTGCTCTTCATCCTACACCTCAGACATTAATGCCTCTTTGAGCCATTCTTTTGACTAAGTCAAAATATTCACTCGTCCAATTGCAACCGGACTTCACCACTCACGCACAACTCTACCCAATCGAAGCTGGAGTTGTCGACGCACTTGCAATATATTCCGGCTCTCCGGATTCAACTGCTCAACACTGGATTCTCTCCAGCTCTGATACCAACTGCCAATAGTCAGGCTGGTATCGTTGATTCTCTTGTTCACAGGATGCTTCGGCTCTGGGCTCTGATACCAACTGGCGATAGTCAGGTTGGTGTCGCTCTCTCTCTTGTTCACAGGATGCTTTGGCTCTAGGCTCTGATACCAATTGGCGCAAGTCAGGTTGATCGGACCCTCTTGCTTAACAAAACACACAACACACAAATGCTCATGAAGACTAGACGTGAACTGAATGCCAGAAGATGGCTTCTATTAAACTGAATCAAATTACAATGTTTTAACTACAAAGCAAATGAACTAGTCAGCCTTAGCCTATTACAATATACAGACATGAAACTCTACCTCTCAATGTGTGTCTCAACTGTGTGTGATCTTCCTCCCTCTCACGTCCTCTATTGAATGAAAGAACTCGCTGAGCAATGGATGAACGGCCTGTCGATCCTCTTATGATCGATATCCCCCTCTTCTGTGCCTTCGCATTGCTCTTCTACTCTGCCCTGCTGCTACTCTTCCTGATATCACTCCATTCCCCAAGATGTCCTTCCCTTTGTCCATCGAATTCTCCCTGATCCTGCAGACCTACAGTTGCCAGCACCCTCTGGTCGTGTTGCACAACCTCTTCCTGTGGTGACATCTGTCATGATCCTCAACTACCTTCATAACTGCCTTAACTTCCTCAACAACCACGAACAACTGCTAAGTACTTCTCCTTGACTCATGTGCTTCTCTGACTCTGCTACAGTTTTTGGCCCCATGCCTCAACCATACTGCACTTCGTCATCTTTCGACCTTAATTATCGGTTTCACTTAGCTTCCACGGCTGCCAGTCTTCCCCGTCCTCCACTCTTGGCCTTCGCCACTTTCGTCAGTGTTGATGTTCGACCATATGTCGACCTTTGACGCCTTTATCCTGCTTCCTGTCATTTTTCAACCTTAGACTTGTTGACTCTCAACCTCTTACTCTTGTCGACCACACTTCAACAACTTCTACTCGAATGCCTGGCTTCGACTGTCATTTTACTTCGCACCAGTGGTCGTCGCCACTCCCCCTGGTCGGCCTCCTTTTGCCGATCAACTTCGACTGTTTTTCCTAGGCCCCGATGCTCCTGCATTAGTTTCTAGCTTTTGTAATATGGTATTAAAGTGGGAGCGAGCCTAAGACTCGTCATGCAAATTAGAAATATATTTTTTTTCATTAGTCAAGTATGCTCTTCTCTTGCATAGAATGATGATCTATAGAATCAGAAAAGACTAAAATAGAAATACTAGATTCTCACGAAATTCCTTCAAGGAGTCACCATGCAGTATTGAAAGATTTGAAAGGAAGGAGTCAGACAGATCAAATGCCAAGGAGGTTTAACTCTTCAATTCCTCATCACTATTAATTGTCTTGGAATTCCTTCTTAGTATTTCTTCTTACTGCATGGATACATGCAACAATTAAAGCATAGCTTTTTTCTAGTTTCAGAGGGGAAATACCTAAACATTAGGATTTATAGAATTTAATTTATGTTCAAACATCTACGGTTCAACAAAAATTATGTTATAAATTTGAGTTTTTAAATCAAGCAAAAGAGAAATTTGTCTCTATTCCCATAGTTGAATTTTTCTCAATGATTTTGCAACATTGTAATTTAAGTTCAGTAACATTTGTTTCGATGGTCTTTATCAGTGTTTTTCAGTAGGACAATCTAGGGTTTTGTCACTTGGTGATCTAGCTCATTTTGTATTACGATGTTGACAAGTTGCAAGAAGATGGGTCACACAGCATCTGCTCTCGAGTTTATAAGAGGAGATGTAGCCATTGCTAAAGATCCATAAGATATAGATAGTGATGATGACCTTGCTGAAGAAGAGTAAAATTATACATTTTAAGAAGCTCGTATCTTGAAGACAAGAAGGGATCTAGTGTAAATAAAGATGAGCATGGTTGGCTTCTCAGATAGTTTGGGAGTTTGTGAATCATGGGGATTATACCCTTACGAGGGTCATGAGACAACTTGATAGAGTACTGTTGATGTAACTCAGCATGGATGGTTTTCCAATAATTTGAGGATTTTATAATTGGAGAGTTCAAGGAAGTGGAATCCCATAACTCAAGAATTCAACTTGGGAGCTACAATTTTAGAAGGGTTATGAAGCAACATGATGGAGCTCTACCTAGTCCAAGAGTTGTTTTCAAATAAGCTTTTGAACAATGTTTGGTTTTGATTACTTTTGATGGTTTGTTTTTAGTCAATGTGTGTTAGTTTCAGTTAGTTTGGGTTTCAATGATGTAAGCCTTAAGAGGATGTAAGGCTTATATGTTGTAATAAAAGTCACTTTATGACTTAGTTTGGTTTTTTACTTTTGTCTAAAGCAAATCTAACCTATATTCATAACTAGAAATGATTTGTTCCATGAATAACCATGTATAAAGAAGTGAACTCCATTCTAAAAATATCACCACTTTATCATAATACCATATTGTGTTAGTGTATATCTCCCTCATGTGTTCTATGGGTTTCTATCTTTTGTAATTCTAACTATCCACACCAAAACACCTGTATGAATCCTTTGCATTATATTATCTTAATAGGAATTCACTCAATTCCTACTCAACCCTATCCTTAATATTGTTAAGGCCAACTTAACAATAAATGTGCATTACCTCACTAAGACCATAATGGATTGGCTTTTACAATAAAAATTCATAATTGCTCTCTAATCATTTATTGCACATAGTGTTCAACGATTACATTGAAAATTTGGCCAAAATTATTCACTAGGCAAAACGTTGGTAGCCTCCCAATGATGTGACTATGTACATTGTCCTTGAATCTTTAATCCACACATGTATAAACAAGCACTTACAAATTAGTCCAAATTTTCAACATGAATGTGTATTGTGCAATCCTTAAATCATTTTTGTATTGTAAGATGTGTAGTGCTCTTCATGGATCTTTTATTATTGAAGTATTTCATATTTGTCTCCTCAATCGAGATTCAAATCCCAATGAAACATTGACTCGTTGTGATAAAGCTAGAAGAGTAGGTGCCACCAATGGGAGGCCTTGCCCCTTGCAAAGTCACAAGCAATTGGTATATCTAGATTGCAAGTTGTTGGATATACTATTGGGTTATAGTGCACCCGCCAACTTTGAACTTGGGCCTTGCCGAGGTAATCCTGACATGTTACCAATTATCATGGCTAAAATATTAAAAAAAAACAAATCTATCCCACATTCATAAGTGGAAATAATTTTCTCCATGAGTAACCATATATAAGGAGGTGAACTCCTACATAATATTACACCAGTTATTCATAATTGAATATTATGTTATTGTGCATACCTCCGAAATGTGTTCTTTGTAATTTAATATTATGTTATTGTGTGTAGCTCCTAAATGTGTTATATGTGTTATGTGGGTTTCTAGCTTTTGTAATATGGTATCAGAGTGGGAGCAATCCTAGGACTAGTCATGTAGATTATAAATCCAAAGAATCATAAAAGACTAATAGAAATATTAGATTCTCATAAAATGTCTTTAAAGAGTCACCATGCAATATTTAAGGAGTTGAGGGGAAGTAGTTATGCAGTAAGACAGTAAAGATCAAATGCAAATGGAGGTTTAACCCTTCAATTCATCGTCATTATTAATTGTCTTAGAATTCCCTCTTAGCATTTATTCTTATAGCATGGATACATGCAACAAATAAAGCATGCTTTTTTTAGTTTATGAGGGGGGAATCTAAACATTGGGGGTTTATAGAAGTTAATTTATGTTCAAACATCTATACTTTATGTTATAGATTTGAGTTTTCAAATCAAGCAAAAGCGCAATTTTTCTCTATTCCAATAGTTGAATTTTTCTCAATGATTTTTCAACATTGTAATTTAAGTTGAGCAAAATTTGTTTCAACGATCTTTATCAATGTTTTCAATAGGACAATTTAGGGTTTTGTCATTCAGTGATCTAGCTCATTTTGTATTGTGATATTGACAAGTTGCAAGAATATGGGTCACACAGCTTGTGCTCTCGAGTCTATAAAAGGAGATGCGGCCTTACTAAAGATCCATAGGATATTGACAATGATGACAACCTTACTAAAGAAGAGTCAATTTATATATTTTAAGTAGCCCACATCTTCAAGACAGGCAGGGATTTAATGTAAATAAAGCTTAGTGTGGTCAGCATCTCAACCTATGTCATGCCTATTTGCATGTCTTGTCCTACCTCATCCTCTATCAGCTTCTCAAAAATTATAAAAATCATGACGGCCCTATTGTCCTTTAAAATTTCCGATGTCTTTGTCTAGGTCCATCTCAGTTATGCCTCCAACAACAAATATTCACATCACTATCCTTCATCACACTCTATTGGGAAACCCAAAATTCTTGACTTGGAACCCCTCAAATCCTTGTGTCCTTTTTGTTTTTCCATTTTCCTTATACTAGCCTCCTTCAATAATGTGCCTCACATTTGTCTACATCGTTGTCCTTATCCAATTTTGTGTCCCCTCCAAGCCCTTTTTCATCAATATCAAGTCATGTCCCACTTTACTTCCCCAACATCTATTTCCAACCTTCGTCAAGGACAACTCTAACTACTCACTTCTCCCTGCTCAACCTTCCCATAGATTTAATTTCCCTTATTGCGCCTATCTCCACTAGAGTCTTGTCCATGCCCTTATCCCAACAATGCCTTCTAAATAATGAACTTTGCTACAATTGCAATTATTATTCTTAACCTATAAATATGGCAAACAAAGTACCATCTAACCCCTAATGTCACCTCTATTGGTCCTACCAATTCCCAAATGAGATTGGGTCCTCCATCCACAATCACTATTAGGATCTGTCTTTCTATTTTTTTATCTTTCTTTAATAGGAGCTTCTCACCCCAACCCAATTTCTATCCCATGCATGAAATCTTCTAAGTGGAGACATTCACTCAAATAAAATATGGCAAACCTTCCAAGGTCTCTAACTCAACTGACACATTCTCATATAGCTTCTTTAATTTGTCTAGTCCAAGCCCACGTACATAAGTTTCTTTATCTCATCTTTTTTATGGCTATCATATCACAAAACTAATTGTCTCTCCACAAGGCCCCTAAGTCTATTATCATGATACCCCTTTTTCAAGTTTAATCTTGAATGATTCAAATTTATGCAATCTTTGGTCCACCCTAATCATGAGGATGGGGACCTAGAAGTCCATCATAATAATGGCTTCTTTACCAAACACCAATTTGAAGTGTATGCCATATTATGTGCTTCCATGTTGTCAGTAAGCCTACGTGACAACATGAACCCTCTTTGCCTAATGTCTTTTATTTAAATCACAAACAATTATCAATGCATCAACCAAAACTTCATTGGTACTCTCCAATTCTCCATTTATCTTGGGAAACTAGAAACTACTCTTGTGATGCATCACATTGAATATTGTCACTACCTCCATGACCAAGTTCATCACAAAATGAGATCGCTTCTCTATAATAATTCGTATCAAACAATTGGACTTGCAAAACACAAACTCAAACATTGTGATTGAATCTATTCATACATCAATACGCTCTGCATGTTTGGTAAAGAAATTTGTCACAAGTAAATATTTCACTTTTGTCCAATCCCTATTTTTCGAAGAGTTTCATTAGCAATATGTTATTCAACACATTAAAATCTCCTCTCCCTTGCACTCTATGATAAGGGATCACCCTAGAACGACAATGTGAGTACAAGCAAAGGGTATTAAATTTTCTAAATATAAATCTCCTCCCCCTTGCACCCTATTATAAGGGATCACCCTAGAACTACAAACACTATGTGAGTACATGCAAAGGGTATTAAATTTTCTAAATATACATTTTGGTAAAATATTAAAATGTTGGATGTAGGAAACTTTAAAGATTATATGGAAAAACAAATTGTTTATTATACCAATTTTATGACAAAATGGTAAATTTCAACAAGGTACTACAAATAATTAAAATTAATTTAACACTAGGGACTAGAAAAATAATTGATGGATACAATAAATTCTAAAAATATAGGGACATATTTTATCACATTGAATCTTTTCACTACCTCCATGACCAAGTTCATCACAAAATGAGATAACTTCTCTATAATAATTTGTATCAAACCATTGCACTTGTAAAACACAAACTCAAACATTGCGATTGAATCTATTCATACATCAATAGGCTCTGCATGTTTGGTAAAGAAATTTGTCACAAGTAAATATTTCACTTTTGTCCAATCCCTATTTTTCGAAGAGTTGCATTAGCAACATGTTATTCAACACATTAAAATCTCCTCCCCCTTGCACTCTGTTATAAGGGATCACCCTAGAACAACAAACACTGTGAGTACAAGCAAAGGGTATTAAATTTTCTAAATATAAATCTCCTCCCCCTTGCACTCTATTATAAGGGATCACCCTAGAACAACAAACACTATGTGAGTACATGCAAAGGGTATTAATTTTCTAAATATACATTTTGGTAAAATATTAAAACATTAGAGTAAATTCTAAAAATATAGGAACATATTTTATAATCCCACAAACGAACTTTAAACATTTTTTTCTTTTAATGCTACTCACTTCTTCACAAACAAAAAGTAGTCCTATAAAATAATAGGCCATTGTAATCTAATGCATAAAGACAAAAAGTAGTGTCCTAAAAAATAATAGGCCATTGTAATCCAATGCATAAAGTTTTCAATGTTGTCATAGAGAAATAACCTACGATTCCATAATGTGCTTCTCAATAGACACATTTTCTCAATACCTTCTCCTCCAAACAGCAAACCTAAACCTTGTTCCCCACTTCACTAGGTTACATTTTTAGTAATTATCAATTTGGAAATCTTAAAATTGATACCTCGACAATCTTGTCCTCCACTACAAATGTTATTTGGCATTTAAATGTATATTTAAATATGTTACTTTTAATAGCATCTCCTTGTGGGGTATAGCTTCAATTGCAGATCCCTAAACAAATAAAATTAGAAGTCACTAATGTGTACAAGAAATATTTTTCCTGTATGAGATGAAAGACTCCAAGTCCTCTATTACCTTCACCTTCTCTTTGGTCAACCACCATTTTGTCCTTTGAAATTAAGTGTCCAAACAAATATCTAAATCGTTGTAAAAACTAGGATTCCTCTCCCTACACCTGTTCGACATTACTCTTAAGCATGTCAAATGATTGTTTCAAGCAATCAAATGGTACCCGAATGTCCAAGTGTAATTCCAAACACTGATTAATCAAATCATAATATTTATAATTGTCCTAGAAAAGCATGTTGGTGCATTCATTACTCTAAATGGCATTTCCTTGTATGCATAGGCAACCCACAACCCACTTTCTTACGAAGGTGGTAAATAATTGATCTTACTCTAAATGGCATTTCCCTGTATGCACAGGCAACCCACTTTGTTACAAAGGTGGTAAATAATTGATCTTAATCATCGAAGGCGACTTAATTATAACATGTATAAACATCCAAAAACAATATATCTCACATCCAAGCACCTCTACCATGAATGGTGTTGAAAATGGATCTCGTGTAATTAATCTATTCAATCTTTGAAAGTTTTGCACATACCTAAAACTTCCCACCTTCCTTTTAAGCTACCACAGAGGAAGAAACCCATTCACTCTCCTTTCGTAGACTATTCTTCTACCTTCATCCTGTACTAAAAATTCATTTTATACTGGCCTCTACCTCACTCGTAAGTTTTTTGTTTTTTGTTGGCTTCTCACTCATTTTTCATTTCCTTCCCTATCCTTTTTTCACATAAATAATTGAAAAAAATGAATTACCCTAACCACACTACTAAAACCAAAAGGAATTAAGAGATCTGAGAAATTTGATTTCCCAAAATTGCCACTTTCAAACTTTAAAGAGAATATGGAGCTTACTAATATGAATTTAAGGGGGGGCTATCCGAGTAAAATACGAATATAAAGCTTTCTAATATGAATTTAAGGGGGCTATCTTAGTAAACTAGGTGTAATGACTCTCAACAATGGATTGTTGAGTCAGTGAAAGTGGGATGTTGCACTCGCCTCGACCAAGGTCAACTCTCTCTAATGAGATTCCAAAATGTGCTTGTACTCGTTGCATCCATGTGCTTACAATGATTGGGGTAAAGGTGCAAGTCCTAGATTACTTCAATAGAATTGATACAAGGACGCTGATTGGAATGTTTTAAAATATTTATAATACTCGTTTACGCATATTAAGGAAGGGTGATCTTGCCACATCAAAATAATCATAAACTAATTAAAATTATAATAATAGTGTAAAGAAAGCTTCAAACACATGAAACGACAATTTGAATGTTTGATACAACAATTTGAACAATGAGGATAAGTATCCAACGTATGTTTTTGATAAAGCAACTGTAAAACTTAAATAAGTTTGTTTTATCTCAACTCTCCCTCCCACCCCTTAAGTTTGTTTTATCCTATTTCACACAAGGGTCGAGAGTAGAAATAGGATAGTCCCCTTCCCATAAAAAGTCCTTTCCCCTTCAACAACAAAAGGGATACCTTGATAGCCTTTCGCCTCATTTCTATACACGTGAACATAGCACAATATTTACATTTGGATTATTCACTTTTACACCCACATTCGCATGTTATCAAGCATTCTTTTTATAAATACCATCTGCAACATTTGTCACATTACCAAAACCAAAGATTAACGGTTAAGATGTTAATAACAGCAGTGGTAACAGTACTATAAGCTGTTTGTTTTGTGCTAAACACACTTGAAGAAAGTGTTTTGGTTTACTAATCGGTAAATAAAATACGATTTTTTTCATAGAAAAAAAGAGAGTAAACAAGGCAAAAGACAGACCGCACGGAAGTGAGATTTGTGGGTATATTTGAGAGCTTTTCTTAAAAAAACAATCATCAATCATGTTGTTGGTCGTAATTGAGATGTGTGGGAATAATTGAGAGCTTTTCTTAGTAAAAAATTACAAAGCCAAGGTGCTCTTCTCTTCTGAAGAGCACATGCAAATAAAACTCGATAACAGGCATCAAAACATACAGAAAGAGGTTAACGAAAGGGCCAGAATTGGAACCAGTTTGGATCATGTGCATCCTTTGCTTCATATAGCATTGATCTGGTCCTTGTCCTACTTGTGCCCATCGATATCCAACTCTTGGCAGGAAAAAAAATACTCAGCCGACTAAACAAAGATTTATCGGCCATTGCTTCTCTATAAGATATCAAGAGACTAGTTGTTAAATCCTTTTTGGTTAAAATCCCTTTATATCGTTAAAGCTTGGACTATGTAGAATCCTATCCAAAGGCAATCCAAGTTCCAAGATCCTCTTATTAAGGACTAATTGATCCAATGGGTCAACCTGGCCACGTTCCAGGAAGTAGCCTGTTGAGAACCTCGTAGTATACGCTCATATCAAGATCAAATCTTATCGCAGTAAACTGATCTAGAAACACTTCACCTTTATGAAAAGGTTGTCCCAACAGTACAATCCAGAAAATGATTCAATAAAATTTAGCTTGAACACAAATTAGTATCTCACTTCCACCTTTCTGAAAACGTTGTCCCAACAGCACATTCCAGAAAATGATTCAATAAAATTCAGTTAGTACACAATTTAATATCTGCAATTTATTTCCAAATCAGGTTGAACCTGCTTTCAATAAAAGTCCAGGACTCAATTTTCAATGAAAGAGCAAGTGAGCTATAGCTTTCAAACACTCATTTTGATGATTTCATTGCCAGCATCATAATGGCATTTGACGCGGGTAATTTAAGCCCAGTAGAGGCAGTGGAGGGTGACATGCTTCCAGCCATGGCATCCATGGAGCAGTTTTTATTTGACTTACTGTTTCAGAGAAACAAAGTCCAAGACCATTAAGAAAGAGAGGAAAATCTGTTTTATTTTAATGTTTTCATCATACAACTCTTTATGTTTTTTTTGCTTTAAGATGACCAGAAGGCAAGGATCAATGGATGACTAATAATAAGATCTTTGAAGACCTGTTAATTTATTTTTTAGTTCTCTGTTATGAACAGAAGAGAGACTGTACCATCAGAGTGCTGTTAAGGCACATTGTGATGTATTTTGATTTCTGCTTGACATAACAAACATTTAGTTTTTTTCCTTGAAAAATAAAGATCACATTTGAGGCAAAACAATTACATGGTATAGACCATTGGCCAGTAAAATAGTAAGGGGATGCTAAAAATTGTTCTGCTAACAAACAGCAAGATGTCATTGACCAATAACTGACATCTATAAGCCTTTGTAATAAACATTGCAAAATGTCACTTGCATTCCATTGTGGCTTGATGATCCTTGTTATGATCAAGAGGAATGCATTAGTATACCAGCGAAGCAACACAAAATGCACGAATCATAACACTGTAGTAATGAGAAATCAACATCATCTAAGCTACTAGATGCTTTCTAAGGCACGCTAAAACCACCACCACCACAGGTTACCAAGGAACCAGAAAAAAAGGAAATATGATATCCAACACTAAAATGCACGAGTCATAACAATGTAGTAATGAGCAATCACCATCATCTAAGTTACTAGATGCTTTCTAAGGCATGCTAAAACCACCAGACCACCACGGGTCACCAAGGAACCACAAAAAAAAGGAAATATGATTTCCAAAACTAAAATGATAAATCTAAACATCAGTACTGGAATCTTGTAGAATGTGAGTTGCATCCATGTGCAGGTATTCGAAATTAAACTTCCAGAAGCATGAACTTATGTATGTAAAAGAATGGACCCAACTGACTTTCCCCAAAAGTAGTGTCATTTATATGAACTGTCAAACACTGAAAGCGTGCTGAGAACAATAAAAAGATTAACAATATACAGCTATTCAACTAGTAAATCAATAGCAACTGCAATCAAACAGAACACCATTTTCTTTTTGGATCTTCCACAATTGCTTATCTATTAAATAAGTTCAAAGACAAAATTAATAAACCCCTGTAATCCTTATGTTAATAGAATAAAAGCATTCAAAAGCACCAATACAAAACTTGTACCTCGACATAAAATATACGAAAATTTTTACCAAGTATAGAACTAAATGGAAAATATCCAGATGAAATCAACATCTAGAGTCTAGACACCCTCTGGGAACAGATTTAGAACCCATGATTCTCAAACAAAATTTTGAAGATCAAATGTAATTGAAATTGAAACAGATGAAGAGGTGAATTTTCAATCTAAATTCCAGTCCAAGATTATGAAAAATATTTGCAAATCACTCATGGTGCAACAACTACAACTCGTCCAGCAACCTGGTCCAGGTCTCTTTGCCCACTGGATGTGATACGTCTTCCACTGAAGCAGGAAAAAGAAAACTATATCAAAATAAATTTTAATGAGCACAAACAATAACAATAGCAAAATGAATAACCTAGATAATAAGATTTTTAGGCCATGGATAAAATTTGGCAAGCAGAGTTTACTTCGAGAGAAAATTTAAATTTAAAATAATTTGCCCTTTGCAAACTCATAAACAAACTTCCACATAAAAATCACCATATTCCAAATAGATCACTTGTTAATATTTAAATATTGACAATATCTGAACTCCTACTTATGACTGAATTTATAAAAGAACCACGATAACCCAAGTTACACATGAAACCAATATGTAACAAACAGATCTCTATATCAATGGAGTATTTTAGAAAACTATGATAACAGATTTTGAATCAAAGATTCAAAACCCGATCAAGCATAACAGTAAGTCTGATCTGTCAATTGGGTCTAGCTACACTATCAGATTTATTCAGAGCAACTGCCAAAACCAGAACCATGATAACCCAAGTTACAAAAAAAAACCAATAAATAACAAACAGATCTCTATATCAACGGAGTAATTTCTACATCTTACTTTTCATAGGAGTGGTTTTAGTACTCCCACTTTGTATTGACATCATTTTGTACCCAAGAGTCCTTTTGACATACGTGATCATTCGTTGGAAATTGATAAAATTATCTTATCATATCTACTCTCAGTTGAGTAGCAACACGTTTCTATCTTTTTCATGAGTGCCGGGAAATTGGATAGAAAGCGTAAAACTTATATGAATTCTTGTCGGTGAGTTAAGGAAAACAATCAGAAGTATATTTTTGTAGAAAATTTATTTTACATGCCTATTGGAAGAATACTATTGTACGACTTACAACAACTGAATTTATATCCACAATACTACACCTTTATCGATTTATATTCCTGGTTGTTTTATTGAAAAAGGACGACTTGAAACCACCTAAATAGTTTTGTGAAATTTTTGTTATAGAGATGAGATTAAGCTTAGAGATGAGCTCCTTCCAACAACATAGTTCAAACGGGAACCTAACAAGGTTTGTTTTGTTAAATATTAACTTGGATTTTAATTTAATAGCAGTAACAATCTTATTTTTTTAACTTCTATCAGACTTGTATAGTATATCAACAATAGTTAGAATTCTGACTTATTTAGCAGTAGCAAAAAATAAACAATCATCCACAAATTATGCAAAGGAACACAAGAATTTTACGGGGAAACCTTTAAAGGAATAAAACGCCAAAACAATTAATAATCCATCCTCTAAATGAGATGACTGAGTCTGTACATGAGCATACTTTACATCAGTTTGAACTTGCCTCTAGGGCACACATGCCAAGAAATATCTTATAGGAGAATGGTTGTATAAGACTGCTGCCACTAATCCAAACTAAACCAAACTGATCCAAAATCTTGTTGACCAAGTCTGAGCTGATGTATGACTAAGATGATGCCCTCTTCCAAACATGAATTCAACAAATAAGAATGATCTCCTTTTATAGTGTTCACCTCCAACAACTCTCCCATAGAATATTATTTCTTTAGAAACCCATAGAATCCTCATAAGGAGGGGCACTCCCTTATTATTTTCCTTATGATTGGATAAAATGCCTAGAATAGGTCCACATTGCTAATTCTCATATGTCTAAATAGTGATATCCTATTAAAGTGCACATTTATTCTTCATTCGAGGGTTTGACAATGTCAAAAGTGCCACATGGTGTCTCCTCAAGCAAAGAGCTTTCCTATTAAAATGTAGAAAATGCCTTGAACAAAATGTTTTTACTCGAAATCCCTCCTTAAAGGCAAAACACACCTTCTAATATGTAGAAATGCATCAAGTAATTTTTCCTCAACCCCAAGGAATCTAAAAGTTGAATTATGCCTCTAGATATGAGAAACATGCCATGGCAATGAACAATGCATCTTTACCCCAATAGTCCTCTTCAAATGTGAAATACAGCTTCAAATATGTAGAATCTCCTTGGGGAATATTTCCCATTAACAACGTGTCTACCATTTTAGAGTCCAAACATGCCCAAAACTGGTTTAGAGAACCACTCCATAGAAAAAATCTTTCAATTTGTCAAGTCTAACAACGACGATGTAAACTATTCAAACCTTTGCGCTTTATTGAGTGCTTCTACCTTGCTTGTAAATAGGACATTGCAACATCACATGCACCTCATCCTCAACTTCTCCCTTCTTGTAGAGAAAGAATAGACACTATTCTCAATTTATATTTTCCATCTCTTCTTTTCCATAGCCAAGGGCCAAGAACTTAGCCTGATTTGACAGATTAAATGTGTCTTAGGCATGGATATTTTCTCTTGCAATTAATGTTGTTCTTGTAGGTGATCACTGGGTTGAAACTTTATATCACATTGATAAAAGAGTGTTTTAACCAGTATCTTTCCAAAGGACAAAACGTCATAAAACATCTTAGCTATGTCTTGCTAGATCTTTCCAAAACATTTATAAATTCAGAAGAGAAGACATCTATAGCAAATTACATCTTGAAAGCACTGAGCCAATTCCTAGTGCAGTTCTTACATGCAAATTGTTACTTGTATAACTATATATGCATGTGGAATATCACCTACTCACCATGTAATTAATCATGGATTAAGTTCTCAACACTTAAAAAAACCCCAAAATTCAATGCAGACTTCAAACATGCCATCCAATTAGCATTAATAATTAATGATATAAATAATAAAACATCGGTTCAATTTCGCTCTAATAAATGTTATATCACTAGTAATTGTTAAAGAAAAGTGTAACTATATGTGCAAGGTATCAAATCTGAAACCCATTTTTTAGGGCAGATACATTCACGAGAGCTAGGTTCTTTATAGAGAACACCTATCGTTGACGCTATGTTGGACACTAGACAAGTTTTGTCAGTGGATTCCTCCTCAGATAAGAAATCATTGGTGACCGTGTTATAAAAAAAGGGAAACTACTTGTATACGTTAGAATAGAAAAGTAAAATAAGTAATTTCATAACACAAAATGTACAAGAAAAGCCTCTCCAAAAGATAATAACTTCAACATTTTTGTATCATTGGCCACATTTTTAAGGGGATTGTAAATATTTATATATTGTTCAATGTAACTTGTAACTTATTCATCAGTAGCTGCAGATGCCTAATCTTCATGGGAGTTACCTTAGAAAGTTAGAACCTTGATCTTTCCCAGCTCAAAATCAAATTCTTTGAAACCTTTATTTTCAAATCAACACCCAGCTTTCCTAATATATTTTCAAATCAGCACCCAGAATTCTTATGTCATGGAGATGGAAATAATCATGTTTTTGCAACATCATGCAATACAATCATGACTTGATCATCATCCATAACTAGTGTCTCAACCACCGTATACGTCTCCTTCCTCTGCAATCGAATCCATTGCTTACCTGAATTCTATTCCCCTTGTCCTGCAATTCGGTCAATCACCTTCATGACTTTCCATTTAAAATAATGAATCTTATCATTTAGTACAATTGTATAAGTTTAGGTCATCACCATCCCATCGTGCTATGATGATCATTAGGACCTGTACCAGGAATCTCAAACATATGGACCTCCGTTGGATTTAAGTGTGATATTTTCACTTCAAATGAAAGTTCCCCATCCTTAAATATAACCAGGCATAATATTTTGTGCCTCTTTACATCATCTGAATCATTATTTTTATCACCCTCTGCTACTTCATGCAACTTTCCAGCATAACTATACACACCTGCCAACATGACATAAGTGTCATTGTTTTCTGGTTCCAAATCAAACATGCATTCAACTACACGTTTTGCTAAATCTATGTTACCATGAATTATGTAGGCATTGAGCAATGATTTCCACATAATATCATTAGGTTCAAATGACATGTTATTGATGAATTCTTCTACCTCATCCATGTGTCTGGCACAACCAAGGAGGTTAATCATACATGCATAATGTTCAACTATTGGGGTGATATAATCTCTATTTATTGACTCAAAATAGCGGTATTCTGCATGAACAAGGTTGTCATTGATGCAGCCATTAAGAACAACAATGAGTCTGGAATCATTCCATCTTGTAACATGCTTTCAAATAGTTCAAGGAGTTCTTTCCTACTACCATAATGAGCATATCCAACTATTATATCATTCCGCAAAACCACATCTTGTTCAACCATTTCGTCAAATACTTGGCATTTAAAAATTGCACTGCCACATTTGGAATACATGTCAATAAGGGCAGTCCCTATAAATACATTTGATTCAAGGCCAACATTGATGCAAGCACCAACCTGTTATCCATACTCAAGAGCTGTTAAGCTATCACAAACACTGATAATGCTACTGTAGGTGAATTGCATTGGCTTCAAGCATGCCAATTGCAATTGAGAAAACATCTCAAGAGATTTTGTATCCTATCCATACTTGGTGTAACCTGAAATCATTGCATTCCATGACACCTTATCTCGTTTGACCATTTTACGAAACCACTAACGTGCATTCTATAAGCTCAGACACTTACAATACATATCAACGATGGAATTTCCTATGAAAGCATTTCCTTTAAATCCAATTCTAAAGACATAGGCATGGATCTGCCTTCCTAGTTCCAGGTCCATTACACTAGCACATGCATTGAGAATGCTACCAAAAGTGACCTGGTCCAAGTAATTATGCACTAGCAGCATCTAGCGAAATATTTCTATGGCCTCCCTACCTTGAGAACTCTGGGCATAACCTGCAACCATTGCATTTCCGGACACAATATGCAAAAGTTTTGTTACATATATGTAGTGCTGGAAAATGATGAGAACCTTGTAGGATTATTATATAGAGATGATCGGTGTTTATCATCTCCTAAAGAAATTTTTCATATTTTTTTTTTAGGGACTATGGGATTTTTTTTTCATATAAAATACCAGCATGTTTGTTGACAGGGACGGTGTTGGAAAGCATTTTCAAGCTGGGGCAAAGAAGGTTTTGATCATAGCTCCTGGAAAGGGGAGATATTCCTCAATATGTTGTTGGTGTGAATGAGGAAAAATATAATCCAAGAGAAGATTGCTATAATATAGAGGTATGTATTCCAGTGACCAGTATGTAAGGGGCATGTTTCCTAGCCCATGCTCAAGAATCACTTCTTCAAACTTCATTTCCAAGACATACCATCTAATATGAAGCTCTTTTATGTACTCACCAAGCTTATTGCTTTATATGGATGTGGCCCTAACCTTGTCATATAAAGTGAACTCTGATTTAGAGGGTCCATATTATCATGCTTTAGTGGCTTATTTGATGCAACATAATGTTCATTGGGGCCCTAGCCTTGGGCATATAGAGTGATCTCTCATTTAGAGGGTCCAAAGTATCATGCTTGAGTGGCTTATTTGATGCAAACAGAATGTTCCTCAGTGTATTGTGAGGTAGATTTTGGTGCATATCCTCCTCATCTTAGGATGATATTTAGGCTTATCATCTACCTTCATAGACTACAACAAATGGAAGATTCCTCATGGCACGATAGGTACACCTTTTTGGCACTCTGCTCCTTTAAGTTACTTGCATCCCAAGGTTAGTCAGGTTGGTGGCCTTGTTTTTTCTTTAAGGCATGTCATTCTTGGAGTCAGTGGGCATTTCAATTGATTGCTTCCATCCCTACCTGATATCCCTTGATGGCCTACCCCATCTCCTCCCTTGAAAGGAGAATATCAATTCTATGATGATGGGAGATATATGCAAGAGCTTCATCTGATTTTTTTGCACTGCACCACTTAGGCTCTTGAGCTGCAAGATGGCCTTTTACTCTGAGCATTTCCTCCATATTTTGTCAGGTTTATTTTTCAGTTGAGCTACCTTCAGTTCCATTTTCTACACATGGCTTGTTTTCCTCTTGGCCAACTTTGGGTGTGCTCACACCAATTGAGAGTAGAGGAAGACCATAATCTCCCTAAGGAAAAACAAATTTGCAAGCTTTTCTCTTTGTGTGGAGCAGTTTATTAGGTGCCTAGTTTATTATGAGATTAAAGGGAGGTTTCATTGTCTCTACAAGTGCTGGGACAAATTCTCATTGACCTTTTTAAGATCTCTTGACTAAAAATTCTCTTCCTTTTATGTTAGAGAGGCCTTTACTCTCACAAAATTTACTTTAGATCTCTTTTTGGACTACATAGATGATCTCCTTTCACCTAGCTTAAGGCAGTGGGCCTAAAGCACCTTGCATCTATTTATGTGGAAAATGTTAGGACTATCCAACATCGTTCTACACCAAATAGGCTCTACATTGTGCCATTGAGAGTGCATAGGAGGAAAAAATCCACTTAGAGGAATCACCATTATAGTAGGGGTTATTTTCCCATGGATGTTAAGAGTGCTCCTTTTTATCCTCCTCTTTGACCACCAACATCGGTGTTTTGATGTTGCCTAGCATTACCCCCTAGGGCTTGATCAATCTAGGCCACTCACTAGAGGAAATTATTTGGAAATCTCTTGCTATTGACATTTTCCCAACTGATACAGCTGATGAGTTATGCTAATTCAGAAATTTTCTCCTCCTCTAGAGACAGTTGCACCTTATTCTGAGGCTATATTTCTTTATTAGGTTTTCTTCATTGAGTAGGATCTACCTTTTTGGGATAACATGCTTGTATTTTTTATGTCATTGATGTTGGTTTTTGTACTCTCCTTTTTAACCCCTTTGTATGGGGGCTTCTCGTACCCCCACCCTACCTCGCTTTTTGATCTGAATGCATATGCTTGTTCTGATTTCTAGTCCCCGACCTATTTTGGACTTTTGAGGACATTATTTTCAATTTTCTACTTTCTTGTCTAAGTAAACATCAGTTAATAAGTTTCTCTATAATTTTGTATTGAAGACCTTAGTAGTGGTGTGCATCCTACATTTCAGGGTGATGTACAAGTATATGATAATGTGGCGTCACACTTGGACAAGGTACCAAAGTATGTTGATACTGCAGAAGAATATTACTAGGAAGTTTGCCCACATCTTCTTCCATTTCTACCTTACCAAAATTTTGGAAAAGGACAGCCAAGAGAAGGTGAAAGTACTCAGCATCCTCTCAGAAACATTCATCATACTTCTTTATTGTTGGCTGGAACCATGACAGTTCGAGAGCCAGAGCTTTCAGAGACTTACCTTCTCAAACCTATCTTGCTACCTCTAGTAAGGTGGTCTAAGTCACAGTCTCAGAGTTTGGGGTCAAAAAATATGGGAAATCAAGGTGAAGGACAAGAACTGACGAAAAATTTGATTGTAGAGAATTTGTTGCGAGTGCATGCCTTATTAACAGCTGGGCATAGAGGTACAAATAAAGTTAGAAACCTAGTACTAGATAAAAACCGGACCAATTATCCCAAGTTTGATGATGTTACATTAATTGCTTGAAACATCCCCAATGTCTAACCCTTTCTCGGCTAAAGTATGCCTGCAAATATAGGGTTGGGTCCTGACAAAGTGAAGCAAGATGATAAGAAGGGATATAACAAAAACGACGAAATGGAAAAAGGGAAAGTTGAACAAAAACATGTTTCTTCAAATGAGAAGAGTGATAAGAGCACATGATTAAAAAAAGGGTTCCTTGAACAATATGTTTTAGAAAAATCAAATGAAGATGAAGATCTTAGCGCGTTTGGAAGATTAAGAGTTGCAGTTACCAATTTGATGAATGCACACATTTCTGAGTTGCCTAAAGATTTGAGTTGTCTTATGGTAGGCTTATTATATGATTTGAGCATAAGAAAATTTATGTGGCCTTCTATAGAAGGATACATTTGGAATGCTTTGAAGCCTAGTGGTCCACCTTTGCACACCCCAAATGAGTAAATTATTTTTTGGTCTTCTTTTGTGGCATTTCTTGGGATTTTGTGAGTCTTGTCATGCTTATTAGAAATGAAATTATTGTTTGAATTTTCCTTAAATATCATGTATGATTGGCAGGTATCTATCCATATTGTTACTGAACTGTGAAAGTTGGTCCTTGGTAGTGAGGCTTATGGGTGACATCTTGTGGAAGCTTTTCAATCTCCACCAATCATTAAATATCAACACAATGCAACCATTGTATGAAGACAAACTTGGAGAAATTTCTTCATTGGAAAATGTATTGCAGGTCATGGAATCTCTTGAAGTTATGAATGAGGTTTTTAGCTCAAAATATTTGGAACATGATCTATAATCTACTTGAGTACTAATACAGCTGGTTCAGTACTAATACAGGTAATTATGCACCTTACAAGTTTGTAAACATTCAACGAATAATGTATATACATATATTGATATATGAGTTTTGCATGTGAAATTTAGTCTTTAGAGTAACAAATTCTACAAACCTGGTTCTTTTTCTCAGTAAAATAGATTTCTGAGTTTTACGAGTGTACTTATTATCTGTCACTGGCTCTGAGTAAGGTTTTTTATTTAAATAATTTATTGAAATTATTATTTCTATTATTATACAAAAAGATTCATATAGCTCACGATTGCCCCCATGGAGGGGGGCTTGGTTAAATCTAGTCCCCTGTTAGGTCCACTCCAAAACTCAACAGAATGTTAAGTTTAGCCTAATTTGACTAGCAAGATCACTGAAAGAAACACAATCACAAGATAGACAAAGATTTACCCTGGGAAACACTCATGGGGTAGAAAACCCAGCAAAGCTTTCCTCAATATAGATAATCAACCAAATACAAGATGTAGTCTAAGGATAGAGCTCCTTCTCCTCCTATGCAGACCTCTCTCTCGCTTGTGCGCTACTCTCAAGTGAATGAATGAATCAGATAAGTGAGGAACAACCTCCTCTACTTATACTTGTTTCTCGACTAACCTTTTTACCCTAATGGGGCCGACCTCTCCCAAGAGAGTCTAATAAACCCCAAATAATAAACTCAGGGCCAACCTCACATGGGAGATCTAATAACCCTAGTTACCACATTCTCTCAGAGGAATAAACATCTCCGGATATACAATAGGGTCACCACGGAGGAATGTACCATCTCCGAAATAATAAGATACAAATATAATATTCTTTGAAGTTACAATATTTCAACACTCCCCCTTAACGAGAAAGATATTATAACAACATCTGCAGGAGCAAGGAGTCATCAACTACATGGTACATAATACATCTATAAATATTTGGAAGATTTCTTTATACATCATCAGCAACTCAACTGGTTACTGGATCATCAACATCTGGATCATCCTGATCAACAGCATCGTCATCTCATAATCAATAGCATTGTCATCTCACGATCAGCAACATCGTCAACTCACGATCAGTAGCATCGTCATCTCATGATCAGCAGCATTGTCATCACATGATCAACAACATCGTCATCACACAATCAACAGCATCATCATCACACGATCAATAGCATCGTCATCTCACAATCAGCAGTATCATCATATCATGATCAACAGTATCGTCATCTCACGATCAGCAGCATCGTCATCACATGATCAACAACATCATCATCACATGATCAACAACATCATCATCACACAATCAATAGCATCGTCATCTCATGATCAACAGTATCGTCATCTCACGATCAGCAGTATCCTCATCTCATGATTAGTAGCATCAACAACTCACAATCAGCAGCATTGTCATCTCACGATCAACAGCATCGTCATCACACGATCAACAACATCGTCATCACACGATCAACAACATCGTCATCATCACAGGATCCTCTCGATCAACAACATCACAGCAGCATACCCTGCAATACACATTATCCTTCTTTTCGGAATTATAGGATCAATCACAATCAATATTTAAGACTATCCTTCCTTTCAGAATTACTAGATTTGCTGTCTAGGGATGATCAATCCCATCACAGTCATTTAAGACAATCCTTCCTTTCGGAATTACTGGATTTACTGTCTAAGGATGACTAATCCTCTCACAATCATTTAAGACAATCCTTCCTTTCGGAATTACTAGATTTTCTGTCTAAGGATGACTAATCCTCTCACAATCATTTAAGACAATCCTTCCTTTCGGAATTACTAGATTTTCTATCTAAGGATGACTAATCCTCTCACAATCATTTAAGACAATCCTTCCTTTCGAAATTACTAGATTTTCTATCTAAGGATGACTAATCCTCTCACAATCATTTAAGACAATCCTTCCTTTCGGAATTACTGGATTTTCTATCGAAGGATGACTAATCCTGAACCACTTACAGGATGGATAATCCTGATCTCTTTTAGGACATAAATTCCAAGGATGATACAATCCCCTCATCCACTTAGACAAGGTCTAAGGATCACACATCGACCTCATCATCGGAACAGGTAACCTCATCATCAACCTCATCATTGGAACAGGTAACCTCATCATGGATACAAGTATCCACATCATCGATACAGTATTCTCATTAATACAGGTATCCTCATCATCGACCTTGTCGTCGATGTAGGCAATCTCATCATCGATATAGGTATCCATATTGATACCAGTATCCAAATATCATCATTGACCAAATCACTCCCCCTTTCAAGGAGAGTCCTTCTGAACTACACCAAGCTTGTCTCGAAAATAATCAAACTTTACTTGAGACAGAGGTTTGGTCAATATATCAGCATTTTGTTTGTCAGTTCTTACATACTCGAGCTTGATGGCTCCTTTCTACACCATATCCCATATATAGAAATATCGGATCTCCATGTGCTTTGACTTATCATGGAACAATGGATTCTCTGTCATCTTAATACAACTCTGGTTGTCACATAGAATCACAGTGGGGTCCATCTCTAATACAAACAATCCTGATAACAACTTATGAAGCCATACCACTTCACAACTAGCAGAGCAAGAAGCTATATATTTCGCTTCAGCTGTGCTGAGAGCCACACTAGACTGCTTTTTGCTATACCACGAGATCATGGCTGATCCCAGACAATAACATCCACCCGATGTGCTCTTTCAGTATGGTACACTTCCTGCCTAATCAGCATCTGTGTAGCCATACTGTTTGAAATCATGATCTCCAAGATAATATAGACCAAAGTCTATCGTACCCTTCAGGTACCTCATCACATGCTTTTCAGCTATCATGTGAACTCATCTAGGTTCCACTAGATACTAACTTAAGGTGTTCACAGCAAAGCATATATCTAGCCTAGTATTCGTCAGATACATCAGTGACCCAATAATCTGTCTGTATAGGGTCACATCCACTAATTCTGATGAGTCATCAACTAACAACTTTAAGTTGGAATCCATGGGAGTGGCCATGGCTTTACATTCAAACATATCAAATCTCTTTAAGATTTCCACAACATACTTTCCCTGGTTGAGAAAGATTCCTTCTAAGCCTTTCCATACTTCCAATCCTAGAAAGTAATGCATCAAACTAAGATATTTCATCTCAAATTCTGCAGAGAGATTCTTCTTGCACTCAATGATCTGTTTCTCATTACCAGTCAGAAATAGATCATCCACATATAATAACAATATGACAGGTTCATCATCCATAACCTTGAGATAAAGTTTAGGATCAGCTTTACTTTTGGTAAAGCCCAAGCTTGTTAAGAAACTGTCAATTGTTCCATACCAAGCTCTGGGAGCTTGCTTCAACCCATACAAAGCCTTCTTCAGTTTGCATATGTGGGTTCTTCTATATTCCATCTCAAATCCTTGTGGTTGTTCTATGTACACTTCTTCCTCACTCACACCATTAAGGAAAGATGTCTTTACATCCATCTGATGTAATTTCCATTTCGTCATGGATGCAAGTGCCATGATAGTTCTAATGGAAGTGTACCCTGCAACTGGTGCAAATGTTTCTTCATAGTCAATTCCCTCTTTCTGAAAGAATCCTCTGGCTACAAACCTTGCCTTATATTTTTCAATGCTACCATCCGCAGCATGATTTATTTTATATATCCATTTGGATGATACCACACTCTTGTCCTTTTGTTTGGGAACCACATCCCAAACATCATTCTTCATTATTGACTGGTATTCCTACATCATTGCTTCTACCCACTCTTTCTTATGAAATGCCTCTTCATAACTAGTAGATTCTTGATCTACAAGATCATGCAACAAAGCCACATAGTTGGAGAATGGCTTTGGTTTCTTACTCACTCTAGTGGAACCTTCAGGAGCTCCATACTTTTCATCTCCTAGTATGATATCTCTAGCCCATCCTCGCTTTCTCTTTCTTGAAATGCTTGTGATGGGGGGTTCTTGTGGTTCTAACATGTCATGGTATTCAGGTGTTTCACCTTCAGGGAGTGGTACAGCTTCTACAGTTCTAGGAGGTGCAACTTCTTCATATACTCCTTCATACTGGCACTTCCTAGACTTCTTCAGAGCTACTTCTTCATCAAATGTCACATCCCTACTAATTTCCATATGATGAAATCCTGGGATGTATATCTTGAAGGCCTTGGATGTTTCACAATACCCAACAAATATCCCCTTCTTCCTAGAAGGGTCCAACTTGGTTCTCTTTTCTTTGGGTATGTGAATATACACAGGACACCCAAATATTTTGAGGTGACTTACCTCAGGCTTATTTCCTGTGAAAACTTCTTCCAGAGTCTTAAATTCAAGGGCACTATGAGATAGTCTATTCTATACATAGACTGTTGTTCTATCTACTTCATCCCATAGATACATAGGTAGGTCTTGATCATGTATCATAGTTTTCACTGCTTCCATAATGGTTCTATTCTTTCTTTCCACGACACCATTTTGTTGAGGATTGTAAGGAGTGGTTAGTTCCCCTTCATCCCAACATCTTTGCAAAATGCTTCAAAATCTTTTGAAGTATACTCTCCACCATTATCAATCTTGAGTATCTTGATCTTCTTTTCTAAGTGGTTCTCTATCAAGGATTTGAACTCCTTGAACCTTCCAAAGACTTCATCTTTTCCTTTTAGGAAATATATCCAAGTTTTTCTTGAATAGTCATCAATGAATGTTAGGTAGTATTCATATCCACTCAAGGATGTGATGGGCATGGGACCACATACATCTGAATGGATCAATTCCAAAGTACTCTTAGTCTTTGTTTCACTCTTTGGAAATGGATTCTTGATATTCTTCCCTTTTGAACAACCCTTGCAAGTGCCTTCATGATCAATCTTTAGATCTGGTAGTGCTACAACTACTTTTATCACATGAGGTAGTGCTTTGCAGTTAATGTGAGCAAGCCTTCTATGCCATAACTCACTTGGGCTAGTGGATTCATGAATAAGGGCAGCTTCTGGATGACCCTTGAGTTTGTATAGACCTCCTTCCTCTTCACCAATGACAATTGCATCCTTAATAGTTTTACCTTTGGACCACATGAGCACTTGTCCATCAATGAATGCAACCCTATAACCTTTCTTATCTAAAGATGAGATAGAAAGTAAGTTCTTCTTTAACCCTGGTACATACAATACTTCCTTCATCTTCATGGGAGCTCTAGAATCAAGCTTGTAGCTTGCTTCACCAATTTCTTTGATGGGATATTGGTAGTCATCTCCTAGAGATACCTTTTTTGGGGAGGTCTTCTCTTCAAGTTTTGAGAGATTTTTCTTTTGTCCAGTCATGTGCTTTAAAGCATCACTATCAATGAGCCATGTATCTTCTCTAGGTGTCACAGACCCAGAGAGAGCAGAGAATAGAACATACTCTTATGCATCTTCTTCTTCTATTCTAGCTCTTTTCTTTTGAGGCATTTCCTCCTCCTCTTCTTCTTCACTATCATCTTCTACTAGATGTGCTTGATGTCTTCTTTGGTGGGGACCCTTTTTCTTCTTTGAAGGACAATTCCTAGCAATGTGTCCTAATTTGTGGCAAATGTAACATTGGAATGTGGAGTAATCTCTTTCTTGGTTGGATCCTCTTTTCTTCTGAAATATTTGTGGAGGTTGAGACTCCTTATGGTTATTCATTTTAAAGTTGGATTAATTCCTTCTTCTCTTGGTGTGGGTAGCCAAAGCTTGATCATCTTCTTTGAGCAAGGCTTCTCTATTGGCAAGCCTAGCTTCTTCTTGAATACAATCTTCCCATACCATATCAAACTTCATACTCTCTTTTCTGGCACACATGGTTTGAATGAATGACTCCCAATGTCTAGTAAGACCATTTAGAGCAGTCATGACCAGTCCATCTTCATCAAGGGTGTCTCCAATAACATCTAGTTGTTCCTTGAACTGGGAAACCCTTGTGAAGTAATCTTGGATAGATTCTGCTTTATTCATCTTGGTGCTCTTCAATTGAGCTCTCAGGTTCATCTTCCTATTGATGTTCCTTCCTTCATACATTTCCTTTGGAGTCTTCTTGGATGCCACTTGGCGAATCAAGTGGTCCTTGATGGAATCAACAATGATTCTCTTTTCCCTAATCTGGTCCTTCTTATGCTTCTCTTTAGCTTCAGCTTCTTCAGGTTCTGCCAATTCACCCTTGATATGTTGAATAAGATCATTCTCTTCAAGGATGAGTCCAATCCTATATTTCCATGCCCGAAAATTCTCTATACCTTCTAACTTGTCCTCAAGATTAGTGCTTGGGGCCATCTTATCCAGGGGGTCACCAAAAATTGAAAATTTCAAAAATGAAAAACTGACCTTACCAGGAGATTGGCTTGACTGAGGCAAGGTTGCTGGTATGATTACTTTTTGGAAACTTCAATTTTTCAGCCTCCAAACTTGACCATCGAATTTTGGACCTGTTGTAGAAATCTAGTTCTGGTTTTTCTAGTTTCTGGTTTTTCTAGTTTCTGGTTTTCTACACTTTTGGTCAAACTAGGGTTTGACTTTCCTGGAGTTCTACCCAATGAAAAATCTCAATCCAGGGCTCAGAACTTTGATTTTGAGGAGGGTTATCCAGCCATGCAATCAAAATCCAAAAATTCCAACTTTTGCAGAAAACCTAATTTTCATCGGAGGAGGAGAGAGAGGTATTTTCACCTTGTGAAAGATGTCCTATTCAAGCTAGCTTTGATACCATGTTACGTTTAGCCTAATTTGACTAGCAAGATCACTGAAAGAAACACAATCACAAGATAGACAAAGATTTACCCTAGGAAACCCTCATGGAGTAGAAAACCTAGCAAAGCTTTCCTCAATATAGATTTTTGACCAACGTGACCTCGGTTGACAGGGGTTCACCTCACTATCAACACATACCGCAGTCTTGCTAGGTACCGACCTCGGTGAGTTTGAGCCCACCCAGCAACACCCGTAGAGCATATGAGGTCTCACCCGAGCATCCAGGAAGAGCAGACGAAACCATGTTTCTGCCAAGGGAGGAGGAGAGTTGTGGCTGCACGGACTAACTCTATTGCGATACTTAAACATAAACTTTAAACATTCAGCAAGGAGTTATAACATATTACTTAATCGCAGTATTTATCGTCACATTTGACATAGAACATATTACTTAATCAAAACATTTATCATCACAGCAATAGTAAGCAGACATTGCATCAAGCAACATTCATATATTGCAACATTGCACAAAGATAGTACCGGGACATCATCATTATATTACTGTCACGGTCATATACCAAAAGAAAAACACAGATCTCCGTACACAATTGTTCTTCTTCCTTTATGCTTGTCTATATCTAACACTTACAACTCTCATGTATTTATAGGCTTCTGCCATTACAATATTTGTCCACTTACAATTGACTTCCTAACCGACACTATGGACAATTGACCCAATATCTAACTGACTCGGTCGAAATGACCCCAAAAACCCGCATACTGCGGTACACTAACTCACTATTAGATAATATGTGGTCCAAGTGACCCAAAACCCACCAACTGCGGTATTCTTTAACACAAAATACTCCTTTCGCGCCCTCATCCAATGTGTCATAGCGTCGGCATTACCCCGACATTTCCCCATCAAACCTATTGCCAACAGGATCCCAACACAATCTTGTGGCTCGCCCTCGAGCCATGTCAACTGCTGGACATAGTGCACATTGTGGTCTTTTCCTTGAATTCTGCATACGACTGTTCGACATTCCGCACTAGCTCCTGAGCATCCTTAGCTATTGCCTGACTGCTGATCACATCGTCGGCTGATGGGTGATTGGCAAGCTTGTCCATGACCTAGTGTCGATACTTTTGTACTACTTGTAGTGCTTCACTAGCCTATAACATCAGTTTCCCGCTAGTGTCCTAGAATTCTTCCAACTGGGCCGCACGTATCTTCTGTCGTTCATCTGCCATAGCAACCCGTTGTTGCAAGTCCTTCAGGTCATGTGACTTAGCAACCTGCTCCATTGGTGGCACGATTCTCATTGCAACCTTTAATGTGGCCACCTAGCCTTCCGCTTCCTACCATATTTTAGTGAGCTGTTCAACTTGCTCATCGTGAACAATGCATCCCCAAAATTGTACCATTTCGGCAGTGAGCTTGGTTGCCTATGTTTCCAGCTCCCCCATCTGGGTGGAAACTTCCTCAAGTGCCCTTCTTCATTCCACTTGAGGTAGCAATGGTATCTCATCACGTTTGGACAACTTTCCAGTTCACGGACAAACATCGCAAGATCGCGCATAGTCTGTCGCATCATTATGTAATGTGGGCCACCAAAGCCCTGCACGCAGAACCTTTCGGGAAATCGCCCAACCACCATAGTGTCCTCCTGCTACTCCACCATGTGCCTCGGCCAATATCTGTGCTTTCTCATGCGGCAAGACACATCTGCGTAATATCTCATCAACACCCAGTTTATACAACTCTCCCACGATGAGCTGAAAGTCAGCAACCTTAACAACCAACTGCCTCTTCTGAGTAGTGGTAAGTCAGCGGGTGCGGTGCCGATCACCAGAAACTGAAGGATGTCATCAAAATATTGATCAGCAGTGGCAACATGAAATAGTTGGGCATCCGACAACCCATCTTCAATATTAGTCGGTTCCTCCTCTGTGTCAATCCATGACAAATGATCTAGTCCAGCATTCAATCACCCCAGTTTCACAATAACTTCAAAATCAAACTCCTGAAATAAGAGTAGCCAACGGTAGATCTTTCCCCCCAACACAGGCTTATTGACCAAGTATTTTAATGCAGAATGATCAGTAAACATTTTAAAGTGGCCACCCAACAAATAGTGCCTAAATTTCTGCAATGCGTAAACCATGGACAGACCTTCTCGTTCTGTGGTAGTGTAATTGCGTTCTACAGAGAACAGCTTATGACTGGAAAAAGCAATGGGATGATCAAGGTCTCCTTCTCCAGGTTGAGCCAACACAACCCCTAATGCAATTGATGAAGCATCGACATGGACATGGAATTCCTTACTCCAGTCTGGAAAGACCAAAATTGGGGCCGACGCCATCTTTGCTTTGAGCGTTTCGAAGCGATCCTGACATTCCAGGCTCCACTGGAATGTCGCGTCCTTCTTCAAAAACTTTTCATTAGGGGAAGTAATCGCAGCATACACCCTAATGAACTTGCAATAATATCCCGTATGACCCAAGGTCGCACGCAACTACTTAACGGTGGTTGGCGGTTGCAACCCCAAAATGAGCGCAATTTTGGTTGGATCAACTAGCAATCCCTGCTTACACACGATATGACCCAGCAATATTCCAAACAGTGCACAGAAAATACATTTCTTCAAATTCAGCGATGTCTGGTGCTGTTGGCATCGTTCAAGCATTAACCATAGATTGGCCAGATGATCACGAATCAATCCATAAATAGTCCAGTCATCTATATATACCTACAAAAACTTCTGAATAAAATATTTGAATGCGGCAACAACGACCTGGGAGAATATCACAGGTGCATTCTTCAAACCAAACGGCATTATCATGTACTGAAAGTAACCCCATTCAGTAACGAAAGTTGTCTTATGGTGATCTTCCTTGGCAATGCGAATCTGATGGTATCCAGAGAATCCATCAGTGAAAGAGTACATCTCTGGCCACCCACTCCTTCAAGTACTTCATCAGTAAACGGGGTCGAAAAAGGTTCATGCAAGCAGGCATTGTTTAGCTTTCACAAGTCGACGCAAATGTGCACTTCGCTTGTTTTCTTATCCTGCACCACCATAGGACTGATCCATTCAAACTCTTCCACAAGTTCAATAATACTAGCATCCAACATTTGATCAAGTTCCACCTTGACCTTTTCTTTATGTCGTGGATTCAGCGGATAAGGTTGTTCCCGGACTGGCTTAGCATCTAGTTTTAATGGAATCTTCATCTCTCCTAAATCACCCAGGATTCCCTTCATTTCAGAAAACTTCATGGGAAACACATCTTGAATATCGTGAAGTAACTCAGTAACCTTACTCATCATCTCATCATCCCAATAATCCCCAACATTAGCAAACTTGGGAGTAGCCTTGGTGCCGATATTCATCTTGCGAAGCTGCAATGGTTGACTTAATGGATTACTTGACGCAGCAGGTGGGACCACATTCTGACTTCCTTCAAATTTAGGAATGTTAACATTCCAGGGATCATCATCGTCCTGTGGCCCACCGCTGATGTTGAAGCACTCCATGAGAGACTGCATCCGACAATGTGTGTTTGGGTCGATAGGGTAGGCCGTCGGGACAACCTAAAGTACCATGTCACGGATGAGCTACAGGGTGTTATGGGCATCAGTGTTGGCATCCACAAAAGTGAACATATGATTGAAACAGATCGTCAACTACCCCCATGTTGTAATGTCTCGGCACAACTCGGATGCAGTGTACCACAAGTGTGGTATCTCATCCAAAGTATGGACAAAAGCATGGACCCACTCATCTCTGGGTCGCGCTACCCATAAGCATTGGCATTCTATCATAGATCAATGGGATCAGTCCGGCCATCATACTTGCTAGTGTGATAAACCTCCATATCACCGAACCGAACCATCATCAACCTTCAACACTGTGACCAATCATTAATGAATTTCTTATGTGTCACCCACCAGCGTGCTAGAGAAGCCTTCAATTCTTCCTCCAATGCCAGCAATCATTGTGGTTCCGAGACGCGGTCTTCAAATTCTAATAAAAAGGTGGTTAGGCTAGGAAACCCCTCATAGAAAGGCAATGTGATCATTTTTGTCGCAACACGACATAGGGATTGCGTAACTAAGCCACATTTCCAGAATGGTACTACATGCATTAAGTTCTGCGAATGTTCCAAGGCATCAGCAGAGTCAGAAGACACAGAGCTCTGACTACGCCACTCCAACTCACCATAGGATGTAGGATGAATGTAATCTTCATAAATATTAAATGCATGGTCCCATCTAGCAGGATCATCATCTTTTACAGGCTCCGTGTAGCGACATACTTCGGCTGGATCTAACGGGGCTATGACCCTGAAATCATGATTCTCAAAGGTCATCATGCACTTCCTGAAGTTGATGATAGCTTCACTATCGTTATCCCATCCAATCCCCAAGAGCACTGGATAAGAGCTTTCTCCCTCAATCGCTTCAATAACATCAAAGTCAGCATAAGTCTTCATGCCCTCAATATCAATCGTGAGCTGCGGAACTCGCCCAATGGGTGTTACTTTCGCATGGTTAGCCAACCGGAGCTGCACAGGAGACCAGCTCAATGGGGGAATCCCCATCTTCTGCCACGCCTGCTTGGTTAAGATGTTAACATCTGAACCAAGGTCAAGAATCACAGAGTCAACATCATATTCACCAATCTAAATATTCATTTGCATCTCTTTGCCAGTCTTCCGTCGCTGTAGGGAGTTGACTGTCGACTCCTGCCATCCTTTCAAAAATTGCTTCAATGATCCCTCAATCTCAACCAAGGTAGCTGGGTCTCAGGCCAATAATAGACAGCTTTCAAGAAACTTTTGCAATGTCCTTAGTGGTGGAGGCCGATCGGCGTTGGATATAGTATCAAAGACAGGTGGCATATCGCAAACAACAGCCTTACTGCGGTCTTTCTCCAAGGTGCGACATGCTTCCAGGAATGTTTCCCACTCTGTATCAATGTTGAAAGGTACCGTCTTCTGACCAGCCAATTGAATCAGTGGTCGTAAACCATCTTTCCTAGTCGTCTTGCCTCCACAAGTGACAACAGCCACCAAAGCATCTTGTGGTCGCGGTTCTGTAGAAATGGTTGCAATATTTGCACCCTGCATCTGGTTTTGCTGCAGATTGACATTTTGATTGGCATTTGGTGGTGGTCACGGGGGCTGGTTCTGTACTAGTTGCTGGGCTTAGTTCTACACTGGTTGCTGTGGCTGGGCCTAATTCTGTGGCTACGGAGCGTTCCTAGCTTGCCATCGTGTAATCAACTGTGGGCAATTCTCAACCGTGTGATCATTACCAAAACAAAATGTACACTGATTCTGTAGCAGTGGGCAGTTGTGCTGATAATTCCCCCATACCGCACAGTGGTAACATTGAACAGGTCCATGACCTCCTCGGCCTCCTCCTCCATGACCAAATCCGCCACCATGTCCGTCCCTGTATCCTCCTCGGTACCCTCCCTGCTATTGGTACTGATGTTGGTTAAACGATTGCTGCATTGGTGTTGGTGGTATCCCTTTCCCTTGTGGTGCATACTGCAGTTGCTATGCATACTCTAGTTGTGGGGGAGTCATCTGCATTGGAGTGTATTGTGGCATGAACTGTTGCGGTGGATGTTGCTGTGGTGCAAACTGCATCTGCGGTTGCGGTAGCAGCTGGGCTACCTGCGGTTGCAGTTGTGGTTGTTGCACAATGCACTGATCATCCTTGACATAGAATGCATCACACATACTCTCCTGTAGCAACCCATATGCACGGCAATCCTTGTCATCGTGACCCACTGACTTGCAAAATGTGTAATAAATATTTCACGAGGTTGTGACCATTTTCTGCATATATGGGCAATTATCGCAACCATGCCCGAACACCTGACAAACGTGACACCACGGCATACTGCCGCCATTCAACGGGTTTGGTGCACCTGACACCAAATAATTATATAAATCTGGGCAATTATCCTTCGTATGCCCTTCTCCTCGTCATCACGTACACCATACTTCATCGTGTTGTTCCTTGTTCTTCTTCAAATCTTGCAACTGTATAGTCAGGTTGGTGAGCTGTGTCTGTATCTGCGACATCCTGACTGCATTATCTCCAATTGATGATGCCTCCAATCGCATTGCAATCTCTAAAGCTTCGCTAGGCGTCGATGTGTTTTGCTGCATCAATGGTAGATGAATGTGGGGTAGCATTGTCGTAATGAACCATTCTTTATGTTGGACGGCGCCCATATCGAAACTAACCTTTTCCATCAGTGTCTTGAATCGCTGGTGGAAATCCCATACCATATCATTGGCATACTGCTTAATTTCCTTCAATTCAATAATATATTGAGCCTCCGACTTAGGGCATCTAAATTCAGCAATCATCCCATCCTGAATCTCATCCAATGACTTCTCTGCGGCCCCCGTAGGGACTAGAATAAACTTCATGAACCAATCTAATGCGCGACCTCACATAGTCGTGGCTAACTATCCTTTCTTAGCATTGGCATCAGTGATCTGTTTCATGGTCCATACCGCTTCACACAAAAACCAATATAGTTCGGGGTTGTTTGTCGCACTTCCATTGAACAACGGTAACTTAGCATCATCGCCCGCTATCTTGGGCTTCCTTCCTCCTGTCGCTATGCTACTACTAATTAACGAACTTGGCGATGTCGAAGTGGTATTTCTTGCAGTTTGTGAGTCAGTGAGCAGAGGTGTGGGTACATTAGTGTCGGGTTTGGTCCTGCCTCTCTCCTAGGCATAGCCTGGTTGTCCCTATCAAGACTGTGAGGTCGCTTCATCCCATGTGGTATTCATTCGCGGTTTTGCGGTTCAATCGTAGCAGGACCTTCTCCCGTCCTCTACCTCTTCTCCTGTCGAAACCTTTTTCCTCCTCTTGTAAGACCACTTTCTTCCTCGGCTTCACTCACAGTATCCTCATGGTCTGCACCCATCTACCCCTTACCATTCCATGTGTCATTCCCCAGCAGTTGTGGTACCCATGGCCTCCGCCCACCAGGCTGTCTACTGATCAAGGTGCATCTTTAATATACCCTACCCTTTTCACATATTAGCATCTTAATCGACAGCTGGAGCGATAGCATAAACCTTCCCCTTGGTCCTTGGAAGAAGTATCTTTCAGCTTCACTATAGGATTTCTTCGTGTCGACCGCAAATTCAGTGATATATCCCTCCAAGATACTATCAAGACAAGCTTCGACAGCCCGCGATGCCTTATTATCGACTTCCTGCAGCTCCTGAATCAACTCCGGGGTCCAAGCCGTTGGCTCACCACCCTGGAAGTTCCTCTTCTGGAAGGTCAGCTTCGATAACCATTCGTACAGAATAACTGGGAATTCACAGAAAAACCATTTGTGCGGACCGTCGTGAATATATCTTCCCAGCCAGTGATCTACTGTGAGTCGTGTGTTCCATTTTTCTTCTTCAGTGAACTCCTGCAACTTCTGATCAAACTAGCTCTGTATCTCCGGCTTCTTCGGGTGCCACAAGGAAGAGTAGATGGAACCATGTTTCCACCAAGGGAGGAGGAGAGTCGTGGCTGCACGGACTAACTCTATTGCGATACTTAAACAGAAACTTTAAACATTCGGCAAGGAGTTATAACATATTACTTAATCGCAGCATTTATCATCACATTTGACATAGAACATATTACTTAATCAAAGCATTTATCATCACAACAACAGTAAGTAGACATTGCATCAAACAACATTCATATGTTGCAACATTGCACAAAGATAGTACCAGAAAATCATCATTATATTACTATCGCGGTCATATACCAGAAGCAAAACATAGATCTCCATACACAATCGTTCTTCTTCCTCTATGCTTGTCTATATCTAACAGTTACAACTCTCATGTATTTATAGGCTTCTGCCATTACAATATTTGTCCACTTACAACTGACTTCCTAACCGACACTATGGACAATTGACCCAATATCTAACTGACTCAATCCAAATGACCCCAAAAACCCGCATACCATGGTACACTGACTCACTATTACATAATATGTGGTCCAAGTGACCCAAAACCCACCAACTGTGGTATTCTTTAACACAAAATACTCCTTTCGTTCCCTCATTCGATGTGTTGCAGTGTTAGTGGTACCTTGAAATTTCCCCATCAAACCGCCTGCCAACATAGACAATCAACCAAATACAAGATGTAGTCCAGGACTAGAGCTCCTTATCCTCCTATGAAGACCTCTCTCCCACTTGTGCGCTACTCTCAAGTGAATGAATGAATGAGATAAGTGAGGAACAACCTCGTCTACTTATACTTGTTTCCCGACTGACCTTTTTACCCTAATGGGGCTGACCTCTCCCAAGAGAGTCTAATAGCCTCCAAATAATAAACTCAGGGCCGACCTCACATGGGAGATCTAATAACCCTAGTTACCACATTCTCTTGGAGGAATAAAAATCTCCGGATATACAACAGGGTCACCATGGAGGAATGTACCATCTCCGGAATAGTAAAATACAAATATAATATTCTTTGAAGTTACAATATTTCAACACAGAACACCTTTGTTGCATAGAGCAATGGGACATGCAACGTGGAAAGTAAACAACTCAACTCCTAGTGCCATTTTGGTGGCCAGCTTTTCATGAAACAAAAAACTCAACCATGCAGGTTGGATAGTTCCCATAGGGCAAGTTGTTATTTATATAACTTGTGTTTTTTGAATTATATACTTGGTGTATCCTTATGTCCTTATAACAAGTTAAATTATATGAATATTCAGCATGTAGTTATTCAGTTTTATCTTTTCATAATTTCTCACTCCTCTCATATTTCCTTTAGCTAAATATCATAAGTTAACACACTATTATTTGTATCATCTTGAGTTTAAATTTAGTCTACAAGCCTGTTTCTTTTTTTCCAGTAAAATGGATTTCTGACTTTTATGAGGGTACTCATTATCTGTGTCACTGGCTCTGAGTAAGGTTTTTTATTTAAATAATTTATTGAAATTATTATTTCTATTATTAAACAAGAAGATTCATATAGCCCATGATTTCCCCCCTGGAGGGGGGCTTGGTTGACTCCAGTCCTCTGTTAGGTCCACTCCAACACTCAGCAGAACACCTTTGTTGCATAGAGCAATGGGCAGTGCAACGTGGAAAGTAAACTCGACTCCCAGTGCCATTTAGTGGCCAACTTTTCATGAAGCAAACAATGCAATCATGCACGTAGGATAGTTACCATAGGGAAAGTATATGGATTCCTCATATAAGCACTGCAAAAATGGATGAGCTCGATATTTTGTTCTCAGGTCTCCCGTATATCTATCTTATACAATTCAACAACAGTAATAAGTTATACTCACATGGGAACCAACGTGGGAAACTGTAAAAAGTTAAAATCGTGAAAGCATCGAGAAAACTATTTCAGCTCATACAAATATGGAAAAAGTTATGAAGATTATCAAGGGAATGACATATATCACATATAAATGTACGAAGGGACAAGGATTTGATGCCCTCCACACAAATCTCAAATTTCACCCTACTCTGCACTGTTTGTTGTTTCTGAAGTGAGGATGCTTTGCTTCCCAACAAGAAGATATACGTGAACTCTGGAAGGATACACTATAATGTTGATACTAATTGTGACTGTACAGAAAGGCCCTAAATTTTTTAACAACCATAGTCCTACTGCAGAAAACTGGCTTCTGCTTGAAATGGTGTGATACCTACAATGATGCCTATGGACACACCTGTAGAAAAATGGGCTCTGCTTGAGAGGGGGTGGGATATTGGAAACATTCCTATGGATGATGGTCATAGTTTTGAATATAACCTGGAGTAGAAAGAAAGTACATTCTCACCCTAATTGTGTGCAAGGAAACCCTTCCATATTGAGGAAGCCAAATGCAACTGCAGTTCCATGGGAACAAGACCAAAGCTATCACCAAAACACAATGTTCCACGAGACTAGGAAATAGACCACGAGATAATATGGTAAATGCCCTAGCTGTAACAGTAAAAATAGGTGAATTGGATTCCTCGGCAAGCCTTGTTCCTCCCGTCTAGAATGCTGCACACCTAGAATCCTTGGTAAATCTTGTTCCCCCCCATCTCCTTCCAGGTTTCCACCATTGAGTGTAGGCTACCAGTGATTCTATGATTGTTTCCCTGACTTCTTGTATGTTATTGGTCTCTCATTTGCATTGATGGACAAGCATAATCCTCTAGTGACCTCAGAGTCTGAAACAGGCTTGGAACATATATTATATTCAAAATGAGAAGGTTTACCCCAGTTAATATTTAGATGACAATTCTCAAAGTTTCATGAACTTTTGTTGTCATTTTAATATTTAGAGTCTTGGCTACTATTTGAGTTTGTAAATTCTTGAAAAAATTCTTGGCATTGGTTACACATTCTAGTTTTAACTTTTTACCCATTGAAATGAATACCCAATACAGTGGAGTGTAGGGAATCATGAGGTAAAATTTTATTGGCAACAGATCGTTGGGCCCAAGTTGGGACAAAGTTTTGGTAACACTTTTGATAAGCAGGAAAAGCTGAGCTGAGTGCAGCTCAGAAAAAGATGTAATTTTGTCTAAGTGTTGCGGGTGATGGGAAGTTGTGTGCATCATCCAAGTTTTGGCCATGCTATGAAGTTATGCGCAGCATCCGAATTTTGGAAGTACCGCGAAGACCAGCAGTACGAGGAAGTAGTGCTGCGAAGCAGTCAGGCCACGTGGAGCTAGCAAAGCGAAGTGCTGGACAAGGATCAGGTGCAACTACTAGATGAACTAGTAGTGGTCTAATTTTGGAAAGATGCTCCAGGAGTGTCGAGCGACAGGCATGAGCAAATTAGGAAGGTGGCCAATGCACGAGTTTGTTAAGAAAAGGACAACTCAGGGAAAGCGATGGTTTGGCATGCCTAATGGGCGAGACCGTTAGAGATGAACGGTTCAGTGAAAGTGACCTCTTGGCATGCATGCGATAGGAAGGCCGATAGCGACAGAATGAAGACATGGAGAACCACCATGATGAAGCAAATGCTACCAGATGCCAGCAAGCCAGTTTAGGGAAACCAACATAGTTTTGTAAACCCTAAGGGCTTTTTGGGTTTAGGTCTTCGGCATTGTAAAGACATGACCTTCGGGCATGGTATATTTAAGAAGACAATTTTGTATGGGATGAGGTTACTTCTTGTTGTTACATTTTTGGGTTATGGATGTTGTATTGAAAAAATATCTTTTGAGTTGAGAAGATTGTAAAGGCTCTACAGCTGTGTGCGCAGAGACCTATCTAAGAGGAAGGAGAGTCCGCAGCTGAGTGTGCAGACTAAGAATGGTTGTCCCCATCCCTTTTTAAAAGATATATATTACCAACCGTTCTTGTGGACGTAGCTTCCCATACGGGGGAGTAAACCACGTTAAATATTGTGTTGTGCGATTGTATTTTATGGATGAATGCTTATCTATGTTTTCTGTAAATGAACGTTTAGATATTTCCTTGCATGTTGTTATGAGAGAACTATTGTATGCATTTTCCATCAGAAGAGGTATGGAGATGATATGTTAAGTTCTGCATGAATAGATGAATGGTGAACATTTAGCTTATATTTGAGAACTGTGAATCAGTTAGTTGGTTAAGTGTTAAGAGATCACTTAAGTACTTCCTTATCCACAATAGAACAAATGCATAACAATTAGGTTGTATCAGTAGAATATGCTCAAATCGTAACCATACCAAGTGGATGAACGAATAGTAGATGGATAATCGGTTGAGTAGTTGAATGAGTGGATGAGTGATACTCATGTCAGTGCCTTAAGTGTTTTCGAACACTTCAAGTATAAGCTGAGTGGTATTGTTCGTATTCCCAGTAGAAGTCCTGCAGTAGAAGAACATAGTGGTGTGGACCGTAGCATTGTCCATCGCTGCGTAGTCTCCCCTTGCAGCACATACCCCCTGTTGCACTATGCAGTACATCCTTCCAAGCAACTTGTCACTTACTGTGGAAACCTGATTCCGTAGTACCCCATAGATACACCTTGGGTGAGACCTCAACCTACTCGCAGGTTGTTGCTGAAAGGGCCGGTACGAAGGGGTTCTGTTGGTCAAAGGGAAACCGTGAAGAACCTGGGTCTTATAGAAAACCTATGGGTCAGTTATAGCCAACAAATGGTTCCGTTGCAGCGCTAGAATCTGTGATGAGTTGCAATCGTGATGTGTGACGAAGAATACTAGTTCCCGGAAGGCTCTGACAACTGGCATCCTGAAAAGACAGAAATCCAAGCTTGGTGGGAAAAGACCATGATAGACTTTGAAAGGCAAGAGAATAGACATCGACGTCTATGTGACACACAGTGGTCAGATAGATATCTGTGGAAAGATATTCATGAGATGTTCTGGGCATCATTTCCAAATGAGCTACACGCGTGGATCTCACGGCTCGCAGAAAAGAAAAATTGTTTTCAAGGAGGAGTTCCTACAGAGTGGACTCCTGAGCTCATAGCGCAGCTCAAAGCAATAGACAGCCTGTTGACATGCGCAGTTGATTTTTGGGTCGATCATATGTTAGAAGGCTTCGTAACAGAATTTGTTGTAGACACACTCAAATCTTACAGCCAAGCAGAAGCATACTTTTTCGGAGGATTCCAAGGTAAGTTACTGAACAGTCTCAATCTATACATTAAGATGCTATTAGTTGAAAAAGGTGTTTTAAGAATGCAGTAATATTCTTAAGTTTGTCATGGTAAACAATATATATAGTGATTCTGATGAAGATACCCATAATTTTAGAAGTGGTAAGAGGTATAAATTTAATAAGAATATTGGAGGCCCTGGACTCTATATCGATACTGAGATTCCTAGTGACCTTGAAAATGAAGCCACACCACCATTTACCCCTGAGAACCCACCGGCTGTAGAGACCACACCACCTTTATCTCAAAACCCACCCACTACGCAGCCCACCCCGCAGAATACTCAGCCCAATACGTCTATCCTGATAAGCCCATTTTTTTCACTACACAGATCCCTTTACAGCAACCACGCACTAATACGGGTGCCCCACTACCTAATAGGACGATGGAAAACACAGATATGAAGCTATTGATATTCAAAGGAACTGGCCTAAAAGACCCTGACCATCATTGGTTCCTTTGCGAAGCCGTATGGAGTGTAAGACAAATCTAGGATGATGCCATGAAGAGAGCATAACTCATCACCAGTTTCAGAGATAGAGCTTTACATTGGTTCATGAAGTACTCTAACACACAGCTGAGAACCCTTGCAAAAATTAAAGTTGCGCTTGTGGTAGAGTTTAAGAAACCCAAATCTGAATCTCAGTGTATAACTGAGTTGAAAGAAATAAAGCAGAAACCGACTGAAACGGTTTAGGAGTTTGATCAGAATTTCAAAACCCTATTAGACCAAGTGAGCTTTGTTATAGCCCCGGAACAGCACAAGGAATGGTTCATTGCTGCGCTGTTGCCCCATATTAGATTACAATTGATGCAGCAGAAGGTTACGTCACTTGCAGAGGCCTTGGAGATTGCAATGACGCTAGAGTCTTTGCCGATTGGTGAGACTAGTTCTGGAATGTCTTAGATCTAGAACCAACTGACCACCCTGATACTAGAACTGCAAAGCATGAAGAATGGTAAAGAACAAAGCTATGAACCTAGACATGATGTCTAGTGTACAAGTTGCGAAGGAGAAGGCCATGACCGAGAGCACTGCCCTGTGTTTCGCGACTATCTTAATAGTGGTGCGCCCAACCCAATAAATCAGAATCAGGCCCCATGGTGTGAAATTTGTAGAACCACAAAACACAGACCTAAAGACTGCTATCTTATACAGAAATATGTGAAAACACCTAAAAATTTATATTGCACTTTCTGTAAATCAGTTGGACATGATGAATCCAACTGCCTCACATATGAGCTAATGAATCAGAGAAAATTAGATATGGACTCAATGAGAGGTGCTGGCTTGTACTGCGTACAAGAAGATAAGCAGCTGAAACAAGAGAATGCATAATATGACCAAGGAGGATACAGAGGTCGTGGTGCTGGATACCGTGGAAAAGGAAGAAATGCTGGCCCGGCGCAGGGAAGAGGCCACGGCCAGGTTATTTGTTATAACTATGGCTAGCTAGGTCACGTATCTAGAGATTGTGTTAACCCATGCACTACATGCAGTTACTGTAAATCATTCGAGCATGTTATTGAAGATTGCTCAGTGCTAGAGGTGGAAATGCAGAAAAGAAGACGGACGCACGCACCAAACACGAACGTCCAGTGGATCGCAATGGAGAGAAGACCAGTAGACCCGAGCATCAATGTCATCACACGCAGTGGTACTGAGACAGGCCGCGATAGGGGAGCAGAAGCTTGCACGTCAGGGGAGGCTCACACAAAGCAGATCCCTCTTGAGACAGTATGGATAAGGGAAGCTCCCGAAAAAATACCTGCTCTCGACCTACGAAAGAACAAGGAATTCTTTATCGATGCATGGGATACCTTTAGAGAACTAGTAAATAAATCACAGTGGATCCCATTGTGCAGTGAAGCACCATGTGTTGAAGACATGCCAGTGGCTTATGATAAAACAAGTACCACAATAGATGTCAGCACTTTCATTGCGCAATTCTTGTGAAGCTGCATGAAGTTATTAAAAAGTGAAAATGCCATAATAGAGCTACAGAAGCTCATAAACCAATATGAACCACAGATGGGAACATAAATTTCTGACAGCATCATACATCACATGAGGAAGCATAAAAGAATAGGCCGAGAAATGAGGCTTACCACGCAGATAGGATATTTTTAAATGGATGAAGTCATCCTTGATCTGGGATCTAAAGTAAATGTCTTGACTAAGCAGACATGGCAGCAGATGGGTCGACCAAAGTTGTCTTGGGCACCTATCCAGTTGAGAATGGATAACCAAGAGAAAGTCATACCTTTTGGCCGGTTAGTTGACGTGATAGTCGACATCGATGGAGTCTAAAGTCATGGAGACTTTGAAGTTTTCTAGATTGTGGATGATAGTCAGTCTTTTCCTACACTACTAGGAATTGACTGGGCTATTGATAACTTTGTTATCATAAATCTAAAGACAAAGAAGATGATATTTGAAGGAAAGCATCTTAGGGTCATCGCACCATTGTATCCTGCAGATGGTGATAGATACAACGAGTCGATTCAGGAGGAATCCAAGGCTCAAGACTTGGACAAACTATAACAGCTCATAGCGAACCAGGAAGATTACATTAATCCTATTGTAGATGGTACACTCAGCTAGAGATGTGACATCTCCTGCATCTCTGATTCGGAGGTAGGGCTGGAAAATTGGCAAAGTTGGATGCATGAAGTATCAGCAAGAAGATGTGCACAGGTTACGAAATCACTCCACTGGATTGGAAAGGAGGTAAGTCCTATTCCCACATATGATGGTTCTGCTAATGTTTACACTTTCATCCAAGAATACACTGCATCTATTGCAGATGAGCACAGATTACCAGCATTGGATATGGTACTACGCGACACACCGGCTAAATGGTGGAATGCACACAAGCAGACATTGACCACATGGGATCAATGCAGAATTAACATGTAGATTCGGTTTGTTGATCGGGTTACTTTACCCTTTGAAAAGTTTAATTGACAGATCCTAGTAAGCACATTGAAGTCTGTTCCTAGGCATGGTTGGAAAGGCCACATGAAGAATGGGTGCATCTATTTGTACATACGCTCGATGAGGGAATTCCAAAGAAATGGTACCTAGACCTGGAGTTGCGCAGGGAAACCACTGTTTGGGAAATGTTGATTGCGAACTTCTAGAGGGACTTCAGCTTCGAGGACGAGAACCCGTTGATCCATGAGGCATTACAGTTAATTAAGGAATGCATATTCAAGGGAGACTATCTTCGCGAAGATACTACATGGGAAGAATTCTTTGAGGCAGATAGCATTCCTACGAACCTACACTCGGAATGGAAGGAACATGAAAAACATCCCATAGAGTGTTATAACCTAGTTGAAGAAGATGGTGATAGAAAAGAAGACGATGACGATGATCCATGCAACATAAACATACAAGAATTGGAGGGTATGCGTGACATAGAAGGACCTCCGTTAGAAATCCCAGATATGAGTGGACCAGTAAAAACACAGAAGGTGAATATTGGCACAAGCGAAGAACCGAAGTTAGCAGCAATCGGAGACTATTGGGATGATTAGACTATTGCAGAGATCGCAGACACTCTGCATGAGTATCAGGAGCTGTTTCTGACAAAATTTACAGAAATGAAAGGAATTCTGGGAGACCTACGAGTCATGAAAATACCTTTGAAACCAGGCACAAAGCCCATGAAGCAAATATCGTACAAACTAAATCCACGCTACAAAGAAAGAGTACGCGCAGAGTTGGATAAGATGCTTGAAGCAAGAATCATTGAACCTGTCGAGGAATTAGAGTGGATTAGTCCCATGGTCGTTCAAGACAAGAAAGCGAAGGGTGAGATCAAGATCTGTGTGGATCTCAGAAAACTGAATGATGCTTCCTTGCATGACCCATTCCCTACTCCATTCACGGACGAAGTGCTTGATAATGTTGGAGGGAATGAGGCCTATTCTTTTACTGATGGTTTTTCGGGGTATCATCAGATAAGGATTGATCCCGCAGACAGACATAAGATGACTTTTGCTACAGATTGGGGTTCGTTCCAGTACACAATAATGCCTTTTGGCGTAAAGAACGCACCTGCCATATTTTCCAGAGTGGTTGTCGCAACATTCAAAGAGTTTATGCATAAGTTTCTCGAAGCATATTTTGATGATTGGATTGTGTTTGGTCTATTGAAGAACCATTGCACAAACCTCAAAATGATGCTTGAGAAGTGTCGACAGCATCAGATCTCTTTAAATCTAAAGAAGTGTATTTTTTGTGTTCCTTATGGGATTCTACTTGGGAACATTGTTTGTAAGCAAGGATTGATGGTAGAATGAACTTGGGACCTAATCATATGTCAAGGATTGAGACAGGAGAAGAGCCGACAAACATTGAAGACAGTCTGCCTAAGGCACAACTATTTTCTATGTAGGTTGCCGATGATTATTATAAGGATATCATTAATTTTTTGACAACAGGGTTGGCACCACGGGAATTATCTATCTAGTAGAAGAAGCAGCTAGTGGTGCGCGCCACAAACTTCACTATAATTGTAGGTCAGTTTTACAAACTCAGGCCAGATGAAGTCCTACGCAGATGCATACTAAATCATGAGAAACCATTTATTCTAGCAGACGTGCATTCAGGGATCACGGGAGGTCACTGTGCAGGAAGTGCTACCATGTCGAAGATATTGCGCACAGGGCTATGGTGGCCCACGATCCACAAAGATTCCAAAGAACACTGCAGGAACTGTGATGTCTGTCAGAGGACAGGGAAACCTTCGCGAAGATATGAGATGCCATTGAACCCACAGTTGACCTTGCAGGCATTTGAAAAATGGGTAATTGATTTTGTGGGTCCTATAAACCCACCAGGAAAAAGAACTGGTGCGAGGTATATTATTACTGCTACTGATTACCTCACCAGATGGGCGGGAGCAAATCCAGTAAAGGACTGCAACGCAGTTCATTTTTGAAGACAGATTGTCAAGATTTGGTTGTCCGAAGATTTTGATGAGTGACTAGGGTACTCACTTTTTAAACAAGACCATTGAGGCACTCACAGAGGAATTCCACATTCGTCATCAGCGCAGTACTCCATATCATCCACAAGCGAATGGCACTGTTGAGGCTTTCAATAAAATACTAGAGAATGCGCTGACTAAAGTTTGCAATGTGAATAGAGATGATTGGGACTTGTGTCTCTCCTGTGTGTTATGGGTATACAGGACTACATGCAAGAAATTGACAAAACATACACATTTTCAGTTGGCTTATGGGCAGGAAGCTATAATGCCAATTGTTAACACCTAAAAAGTGCTCACTAGCTCATTCCCTTACTCACATGACCCATTTGTCCACTTTTCCACCATCTGAGCCTCTGAAACCAACAAAAGGTCACCAAAAGACCTTAGTACACCCTTTTTTCCATTAAAAAAGATTATTTTTCCCAAAAAAGCATAAAAAACCCTCAAAAAGGGTCCAAATTCCCAAAAATATTAAAAAGGGAATTAAAATATTATTTTTATTCAAAAAAGGAAAAAGGAGGGAAAAGTACCTAAACCATGTTGGTCAATACCATTTGGTTTCCACAAAACCACAAATGGTATTTCCCACCACCAAAACCTATAAAAAGGTGGTAGGGCTCCTCATTTCACATCCTTCCATTATCTCATCCTTATGCTGCTGAAATCTCCCCTGAGCACTTTTAGCCATTGAAGCAACCTTGGAGAAAGAGACCTATTGGAGTTTGGAGCTACTCATCTTGGGAGTTGCTCAACATCAACCTTCACCATTGAAGGTAATATCGCAAGCACTTGCTTGCCCCCCACTTTTCAATACAAAAAATTATTTATTATGTTTCTTGTTCTTGATTTTGAAATGTTTACATTATTTGCTTAGATTCTTGTTTAGATCCATGAAAAGTATTGTTTATTTAGTTTATTGTTTTTATTTCTATTGAAACTGCTGCTACTAGTTAGCAGGTGCCCATAGCACTAAGCCTGGTTGCAAAATCGGGCCAACAGTTTTTGGCGACTCCGCTTTGGTTTGAACTTTAGATCTCTAGTTTTGCCATTAAATCTTAGTTTTTATGAGTTTTTAACCTTTAGATCCATAGATCTGCCATCTTAGACAGCAGATCCATTGCTGTTCTGAGATTTGGCCCCAAAAACAGCCCTAAATTTCCAAATTTCGGGTTCGTTTCTCGGTTTCCCTACACGGCTTTCGCCTCGCGGCTTTTTGCCAGACAGTCGCGCGGTCCATCGCGACTTTTCTGCATTTTTCCGCGCGGTCCATCGCGACCTTTTTCCAGACAGTCGCGCGGTCCATCGCGACTTTTCTGTGTTTTTCCGCGCTGCACACCGCGGCTTCGTGGCCTTTTTCCGCGCTGTCCATCGCGACTGTGCGCCCAAAACCCGCGCGGTCCATCGCGACTGTGCGCCCAAAACCCGCGCGGTCCATCGCGACTGTGCGTCCAAAACCTGCGCGGTCCATCGCGACTGTTCGGCCAAAACCCGCGCGGCCCATCGCGGCTGTTCGTCCAAAACCCGCGCGGCTGAATTTTTCATTCGGCCATCCCGATTTTGAAAAATATTTTTTACTGTACTTTCTGCCCATAGCACATTTTTTACAGTATTAAATTCTGCATATTTTACAGCTTTAAAAAAAAAAATTTTACTATTTAAAAGTGCATACCTAGAAATCTTTTTAAAAATTTTCAAGAAAGTGAAAGAAAGACTCATTTTGCATTTTCATCTAGATTCAAATTTTTTCTTGTTTACTTCTTTAGAATCTTGCCCTTAGCAATTTTTTAAAAACGAAGAAATCCATTTATTTCTGTTAAAAAGGAGTTTATTATTTGCTTTCATAAATCCAAGAAATCCTTTATTTTTTGAGTTATTTTTTGAAAAGCATATTAATTCCTTTTAGTGAAAAAAGTCTTAAATATTTGCTTTGTATTTTCAAAAAGTCCTTTATTTTTTGAAAATTTCCCTTAAAGCATTTAATTTTTTCAAGTTCAGTTTACAAACACCTCACGTGCACTCACACGATCACTTAATTGAACTAAGACTTAAAACGTACCCTAATTTGAACACACTCTTAACCCCACTTGGGGAACACTAAAAGAATTCTTGTAGCTAGGTAGTATTGGGGGGATAGGTGTTCCAATAACACCCCTCAGTTCATACATCTGAGACATAGAAGTTGTCCAATTAGGGAGCTAAAATCTCTTAGTACTTTTTGGCGCGGTCACAACCGGTTTGTGGGAAGGCCTCTCCCCTAGGAGGGTTGAAGTCGCGAGGATGGTTCCGGAAGCCTGAGTGGGATACCGAAACCCATTCAGTAACCGAAGGGCTACCATTCGCAGTTCTCGGGATATCCCTGTATTGGGATATTGCGATCAAAGGACCAAACGGTAGATTTACCTTTTCTCGACGCGTCATGAACGGAGTATCCTAGTAGCCTGTCTTTTAGGATTGATTACCCGGTGTCCCTCCCGGTAGGGGGATATCTAGCCGTTGTCTCTACATTCATATTGTCTGACTTGGATTTCATCACCTTGCAGAGGATATCGTCTGTTTGAGTCACAATACTTTTAGATTAGGTGTTTGCATGATCTTTACCACCTTTTGAGTCTAGTTACACCTATTTTTTCTAGGAGCCGCTTGCATGTTGGTATTCTGACCGGTTGTTGCATTCCTCCACTTATTGTAGCACAGCTGCTAGGATAAGTGCATTTTTTGAGGATTGATTTTTTGGCCTGTGAGCCTTATTTTTTCACTCCCCTTCTTGCACCCTTGGTTGCATTAGGGTTTTGAGTCTTTTACATATATATCACCACCTGATACTTAAAACAATTTTTTACATAAAAAACATATTCTCACCATTGAGAATTCTAGACGTTCTCGTCGTCTACGGGGCGAACTCCCAGAGTTTAGTCCACTTGGCTCTCCACGTCACGGACGCAGAGCATTATCCCTTGATTCGGCACATCGTCAATCAATTAGACAGTCATCCGATTCTGACATACCCCACTTCACCTTTGATTTGGAGGTAGAATCCGAAAACCCCACCGAGTTACCACCAACCACAATTATGTCTGGAACACCAGTTGATCCACTATATACATTAACCATAGGTCAGACATCCGCAGACCCTTCTGCGGGAATACCATCAACGGCAACAGCCACCCCCTTGGGTATGCCCAATATGGGTAACACTCCACATTCAGGAATGCCTAGCACAGGACCACCACCTGTCATGGGCATGCCCAACATGGGGGTCATACCCCCTTCGGTTTCCACAAACCCTATCCCAGGAATCCCTAGTGCGATTCCTAACCCAAGTGTAACTCCTGTTGCACTTGGGAGTGCTATCCCAGGAATCCCTAGTGCGATTTCTAACCCAAGTGTAACTCATGTTGCACTTGGCAGTGCTATACCAGGAATCCCTAGTGCGATTCCCAACCCAAGTGTAACCCAAGTTGCACTTGGGAGCGCTAACCCATATCAGGCCACACCTTTTGGAGGGCACATACCCTCCATACCTAGCATACCTATAGGCGCTACTGGACCCCTACACCATACCACAATGGCTAGGCAGGTCCCAGTTCCGGTCACCACATCCGCTAGTCTACCATACATGGCAAGTCTCAACCTGCCAGATTTAGCTAGGCTCACAAATGACCCCATCAGGCATGATCCTGCTTGGCCCCATATGCCCACTAAGCTTCCCTCTGACATCCCTAAGTTTGAGGGAAAGGCTGGAGAAGACCCCCAAAATCACATCATGTCCTTCCATTTATGGTGTTCCTCCAACTCCATAGTGGATGACTCAATCCGCCTACGGCTTTTACAACGCACCTTCACTGGCTCCGCAGCCAAATGGTATATCGAGCAGCCCCATGGGACGCATGCCACATTTACCTCCCTTGCCTCGACTTTCCTACAATTCTTCCAGTTACCTGTCCGTTACGATGCGGGCGTCGAGATCCTACTGTCTTGCAAACAGAACACGGCCACGCATATCACTGACCATATCCATGATTGGCGTCGGCGCCGAAGCCTATGCAAGATCAAATTAGACGACCGAATCTTTTTAGACTGGTTCCTTAAATCCCTCCTTCCTCTCATTGCGAAGGATGTAGCATCTGAAAGACCCCAGTCTGAGGAAGAGGCCATCCTCAAGGCCCAACAGTTTGATCTCATCTACGCCCAATCAGGTTACTTATACACGATCATACCGGACGCCCCACGAGGTGACTCTGCACGCGGTGACACACCGGGGGCATCACATGCCGCTGATGGCATTATTGGCCAAATTACACCGCAAGCAAAACCTTTCAGTATGGTGAGCACCATGCCCGCCCCAGACCTTTCTAGGGCTACATCTAGTTCCGGAGCGACGACTTCCTATGCTCCAACAAACCAGACCCATCACGTTCATGGACCCTCTTGTCCACAACATTGTTATGGCCAAGCGCCATCAGCATATGTACCTCCTACATACTATGCTCAACCTACGGTACAGACCCCCATGCAGTTCCCACAACAGCCCATGCATTACCCACAACCGGTTGCACCGGCTAACCTCACACTTCCACCAGCTCAGGGGTACCAACAACCCCAGCAGGCAACTGGACCACCTCCAGCTCCACCTGCATACTATCCACCGCAACCTGCTCCCGCACCTACGGCTCCTCAGAATCCCCCCAATGCTCAAGGGCATGTCTACGCACAACAACAGCAGCCCCAATACCAAAATAACCAACGCAACTAGGGTGGGCAACCAAACCGCGGAAGAGGACGCAACCATGGAAACAATCAAAACCGTAACCAAGCTCCACAACCTACCCATCCTCCGTAAGACAATAACGCGGCGCCCGCTCATCAGAATCCTGATCGGCCACCTAAGCAACCCAAAAATGCTAATTTACGAACAAACCATCCTTGTTCCATTTGCGGTGTCTATGGCCACTATACCCACGCTGCCCACATCTGGAGCGAGCTCGACAACTATGGACAAATGACGCCCATCGTCAAGGGCAGGCGGCTCCTCAGCCACCACCCAACCCCCCACCACCTCCACAACAACCTTTGGTCCTCCAAAACCCCTTTCCAACACAAGGAGTGGTGAACACTCAGCCGTTAGCTCCCCAACAGGGCAACGTGCAACCACAACAAATTACTTACACAGCTCCTGACCAACCCATGTTTGATTCAGGCACCCACCACTTATTGATGATGTCCACCGCTGACGTCAATATCCAAACCCGTCGGAATCAATACGGACCGACTTCTGAAGCCCCCCCCGCTGAAAAGGATACTAATGCTAATCCCACTGATCAGACAATGCGTATACCTCAGGTTCCACTCGATGGCGCTTCTAAAGCACCTCGCTTCCCCCTACACCGAATCAACAACAACCCCAATGCACGGGCCGCGTCCAACTACAACATTGTAGATGACTTAGCTCAATCTCCCGCAGCCATGTCTGCGTTAGAAGTCTTAAAAACCTGTCCTACTCAGCGCAAGACTTTACTTTCCGCCATTGGGGCGATTGACCCAAATGATTCGAACTTGATGACCTTTGATTTAGACCAATCTGAACCATGGCTGCCTTCTACAATAGCAGTCCAAGTTTCTGTTTCTATTCGGAATCTTGTCATCCATCGATGTATCATCGACGAGGGTGCCTCCACATGCGTCATGTCCACTTTTGTTTGGCAGAAGTTGGGATCCCCTGCTCTCCAGCAATCCACCACTGCCTTGCGGGCCTACGACGGCCGGTCAGCTCAACCTCAAGGTTTATTACCCAAGGTACCCGTCCAATTAGGTGGGAAAACTGTGCTCATCGACATAGAGGTCATTAACGCCCAGCTCGACTATAACCTGTTACTTGGCCGCAGTTACATGTACGCCATGAAAGCGGTCGCTTCCTCCGTTTTCCGCACCATGATGTTCCCCCACGAGGGACGCGTGGTCAAAATTGACCAACTCACCTACTATGATCCCAACGCCCCTGCAGCACCCGAGAATGTTCTTCCCATGATTGAACAACCCGCTTCTAGTGCAGTTACCTCCTTTGTGTCTTCTGTGGCACCCGGACTTTATTCGGATACACCAATGACCTCGACATTCCAGGCCATTCCACCACCGTCACCGGAGCCCCAAGTCGCAAACCTCTGTACTCTTTCGCAGAATACGCAAACGTCCAGTGGTCAACCACCATTGATCCCCAATCACATTGGTGTTACACCCATCCACACCATCCCCTTCCTATTTCCTCCTTCGGGTGTAGTAAGCGCCCCGGTTATGGCTACCCTTAGCCTACCCGGGCTAACATTGGGATTACCCGTGTGGTATATTCCGCCTCCTGTTCGACCACCGACCCCAGACGTCATCCTCCAACCGGTACAACCTATTGTTACCACAAATCAGCCTCCTCCTGGTGTCGCCATCCCTTCGTCGTCAACGACACATCCTCCTAACCTCAATATCCCTTCGTCGCCAATGAAACCTCCTCCTGGCCTCACGATTGCTTCGACGTCAAAGGATCCTCCTCTTCTTGCTAAGCCCACTGGGGGCAGAGGTCCACAACCATACACTGCTATACCACCTCCCAAGGCAGTCAAACCCCCACCGGTGTTTCGAGCTCCCCTCAAATGTTCATTATGCGATGAAATTGGCCATCCAACTCATCAATGCCCACATTTACCGGCACTCTAAGAGCATATGAATATGTTGAACGATGACATCGGCATCCCAGTAGTCAGATTAGAGCCACCTCTACAGCCCCGCGACAAATCACTGCGCACTAACCATCCTTGTGCTATATGCAGTGTTTATGGCCACTACTCTCACCATTGCCCTGATCTACCTGACTATAGAGCAGCGTTGTACGAGTTAAACAATGCCGACTTAGAGATATCTCCTCCCCTCATCGAGGAGATTCACCCCCCACCATCATCCTCGTCAGAAGAAGTCAATACGATATATATGATTTCAACAACCTTCAAACTAGAACCCCTCGATTTATGGTCTGACTACTTTAATACTGATGAGTAGATTTTGGAGACACTCACTGCACCCGACTACCCTTGGGATGATATGCATCATCGCTCGTACTTCCTCCCGGAAACATCTACCTCCACCGCATCCAACCAGCTATCAGTCGAGTCGAAAGACTTCATACCCGCTAAGGTCGATTGGTTAAAGGACCCTATCCCAGCACCGGATGCCTTTGAAGAAGGGAACATGTCAAACATTTCCCCCACTATACAGATAGACATTTCCACAACACCAGGGAAACCTGAGCTCATCTAGCTGGGCGCATCTTGCACTCAAGCAGAAACTCAGGCATACAAAAAACTCTTTCAAGAGTTCCGAGACGTCTTTGCCTGGTCTTATACCGAGATGCCTGGTCTCGACCCCGCCATTATTGAACACCACATCGATACATGGCCGGAAGTACCCCCTGTTCGTCAGAAACAGCGACCTATTCACCCTGCCAAGCTCCCAGCTGTTAAGGCTGAAGTCGAGAAACTTCGAAAAGCAGGGTTCATCTACCCTATTCCGTACACCACGTGGGTGTCGAACCCCGTTCCTGTCAACAAAAAGCAAGGCACCCTTAGAGTATGCACTGATTTCCATGATCTAAACCACGCTTGTCCAAAAGACAATTTCCCCACGCCATTCATTGACCAACTCATTGATGAGTGTGCAGGCCATGAGGTCCTATCCTTCATGGACGGGTTTTCCGGATATAACCAGATTCACATCCGCAAGGAGGATCAGTACAAGACTGCCTTTACCACCCCATGGGGCACCTTTGCCTATCGCGTCATGCCATTTGGCCTTAAAAATGCTGGTGCCACCTTCCAGCGAGCCATGACCTATTGCTTTTACGACTTGGTCCATATCCTACGAGTCTATCTTGACGACCTCACAGCGCGTTCTCGAAAACGATCCGACCACCTTAACGACCTCCGGCAAGTTTTCCTGCGTTGTCGCAAATATAAAATCCGCTTGAACCCACACAAGTGTGTCTTTTGCGTCCCAGCGGGCCGGTTGTTGGGTTTCATTGTTTCCCAAGATGGAATCACTGTCGATCCCCTGAAAGTCAAAGCCATCTTAGAACTTCCCCCTCCTCGCACGCTTCGACAGCTTCAGAGCTTGCAAGGGCGGTCCAATTTTCTTAGGCGCTTTGTCCCTGATTATGCCACCAAAGTCCACGGGTTCTTACGCTTACTTCGTACCCACATACCCTTTGTTTGGGACGAGCAAGCAGACACGGCATTCGAAGCCCTCAAGAAAGCTCTCACACAAGCCCCCTTGATATCCCCACCGGATTTCTCCCAAGACTTCACCCTTTACGTCTCGGCATCTGAACATGCCGTGTCCGGAGTTTTGGTCCAGGAAGATGCCTCCCACAAAGAGCATGTGATTTATTACGTCAGCCATACCTTATCTGGCCCACCTCTACGTTACCCATACGAGGAAATATTAGCACTAGCTGTAGTCTTTTCCGTACAAAAACTGCGACACTATATTTTGCTTAGTCATACCACGGTTGTCGCCGACTCCAACCCCATGGTCTACCTCCTCACCGGGTGGCTCCTTCAAGGTCGTGTCGCTAAATGGGTCATTATCCTCCAGGAATATGACCTTACTTTCAAAACTCCCAAAAGCACCAAAGCCCTCGCGCTTGCTCACCTCATTACAGATCTCCCATCCTCTTCAACATCACCCGTCATCCTAACGGACCTGATTGACGAGCAGATCTTCGTCATTTCGTCTGACGACCCTTGGTACGGAGACATTTTGACTTACCTTCGTACGCAAAAATTCCGACCACACATCGATCGTGATGGACGCCGTCGCATACGACACCACGCCCCCCGATACCTACTTATTGGGGATGTACTTTATCGACGCGGCGTTGATACTATCTTACGCCGCTGCCTATCCCATAGTGAGGCAGAACAAGTCCTCAATGATTGTCATAGCGGTGCCTGTGGAGGCCATTTCTCCGGCATGGCTACCGCCCAGAAAATCATTCGCGCCGGTTATTTTTGGCCATCATTGTTTACTGATTGCATCACCGCAGTCAAGCATTGCCAGAACTGCCAGCTGTTTGCCCCCAAAGCAAGAACCCCCCCTGCCCCCCTTCATCCAGTCATCACTGTTGGACCATTCTGTAAATGGGCCATAGACTTCCTCGACTGCAACCCCCCGTCAGCCGGTGGTCACAAACACATCATTGTGGCCGTAGATTATTTCACCAAGTGGGCCGAAGCCATGCCAACCTATAATTGCAAAGCCGACACTGCGGCACGGTTTTTCTTCAACCATGTTATCGCTCGTTTCGGAGTACCACAACAGCTAGTTTCTGACCACGGCTCTCACTTCGAAGATGCCATCTGGAAGGAATTATCAACCATGTTGAAATTTGAACACCATTTCTCTTCCGCTTACTACCCCCAAGGAAATGGCCAAGTCGAAGCGATCAATAAAATCTTGAAGACCATTCTCCAACGTACTGTAGACAATCACAAATCCAATTGGCATCACATGCTTTTCCCGGCACTCTGGGCCTACCGCACATCAACCAAAACCGCCACCGGTTTCACCCCTTTCCATTTAGTTCATGGTGTCGAATCTGTCCTCCCTATTGAGTGCTAGATCCCTGCTCTAACCATCGCCGTTGAGCTCCTACCGGATACTTCCCCGATCGAGCAACGTTTACTGCTCCTAGAGCAGGCCGATGAAGATCGGCGCACCGCCATCCAAAACATGGAAGCTGCTAAACAACGATCGAAACTAAGTTACGACAAACGCGTCCACCCACGAACCTTTTCAGAGGGAGACCTTGTCCTCGCTTACGATCAAGCTCATGATAAAACCGGAAAGGGAAAGTTCGTGTCTATGTGGCAAGGCCCCTACATCATACACACCTGCCTCGGGAAGGGGGCATACATTCTGACCGATTCAGAAGGAAACACCCTGCGCAACCCACGCAACGGGTTATACCTTAAAAGATTTTACCCATAGAAAATCTCATGGACACCATCGTCCATTTTAATATAGGCATACATTTTTTCACAAAAAATTCTTCAAAAAACCTAAATATTTGTTTTCTCTGCATGACCACAGATGGAGCCTCTTCCACTCCGCCATGTCGGTTTCGCTGATGGTGCAAGCCGTTGGTCTCCCAATCTCGCCTCCGCAGCTTGGGTAATATACTCCCCTTCACATGAGTTAATTCACATTGATGGAGTATGTTTAGGTGCCGCCACCAATAATCAAGCTGAATACGATGCCGTGACCGGTCTCCTGGCCGCTGCTCTCCAGATGAGCATACGTCACCTCAACGTTTTCTTGGACTCACAGCTCCTAGTTTCCCAGCTCAACAATGATTACCAGGTACGCGATCCGTTTCTTTTCAGAAAATTCCTGCGCACTAAACAAATGGTTAGACAGTTTGAATCCATTACATTCACACATGTCCCAAGACACCTCAATAGTGTAGCAGACCATATGGCCAACAGTGTCCTCGACTGGCACACCAATCACATCATGTCATATCCATAAACAAAAATGCATCCATGTGCAAAACATGTGCCTCCACGGGCATATACAAAAAACCAATGTTGCACCCACGTGCATAACATGTGCCTCCACGGGCATAAAATAAACAAACCAAAATAATGCATCCATGTGCATAACATGTGCCTCCACGGGCATATATAAATCTACAAACACACTGCATCCACGTGCATAACATGTGCCTCCATGGGCATACACAAAATACAAATGTGCATCCACGTGCATACACGACAATATATCCAAAATATATATCCACATATATATACAAATCGAATAGTCAACATGTCATAAGTGCCCCCAGCACTCAATATACAAAAAATACATCTGTCATACAAAAAATGCTTCCCCATATGCTCATGAGCATTTGGGGGCAAGTACAATGTCGTCTACTCATCTGGATCCTCAGGATCCTTGGGCTCCTCCTCCGGCTCCTCCTCCGACTCCACCTCCGCCGGCCCAGCCGGGTCAGGACGACCCCGAACTCGCCGCTCTGCTGGCCCTGCTGGATCATCCCTCAAACGGATCCTCCCCTGAGCCGGCCCTGCCGGAGCATCTCCTCCACCACCCCCGTGCCTCGTGGCCTCGGTTTGCGTGCCACATCGGACGTTCTCCGTTTTCGATGTGCCTTATATCACCAGATTCAGTTTTCCGCGCTCGTGATGATGCTTGAGGTCATTTCTCGCTCTCACCTTTAGATTTTTTGGGCATTTTTTCCACGCCCCCTCGTCACCTCGGTTTGCGTGCCACATGGGCCGTTCTCCATTTTCGACGTGCCTTATATCGCCGGATTCAGTTTTCCACGCTCGTGACGACGCTCGAGATCATTTCTCGCTCTCACCTCTAGATTTTTTGGGCATTTTGCCTTCTGACCCCTTCGTCACCTCGGTTTGCGCGCCACATCGGCCGTTTTCCATTTTCAACAATCCTTAGGTCACCGGATACAGTTTTTCGCACTAATGACGATGCTTGAGACCTTTTCTCACCCTCATCAATCCATTTTTTGTTCGGTATAATTTTATCCCTTTTTCGGGCCGAGCAATCCCTTTTACGAAAAAGGCACTTAGGGAGTTTCTGTTAAGCTCTTTTCTGACTCCTAAAACAATGAAAAGATCGCCGAGCAATCTTGCTTCCTTTCATGCTCGCTAAACGTATCTGAAAGGGCGTCTACCTGGTATAAGTTTACCCCTTTTCCGGACCTTGTAGACTAATTACGAAAAAGGTATACTCTAGTCACATCGGCTAGAAGAGTTCTCCATCCGCATCATTTTATCCTTTTTCGGGCCTTGGAGACTAAACTTACAAAAAAGAAACACCAACAGAGTCCACTTACCGTTTTCAGACTCTCTAAACATGAAAGCAACCATGAGCATGAGCCGTCCTGGGCTCGCAAAATCCACAGGACCATACCATTCTAGAGCACACTTTTATCCCTTCTTGGAGCTCATTAAAACTACGAAGAAGGAATTAATGGTGCCTCTTGGCGCCACGACAGATCACATCTACTCATATGGCAGCTTCCCCATTTTGGTCGCCTTTGTTCAGAGTATTCTGCAGTATGTCACCCTGATAATCCCTCGACAGCACCTATCAGCTCGTCCTCCCCCCCAGAGTTAATATATACCATTCAGCCAAAGCAATGATCCCCACACCTACAAGTCAGTTCCCTACGCTGCCAGGTCAACCATGTCATCATGCTTCGAACAAAGGAAGTTTGAGTCTACCCATTTTTTGACCCAGTTATTTCCCTTCCCCACAAGTACGTCAGTCCTACCATCAGTACTACATCACTTCAGTTCTACACCTCGTGCTCCTATCAAGGAACGTCATTGCCTTGTTAGTTACTGGTCTCCCTCTGTCGACGACAACTACATTGATTCCAGAGGATAGAACTAGAGGTCCCTGTGTCTTGGACTCATTACCATTTATGATGAGTGCCTACGAATCATTTCGAGAGGAATCCTCAGTGCCTCTCCGAATGGTTGTTTCTCACATGCTCGACTTCAACACCTTGATCGCATCGTTGAGACTCGCACAGGGTATTGGTCCGTTCAGTTATTAGTCGAAGACCCCGGATACCGCCTGACTCCTCCACATTTGAGAGTCTACCTATGGATACAACCAATTACATTTTTTCTATAAATATCCGGGTTGCATATGGCGACAGTATCCCAGATGACTCACAGTCAGTGAGTCCATACAGATGTTGGACACCTTCAGTTTCAGCAGTTCAACAGTTATTCCAGTGTATCAGTTATTGAGATCAGCCATGATCATGAGTATATCCCACAATAATGTCCCCTCTGGACCATTATGATGTACCAGTATATTTCTTTACGTATTAGATCCCCCTTCTTGGGACTAATTGTTTTGTATATGTCTTGATACGAGCATGGGAATGCCCACCTCGTCCTTTATCAGAGATTATACCTCATTCATATTGAGGCCATGTAATATTTTTTGTTTTTGCAGCTTCCAAGGGCCGTGGCTCCAGTCTCCAACCGGTCTCTTCTCTCCCCTAAACCCCAGAAAAAAGGACAAAAGAACTATGATGTCTATCGGCCATACGATGAGCTCCTGCCCTCACACATCAGGGGGCAATCTGTTAACACCTAAAAAGTGCTCACTAGCTCATTCCCTTACTCACATGACCCATTTGTCCACTTTTCCACCATCTGAGCCTCTGAAACCAACAAAAGGTCACCAAAAGACCTTAGTACACCCTTTTTTCCATTAAAAAAGATTATTTTTCCCAAAAAAGCATAAAAAACCCTCAAAAAGGGTCCAAATTCCCAAAAATATTAAAAAGGGAATTAAAATATTATTTTTATTCAAAAAAGGAAAAAGGAGGGAAAAGTACCTAAACCATGTTGGTCAATACCATTTGGTTTCCACAAAACCACAAATGGTATTTCCCACCACCAAAACCTATAAAAAGGTGGTAGGGGCTCCTCATTTCACATCCTTCCATTATCTCATCCTTATGCTGCTGAAATCTCCCCTGAGCACTTTTAGCCATTGAAGCAACCTTGGAGAAAGAGACCTATTGGAGTTTGGAGCTACTCATCTTGGGAGTTGCTCAACATCAACCTTCACCATTGAAGGTAATATCGTAAGCACTTGCTTGCCCCCCACTTTTCAATACAAAAAATTATTTATTATGTTTCTTGTTCTTGATTTTGAAATGTTTACATTATTTGCTTAGATTCTTGTTTAGATCCATGAAAAGTATTGTTTATTTAGTTTATTGTTTTTATTTCTATTGAAACTGCTGCTACTAGTTAGCAGGTGCCCATAGCACTAAGCCTGGTTGCAAAACCGGGCCAACACCAATGGAGTACATTGTCCCTAGCTTAAGGATCGCTGCGTTCACAGGGATGGCAGACCACGGAGCATTAGAAGAAAGGTTGCTACACCTCATTGGGTTGGAGGAAGATCGCTTCATTTCCGGCTTCAACCAACAAGTTCAGAAAGACTGTGAGAAAGCTTGGCATGATCGCCATATAAAGAATAACTGCTTTCAGGTAGGTGACCTAGTCCTCCTGTATAATAGAAAATTCATGAAGTTTCCTGGTAAATTTAAGATGCATTGGATTGGTCCATATACTGTGATACATGTTACTAACACTGGTGCAGTCCAGTTAGCCAATTTAGCTGGTGATACCCTACCAACTTTGATAAATGGAAGCAGGCTAAAGATGTACCATGACAACCCTGCTTTGCAGAATCCAGAATGATAAGCAGAGGGAGAAATTTCTAAGTGTCAAGTACAGTTGTAATTGGACACTGGAAATTTAAAGGATCCTGTACATGTACGATAAGTAGAACAATGTGTGTACCGCACAGCACTGCTGAAGCTACGCGTAAGGGAAAAAAAAAAGCCTGCGGGCATAATACTACTCGATGCCGCAGTGGCTGAAGGAAGCCAATTCAATTGGTGTCAGTATCTTCTTAATGAGTTCTTGGATGAACTCAATGATACCCAGGAGAATGGCGGATAGTTCCACTTTACATGGCTGATCATCCTCATCGCCTTTTCCGGATGGAAGGAACTAAAGGACTATGTGGGTGTCATTACAGAAAGCAACAATCCTAGAGGGTTCCGTTATACCAACCTCTGGGAAAACATCAATGCAAAGCAACAGCACGCGACAACTGAAGTTTTCTATCAGTATTACACTCAACTGCGTGATGTGATCACCCATACAGCCCGCATCACAAAGTAGGTAACGTCGAAGTACATTCATGTTCTTGATTTCATGGCAAACATGCGATGTATCTTTATTTCACCCAAAGCAAGAATGAAGAAGCCAGAATGGCATGCGGGTAACTACCATATGTATGAGGAGGACATTGACATCCTCATGAAGGACTTGTCGGCCCACTTTTTTGTTGAAGTCATGGATGTTCAGAAAGACTCTGAAGAATATGAGCCAATCTTGCTGTCATGCCCGATTATTAAAGAAATAGGAAAGCGGAAAGAACCTGAGACCTCGCAGAAGCCGAAGGCGCGAAAGAAGATGAAGGCCACAAAGACTCAATCTGAGATAGTGTTTAACGAAGATGACTTCGAGATGATAGCAGAAAATGTCTCAAAACAAATGCAAGAGCTCATGGCTGACAAAGAAAAAAAGGACAAGGTCATCTAGGATGACCTGCAAAAGACTAGGCTCGCACTGCAAGGTCTCGTGAAGAAAATGGATGATGTCCATAAGAGCCTAACCTTGCCGCGTGACACAGCAGTTGAAGGGAGGTCGGTAGGAACCTCACAGCAAACACCGCCGTAGCTAGCAATAACGTTGCCTTCTAGGACCAGGGTTGTCCATTTGGACCCATTGGCTATTTCATTACCAATGATAGAACAGATCGTCCTTGACACAAAGGGAGTCAAGCGGGTAGAGCTCAACTTGGCCAAGATTCCTTATCCTAGCTTACACTTTATGCACACGTAGATTGTCGATGAGATGCATGAAAGAATAGTAGAGTCCATGAAGTCACAAGCGGAGATGCATGCAGCAAACATGCAACTCGAGTTGCACACAGAAATGCAGCTACGTGATGCATAGGACCACCGACAATAGTTGGAGACTACCATATCTACTGTTTCCCAAGATATTGAAGGTCTAGAACTCCATGATGATCCTGTGGACACAGTTCTGAGGATCGAAGAAAAGGTGAGATCTTTGAAGATGGAGATGCAGGATAAGGACATCCTCTATGAGGCCAAGCTTGAAGCCTTGAAGGAAAAACTGAATACGCAGATGCCATTAACTGAGCAGCAGTTAAGAGAGCAAGCAGTGAGTGCCGCTGCGCAGACCATAACGAGTGAGATGGCTAAGTGCCAATGTCTCTTGGAAAAGTTTTCAAAGGCATTCACTACCCTTGAAGAGGATCAAGGGCTACTGTAGGTGAAGACCATAGTAAAAGAAAAGCAGACTCTGCTAGAAAAGTTGGACGCAGAGGTCAAGGATCTGCCACCTAGGGAGAGGCTGTCGAGGTATAAGGAGATATCAGGCTTGAAGAATGAAGTCCGGGCATTAAGAGAAAAAGAGATTGAGATGGATAATCAGTCGCAGCAACTCCTGGAGGATGCCATGGGGGTGTTGTAGCAGATAGAAGACAAGCTGAAGGAACTGCACGACAACCAGGAGTAGGTACAAGGACAGATTGGAGAAGAGATAACTCCAGCACTGCTTGAGACAGTAAAATGAGTTGAACAAGATACCAGAGAAGTAGTGGAATAGTTTTTCGTCACATATAACGAGTTCACGGCCAAATTAGTTCCACCATTCGCCGAGCAGAGCAAGACGACTGAAGCAGCAAGTGGCTCAGGGACAAGCCACATGTAAGTGTTAGGGGCATGTTGGGCTCAAGTTGGGACAAATTTTTGGTAACACTTTTGATAAGTAGGAAAAGCTGAGCTGAGCACAGCTCAAAAAAAGATATAATTTTGTCTAAGTGTTGAGGGTGCTGCGAAGTTGTGTGCAGTATCCGAATTTCGGAAGTACCACGAAGACCAGCGCTGCGAGGAAGCAGTGCTGCAAAGCAGTTAGGCCACGTGGAGCCACCAAAGTAGAGTGTTGGATGAGGATTAGGTGCAGGTACCGGATGAACTAGTAGTGGTCTAATTTTGGAAATATGCTCCAGGAGTGATGAGTGATGTGCACGAGCAAATCAGGAAGGTGACCAATGCACGAGTTTGTTAAGAAAAGGACAGCTCAAGGAAAGTGATGGCTTGACATGCCTAGTGGGCGAGACCATTGGAGATGAACAATTCAGTGAAAGTGACCTCTTGGCACGCGTGTGACAGGAAGGCCGATAGAGACAAAATGAAGACGTGGAGAACCACCATGATGAAGCAGACGCTACCAGATGCCAGCAATCCAGTTTACGGAAACCAGCACAGTTTTGTAAACCTTAAGGGTTTTTGGGTTTAGGTCTTCGGCACTATAAAGACATGACCTTTGGGCATGGTCTATTTAAGAAGATAATTTTGTATGGGATGGGGTTACTTCTTGTTGTTACATTTTTTGGTTCTAGATGTTGTATTGAAAAAATCTCTTTTGAGTTGAGAAGATTATAAAGGCTCTGCAGCTGTGTGCACAGAGACCTATCTGAGAGGAAGGAGAGTCTGCAACCAAGTGCGTAGACTAAGAACAGTTGTCCCCATCCCTTTTTAAAAGATATATATTACCAACCGTTCTTGTGGACGTAGCTTCCCATCCGGGGGAGTGAACCACATTAAATATTGTGTTGTGCGATTGTGTTTTATGGATGAATGCTTATCTGTGTTTTTTGTAAATGAACATCTAGATGTTTCCTTGCATACTGTTATGAGAGAACTGTTGTATGCATTTTCCATCAGAAGAGGTATGGAGATGATATGTTAAGTTCAACATGAATAGATGAATGGTGAACATTTAGCTTATATTTGAGAACTGTGAATCAGTTAGTTGGTTAAGTGTTAAGAGATCACTTAAGTACTTCCTTATGCGCAATAGAACAAATGCATAATAGTTAGGTTGTATCAATAGAATATGCTCAAATTGTAACCATACCAAGTGGATGAACGAATAGTAGATGGATAATCGGTTGAGTCATTGAATGAGTGGATGAGTGATACTCATGTCAGTACCTTAAGTGTTTTCGAACACTTCAAATATAAGCTAAGTGGTATTGTTCGCAGTCCCAATAGAAGTCCCGTAGTAGAAGAACATAGTGGTGTGGACCGTAGCATTGTCCATTGGTGCGCAGTCTCCCCTCGCAGCGCATACTCGCTATTGTGCTACGCACTACATCCGTCCAAGAAACTTGTCACTTACTGTGGAAACTTGATTCCGCAGTACCCCATAGATACACCTCGGGTGAGACCTCAACCTGCTAGCAGGTTATTTCCGAAAGGGCCAATGCAAAGGGGTTTTGTTGGTCAAAGGGAAACCGCGAAGAACCTGGGTCTTATAGAAAACCTCTGGGTCAGTTATAGCCAACACAGACCATAATGGTTTTCCTTGTATTGATGTGAATGGCTATTACTGTTAGGCCAAATTTTCCATGGGTTGCATTACCCATTCCCAGGGAAGCATCCTTTGGCAACATGGCATAGTTAAAATTAGGCTCAACAACAATAGCCATTTGTATCAATTGCAGGAAAACCATATTGATCCATTGCCAATAAATTTTTATCTTAAAAATCCCTATACTCCACTTTACTAGGTATTCATCTCACAGGGGTAAAAGTTAAAACTAGCATGTGTAAGCATTGCCAACAATTTTTCTTCTTTCAAGAACCTCCATACTTCAATAGCATCTCTTGTACCTAGGATGGGGGTACATAAATGTCCCCAACAGCTGGCAATTTCCCTTGGCTTGCTGCCTAATGCCCACGTAGTGAAAATTCCAAATTTGGGTATGTTCCATGTTACAGTGACATGCCATTTAAAAACTCAAAACAAGAATCACCAACAGCAACAAATAATTGATCTGTGGCAGCAGAAGCAGGCAGTGAAAAAATACTTTTCCCCAGTGATCCAAGGCCAAAAATAAATTTTTACTTCAAATTTCTGATTTATTTTGTTGTCTTTAGGTCTAAATTTTCCTTTCCATTTTTTACATCATGTCAACCAATCCTCTCACTCCCTCGAGTCTTATGATATCATTAATTAAGAAATCATATTATGTTATGTTTTAAGTTTTTATTGTTATAATTAAATTTGGTTAGCATCCCTACACCTATCCCTATCCCCATCTCTGCATCCATGTACCCTGGCAAGTTGCCACTTAGGCCTTATGTGTTCTATGCATTCTGATGTTTGCAATATTGACATTTTACTAATTATTGCCAACATGCATCTCCAAATTCGTTTCATGAGTCTTGACTCATGAAATACAAAGCAATTATACAACTTCATTGGTGTGTTTGTTATCAGTGATTTGTATTGATCTTGTAGTGGCAACTGTTGTTCTTGCATTAGCTTTGTTTTTTCATTTACTTGGGTATTCCATATATCTTTTTTTTGGTTTCTGTAGATACTCCAGTTGGTTCTTGGATCATTTAAGCTGTCTTAAATTTCTTTTATGTAGTGAAAGGATCTTTTCCCTCTTGTGTGATCTTGTCTGAGCCGAGTTATGATCTTAAAACTTTTAGGTTTGATTTAGAAGAAATGCAAAAGAGTCCACACCCTCTTTTGTTGCCCTTCCTTGAGCTGAGTCATTACCTCAAAAAACAGTCAGGTTTGATTTTGTAGAATTTTTTCTTATTTAGTCTCCCTTCTTTGGCCCATAACAACATCATTGAAATTTGCCTTATCCATCATTGTTGGACCTGAATATTTTGCTCCTTTTCCATTAATAAGTGATGCTTAGACGAGAATAAATATTTTTCCATGGATGTGCATCAGAACAGGTTCTCTTTCATAGCCAGAACATGTTACTATTTATGTTTAGAATATAATAATATATAGTACGAGCTCATCAAAAAAGAAGATGAAAACCACTAAGTTTCAATAGTCACATAGCAAATATCAATGAACACCAATAATCATTTATTTGATGTATACAAATAATTTAACAATTTGACTTTGGAACTATAACCACTGACATATTACTATAATGCACCACAAAGAAAGCTAACATGTTAATATGTGAAGTCAAAACGAGCTCATCAGAAAACAAGTTGAAAACCAAATTTCAATAGTCATAGCAACTAAGTCTAGCAAATATCAATGAACACCAATAATCATTTATTTGAAGTATGCAAATAATTTAACAATTTGACCTTGGAACTATAAACACTGACATATTACTATAATGCACCACAAAGAAATCTATAACATGTCAACATGTGAATTCAAATAATGTAGAACAACATTTCAATAAGCAAGTTGAAAACTACTATTGAGATCACAAACAGAAAGAGGGGATCAAATGGAACCAAATCGCCAACCCAAAAACCTGTAATAAAGAGAAAAACCAACACTAAAATAGTGTGTTGGAGCTGTCCATTACTACATTAGATAGAAGATCAAGTGCACAAGTGAGAGAAAATCTAGTTAAGAAACAAGAGTGCAGCACAAGGTTTGGTTGTCTGTAGGTTTAAGCACTTATTATTGGAGAGCTTTATCTTAGGGATAAAAAATATGATTTACAAAACTGGACTGCATGGATTGTCCTCACAAGCAATTTCCTACCATGCTATCCACTGTATGCAAGGCACCTTCTGGCCTTAAGAATATGTCCTTATTTGAATTTCTAAAGAAAGTGCAAGGCCTATTTCCAAGCCTCAGAAGGCATCTTGACTGTGAAGTTAATTTGCTTAAAAAAGGTAAGTTGCTTGCATTGGTTGAAGCAATTAGGAATATCTATGCATAGTAAGATCTATGTCTATGTGCTTATTTAAAGTCACTGCAAAATTTTCACTGTATAGATTGCGAATCTTGCCAACAATATTGGATGACCAAGTCTCTTTCATCTGGGAACCCAAAAAAACAAGTGTTATTGCTTCAAGTTCTCTAACTGCAAAGTCTGTTTTGAAGGAGATTCTGTGATGTGTGTGTATGGTAAATGTTTATTAGCTCTCATATAAAATCATTTTAATTATATTATGCATTTTTTTTTTTATTTAGCTACTTGAAATAATAATAGTATACATAAAATAATACAATCAGTCCAGACTATGCCCGGCTTCCAAAGGAAGCTGAACCATAGTATTCTAAAAGAATAATGGAGCTATTCTAAGTTTGATCTTTTATCATCTAGGGACTAGAAGAGAACTGATGATTCAAAAAAGGAAATGTATCCACCTTGTTCTAGGCGAGACCTACTTAGAGTTTGTAATAGATTCAACATAACCTGGAATGATAGAGGCATACTATGCATGTTCTATTCAAAGCAAAAAAATCTTCTTTATTCCATTTAAATTTGATTTTTAGGTGGTGACTTTGTTGAACAATTGCAGATGTTAAGTTTTGATGACTTGTCCACTCCTAGTAATGTACTCATTCTAGAAGAGTTACTTGAGGCATTCCAATCATCCAATGCAACAAATGATATTTGTTCACTTCAACCATACCCTTCTATTAGTACTTTGGAGTACTATTTCTGTGGTGCTTATCCATCCATTGATGGGGTTTTTTATACTGGTATGTAATCAACTTACAGTTCATTACTTGCGAGTTGCATACCATTAATCATGCATTCTCTGTGTTTGACTTCTAGCAGGAATGCATAAAAATGAAGGAAATGTACATCTTTGCTGGCATCAGATGCATATTTTAAGTCTATCATGCAAACTCATAAATTAGCACAAATCATATTAACAACACAATGTGTCATTTTTGTGTTTTAGATATCTGTGTAGCATAGCTAGCACAACTTCATTTTTGGTGGCATTAGAACTTATAATGACACTCAGAGCATTAGGAAATTGTGCTCAAGCCTCTGTTGAAAAAATTGTTGAAATCAAGCGACGATCAAGTGTTAGTGGGATGGTAAGATTTGTGCCAATTCTACGTAAAAGGTTGAGTACATCAGCACGCGAGTTACTGGAGCACAATTGGGATATTGATGGTCAGGGTAAAACTTGGACATGAAAAGTGAGTAGCTTTGCAGGAATGTATTTTGTTTCGGTGCTATAAGCTCCATGTGTTCCATTTCTTTCAATGAATTTACTATTGCTACATAGCATTCATTTAAACCGAGAATTATGTCTTCAATCAAATTCTTGGTTTAAAATATGAGTGTTTGTATGTAGGGAGATGTGCTACAACAAGTACTTCATATCTACATTGAATATAGTGAATCTCCAATTGATTGTCTTGAAGAACTTGCTTGCAGCGTTATGCCACATGTATGGTATGTCTTGAGTTTCGTATAATGGGAGTCTTAGAGGGAGGGTTATGGTTAGTCATTAAATACATTTGTATCTACCCTACAAATTTACTTGATTGGATGGATTGAAGGTACTTCAAAATTTTGGAATAGCTTTATTTTCATAAATTAGATAAGATCGTGGGAATTTTATGAGATGGATAGGATTGCTAGTTTACGGGATGGATAGGATTAGCTTTAACTTTCCATTGGATGTTTTCCATCCAATGGAATGCTACAAGATAATTACTATAAGCAAAAGAAGAACCAACTCTTTTGTAGTAGATTTCCATTGGACACACCAAAGCCACTAAGGCCTTGAAGATTCTTTGTTCAAGCTATTTTTTGGGTACAAAGGAGTTGAAGGTTCTAAGATTGAAAACTCAACAATATATGGTAGTTTTCCAAACAAATCTTGGAAGGGGTTTGACTCTTAAACGTTTTAGCACGTTTTCTAATCTGCTGCCCTAAATGTAATGTCAGTAAGTTATGCCTTTTAGTGATTTTTTTGTTCTATATTTCAACTCATTGCATATAATTTAATTTTCCTCATTTCTTATGAGCTATACATCATGCTATACATAATACAAGCATTTTCAATCATTTGAAGCATTAAAGTCAAGTGATCTTATGAACTGCCAAGGTCTACATTTCATTATTTTGCTTGGTTCTTCCATTTGTAATGGCTCATCAAGGATTATTGATGTTGTTTTGGAGAAAAACCCTGAGCTTCCATATTTTGTAATGGGTTTTCAATTGACATTTAGACAAGTGGATTAGTAGGGGTTTTAGAGAGAGAGAGGGGGGGGGTGAATAGGTGTAGGGGGAGGGATGTTGGGGTAGATAAAGATATATAGATCATGAGGGTTAGGGGCTTTGGGAGGAACATGAAAGTTTTAGAGAAGGGGGAGATAGAGAGAGATAAAGAAGGAGGTGGGTGTTAGGGGGATGGAGGAGAGAGAAAGAAGTGGGTTTTAGGGGTAGCTGGAGGACTAGGGGATAAAGAGAATGAGAGAGGGTTTTAGCAAGGGTTAAGGGAGGAGAGAAGAGAGAGAGAGATGGGGGGTTAGTGGTATTTGTTGAAGTAGAGGTGATAGAGAGGGTGGGTTCTATTAGGGAGTAGGGGGAGAGAGAGTGAGAGAGGGGATTAGTAAGGGTTAGGTGGTGGATGTGCTAGAGAGAGAGGACGAGTGGAGTTTGTTATAGAGGTGGGAGTAGGGAGGTGAGTTTGTGTGTGTAGAGAAAGAGATAACGAGAGGGTGTTAAGGAGTAGTGAGAGAGAGGGGGGTGGGGGATAGGGGTAGGTGAATTAGTAAGGGGTTGAAGAAGTGAGTGAGAGATAGAGAGTGTGTGTGAGAGTGAGGGGGAGTTATTAGGGGTACTGGGAGCAGCAGGGCTGGAGGATTAGGGCAGAGAAAGAGATAGATATCATGAGGGTTAGAGATAAGTGGGGTATAGTTAAGGAATGGGGGATGTGAAGTGTGAGAGAGATAGAATGAGAGAGAGTGGGGGGTCTTAGTATGTAGTGGTAGAGAGAGGGGGTGGGGGATATGGGTAGGTGGATTAGTCGATTGAGAGAGAGAGAGAGAGACAAAGAGAGTAGAGAGAAAGAAATAGAGATGATGAGGGTTAGGGGTTTGGGGGAGAGAATGGAAGTTTTAAAGAATGGGGTATAGTTTAGGAATGGAGCAGTTGGCAATAGAGAGCAATAAAGAGAGAGAAGTTGTAGGGGGTAGGGGGATTTGGAGAGAGAGAGGGGGGCTAGGGGTAGTAGGAGAAGGGAGGTTGAGGGGTGATTAGCGGTAGTGGAAGGATGGAAATTGGGGGAGATAAAGAGCTAGGGATCAAGAGTTTAGCGGTTTGATGAATATCATGTAATTTTGAGAGAAGTGGGTATAGTTGAGGAGTGAGCTGGTTTAGAGAGATAGAGAGGGGGGGTAAGGAAAAGCTTTTAGAAGAAAGAGGGGGGGTTAGGGAAAGAGTGAAGGGGGTTATGTGTAGCGAGAGAAAAATATGTTAGAGGTAGACAGATATAGAGAGTTTTTGGGTTGAGAAAGACTGATATTAAAGGCAAAGAGAGAGAGACAGAGACAGAGACAGAGAGAAATTGGGCATAGGGATAGGATGTGAGTACTACAGGGTTGAGGGTAGGGATAGTTGTATGAGGATTGGGTGGATTGTAGGGAGAGAGAGAGAGAGAGAGAGAAGGAGTGTTATGTGTTTGGGGAGGATGAGATAAATTAAAGAGAAGGGGGAGTATATAGGGAGAGAGAGATATGTTGGTAGGGAGGTGGGGGTATATAGGGAGAGAGATAGTCAGGGGGTTGTTTGTTCTACGGGGTATGGGGATTAGGTGAAACATAAATAGAGGGTGGGATTATGGAGAGAGAGAGAGAGAGAGAGAGAGAGAGAGAGAGAGAGAGAGAGGATGGGGGGGGAGTGAGAGAGGGGGTTATTAATGGTTATGAGAATCAGGGGGGGAGTTAGAGGGAGGAGGGGGGTTAGTTGTATGTTTGAGAGTAGTGGGATGCATGTGTGTGTGTGTGTTAAAGATGAAGAGAGTAGCGGGGTGTTAAGGAGTAGTGGGAGAGAGAGAAAGGGCTGGGCATCAGGGGTAGTTAGATTAGTAGGAGAAAGGAAGAAAAATAGAGACACAGAGAGAGAGAGATATCCAAGTGGGTGATATTAGGTGTAGGGGTTAGGAGCGTGGTTGGGGAGATAAGGAGAAACATAGGGATAAGTGGGGACTATGCATAAGGGGGAGAGATATATAGAGAGATAGAGGGTTGTTTGGTTAGTTGTGGTAGGGGTGAGAGAAAGGGAGGGGCATAGTAAGGGTTAAGGGAGGACAACTAGAGTGTAAGATAGAGAGTGTGGGGTAGTAATGGTTGGGTGGAGGAAGAGGGGAGAGAGGGAGGGAGGAGGTGGGTATTTGTAAGGGTGGGAGTAGGGGGTGATTGTGTGTGTGTGTGTTAGAGAGAGAGAGCATGGGGGTGCTTTGGAGTAGGGGGAGAGAGAAAGGGTTTGGGGTTAGGGATAAGTGGATTAGTAGGGGAGTGATAGAGAGAGAGAAAATTAGAGAGAGAGAGATAAGGGCAGTGATTAGGGGTATGAGGGAGGAGTGAAGTTTGGGGAGAGAAATAGATAGAGATGACAAGGGTTAGGTTTTTTCGAAGGATTAGGGTAGTTAGAGAGAAGGGGGGTATAGTGGAGGAGTCAGGGGTGTAGAGTTCAATAGATAGAGAGAGGGTGGAGTGTAGAGAGAGAGAGAGAGCATGAGAGAAGGTGGGGTTGTGGTTTGTGGTGGGAGTAGCAGACAGAGAAAGGGGGGGTTAAGGAGAGAGATCAGGGGATAGTGTTAGAGAGAGAGAGAGGGTGAGTGTTTGATGGTCTGGGGAGAGAGAAAGAAATGGGGGTTAGGGGTAGGTTGAGGGATAGGGGAGAGAAGGAATGAGATAGGAGATTAGTAAGTGTTAGAGAGAGAGAGAGAGATGTTAGAGGTAGAGATATATAGAGAGGTTAAAGGTAGGGAAAGAGAGAGGGGGGTTATGAGTATAGATAAAGATATGTTATAGGTAGAGAGAGATAGAGAGTTTGATAGACAAAGAGAGGGTGGGGTGCAGAGAGAGATAGAGCATGAGAGAGGGAGAGGGGGGTGTTGGTTTGTGGTGGGAGTAGGAGATAGATAAATGGGGTGTTAGGGAGAGAGATAGCGAGCTTCTGTTAAAGAGAGAGAGGGTGGGTGTTTGAGGGTTTGGGGAGAGAGAAAGAAATGGGGGTTAGGGGTAGGTTGAAGAATAGGGGAGAGAGGGAATGAGATAGGATATTAGTAAGGGTTAGGGAGAGAGAGAGAGAGATGTTAGAGGTAGATAGAGATAAATAAGTTAAAGGTAGTGAAAGAGAGAGGGGGGTTATGAGTATAGAGAGAAAGATATGTTATATGAAGAGAGAGATAGAGAGTTCTATGGAACGAGAGAGGGTGGGGTGGATAGAGAGAGAGAGCATGCAAGAGGGAGAGGCGTGTGTTGGTTTGTGGTGGGAGTAGGAGATAGAGAAAGGGTGGGTTAGGGAGAGAGATAGGGGTCTTTTTTGAAAGAGAGAGAGGGTGGGAGTTTCATGGTTTGGGGAGAGAGAAATAAATGGGGTTTAGGGCTAGGTTGAGGAATAGGGGAGAGAGGGAGTGAGATACTATATTAGTAAGAGAGAGAGAGAGAGAGAGAGAGAGAGAGAGATGTTAGAGGTAGAGAGAAATAAAGAGGTTAAAAGTAGGGAAAGAGAGAGGGGGGTTATGAGTAGAGAGAGAAAGATATGTTATAGGTGGACATAGATAGAGAGGTTAGGGGTAGAGAGAGAGAGAGATAAATTGGGGGTGGGGATAGGATGTGAGGCCTGGGGAGTTTGGGCTAGGGATAGTGGGATGAGGAATGGGTGCATTGTAGGGAGAGAGAGAGAGAGAGAGATGTGGGTAGGGAGGTTGGGGTAGATAGGGAGAGAGATAGTTAGGGGGTTGTTATTTGTAGGGGGTAGGGGGATTAGGTGAAACATAATTATAAGGGGATTATGTAGAGAGGGGGGGGTGTTTCGTGGTAGGAGAGAAAGAGAGAGAGGGGGGAAGGAAGTTAGAGAGGGGATTAGTAATGGTTACGAGAAGTAGGTGGAAGGAGTGAGAGGGAACAGGGGCTTAGTTTTATGGTTGGGAGTAGGTGATTGCGTGTGTGTGTTTGTTAGAGATTAAGAGAGTAGGGGGGTGTCAGGAAATAAGGGTAGAGATAGAGTGGTTGTCATCAGGGGTAGGTGGATTAGTAGGAGAGAGAAAGAGAGATAGAGATAGAGAAGAGAGAGAGAGAGAGAGAGAACCAAGGGGATGATATTAAGTATAGGGGTTATGCATGAGGTGGGAGATATATAGAGAGAGATAGAGGGAGGGTTGGTTAGTGCTTATAAGGGAAAAAGAGAGAGGGGGAGATCATAGTGAGGGTTAGGGGAGGGCAAAGAGAATGAAAGAGAGAGAGAGGGGGTTAGTAATGGTTAGGTGGAGGAGGAGGGGAGTATTTGTAATGGTGAGAATAGGGGGTGAGTGTTTGTGTGTGTGTTGGTGAGAGAGAGCATGGGGGTGTTAGGGAGTATAGGGAGAGAGAAAGGGCTAGGGTTTAGGGATAGGTGGATTAGTAGGGGGTTGAGAGAGAGATAGAGAGAAGGGGAGTAATTAGGGGTTGGGGGGAGGAGTGGAGTTGGGGGATATAAAGAAATGGAGATCACAAGGTATAAGGTTCCTGGGAGGAGTAGGATTCTTAGAGAGAAGGGGTGTATAGTGGAGGAGCCCAGGGCATAGAGTTGGGAGAGATAGAGAGAGGGTGTGGTGTAGAGAAAGAGAGAGAGAGAGAGGGGGGGGGGGGGTTTAGTTTGTGGTGGGAGTAGGAGATAGATAAAGGGGAGGTTAAGGAGAAATATAGGGGGTTAGTGTTAGAGAGAGAGGGTGGGTGTTAGGGGATTTGTGGAGAGAGAAAGTAAGGAGGGTTAGGTGTAGGTTGAGGAGTAGTGGGGAGAGGGAATAAGAGAGGATATTAGTAAGGGTTAGGTGGAGGAGAGAGAGAGTATGGGGGTAGAGGGTGGGAGATGGAAAGGAAGAGGGGAAGGGGGAGGGGGGTTAGTTGTAGGGGTAGGAGTATGGTAGTAAAGGCGGGTATTTTCTAGGAGTAGGGGGTGGGGATTTTGGGGAGAGAGAGAGAGGCATGCATAGAGAGAGATAGAGAGAGGTGGTATTTTTAATGTTCAGAGTAGGGGAGATAGAGAGAGAGAGGGTGGGTTTTAAGCAGTTGGTGGAGACATTAATAGGTGAGGATTGGGGTAGGTCAAGTATGGGGATAGAGAGTGAGAGAGGGATTTAGTAACCATTAGGGATGTACGTGGGAGATAGAGAGACATAGAGAAGGGGGTTAGTTATAGGCATGGGAGTACGGAGGTGAGTGTGTCTATGAGAGAGAGAGAGAGAGAGAGAGAGAGATGTTAGGGGTAGGTGTAGGAGTAGGGGAGAGAGAGAGTGAGAGAGGATTTTAGTAAGAATTAGGGGTAGGAGGGAAGAAATAGAGACAAAGGAGTGGGTTAATGGTAGGGATGGGAGTAATGGGGTGCATGGGGGGGTTGTTAGGGAGTAGTAGGGAAGAGAAGGGTGGGGGTTATGGGTTGTTGGAGTTGGGGATTGAGAGAGATAAACATACAGAGTGATATAGAGAGAGAGATGAGGGGGTGGTGATTAGGTGTAGGGGGTGGAATGGGTTTTGGGAGGTTGAGAGTTGTTAGAGAGAATTGATATATAGTTTAGGAACGGGTAGTTGGGGGTATAGAGAGAGAAATGGAGACATAGAGATTAGGGGTAGGGTAGAGGAGGAGGGTTCATGGAGGTAGGGCTTATGGATAATGGGGGGATATATAAAGAGAGATGGAGGGGAAGTGGTTAGTGGTATTAGGGGAGAGAGCAATAGATAATGGGGCTAGTAATGGTTAGGGGAGGACACAGGGAGAGAGAGAGAGAGAGCGGGGTTACTAAGGGTTAGGGGGAGTTGGTGGGAGAGAGATAGATGTAGGAAGAGAGTGGTTTTGAGGTGGGAGTATTGGGCTGAGTCTGTGTTTTAGGGAGAGAGAGGTGGGTTGTTAGTGAGTAAGTAGAGAGAGAAAAGGGTGTTGTTAGGGATACGTGTATTAGTAAGGGTTTGAGAGAGAGAGAGAGTCAAGGTTGGGGGTGATTAGCAGTAGGTTGGAGGAGTGGATTTAGGGGAAAAAAAGAGATACAGATGAGAAGTGTTAGGCGATAGGGGACAAGTATGGAAGTTAAAGAGAATGGGGGTATATTTGAGGAGACTAGGGTGTGGAGTTGCGAGAGAGAGGGGGGTAAGCTGTAGAGAGAGAGGGGGTGGGTTGGTTAGTGTTTGGATTAGGAGAGAGAGAAAGAGGTTGGGTTAGGGAGAGAGAGGGGGGTATGGTTAGAGAGATAGGGTGTATTTTATGGGGTTTGGGGAGAGAGAAATCAATGGGGATTAGGAATAGGTGGAGTATAGGAGAGAGAGAGAATGAGAGAGGGTGTTAGTAAGGGTTAGGGAGAGAGAGAGAGAGAGTAGGTGGAAGAGTAGGGGAGAGAGAGAATTAGAGAGGGTATTAGTAAGCATTAGGGAGAGAGAGGGGGGGGATAGTGGTAGAGGGTAGGAGTAGGATTAAGTGCCTAAGTCTATAAGAGAGATAAATAGAGGAGGGTTGGGTATTAGGGGATTATAAGAGAGAGAAAGATAGTGGGGTGATTTTATGAATTAGTAGGAGAGAGGGGTTGGGGTTATGGGTAAGTGGATGAGTAGGGGTTTTAGAGAGAGAGAGATTGGGGGATGATTAGGTGTAGGGGGGGATGGAGGTTAGGGTAGAGAAATATAGAGAGACCATGAGGGTTAGCAGTTTTGGGAGGAGCACGATAGTTTGAGAGAATGGGGTGAGAGAGAGAGAGAGTTGGGTGTTAGGGGGTTGGAGGAGAGAGAAATAATAGAGGTTTAGGGGTAGGTGGAGGAGTATGGAAGAGAGAGAATGAGAGAGGTGGGGTAGGTTTTGGAATTAGGGGCAGGTGGATTATTAGGAGAGACAAAGAGAGATAGAGGCAAAGATAGAGAGATAGATACAAAGGGGTTATATTAGGTGTAGGTGTTAGGAGGGGTATTGTGGAGATACGAAGAAACATAGAGAGAGGTGGGGATTATGGATAATGAAGGAGAGATATAGAGAGAGAGATAAAGAGGGGATTAGTTAGTGGTAGTAGGGGAGAGACAAGGGGGGGGCGTAGCATGGTTTAGGGGAGGGCAAAGAGAAGGGGAGAGAGAGAGGGTGGTAGTAATGGTTAGGTGGAGAAGGAGGGGAGAGAGAGCGAGGGAGGAGGCTGGAATTTGTAAGGGTGGGATTAGGGGGTGAGTGTGTGTGTGTGTGTGTGTGTGTGTGTGTGTGTGTGTGTTAGAGAGAGAGAGAGCATGGTCGTTTTAGGGAGTAGGGGTATTAATAAAGCGGAAGGGGTTACGGATAGGTGGATTAGTAGGGGGTTCAGAGAGAGAGAGAGAGAGACAAGGGGGGTGATTATGGATAGGGGAGGAGTGGAGTTGGGGGAGAGAAAAATATAGAGATCAAAAGAGTTAGGATTTTGGGGAGTAGGTTAGTTAGAGAGAAGGAAGGTATAGTGGAGGAGTCTCAAGTGAAGAGTTGAGAGAGACACATAGAGGGTGGGGTGCAGAGAGAGAGAGAGAGAGAGAGAGGGGGGGGGGGGTTTAGTTTGTGGTGGGAGTAAGAGATAGAGAAATATGGGGGTAGGGAGAGAGATGGGGGGTTATTTTTAGAGAGAAAGAGGGTGGGTGTTCGAGGTTTTAGGGAGAGAGAAAACAATGGCAATTAGGGTTAGGTTGAGGAGTAGGGGAGAGAGGGAATGGGAGAGTATATTATTAAGGGTTATAGAGATAGAGATATGTTAGAGGTAGAGAGAAATAGAGAGGTTAGAGGTAGGGAAAGAGAGAGGGGTGTTATGAGTAGAGATAGAAAGAAATGTAATATGTAGAAAGAGATAGAGAGGTTACGAATAGAGAGAGAGAGATAGAGATAAATTGGGGGTAGGCTTATGATGTGAAGATTATGGGTTTGGGGCTAGGGATAGTTGGATGAGGAGTGGGTGGATTGTAGGGAGAGAGAAAGAGAGAAAAGGCATTATTGGTTTGGGGAGGATGAGAGCAATTAAAAAGAAGGGGGAGTATATTAGGAGAGAGAGAGAGATGTGGGAGGATGAGAGCAATTAAAGTGAAGGGGGAGTATATATGGAGAGAGAGAGAGAGAGAGAGATGTGGGTAGGGAGGTGGGAGTAGATAGGGAGAGAGACAATCAAGGTGTTGTTAGTTGTAAGAGGTAAGGGGATTATGTCAAACATAATTAGAGGGGGGATTATGGAGAGATAGAGAGGAAGAGAGAGAGAAGGTGGGGTTGTTTCATGGTGGGAGAGTAAGAGATAAAGAGAGGGGGAAGGGGGGAAGGAAGTTGGAGAGGGGATTAGTAATGGTTATGATAAGTAGGGGGAGAGAGTGAGAGGGAGGAGGGGGTTTAGTTGTATGGGTGGGAGTAAGGGGCTATGTGTGTGTGTGTTAGAGATGAAGAGAGAAGGGGTGTGTTAGGGTGTATGGATAAAGATAAAGGGGTGGGAATCAAGGGTAGGTGGATTAGTAGGAGAGAGAAAGAGATATAGAGACAAATATATATGTATATATATATATAGAGAGAGAGAGAGAGGGCCATGGGGTTGATATTAGGTTTAGGTGTTAGAAGGGGCATTGGGGAGATAAGGAGATACATAGAGAGAGGTGCAGCTTATGCATAATGGGGGAGATATATAGAGGGGGTTTTGTTAGTGGTTGTAGTGGATAATGAGAGAGGGGTGGAATAGTAATGGCTAGGCGATGAGAAAGAGAGTGAACGAGAGAGAGCGGGGGGTAGTAACTGTTAGGTGGCGAAGGAGGGGAGGGAGAGGGTATTTGTAAGTGTGGGATTAGGGTGTTTGTGTGTGTGTGTGTTAGAGAGAAAGATAATGGGGGTGTTAAGGAGTAGGGGGAGAGATAAAGGGGTAGGGGTTAGGGATAGGTGAAATAGTAGGGGGTTGAGAGAGAGAGAGAGTTAGAGAGAGAGAGAGGAGGGGAGTGATTAGAGGTAGGGGAGGAGTGGGATTGGGGGAGAGAAAGAGTTAGATACTAGGAGGATTATGGTAGTTATAAAGAAGGGGGAAGCTAGTTGCAGAGGGAGAGATAGAGAGAGGGGCAGGTTGGTTAGTGTTGGGAGTAGGAGAGGGAGAAAGAGGGGGCATTAGGGAGAGAGAAAGGGTTATGTGTAGAGAGAGACGGGGTGGGAATTAAGGGTTTGAGGGAAAGAGAAAGTAGTAGGGGTTAGGTGTAGGTAGAGGAGTAGGGTAGAGATAAAATGGAAGAGGGTGTTAGTAGGGATTAGGGGGAGGAGGGAAGAGAGAGAAGGGGGGAATAGAAAGAGAAGGGGGGGTTATTGGTAGGGATAGGAGTAGGGGAGTGAGTTTGGGAGAGAGATAAGGAGAGGAAGTGGGGTGTAGGGTATTTGAGGAGTGAGAATGTAATGGGGGTTAGGTGTAGGAGGAGGAGTAAGGGAGAGAGAGAATGAGAGAGGCTTTTAGTAATGGTTAGGGCTAGGAGGGGAGTAGATAGATAGAGAGAGAGAGAGAGAGAGAGTAGTTAATTGTAGGGTTTATAATAGGGGCTAGGAGAGAGAGAGAGAGTGGGGGCGATATCAGGGATAGGAGGAGACAGAAAGGGTTGGGGCTTAGCGGTAAGTGGATGAATAGGGGTTTGAGAGAGAGAGAGAGTTGGGGGTTGATTAGGTGTAAAGGGGAGTGAGGTTTAGGTAGAGAGAAAGATAGACATTAAGAGGGTTATGGGTTTTGTGAGCTACATGGAAATTTGAGAGAAGGGGGGTGACAGATAGAGAGTGTTAGAGAGAGAGGGGGGGTCCGGGTGTTAGGTGGTTGGATGAGAGAGAAAAAAGTGGGGTTTAGGAGTAAATGGAGGATTAGGGGAGATAGATAATGCCAGAGGGTTTTAGTAAGGGTTAGGGGGAGGAGGGAGGGATATAGAGAATGGGAGGTGTATTAGGGAGTATGGGGCTTGAGGTTTATGGGTAGGTGGATGTTTGGGGGGCTGAGAGAGAGAGAGAGAGAGAGAGAGAGAGTTTTGGGGGTTGATTAGTGGTAGAGGAAGGAGGGAGGTTGGGGGTGAGAAAGAGATAGAGATCATGAGGGTTAGGTGTTTGGGGAGGAGAATGGAAGTTTGAGAGAATGGGGTATAGTTGAGGAATGGGGTAGTTGGGAGTAAAGAGAGAGAGTGAGAGAGAGAGAGAGGGGGGGTTGTTTAGTGATGGGAGGTAGGGGTGGGGGATTTTGAGAGAGAAATAGAGGGGGGGTTAAGGGTAGTGGGAGGAGTGACATTGATGCATGATTATGGGTAGTGGGAGGATGGAAATTGGGGGAGAGAAAGAGGTAACGATTAGGATTTTAGATTTTTGGGGAATATCATGGAAGTTTGAGAGAAGTGGGTATATTTGAAGAGTGGGGGGTTTAGAGAGAGAGAGAGAGAAGGGGTATGGGAAAGTGTTTTACAAGAGCGAGGGGAGTTAGGTGTGGGGGTTGTAAGAGGGGGGTTAGGGAAGGAGAGAAGGTGGTTATGAGTAGAGAGAGTAAGTTATTTTAGAGGTTTCGAGAGATAGGGAGGTTAGGGGTAGAGAGAGAGAGATAAATTAGGGGTAGGGCTAAGATGTGACAACTAGGGGGTTGGGATTAGGGATAATGGGATGAGGAGTGTGTGGATTGTAGGGAGAGAGAAAAAGAAAGCATCTTATCAGTTTGGAGAGGATCAGAGAAATCAAAGAGAAGGGGGAGTATATAGGGAGAGATATATATGTCAGTAGGGAGGTTGGGGTAGATAGGGAGAGAGATAGCCTAGGGGTTGTTATTTTTAGGGGGTTGGGGATTAGGTGAAACATAAATAGAGGGGGGATTGTGGAGAGAGAGAGAGAGAGAGCATGGGGGTGTTTAGTGGTAGGAGAGAAAGAGAGAGAGGGTGAGAGGGAAGGGGGAAGGGAGTGAGAGAGGGGGTTGGTAATGGTTAAGAGAAGGAGGGGCAAGAGAGTGAGAGGGAGGATGGGGGTTAGTTGTATCGGTGGTATTAGGGGGATGAGTGTATGTGTGTGTGTGTTAGAGATGAAGAGAGCATGGGGGTGTTAGGGAGTAGGAGGAGAGAGGGAGGGTTTGGCGTTAGGGGTAGGTGGATTAGTAGGAGAGACAAAGAGAGATAGAGGAAAAGAGAGAGAGATAGATACAAAGGGGTGATATTAGGTGTAGGGGTTAGGAGGGGGGTTGTGGAGATAAGGATAAACATAGAAAGAGGTGGGGATTATGGATAATAGAGGAGTGATATAGAGAGAGATAGAGGGGAGATTGGTTAGTGGTAGTAGGGGAGAGATAGAGGGGGTGGGTGTAGCATGGTTTAGGGGAGGACAAAGAGAGGGTAAGAGAGAGAGAGGGAGGTAGTAATGGTTAGGTGGAGAAGGAGGGGAGAGAGAGCAAGGGAGGAGGCTAGAATTTGAAAGGGTGGGAGTAGGGGGTGAGTGTGTGTGTGTGTGTGTCTATGTTAGAGAGAGAGAGAGAGAGCATTGGCATTTTAAGGAGTAGGGGTAGAGAGAAATGGGTAGGGGTTAGGGATATGTGGATTAGTAGGGGGTTCAGAGAGAGAGATAAAGACAAGGGGGGTGATTAGGGATAAGGGGAGGAGTGGAGTTGGGGAGAGAAAAAGATAGAGATCAAAAGGGTTAGGGTTTTGAGGAGTAGGTTAGTTAGAGAGAAGGGGGGTATAGTGGAGGAGTCTCGGGTGAAGAGTTGGGAGAGATAGAGAGAGGGTGGGGTGCAAAGAGAAAGAGAGAGAGAGAGCATGAGAGAGGGGGGGCTTAACTTGTGGTGGGAGTAAGAGATAGAGAAATATGGGGGTAGGGATGGAGATGGGGGCTTATTGTTAGAGACAGAGAGAGGGTGGGTTTTCAGGGGTTTGGGGAGAGAGAAACCAATGGAAATTAGGGTTAGGTTGAGGAGTAGGGGAGAGAGGGAATGAGAGAGGATATTATTGAGGCTTAGATAGATAAAGAGATGTCAGAGGTAGAGAGAAATAAAGAGGTTAGAGGTAGGGAAGGAGAGAGGGGTGTTATGAGTAGAGATAGAAAGAAATGTTATATGTAAAAAGAGATAGAGAGGTTAGGCATAGAGAGAGAGAGAGAGATAAATTGGGGGTAGGGATAGGATGTGAGGATTAGGGGTTTGGGGCTAGGGATAGTTGGATTAGAAGTGGGTGGATTGTAGGGAGAGAGAAAGAGAGAAGGGGCATTATGGGTTTGGGGAGGATGAGAGCAATTAAAGAGAAGGGGGAGTATACAGGGAGAGATAGAGATGTGGGTAGGGAGATGGGGGTAGAAAGGGAAAGAGATAGCCAAGGTGTTGTTAGTTGTAGGAGGTAGGGGGATTAGGTGAAACATAATTAGAGGGGGGATTATGGAGAGATAGAGAGGGAGAGAGAGAGGGGGGTTGTTTAGTGATGGGAGAGTAAGAGATAAAGAGAGGGGGGGAGGGGGGGAAGGAAGTTGGAGAGGGGTTAGTATTGGTTATGATAAGTAGTGGGGAGAGTGAGAGGGAGGATGGGGTTTAGTTGTATGCGTGGGAGTAGGGGGCTCTGTGTGTATGTGTGTTATAGATTAAGAGAGAAGGGGTGTGTTAGGGACTAGGGGTAGAGATAAAGGGGTGGGCGTCAAGGGTAGGTGGGTTAGTAGGAGAGAGAAAGAGACATAGAGACAAAGAGAGAGAGAGAGAGAGAGAGAGAGAGAGCCATGAGGGTGATATTAGCTGTAGGTGTTAGAAGGGGCATTTGTGAGATAAGGATAAACATAGAGAGAGGTGTGGCTTATGCATAATGCTGGAGAGATATAAAGAGAGATAGAGGGGGGTTTGTTAGTGGTTGTAGGGGAGAAAGAGAGAGGGGGACGTAGTAATGGTTAGGGGAGGACAAAGAGAGTGAAAGAGAGAGAGCAGGGTGTAGTAATTGTTAGGTGGAGGAGGAGGGGAGAGAAAAAATGGAGGAAGGGGGTATTTGTAAGGGTGGGAGTAGGGTGTGTGTGTGTGTGTGTTTGTGCGTGTGTGTGTGTTAGAGAGATGGATCATGGGGGTGTTAGGGAGTAAGGGGAGAGAGAAAGGGGCAGGGTTTAGGAATAGGTGGATTATTAGGGGTTTGAGAGAGAGAGAGAAGGGGAGCGATTAGGGGTAAGTGGGAGAGAAAGAGGTAGAGATCACAAGGGCTAGGGTTTTGTGGAGCGGTAGGGTAGTTAGAAAGAAGGGGGGTATATTGGAGTATGGGGTATAGATTCAAGAGAGGTAGACAGAGGGTGGGGTGTAGAGAGAGAGGGGGGGTTGGGTTTGTTGTTGGAGTAGGAGACATAGAAAGGGGGAGTTAGGAAGAAAGATAGGGGGATAGTGTTATAGAGAGATAGGGTGGGTGTTCGAGGGTTTGAGGAGATAGAAATAAGAGGAGGTTATGTGTAGCTTGAGGAGTAGGGGGGAGCGGAAATGAGAGAGGATATTAGTAAGGGTTAGTGGAAGGAAGAGAGAGAGAGAGAGAGGGAGAGAGAGAGAGAGAGAGAGAGAGAGAGAGGTGGGGGGTGTAAAGGGAGGGGGAGGGAGAGGAAGACAGAGAGAGGGGGGGTTAGTTGTAGGGGTAGTAGTAGGGTAGTAAGAGATAAGGGGGGTATATTTGAGGAGTAGGATGTGTGGATTTGGGGGGGAGAGAGAGAGAGTCATGAACATAGAGGTAAGGGGGTGTAGAGAGAGAGAGAGTGGGTTTAGGGTAGACAGATAGAGAGGGAGAGATGGTGGGTTTTTAGTGGTTGGTGGAGACAAAAATAGCTGGGGATTGGTGTAGGTGGAAAAGTATGGGGGAGAGAGAGTGAGAGAGGGATATAGTAAGGGTTAGGGGTAGGTGGGAGATAGAGAGAGAGAGAAGAGGGGGGTCAGTTATATGTGTGTGAGTAGTGAAGTGAGTGTGTCTATGAGAGAGAGAGAGAGAGAGAGAGAGAGAGTTGGTGGGTGCTAGGGAGCTGGGGCAGACAAAGAAGGGTGGCTGCTGGGGTAGATGGATTAGTAGAGAGAGAGATAGAGAGAGAGAGAGTTGATGGGATGTTATTAGTGGTGGGTGGTAGGGAATTGGGGAAGGCATACAGATAGAGATCAAGAGGGCTAGGGTTTTGGGGAGGATTGGAGAAATTAGAGAGAAGTGCAGTATAGTTAAGGAGAAAGGGGTGTGTAGTAGAGAGAGAGAGAGAGAGAGAGAGAGAGAGAGAGAGGGTGATGTTAGGGGCAGGTGCAATAGTAGGGGAGAGAGAAAGTGAGAGAGGGTTTTACTAAGGATTTAGGGAGGAGGGGAGAAAGAGATATAGACGAGGGGGGTTAGTGGTAGGGGTGGGAGTAGTGGGGTGTGAGTGGGGCGATATTACAAAGTAAGGCCAGAGAGGGGGGTATTGGTTATGGGATGGTGGAGTTGGGGGTTGAGAGAGAGATAGAGAGAGAGAGATGGGGGGTCATGATTAGGCGTAGGTGGTGGAATGGGGTTGGGGGGGGAGGGTACTAGTTAGAGATAATTGATATATAGTTTAGGAGTAGGTGGTTGGGGGTAGAGAGAGAGAGGGAGAAAGAGATATTAGGGGCAGGGTAGAGGAGGAAGGTTAGGGGAGGTAGGGCTTGTGTTTAAGGGGGGGGGATATAAAGAGACAGATAGACGGGGAGTGGTTAGTCATATTAGGGGAGAGAGGGAGGGAGAAGGGGTGTATTAATGGTTACGAGAGGAAATCGAGAGAAAGAGAGAGAGGGGGGTTAGTAAGGGTTAGGGGGAGGAGGTGGGAGAGAGAGAGAGAGAGTTAGGAGGGGAGTAGTTGTTGTGGTGTGAGTATAAGGATGAGGGTCTCTGTGTGTGTTCGGGAGAGAGAGGTGGGGTGTTAGGGAGTAAGTAGAGAGATAAAGGGGTGGTGTTAGGGATAGGTGGATTAGTAGGGGTTAGAGGGAGAGAGAGAGAGGGAGAGAGAGAGTTGAGGTTGGGGGTAATTAGGGGTAGGTGGAGGAGTGTAGTTGGGGGAGAGAACGAGATAGATATCGGGAGTGTTAAGGGATTGGGGATGAGTATGGAAGTTAAAGGGAAGGTAGGTATAGTTAAGGAGTCTAGGGTGTGGAGTTTGGAGAGAGAGAGAGGGGGGTAGGGGTAGAGCGAGAGAGGGTTGGTGTTAGGGAGTTTACGAAGATTAAAATTAGTGGGGGTTAGGGGTAAAGGAGGGAGAGAATGAGAAAGGGTGTAAGTAATGGTTGAGGGAGAGAGAGAGAGAATTAGACAGGGTGTTAGTTAGGGTTAGGGGGGAGATAGGGAGGGGGGGTAGGGTAGTGGTAGGGGTAGGAGTATGTGAGTGAGTGTGTAAGATAGATAAGGAGAGGAGGCTTAGCTGTTAGGGGGGTTATAGGAGAGAGAAAGCAATGGGGGTTAGGCATATTTGGAGGAGTAGGAGAGAGAGAGAATGATAGAGGGTTTTAGTAAGGGTTAGTGTGAGGAGGGGAGAGAGATAGAGAGAGAGAGGGAGGGTTAGTTTCAGGGGTAAGATTAAGGGGTTGAGAGAGAGAGAGTGGGGGGTGAGGTTTAAAAATTAGGGGGAGAGAGGGGTGGGGGTTATGGCTAAGTGGATGAGTAGGTGTTTGAGAGAGAGAGAGAGAGAGAGAGATATGGGGGGGGTGATTAGTTATACAGGGATGAGAGAGGTTGGGGTAGAGAAATATATAGATATCATGAGGGTTAGGGGTTTTGGGAGGAGCATGACAATTTGAGAGAAGGGGGTGAGTGAGAGAGAGAGAGAGGTGGGTGTTAGGGGGATAGAGGAGAGAGCAAGATGTGGGGTTTAGGGTTAGGAGGAGGAGGGGAGAGAGAGAGAAAGGGGGCCTAATGGTAGGGGTAGTAGCAGAGGTGAGAGAGAGAGAGGGTGGGGGAATGCTATTAGGGAGTAGGGGGAGAGAGAGGGGGGTGGGGATTATGGGTAGGTGGATGTTTAGGGGGTTGTGTGTGTGTTTGTGTGTGTGTGTGAGAGAGAGAGAGAGAGAGAGAGAGAGAGTGAGAGAGAGAGAGAGAGATGGGGGATGATTAGAGGTGGGGGGAGGAGGGAGGTTGGGAGAGAGAAAGAGATAAATATAATGAGGTTTAGGGGTTCGGATATGGAGGTTAATAGAGAAGGGGGTTATGGTTGAGGAGTGGGGTGGTTTTTAATGGCGGGAGAGTGAGAGAGAGACAAAGGGAGAGAGAAAAGTGGTAGGGGGATTAGGAGAGAGAGGGGTTAGGGGTGGGTGGAGAAGGAGGGGGGTTATGAAGAGAAAGACGGGGGTTATGAGTCGAGAGAGAGAGAGAGAGAGAGAGAGAGAGAGAGAGAGATGGGTGGTAGGGGTAGGTGGGTGAGAACTAGGGAGTTAGGTGTAGGGAGAGAGAGAGGGGTAGGGACATGGGGATGATGAGTGGGGTGTTGGTGGAGAGAGAGAGAGAGAGAGAGAGAGAGAGAGAGAGAGATTATAGGTTTGGGTATAAGGATGGAAGTTAAAGAGAAGGGGGGAGTATAGGGGGAGAGAGAAAGAGGGATGCGAAAGGAGGTAGCGATAGATAGATAGATAGACATATAGAAAGAGATAGATGGTGGGGAGTTGGATATTGGTAGGGGAAGTAGGGTTAGGAGAAACATAAAGAGAGTAGGGGGATTAGGGTTAAGGGAGAGAGAGAGAGAGAGATGATGGGGGTAAAGAGAGAAATATGGAGAGAGGGATATTTTATGGGGTTTGGTGAGATAAAAAGGGGTGGGGTATAGGGGTAGGTGGAGGATCGGGGGGGATTAGTAAGAGTTAGGGAGGGGAGATCGAGGAAGAGGGAGAATGGAGGTTAGTTGTGTGGGTGGGAGTAGGGTTGTGTGTGTGTGTGTGAGAGAGAGAGAGAGAGATAGAGAGAGAGAGAGAGAGTGGGGTGGTGGTAGGGAGTAGAGGGAGAGAGAGAGAGAGCGGTGGGGGCTAGGGATAGGAAGAGGAGTAAGGGTTTTTTTTAGAGAGGTAGAGAGGGTTTTTGTTGAGTAGAGGGAGAGAGGGTTTTTGTTGAGCAGAGGGAGAGAGAGAGAGAGACGCGTGGGGATAAGGGGTAGGTGGAGGAGTGGGGGTTGAGAGAGAGAGAGAGAGCCACGGGTGGTGATTAGGGGTAATGGGGAGGAATGGGTTAGGGGATAGAAAGAGTTAGAGATCAGGAGGGTTAAAGGTTTTGGGAGGAGTAGGGAAGTTAGGGAGAGGGGGTGTGTACTTGAGGAATGGTTAGGTGCGGAATATATATATATATATATACAGAGAGAGAGAGCGAGAGAGGGTGTTTAGTGGTAGGGGATGGTTATTATAAGAGATAGAGAAAATGTGGGTAAGGGTTAGGGAGATTATGAGAGAGAGAGAGATGGATAGATAGAAAGAGGGTGTTTAGTTGTAGAAGTAGGAGAGAGAGAGACATGGAGTTTAGGGAGAGATAAGGGTGTTAGGGATAAAGAGAAGGGAGGGAGAGGGTAGGTGTTAGGGTGTTGGGGAAGAGTGAAAGGGGTGGGGTTGAGGGCTAGTTGGAGGATTAGGGAAGATAGAGAGTAAGATAGGGTTTTAGTAAGGGTTAGGGGGAGGAGGGGAGGAAGAGAGAGGGAGGAGGGGGGCTATTTAAGTGAGTGTGTGTGTGTGTGTGTGTGAGAGAGAGAGAGAGAGAGTGAGAGAGAGAGAGACGGGAAGTGGTGTTAGGGATTAGGAGGAGAGAGAGGGGGGTGGTGGTTAGCTGTAGTTCGGGTGATTAGGGGTAGGGAGGAGGGAGGGGGATTAGGGGAGAGAAAGAGATAGAGATCACGAGGGTTAGAGGTTTGGGGAGTAGGGAAATTAGAGAGAATGGGTGTATAATTAAGCAGTTGGAGTATAGTTAAGAGTTATAGGGTTTTGGTCTTAAGGTTCTTAATAGTTATAGTGACTAGGAGTGGGGCTATCAAATTTAGGTGTTACATGTGTTAAGGTTTAATATTAAGGGCCATACAGACTACAAAGGTTTAAATTTAAAAGGTTTAGGACTTATAAATGTTAAAATTAGTAGTATTTATAAATGTTATGTTCTAAAAGTTGGTGATTACAGGTTATACCGGTTAGATGATATAATGGCTAAAGTTTCTAAGGTTTAGAGGGGTATGTCTTATAGGGATTAAAGTAGATAAGGGTTATAACATAAAATGTTGTAATAAGGTATAAGTATATGGTATAATTACTAAGGAAAGATGTACTAACTCCTAGGTTGCATGAATAGAGTGTTAACAAAGGGGGGTCCCTCGTTAGACCACTTTAAAAACCTTGTGTAGACATGGTCGACCACCCAACTTGGGGCGTACTGGGAGGGCTTCTCTGGGAGTTCCCTCTCTCCACCTATTACTAGCGCAACGGCGTCCCAGTTCCCAGTTACAACAAAGGCACATGTGTCAAGATGCCGAGTTAGGAAATTGTTTCCAGGCAATTTCCCAAAATGGTCCTTTGAAAATACCCTACTCAAGACTTTCAATAGAAATCCTATGGCCAACATACCAAATTAAACACTATAAGAAATATGTATACAATTTAATATCCATAAAAAAATATTTTCTACAATCTTATTAATATTTAAATACTCCAATTAAATTTATATATAAAAGATAGATATGTTAATAACCATAAAAAACACATTTAAAAACATTTCATATCATTAAAAGCCAACATGATAACAATAATCTAAAAAAAAATTAAACTATTTCAACGTGACAACAAAATAATGAGTATTCTATCACAGCATATAATATATATAAAATCAATTTCAATGAAACAATTACTAATATTTTGCAAACTTAAGGAAAAGCTGATTGTGCAAAGATATTTCACTTTTGATTGGCTATAAAAGGGGTCAGCATTAAGGAAAAAAGGTAATTAGATCAAATGCTTGAACATTTATCCCGAGGAAGCAAAAAAAATTGACTGCATTTAAGATTTGAGCAAATATTTATACTAAAAATACTTTAATTATTTTCCAACTGTGGCTGGTACATACTTGTATAGCTGCAGGCTGGTAAATAGACCCTTCCCATTATAGTTGGGACTGGTAAATAGCTCCCTTACAATATAGCTCAACGGTGTAAGAGCCCGTAAATATAGGTGCTGCCTCCTAAATCCTTGTAAGAGAATTCAAGTAATGCAGGTATCAACACACCTCGATCTCCATCTTTTTTATTTACCTCCTAAACCTGTACGAGTAGTTGGTCTCCTAAGGTAGGGATTAGGGATTCTGAGGGATGCGCAAATATTAATTTTACATTATGAGAAGGATAAAGTAAGCAGAGTACCGAGTAACGTTTAACAATTAATGATAAACCATTTAAAAGTATATCAATTAGGACTTCCGTGATAGAATCAATTCGGAGAAGAAGCATGGAAGGGTTTGTTTACCCTAGAGTCCAACCATATGCAACTTATGCAACTTAAAATTAAGATAGAATATTAAGTTGTCGAGTTGGTTTTGGATTGTGTTTTTTTTTTAATATTGAGTTTTTTAAGATAGAATATCTGTAATTGATATATACTTATTTATTAATTTTTTAATATATATATTGAAGTATTAATTTACTAAAAACCAAAGAAAATAGGCAATAATTAATACTAAAGTATTATGTTAAAATTCTTCAACTCTAAAAGAATTGGATCATTTTTTTTAACAAAATTGAAATCATTTTTGAAAATTGAAGAGATAAAAAAATTATCTCAAAAAATTTAAATTTATATTATTCAGCTAAAAAATAATAAGATCTTAATTAAATACTTCAAAGGAATTAATTACCTGGATTGATACTCAAAGATTACTCATTAGTCTATGGAAAAAATTATCTTATCTAATGAATGATTTTTTTAGAATGAAGGGAGAATTATGATAGAGGTTTTTTAAATAATTTAATAATGAAATATAAGATTTTTACACATTTTTTCAATTTTGAAAATATGAAATAAGAATAGAATCAAACATTATATAAAACAATAATAATTTTTAAATTTATCATATTTTATTTAATATAATTATTATTTAAAAAATATTTTCTTATACTTAAGAATTCTTATTATTATGTGTAAGTATTATATATATGCATGATTTACAATCATGATTGTGGATTTGAAAGTATTATATGAACTATATCCATTAAATTAATTATTCAGTTTAGTTGAAAGATTATCTTTTGAAATTATTATTTTTGAATTTTATAATTTTTACAATATAATTTACTTTTTATTTTTTTTATTCAAAATATTTATTTTTTAATTTTCTCCCTTCTTAACTTTTAAAACTTTATTTTTTTAATTCTTTTCATTACTTTGTTTAGCCTCAACTTTGTTTATTGTAAGGACTTGATATATAGCACTATAATTGTATTATGATATAATAGTATTATAATAATAATAAAAACATAATTAAAAACAAACCATCATAGTAAACAAATTATATAAAAAACATAATAACAAAAAATCATAATAAACAAATTATATTAAAAAAACATAATAGTAAAAAATCATAATAGGTTTTAGTGTTCAGGTTTCATTCAATATGTGTAGTCAAAACCCTAGTAGTTAATTAAACATAATAACAAGGGTGAGTGGAACCTCGCCAGCAAGATTCCGTGGAAGCTCTCACGGTATCACATGAATATAATTCTTAATTATATAATACAATAAAAATATAACACCTAATATAATATATAATAATGTGAAGCTTCGAGAAGGAAATTGTACCTGTTTCACATTCTTTTGCATTTGGGTGTGCAGGCGATTCAGCTATTATCGATTTTATTGCTCAAATATTTCAGGCGCTGCTACTTCTACCCTCGGCCAACGAAACACAGTGCCTCCTCCATAATTCCTTTAGTTCTGTGATTAAAAATTAACACCATTAATTCAGAAGCTAGAAATCTAATTTCCATACACGGATTTATAGCCACCAAAAAATCAGCTCATGGTGGATTCAAACTCTTTCACTTATGAAACAATTTACTGCATTCATTAAGGCGAATGTGTGTGCATTCATTAAGGCGAATGTGTGCAGATACAAAAACACAGAAATTGCGAACACAGATACAAATTCTCTTCAAAACACAGAAATTACGAACAAAGATACAAATTCTCTTCAAAACACCCTATATTCTAGTTCCTTTGATATAAATCACAAGCATCTGTTTATAATTTACAGAAATAAGGAAATTATCACCAGATATTAACAGCTTAGTTCCTTTGATATAACTCACAACTTTATCATCAGCATCCACCTGGGTAACCCTTTTTTTAGTTCCTTCGATATAAATCACAAGCATCTGTTAAGTTACAGAAATAAAGAAATAATCACCAGATATTAACAGCACTAGCAAGAAATAAAAAAATAAAGAAATAATCACCAGATATTAACAGCACTAGCAAGAAATCACAAAGTGAAGGAAACGAATTTATAACAGTAGCATTTATTAGAAAGCAAGAAAGGAAGGTCCATCTCTGATGGCAGGCGGCGGGAGCCGAGCCCACGAATATATATGATATTATTAAAATGGAGTAAAAGAAAAAAAATAAACTGGAAATTATGAAAAGTATGTGAATACATGAATGCTTGGATCGGGATAAAAGAACCTGACCAGCCCCTAAGCCAAAACCCATGAATTGCCTAAGATAAACGAAGAAAACAAAAAAAATAGGATTAAAGGATATGTTGCCGGATTCGGGGTGTTGCTCACTCGGAAACTATATATAATTTCAATGGTCCTCGAACTCATGCCACAGGTTCGATCCTTATTGGCCTCCACGTCAAATGCCCTTTCTGGCTCTCTTCACCGCCATCGGCCCATTATCCTCGAACTCACGTCGCAGGTTCGATCATTCTTGACCTCTACCACCCGCAAGGCATCGGCCTCGAAAACCGATTAATCCTTGTCCCAACCTGACAGCAAGAAAACGGTGTAAACAAAGAAAAACAAAATATAACACACAACCCAACTCACAAATAGACAAAGGCCTGCATAGAAATATACCCAGAGATGAATTTGACGTGCAAATTGCTGTGAAAAATCAGGATCCTCGCACGCAGGTTTGATCCTTCTGGCTTTCTCTTCACTGCCATCAGCTCGTGGTCCACCCGCAAGGCATCGGCCTTGAAAATCAGGTTCATTTTCTTCTTCATCAACTATTTTCTATTTCCTTGCTCGAATATCTCAGTCATTGCTACTTCGGCCCTCAATTGTTGAAGCCATGAACAACAAAGTGCCAACAAAAATCAAGTCAGACTAAACGCAGAATTTTCATAGACAAATTATAATTGAAATTGAATAAGAACACAAAAAGGGAAGAGAAAAAATTACAATAAGATCTATTTACTCCTTATAACAAAATAACAATACTGACCAGCATATACGATTTGGCGTCTCATATACAATCCAGAACGATTTGGCAGTGAATTTGCAGTTAGTGAATTGATCCTACCAACATGAAAAGCACCATCCACTCCAATATTCTTGAAAAGCACCATCCACTCCAATGGATTTTTGTGAATCGTGACAGAAGACGAACCGCGCAGCGTTGGATTTCTACCTGGGCAATATTGGACGACTGTAATCATGTTATTGCGTTGCAGGAGAAGAATTTATCTTGAGCATTTTTTCAAACGGCTTTTCTTACTTTACTTTAGCATTTTTTTCAAACGGATTTTCTTACTTTATTATGACTCTCAAACGGCTTTACAACTACTTTGTGAGTGGAGTGGAAGCGTTATTCTCTCTTCTACAAGTCGCTCGTCTCTTCTACAGTAAATTCATTTTTTATGCGTAAATTCGATTTTTCCATGATTTCCAGATCCAACGGTTACATCAAATTCAAATTAAACGTGATTTTTCCATAATATCCAGATCCAACGGTTGCATTATTGTTGTGTAAAAAATTCAAATTAAACTTAACAGAAATGTCAGTCGATTTTTGTTAAATATCCAATGCTTGATTTTGTTTTTTGTATTGATATGTTAATACCAAAACTGTCAGAGGTGTCAGAGATTTTGTTTTTATTTGTAATGATGATGCACCACATACATTCTGCACATGCATTTAGAGATGCATTAAGATAAATTATAAATTATCTTAATTTATAAACTATTTGTGTATGCTATGTTAGTTATTTTGTTTTGTTTTAAAATAATTTATTTATAACATTTCTGTATACTCTGCTAATTATTTTATTTTATAAATTTTCATTAAATATGTTTACAAACAAATAATTATAATAATATCTAAAAAAATTATTTTTCTTTTAATAATATTAATTATGTTTTCTACAAATTGTCTCTTGGTCCCTTCGATTGTCCCTTCGTCCCTTCGATGCACAACTAGTTAGAGTTCATTCTTATTTTGGTAAGTTTCAATTTTTCCTTCGATGCACAAGAGTTCATTCTTATTTTGGTAAGTTTCAATTTTCTCTTTCGATGCACAAGAGTTAAGAAAACTAGTTAGAGTTCATTCTTATTTTGGTAAGTTTCAATTTTTCCTTCGATGTACAAGAGTTCATTCTTATTTTGGTAAGTTTCAATTTTCCCTTTGGATGCACAAGAGTTCATTCTTATAATTTTCCTTTTAATAAAGATATTTTTGATATTTTAACACAAACTTAATGGAATTGTAAAGTAACCCAAATTTAGCAATTAGTATTTTAGTGAATTTCAAAATTCAAACTTAATGGAATTGTAAAGTAACTCAAATTTAGCAATTAGTATTTTAGTGAATTTCAAAATTCAAACTTAATGGAATTGTAAAGTAACCCAAATTTAGCAATTAGTATTTTAGTAAATTTCAAAATTTACTTTTTACAGCACATGTTAAATATAATTAAATCACCTTTAGTCAAATCATAACTAAAACATCCAAGTTCAGTAAAAGACCATTTAGCTAAATCGCTACTATTCCTAAACCTCCATGGAGTACTTTGTGTCCTTCCTCTAAGTAATATCGCATCCATGAAGTACTTTGTGTCCTTCCTCTAAGTAATATTGCATTCCTCTAAGTTATATCGCATTCCAAAGCATTCCTCTAAGTAATATCGCATTCCAAAGAGTAATATCGCATTCCAAACATCTTCTATTGATTTCTTACTCGATTTCTTTCTCTTTTAACTTTGTGTCCTTCCTCTAAGTGATATCGTATTTCAAACATCTTCTATTGATTTCTTATTCTTTTAATGCATACATTTAACCTGCAACAAGATTATCATACCGAAAATTCATAACATTAATCCATGGCATTTATAATTTATTAGATACATCTAGATACAACAATACACACCAGAAGAAAATTGATGACAGTAATCCATAGCATTTATAATTTATTAGATACATCTAGATACAACAATACACACCAGAAATTGATACAACATACCCATTGGGACAGCTTAAAGATCTGCCGAAGTAATGTTCGCCTCTCCGAAGCATAAAATATAAGAATAATAGTGGGATAGGCGCCATTCTGCATTGGAAACAATCGGCGCTCGCGCTCTTTCTCCATTATGGAGACAACAAGAATAAAAAGAAGAGTGTGACGATCTTCATGATAGTCTAAGGTGTAGCAAACATTAATTCGCCACTAAAATAATATATCCCCTTCTTCCATGGGGAAATGCGTTACCTTATTTAAGGACATAAGGTATGGGTACCAATAAATCTAGTATTTACAAAAAAAACATAATTACCTTTTTAACAAAAGGTTTTGGTACCTATTCTTCCCTTTTATAGAAAATAAGCTATTGTCTAACATATCTAAAGACAAACCCTATAACCAATAAATTATAATAATAGGCTAATGTCAAAGTAGTCTCCATGACTATTTTAGTAATTATTTTGTTTATATGCTATCATATAGATTGTAAGAGTTTAGTATTTACTTGTAAAGAATAAATTATTATGTGCTTAGGAATAAGCCTAGCTCTTTAGAATTTCATCTAAATATTTTTAACCATGAGGTTACAAGGATTATATATATATATATATATAACCCCTTGGAATCCTCTGTTGAAACTAGGATGTCAAGGACTTTAGGGAGTATCGTCACTCCCTTATCTTTTATCTTGTCATCTTCTCGAAGAGTAATAATTTGTCTCTTTTACCTTTATATTTATTTAAAAGAAAAGGTGATTATAAGGTGAAATTCCTTACCAAGGATTTAGCTCATCCTTTTACTCAACGATGTGTCTCTCCCACCTAAAGTTAATTATTAGTTAACCTACTTGAGTGTACTCTTGCAGATTTGTGTCTTATCAAGTGGACGTTATTAGTTCACTTTTCCCTAATTACCTATAGGTATCAAGGTGACATAGGTCATCGTCGACCTATCTCCTCTAGTGCATTTCAATTGCCCATCGTGTAGTTGCAACTCATAAGTTTTAATGAACTAAGTCTACCATCTGTGCTTACAATCTTTAGGAAATAAACATCACTAGGTACAACGTTTACTGGTGGGGCCTTGGCCTTGAGCTCCTCACGAGAAATGATTACAAATAATTATTTATACAAGTTAAATAGGTCAAAAAAGGAGGGATGTTACATAGTCCTCCCCTTAAGAATAACACTGTCCTCGGTGTTCACACTTTTCGAAAATTCACCAACTCTTCTGGAGTCGTCCTTCTTTAGTTCCTTTGTCGTCTCTCCTTTCTTTTTCTTGATCATCCTCAAACTCTCTTGATTTTCATATGTCTTCATGGTTCATACTTCTTTCACAACCTGCACAGTTGTATAGATCATACCAGATCTTCCAACAATTTTCACTATACATAAGTATATAAAATGTCAAATAGTAAATGTTAATTATTTATCATTTATCCTCATCCTTGAGGCAGATTTGCTTATTCTAGAATTCGTAACTCCCACACATAAAGACATCCATTAGTCTTCAATACAATTCATTAATATTGGTCATATCATAACACAATCTTTCAACAACATTTGGTTGATTATCAAACTCTCCCATGAGTTTGGAATTTCAACAGTTCCTCTGTTGTACAGAGAACTCTAGCTCGAGTTATGTTCTTTTGAAACTTAGAAGGTCAAACTTGCAAACAGAAAACTCTCTGTAAAACTCAGTAGAATAATCAGAAAATCTCGCTCTGCAACTCATTAGTTAGCATTCCCCTCATCGAATCTTCTTATGTACAAATCACAAGGAAAAATCCAGTGAGCCTCCTGCCCAATTCAATGGATTAAATTTTCCTCGGTCTTTGGGTCAGTATAACATTCAACGAGCCACCTGCTCTATTCCACTTCCATGGGGAACATGACCACAATTGTTTTTAGGGAAGTTGCCTCCTGCAACTGCTAGTGAGTGAGTGCAAGATGCAGCCATTCTGCTTGAGTTCAGGAAATATTCTTTTCCCCTCAAACCTTCTCGTTCGAGTCCAGGAAATATTCACTTTTCCCCTCAAACCTTCTCGCTTGAGTCCAAGAAATATTCTTAGTAACGATCATTTATTATTTCTTGCATGCACATATAACATAATATTAACATATATTCACCTATCATACTCTTTTCATTTTCATGATTACACATTATCAATCATAAGTCTTACCACCAAAAATTTCGAGTAAATCATTACTTACTCTTGAGCGATTTAGCTCAACTTATCTGTATAAGTGCTTTTATAATCTACATTACTCCTTGATCATGAAATTAGTCTCTGTTTAGTATCACTACCTGAAATGTTAGTATAAATAAAAATTTATTTGCTTCAATTGCTTAAAAATTGAACACATTAGTTGCATAGCTTGTGCATCCTCTTCTCTTCATCTCGATGTAAACTCTTCAATATCCTTAATATGAGTCGGAGGTTGGATCTGTTGAAAACATGTTAGTATCAAAGTTTAAAAATTTTAGTTTCATATAGATTCATTTCAAACTGAGACTTATCATCTAGAGATAAGATCCCATGCTCAATCAATCACAACAACATTAGAATTCTTCTAAAATCAAACTATTAACAAGATCTTGATACTCATTAACCTATGTTAGAAAATATAATTTACTCTATCTGGGGTCTATCATAATGTATTTCCAAACTAAGATTAGTTTAATCCCCGAGGAATATTGCTTGCAAATTCATACAATATTACACCTTTATCCTTAAAAATTCTAGTAACAATAAGGAATCCTGAAATGAATTACAATTGATGTTAAGTAATGAATTCTTTAACTTTTGTGGCAATTTGACGATTCTTCATAAGAGTAATATTCAAACACATCATCATTTTTAGCACATGAATTTGTTCCCATCCTTAACTTATAACCTAGTATGTCAAATTAAGCTTAATATACTTTCTCATCATAAATATATTTAAGCTTACATCTCATCAAGGGATGAGAGAACTACCAAAATTAAACCTGAACTCTTTTTCTAACTATTATACAACCCAAGTTATATGATTATAAGATGTAATTCTTTATATAATACTTCACCTGTTCCTTCATCGTGCATGGTTCACATGATGAGTATTTAGCTTCATATACTTTCCTAAACATTAGACCCCATAATGATCATTCTAGGAATTTACTCTCTAGTCTACACACTTCTATCATTAGATTCGAATGAATCATTACATATATCTTTTAATGAAACCTCTTTAATATTCTAAGTTGGCATTGAAAGGATATAAGGCAATTTATTTATTTATTTTTTTCCCTTTTTACACCAGACACCAATAAGACAAACTAGAAGAAGATGCTCCATATTAAGTTATAACTCCTACATATACAATCAAACAAGGGAACGTATAATGCTTCTATTCTTTTAAACAAGATTACTAAACAAAACAAACCATTTTTAATTTCCCATGTAATTCACTTGGAAATTAGTTACCTTATCTTATAAAGTAACACACTGCATCTTTCATAATCAACATGATTTTCTTGTCCTACTCCAAGAAAAACTTACTATAAGTTAAGAACTTTACAGAATAAGACAAATGTAAATATAACCAACTATCTATCATCAATTTTATGGATCAATCTTGTACACATAACCTATCATGATGATTACATTTATGTATAATAGGAGAACTATCATAATGTCATCATGTTTATCTCCTACAATTATATTAGACTATCTCAAAGGTCAGTAGTGGCAACAATTTCATATGTGCATGAACAAAATCCAACGTGACATTTAACTAAAATTTATGTGCTTCATAAATTTAATTACAATGACCATAAGGTTTTTATTGCTATATCTTACATTTATTATGAAGGGTTTTACAATAACATAACTCCACCTATATTTTCATAAGCTTTACTTAAATGACATAAACTAACTTCTTCATCTTTAAAGGCAAGCGAAGAAAAATGCATTAGTTTTTAACAACAATCCCAACAATTACATAGAAATGAAAGACCAGATACACTTATCTTTACTCATTTTGAGACCTTGAAGTTTAAATCCATTGAAAATTCTCCCTCATCCGGTCCAATCCATGCGTCAAAAACCAAAACAATAACAACTTTAATAGTCTTCATAATTATTTATCTCATGTTGAGCCCAATAGGCCCGAGTATTGTAACCTAATGCTCTGATACCATATGTAAAGCACCCCAAATTTAGCAATTAGTATTTTAGTGAATTTCAAAATTTACTTTTAACAGCACATGCTAAATATAATTAAACCACCTTTAGTCAAATCATAACTAAAACATCCAAGTTCAGTAAAAGACCATTTAGCTAAATCGCTACTATTCCTAAACCTCCATGGAGTACTTTGTGTCCTTCCTCTAAGTAATATCGCATTCCAAACATCTTCTATTGATTTCTTACTCTTTTAATGCATACATTTAACTTGCAACAAGATTATCATACCAAAAATTCATCACATTAATCCATGGCATTTATAATTTATTAGATACATCTAGATACAACAATACACACCAGAAGAGGACATACAAGTAATTGATACAACATACCCGTTGGCAAAACAATGAGACAAAATTTCAAACACACATAAAGTTGATCGAGACAAAGATATAGGTGGTTCACCCCGACTGGGCTACGTCCACAAGGCAGAGGTCATTTTATTATTCATCAATTCGATGAGTTACATCTTGCAACAAATTGTTTCTATATCTTCTATTCACTTTTCCATAGCCTCTACCATAGAGAGAACTATAATAGACCATTGTCCACTTTTCCATAGAAGTACAATAATTCTATGGAGACTTTTCCAGGCGTTTAGCCGAATATAAAGGAAAGAAAAAAAAACATACATCCCATCAGAAACTCAAAAAACTTAACTACCTTTCCTGCGACCTTCCCACAGGGGCTTCGCTAGAAGGAAATATAATATCACATTCATTCATACTGCGGTATTAAATATTCATGAAAACCTAAAAATTATATTGCTTATATATTAAGGGGAAAAAGGTTTTTTTATTTAATGTAACAATACGAAAATACTTTGGGGTCTTTTTTATATGGGCGGGCTGACAAATATCCACCAAATGGAGATGGCGAGATCACGGCGGGATGAGAAATCAGGAAGAGTCAGGGCTGGGGCTTACCAGTACGCAGGGAAATCGTGTCTTGACGAATGCTTAAGAACAGGGGGTTTCGTGGTGAAGTGGGTTTCCAATTGATCATAGTCAAGAGACAGTGGTCATTTACATCCAATTGTTACCCATAGCACTTAGACAGTTGTTACCAATAGCACTTAGACAGTTGTTACCAATAGCCTTGGGAGGCTCTAAGCCTCCAGGGCCTATTATAGGCCCTCAATAGGCCTTGGGGGTTTGAATACCCAACCACTTGTGCGTATTACAGGCATTGGGAGGTTTAGTCAGCCTCTTAGAGCTTGTTACAAGCCCTGGGAGCTTGGATACCTAGCCCACAACAGGCTTAGTCAGTGATTGGGGAGTTGTAACATGCACTCTAAATGTTGCACTATGTGCATTGGCTCTAGTGACATACAAGAAGTGATCTCCTATCTCTTCATTAGACCATTAGATGTTGCAAATCATAATAATATGTGGTTGAGTAATTGCATTATGGGTGAAGTAATGTGCATCCACAATATACATCGAAAGAAGCAAGGTGCATTGTAGAATGCATGTGGGGTCATAAGAGGGGTATAATATCAATATAATAGGTATAAATATAAAGGGGTGTAAAAAATGTTAATGAAAAAATTGATACATACAATATCTAGTGAAAATAGGGATTTTTTTAAATTGGGAAGGCATATTAGGAGGGGGTGAAAAAACTAATTTTGGAAGGTATGTTCCAATATTTAGTGAAATTAGGGGTATTGTTTCATATGCCATGAACGAACATGCTATGATGGCAATTTATTGAGTGAAGCCCCCGTAGACCTTCCTTAGGGTACAGGATTAATATGTAAAACATTCATGGATTTAGGTAGATAATTCCATCTAAAATGAAACAAGGTTATTTTAAGGTTTCGATCGAAGGTCGGATCTATCAACACTTTAACAAATGTCTAGTTCTATAAACATTATCTACTATCAGATATTTGGGCTGGTGCAAGCTAATGCTGGCCACTCATGACGCGCTAGTCGCAAGGGACTTCTGGAAAAACAGAAATCTGAATGTCAAAAAGCAATATTAGAGATACCTACACAACTTTTTGGAATATGGTGCAAGAAGATCAAACGTAGAAAATCGGATTACCTTCCGGAATATATAAATATTATTTATGGAAATTAGGTATAACTCCCCAAAAATGGGGTTCTCCTAAGGTTGGCATGTTATTTTTTTAAGAAAATATAATGAATATGTTTGCGTTAGCCCTCTGGTTCAGTATTCAAATGGTGGACTTTTGTTAACAAAATTATATACGGTCGTAGATAACAGGCCGTTCTAGTGCAACGTTATTTTTCCATATTTATTTATGTTAATTTTCTTTATTTTTTAATTAAGGAAGTTAGCCCATCCCTAAAATGATGAGGCCCAGCATTAGCCCTCGATATCATGGTCTTAACCTAATCAATCAACAAATTTTTTTTTTTTAGGATGTATGTTTTTGTGTGTACTTGTGTGGGTTCTTTTCCATTTTCAAAATAGGTGAGCCAATAAAAAGTTATAGATGGAAGAAATAACCTACTCTTTGTGTAAGATTGACGTTAGTGCAATTGAAATTAACTAAAAAATAGGAACAAATAATAGTTTTAATAAAAAATTACATATTCGGAATCTGCACACATAGTTCTACAAGTGTGTGCAATTTCATTTGCAGTGGACAAGTGTAGCATATGCAGAATCATGCTCGAAACAGAAGAAGTTATAGAATAAGATGTATTTTGTGATAAGATGTATTTTTTAATATTATTATATGTATTTTGGCAACCCGAACCTAAAACCATAGTAGCCAAGTCATCCACCACATTGGTGGGAAACGAATTACCCGCCAAAATTTAAAAACTAAACTTGCGCGTGCGCGTGTATTTAAAAAACGCGTACGCACAAAATGGAGCGCACGCATCCAAGAACGCGTACGCATCCAAATGCGCACACGCGCAAAATGGCGTGTGCACTTTGTTTTTACTAAAGTTTGAAATTTTCCATATTGATTAAATAATTTTATAAAATATATATTTTTTAATAATTAATAATGTTTTAAATTGAATTAAATTAAATTTATATGGTGAGGATGAGGAGGAGGATGGGGACGATGACGATGATGTTGATGATGATGATGGGGATGATGAGGATGAGGATGATGGGGATGATGACGATGATGTTGATGATGAGGATGAGGATGATGGGGATGATGACGATGATGTTGATTACGAGAATGAGGATGATGATGTTGATGATGACGAAGATGATTATGATGATGACGATGGAGATGATGATGATGACGTGGATGATGACGAGGACGAGGACGATGATGATGAGGATGATGATGATGATCATATTCTTCATCATCAGCATCATCATCTTCATCTTCGTACTCATCTTCATCATCATCCTCCTCCTCTTCATCATCATCATCATCTTCGTCATCATCATCATTATCAATGATGATGATGATAATTATGATGATGACAAAGATGATGATTGAAGATGATGATGTTGACGATGATGATGATGATTGATAATGATAATGATGACGAAGAAGATGATGATGATGATGATGATGATGAAAATGATGATGATGTTGATGATGATGAGGAACAGGGTGATGACAACGATGATGATGATGGAGATGATGATGATGATGATGACGACGATGATGATGATGTTGACAATGAAGATGATGATGATGTTAATGATGAAGATGATGACCAAGATGATGATGATGATGATGACGGGAATGAGGACGAGGATGAGGATGAGGATCAGGATGAGCAATTGGGTGATGATGATGATGATGATGTTGATGATGAAGACGATGACCAAGATGGTGATGATGATGATCATGGCGATGATGATGATGGGGATGAGGATGAGGATGATGATGATAATGAGAAAGTGGGTGATGATGATCATCATCATCATATTCATCATCATCAACATCATCATCTTGATCTTCGTACTCATCTGCATCACCATCCATTATCTTCATCATCATCATCATTGATAATGATGATGATGACGAAGATGATAATGATGATGATGACGAAGATGATGGATGATGATGAAGATGATGATGATGACGTTGATGATGATGATGATGATGATGATGATGATGGCAAAGATGATGGCAGTGATGATGATGAGGATGGGGATGATGACGAGGAAGTGGGGGATAACGATGATGATGACTATGGAAATGATGATGATGATGTGGATGATGATGATGACTAGGATGATGATGATGAGGTTGATGATGACGAAGATGATTATGATGATGAATATGATGAGGAGGATGATGAGGATGATGATGGTGATCATATTCGTCATCATCAACATCATCATCTTCATCTTCGTACTCATCTGCATCATCATCCATCATCTTCATCATCATCATCATTGATAATGATGATGATGACGAAGATGATGATGATGATGTCATCATTGATAATGATGATGATGACGAAGATGATGGATGATGATGAAGATGATTATGATGACGTTGATGATGATGATGATGATGAAGATGATGGCCAAGATGATGATGGTGATGATGATGAGGATGGGGATAATGACGAGGAAGTGGGGGATAATGATGATGATGACTATGGAAACGATGATGATGACGTGGATGATGACGATGATGAGGATGATGAGGATGAGGATGATGATGACGAAGATGATTATGATGATGAGGAGGAGGAGGATGATGATGAGGATGATGATGGTGATCATATTCATCATCATCAACATCATCATCTTCATCTTCGTACTCATCTGCATCATCATCCATAATTAATGATGATGATGATGAAGATGATGATGATGATGATGTCATCATTGATAGTGATGATGATGATGAAGATGATCATGATCATGATGACGATGATGATGGATGATGATGAAGATGATCATGATCATGATGACGATGATGATGGATGATGATGAAGATGATGATGATGACGTTGTTGATGATGATGATGATGATGAAGATGATGGCCAAGATAATCATGGTGATGATGATGAGGATGGGGATGATGAAAGATATCTTGACCTGCATCGTTTCCATGGTAATGACTTAAATTGATATCTTGACCTGCTTCTTCTTTGGCTTTTCTTAGTTCCTTTGATATAAATCACAAGCATCTGTCAATTTACAGAAAGAAAGAAATAATCACCAGATATTAACTTCACTAGCAAGAAATAAAGAAATAATCACCAGATATTAACAACACTAGCAAGAAATCCCAAAGTGAAGGAAACGAATTTATAACAGTAGCATTTATTAGAAAGCAAGAAAGGAAGGTCCATCTCTGATGGAAGGTGTCAGGGAGCCGAGCCCACGAATATATATGATATTATTAAAATGGAGTAAAAGAAAAAAATAAACTGGAAATTATGATAAGCATGTGAATACATGAATGCTTGGATCGGGATAAAAGAACCTGACCAACCCCTAAGCCAAAACCCATGAATTGCCTAAGATAAACAAAGAAAACAAAAAAAAAAGGATTAAAGGATATGTTGTCGGGGTGTTGCTCACTCGGAAACTATATATAATTTCAATGGTCCTCGAACTCATGCCACAGGTTCGATCCTTATCGGCCTCCAAGTCAAATGCACTTTCCGGCTCTCTTCACTGCCATCGGCTCATTATCCTCGAACTCACATCGCAAGTTCAATCCTTCTTGACCTCCACCACCCGCAAGGCATCGGCCTCGAAACCGATTAATCCTTGTCCCAACCTAACTGCAAGAAAACGGTGTAAAACAAAGAAAAACAAAATATAACACACAACCCAACTCACAAATAGACAAAGGCGTGCATAGAAATATACCCAGAGATGAATTTGAGGTGCAAATTGCTGTGAAAAATCAGGAACCTCACACGCAGGTTTGATCCTTCTCGGCATCCAAGTTAAATGCCCTTTCTGGCTTTCTCTTCACCGCCATCAAGTTCATTTTCCTTATTCTGAAATCAAGTTCATTTTCTTCTGCATCAACTCTTTTCTATTTCCTTGCTCGAATATCTCAGTCACTGCTACTTCGGCCCTCAATTGTCTAATCCATGAACAACAAAGTGCCAACAAAAATCAAGTCAGACTGAATGCAGAAGAAAAAATTACAATAAGATCTATTTACTGCTTATAACAAAATAACCAGGCATATACTGCTTATAACAAAATTACAATCAAGAACGATCCGACCACATGGAAATCTTAACATGGCAACTCCTACCTGCCAAAATAACACAACTAAATCAATCCCACATTTATTTATAAAACTTGAATATGTATTCACTATAATGCTTATTAATTCATTTTATGCACAACTATAGTGAGCCTAACAGTTAGAACACATGTTTCATTAAGAACATATGTTTCATTTTATGAGGTCATAAATTCATTTTAATCTTCTTCATTATTAAATAAACTTATACTAAATACATATTTAAGATCACAAATAAATAACAAAAACCACAGCAAGTTACATATTGAACGCGGAACCTAAATAAACAACGCACCATCCCAATAACAACTCGGGTAGCCAGCAGACGGCCTCCATAGCCAATTTTGCCTTGGCAACAGTATCAAATCCATCCCCGGCCAGAGATAAGTTATCCGGGGCATGTTTCTCAGCTGTGTTGTTCCCACTACTGGCAATGAGAACTGATGCATCACATCCCTGAAAACAAACAGAAAACAAATAAAACAAAGATATACAGAATTATCAAGAGCTTGAAAGAATTTACTTATATTATATATATATATAAGATCGTTCTTTCCTTCAACATTGAAATTAATCTTAACCTAAGTTGGACTTATCCTATAGATTTCAAGCATTGAGTTCCACCCGCAATGAGTAACAAATCCCGCAACAAGCTGATTGCACCATGGAACCCCGAGCCCGTGGCTTCCCATCTTGTCCAGAAAACCATCCGGTAAGGGTCTGTCCGCTGTCCTCGAGACCCGTCGCTATTTCCTCCGGCTGAGCAAATGAACCAAACTGCCAAATGAGTCATACTTAGCATCACGACGACATACAGAGAACCCAATCGTCGAAAGAATTACAGATAACCCAATCTGCTCCGCTACAGAGCGGGTGAAGTAGCCGAAAACAATAACGTTTTGTGAAGTTCAAACGCATAAGACGGTGGTGGATACTACTAACGAAATTTAAATTGTGCCGTTGGGTTACGATTAGGTTTTCATTAAAACTTAACACAGATGTTGGACAGTAAATTCATTTTTTGATAGTAAATTCGATTTTTCCATGATATCCGGATCGAAGGGTTACATCATTGTTGTGTAAAAAATTCAAATTAAAAGTAACAGAAATGTCATCAAAATGGAATGGTTGATTTTGTTTTTTATGTCAGAGATTTTATTTGTAATGATGATGCACCGCAGCACCACATATATTCTACACATGCATTTAGAGATGCATTAAGATAAATTATAAATTATCTTAATTTATAAATTATTTATGTATGCATTTAGATTTTAAAATAATTTATTCATAACATTTCTGTCTATTCGGTTAATTATTTTATTTTATAAATTTTCACTAAATAGGTTTACAAACAAATAACTATAATAATATCTAAAAAAATTAGTTTCTTTTAATAATATTAATTATATTTTTTTAAAACTATATTTTAATATTTTTAATTGTGAAATCTACATTATATATGTTTATCTTAATTGTTTTTTATGCCTAGAGACCTCACACTTTTTATGTGGCCGATATGTTTTCTAGAAATTGCCTCTTTGATGTAACTAGTTAGAGTTCATTCTTATTTTGGTAAGTTTAAATTTTCCTTTTAAACTAAGTATAGTGTAAATATACTTTTGATATTTTAACACAAACTTAATGGAATACTATGACTCTCTTATTCTTTATTTATTTGTTGTGTGGCAATTTCTCCTTAAATTTAGTTGTGATAGTGCTTTTAATGGAAGATATATTCTATAAATTTGTGGAGCCCCTCTTCCAATGATTTACCCAACAATCAACATACTCATATAAAATTTTACTAGATATAGAGTAATTCTAGGAATGCTCTTCTCCTTCATGCTAAGTATCTTATGATTGTGCATAATACATAATCAAAATAAAGTTTCATTAAAAAAAAGAACTCAAAATACATTCACATATGTATTATAGATTAGTATTGTTCATTATAAGCATTGATGGCAAACCATCATTACCAAAATGTGTTATTTTATCTCCATGGAGTTTATTTATAATTGGATTATCATATTTGTAGTCATGTAATGTATTTTCATGAAGAGATCACATGAGTAATGAGATAAACATTGAGAATGGTTTTTTTTGAATGTCTATTTTTATATCTTCCGAGGATAAAATAGGTTTGAAGGGAAAAAGGTAATGGTAGAAAAAAAAACGTGTTGATTACTCTTATGATCCACAATAAGAGTCCTTAGGCTCCATTTTCCTAACCTTAGTTGAAATAGTGGGTGCATGGATGGGTTACACGGTGTGGTTGGATAAGCAAGGAGGGAGCTATATGGACAAGGGTATGATAGAAGACATCAAAGGAAGAAAAATATTTAGAGGAGAAGATATCCAAATAAGAAATCAATTTAGTGCACAGATTATACATGTGACATTAGTTGTAGAAGACATCCAAGGTGCGTTGTATAGAAGCCTGACATCTCAAATATGCATGGATATGAGATAAATAAATCAATGTTTCAAATCATCTCTAGTATTCACAGCTATAGAACAAATAAAGTTTGAAGATGGTCTCATCTCTCATAAATCAAGCGAAACCCTCTAACTATGCCTATGCAAGTAAAAAGAGTTGCGTAGGTACGGAAAAATTAGTAAAATAAATTAAAATCTAATCATAGAAAGAAGCAAAAGAGGAAACCAAGAACACAAACGATGGTGAAATAATAAAAACATATGAATCAAACCATAGTTCGAATATGAATTTGAAATATGGAAGAGATATAGAGGGATTCAATCCATCTAGAGGAATGAGAGGAATTGGGAGTACATATATCGTTACAGATCATGATTCTTAAACTATATTTTGATCATCCTAAAAGAAAATAAAATTTAGGACATAATCCACATGTTGGTTAAATAATTTTTTAATATAAGGCTTTTGGGCCCATTTTGCAATATAAAGGTCGAAAAAGATACCTCCTTAGGCATGTAAAGAAGATACTATATATAATTCACACTCTAAAATGTTCAAGAATACTTCTCAATCCAATACTCATAGAAGCTAGATGAACGGATAGAAGATTGGGAAGACAACTCAAAGGACATGCACCTTACTCTAAACCAAACGATGAACATTAGGATAACAAAGAGGATAAATGTGATTAGAATCATAAGAAAATATGTGAATTGAATTGGAATTAGGGATTGCAGAACTACAAATTATGTATAAATGACATTTATGGGGCAATTTTTAGGTTCAAAAAATTGTAAGACAACACTTCAAATTTGCATGAGAAAACAATGGATGTCACTATTATCATATTATCCGAAGTTTTTGTCATGTCAATGGGATTTATCTCATTTTATTTTTAAATCGAGGGATTAAAAATATCAATTTGGTGTGGGTATATGATTATTGGAAGATAGAGATGTCAATGTTCACTATTATTAAACTAGGTGTGATCTACTCTAGGTCATAGAAAACATATCCTCTATATGGGTCAAAATCCCATGTACATGAAATTGGAACTTTGGGAAAAAGAAATCATCAAATACATGGGAAATCATATAGGAAGATATGTAACACTAGATGATAAGACAACCACATAATGTTGTAATACCCCCATTTTGACCCTTGGGATATATTGGCTTTTAATGTAAATATTGTATACGGGCGATGTATGATTTCCTAGCGTGGAGCTCAAGACCAAGGCCCCGCTAGTGGATGCTCAGATTTTATTTAAAAAGGAAAGTATTTGATATTATGATATCCATGTGATATTAATCCATGGAACATTGTAAATTGATATAAATATTAATATTGCAATAAAATACCAAAAACTTGCTATGGAAGCAACTAATAAGAGGGGGCCATGTGTATTCCACTATGGAGTGGTGAGGGGGTTGTGGGTTTAAACCATATGTTTCCAAATGTCATCTTGAGAATCCATTTGAATTTCTTTGATCACATTTAACTATGTTGTAAGGAAGTGATTGAAGAAATCATTCCATGGCTTCAATGGAGCATGAGAATCCCAGAAATTCGTATGGCAGGTATGGGCTCTATTTTCCTTGACCCACAAGTCACTCTACCTCATGGGAATTATCTATTCCTCATTCCCATTCCATGGTGGAACATCCAAGCATCAATTTTCATCCATTAAACATGCCCAACAGTGAGAAAAACCAAAAATCACAACTCTGAATTTAACCATGTTTTGAAGTGCCAAAAATGCCCATAAAATTGTGTGGACAGTGAAATCCAATGGGAGATCCATATACTTTAACCTTGGAGCAAATTTGAGGGTGTTAGATACCTCGAAATCCATAGGAAAACCCATATTTGATAGCCCAAAAGTCCAATTACGGGACAGAATCATTTGGCCATAGAATTGAGAAAATCCAAGCGTGAATATTGGAGCAGAAGAAAGAACAAAGGTTGGGATTGCTTGATAAACCTAGTAAAAGATAGAATATCAAGTATTTAGCAGCTTGGACCTTTCTATGCCCACCCTGAAGAGCACTGGAGGGAAGGGACGCCCGAGGGACTGTGCAACAGAGAAGGGGACCTTCCTTGTGTTGGGTGTGGTAGGTATTGTGGGTGCCAAGGTTGTTTGAGTTTATCTTGAGATTCTTGTAGCTCTGTGGTTGATCTCACTGGATTAGCATCTTCCTCCCTCTCTCTTGCATGCTTGATAAACCCAACTATGTGTTGGATAAGCATGACTACTTGTGTGAAACCATGGCTGTGAGTGAGTGTGTTTAGTTCCTCCTTAGTGGATACACAAGCCAGCTCGGGGGTGGTCACTCAGCTGAAAGACTGGACAGAGAACTATGGTTGGGTGGAACATTGCTCTCACATAGCCAGTTGCTTGGACAATTTCATCTTAAAGATAAGTATTATCTATGTGTTTTAATTCTGTAATGTTTTAATTTATGATGATTGTTATGATCATATGTTGAATATACGATGCACTTGTGCATGGTTGATGTTTATTTCCGCTATGTTTATTTTAGTATGAATATGCACACAAGATTTTTATTTATTATGAATTCGTTATAGATGAATGGGGATGAGTTTCCCAAATAAGCCTCAGAATGTCAGTCATGTTCCCTTCCTTGCATCAGATCGATGGGAGGGGACGTGACAAATGCACTACCACCTTTATGGATACAATGTGTTGAATTGGATTCAGGGAATGAAATCCCTAAATACATAAATGTAGTGGTGGGAGGAAAGGATCATAAAAACCTTTAAATTAAAATTATGGGCCCTTGAATTGCACCAAGTGTACATATCATATACGCATAAAAAGTACATGTCTAAAAATGGGTGAAGGATACATCTTGGGTGATGCTACAATCATGTTAAATAAATCAAGGTATGTGCACAAATTCCTTAATAAGACTGAAAATACCTCTTATGGTAGTAAGGAGTAATGGATTTTGCTAATATAGAATTGGCTATGGGAAGTGAGGAAGACACTAATGGAAATAACCCTAGATCCTAGGAGGATTAACAATCACAAGGTAAGTGTCAAAAAACATCCTTATACCTTGTTGTTTGAAATAAATATGGATCTTAAAAGCCTAAAGATGAGATGAAAGGAATTCTAGAAGCCTCAAGTCCATATCTCTTCCCATATTTGGATATTTATTCTTTTGTAAGAGATATGGAATGGGGGATGGACTTTGAAACACAGAAGAAGGTGAAGGTATTGGAACTATCCTATTAGAGTCCACCTATGAAGGCTTATATATTGTTATAGATAATAAAAATTAGAGAGACTATAATTCAACTGAAATCTTAGTTTCATCCTCATCATCAAACATAAAAGACTTACGCTCATAAAAATAAAGGTACCTTCTATGTTCCTCCAAAGAGGAAGGAATAGAGAGATAAAGGATCTTGACAAAGGCTAGTTGGAATTATATTGCAAGAATATTTCCCATAGAGTTTTAAGTAGAAAATATGATGTATAAGTGTAACAAATGAAGTTAAAGGAAGAATTTGGCAAGGAAAGTAGAATTCCATAAAAGAGGCATATGGACTTGCCTTGATTGACCACTTCCCCATCTCCTTCACATGGATTTCTCAATGATGTTTTACCATCTAATGAAGAAATCATGGAAGTCATGGCTTCATGTGACAAGACTTGGGAGGATATGCATCATCATACCTCTTTCCTTCCAAATTCAAAAAAGATTGAGAAAATTCTCCAATATCCCGATCCTCACCCATTTGTTAATCTCGATGTTGATTGAGATCCCCGCCTAGTTATTGATCTTGATCTTGATCCTGATCCCTTACTCATATGGAATTAGAGGAAATTTCAACTTAAAATGGGCCTCCTAAGGAAAATGTCACATGGAAGCCATGTATGTCATGCTGTAACATCTCAAAAATTCACAAAATTTAAAAAAAACTCAACGTAATATTTATTGCTTAAACTAACTGTGCGGAAATGTAATAAATGCTTAATTGTTTATTTAAATGACATGTTGAAGTAAATTGTTGTAGTGATTATGCTTGTGTATTGTTTTACTTATGCAATGTTGCGATGTTCTAAACAATTACTTGCTTTTGTTTATATGTGCTAGCTGTTTGTTTCTTCTTTTGATGATGAAGGGGTCCTATGGGCACCCCGAGGATTACTTAGCTATTAGCTAAAGCATTTGAATGCTCTTGATGAAGATTACAGGTAAGAGAGTAATAATGTTTTGAAAGTGAAAAACTACGGAGATCCTCAATCTTGTCAAATAGCTTTCAAGTTTTTAAAAGAGAAATAGTATAACTTGTGAAGTTTTTCAGGGTGAGATCTACTTTGATCATTGCTGCAACTATATAATTGTATCGTATCATACTCTACTCTCAACTTCTAAGTTATTTTAACTACTCAAGTGTTTGAACAAAATGATTACTGAAAACATGGCTTAAGTAAATCAAATCCTACTTGAGGAAATTATACTAAATATTATATGCTTGAAGTAATGGGATATTATCCTAAATGCCAAGTAATTTTAATTATGTTCTTTTTCTCCTATGAAATATATACTTGAACCTAGGTTTGATGTGTACTAAGCACTTTAAGCATTCTTTTAAACTATGCCATGGAAAAAAATTAGTAATAGTATCTATCAATAACACTATTGTTATTCACGCTTCTTCTAGGTTGATAATATAAATATTATCACCACTTGGCATATTGTATCAGTAGTTTATGATATAGTTGCACTATGTGCTTTTCATGGTCTTTTTATAATACACAAGGTTTCAATAATAAACATCGTAATATCCTAAATGCAAGTTGGAAACTTTTACTATGAAATAAAAGGTATTAAAATAATATGTAACCCCTATGATAATGCTGCAGGTCTCCAAGGTGATGGTTGAGACTTTGGTGTAAAGGTATCATGCTAGGGCACAATGGTATGATGGTTTGATAATTGGTAACCCATACTATAATGTAAGGCCCAAAGGTTACACGAAAGATATACTGGTTGCATAGATTGTTGTCCTGTCAACGTACTGGTGGTAGATAGGAACATTTAAAGTGCATTAAAGTGATGTTAGTGGAATTCTGATTGGCATCCACCATGGCTGGCTTCACGTGGTAAAGATTGTTAATAGCGTAACCCTAATAGCACTTTGGCTTACCTCGACGACGGTGATGAACTTGGCATTCATTTTGCAAGGAGTGGGTGTAGAGTGGCCAAGAGGTCTGCGTTTATGTATGGTTTCGAAGCTGGTTCTTGAGGAATACTTCCTCAATTTCGATACCACGAACTGTAAGGGAATATTGATATTTACAGCGTTTAAGAGCCAAGCTAGTATTGTGGAGGTAATAGCTGCATTCAACAAGCGACTTTTTGAGTGACTCTGGATTCAATACCGGTTGCAAAAGCTATCGATTTCAACCTTCGGTTTAAAAAAGGTAATGTCTTCACTGAACTTCATGTTGTTGCAATCGTCGGTAATGTTTTAAGCTTTGGAACTAAATTTAACCACCCTCTATGTTAATGGCAGGTGTTGTTGTCTACAGGGTTCTAAGCTTAAGCTAAGTGGGAAAATACTGCTTGAAAACGGTAAGTCTCAGTGGTTTCCCCTGTAGGTTTCTCCTGGCAATTGTTGGTTGTGTTTGGTTTAGTTGGAGCTTTCAATTTTCTGAACGTGTAGTCGCCTTTGTAATGCTTGCATGCTATGAAGCATGCGTAGGGAGGATTGAATCCTTGACCTACCCTTATGATGTAATCTACAATGTTTATTGTATGTCAAATGTATCACTTGTTCGCAAGGGTTTTAACCCTCGACTATTTGGATAAATGAGAAGGGTTTCGGCCTATGTGTTTTTATACTTTGTTTGTGAATTTAAGTCTGAGAGTGATGCTACAGGGATATATGTTAAATTAATTCAGTGCTTGTAGTAACTTGTTAATGGCTGAGAGCCAAGGCTTAATGCTTCGTTTTGAAACCTCAAACCCTAATGTCTAACTTCGTTCAATGTATGGAACTGTAGCTTCAAATTTAGTTTTTCTTATGTCAATGAATAATATCGATGGCAGTTGAGTTTGCTATTGTAACACGTCTACTTTTGTTTTGTTTATAACTGGGTTTAATACCCCAAGCTGGTTCTACAAAAGAACGACTATTTTACAGTTTGAAGGCTAAAGACATTTCGTCAATAATATTTCATGTGATATGTTTTCAACTGTATAGGATGTGACTGCATATATATATATAAAATATAAGGCATAGTGCCTCAGTCGAAACTCTATTTAGTGAATACTATGTCTTTTTAAGGGTTTCGATTACTAGTATTAATACATGGTAATTATAGAGATTATGAAGGTTTTGAAGTTATAAATGCAAATGTCTTATAAGTGGTCAACTTAGTCTTGGAAAATCTTATCTGATTCAGCAAGTGTTGAATGAATACTAAATGTTATAATAAAGAAACTGGGGTTCTATCCATAATAGAACATTCGTCCAATACTGACTTGTTTTGTGTTTAAAGGTCTAATGATAATAACGATATAAGTGTTAATAGTTATGTTTACTCCGTTTGTAATGATAGTTGTTTCCAATCGTGAATGTTGGTAATTGTTTTGATATTAAATAAATTTTGTACAAAATGGATAGAAGTCTTAATAGAAGTTCGAAAGGATAGAGAGAAAGAAAAATAGTAAGAGTCTATAAAAAAAATGTCGTGTGCAGAGGTTAGAAAACATGGAAATGTTAAACTCTATTTAAATTTGTTTACTGCAAAAATAGAGATATTGTTGTGTCTGAATAATATGGATATTTCTATAATTGATTTCCAACTATTGAAATTTCATAAATATTGATGAATGTCTAAAGTGAAATTCTAGTACTGTAATCTTTGAAAAGAAATGAAAAGAATGTATATAGCATTGATCTATTGTAAGGTAGCAGTTGAATTACAATGAAACCCTAGGTTTTGTGCAGAAAATGAGATGTTTTACTTCTACTGCTATAGAAATATCATAATGTCTGTATAATATGAATGCTGTTATGTTTTTCTGATTCTAGACATGAGATAATTTTAAATTTGCAGAATATAACAATAAGCGAAATTTTTCAAGAAAACATAACAAATTCAATCTATTCAATTTCTGCATATTCATCCATCTATTTTTTTTATTTTTCCCTTCCCTGTACTAGAGTACGGTACACAAATAGTATGTGGAAAAATACAGGGAAGATATTTCATTCTATCATTTCATATTTTCATTCAACAATATACAGAACCATAAATAGATCAGAAATTCATACTTTTACTCCTGCATTATCAATATTTAACTAAAGGATACTAACTCAACATCTACAAAATTAAATGATAACTACTTAGGAAATGAAATAACAAGTAGAACCTGCAATTGTAGATAGGGTGGAAAAACACCCAAGGAGGCCTATTCCTCCCAACCTTCTCCAGAAGAAGTAGCCAATGTCACTTGCTCCTTAGGACCCCCGAGCCTGTTTACTGAACCACTAGGTAGAAGACTCTGTGTAGAAGCAAGGCACTCAGGTTGTATTTCCAGCAATCAATGGAGATTTCCATACACCTCAAACCTCTGCCCTAAGTAGTCAAATTCTGTACTCAACAGTAAAACTCTGCACTCAGCAGCAAACAAGGCAGACTTACACCATGATCAAAAACCTAGTTTTCCCCTCATCGAATCTCTTGTGTGCATACAGCAGAACCACAAGGTAAGTTTCCTCGTCAGGAAAAGTGTTGAACCTCAGTCCAAATTCGATGGCTCTTATAAAGATGCCTAGGTCTTTAGTGGTCAGTTTTCAAAATAAATGAGCCTCAAGCTCCAGTCCCATCTTCACGGGCACTATGACCACAATTTAATGGAGTTGTCCCATACCAACAACTAGTTACTTGATTCATCATGCTGCCACTTGTCCATTGCCTTCAACCCTAGATTCCATTCCACCTAGTGGGTCAGTAAACACTCTTTCAACAGTTCTCCTTGGGTTCGAGTGTCTCCTATTTTATTTATTTAAATAATAATATTGTGCAATTACAGTCATCTTTGGACACTTGTCCAAATATAAAACTTTACAATAAAAGTTAAGATAATGTTTTCTTCAAACATAAAATGTTTTCAGCAAAGGGGTATGTTACAAACACCCCCACTTAAGCTGAACATCATCCTTGATGTTGCTTATTCTTCATCAGAGCTTCCCTGGAACAAAACTGGATATGCTGCCCACATATTACTTTCCAGTTCCCAGGTAGCTTCTTCAAGGCTAAGTGTTAAGATTCAATATGGTAAGATAGAAAATATCAACATTACATTTCATTTCACAACAATAGCATATACATGATCACTGAAAGAACAACAAGCACAACATAAACACAAGAGACACAGATTTATCCTGGGAAACCCTCATGGGGTAGAAAACCCAACAAAGCTTCCTCAATATAGATGACCAGCAAATACAAATATGTAACCCACAACCATGAGCTCCTTCTCCTCCATAGCAGATCTCTCTCGCGCCTATGCGCCAATCACAAGTGAGTGCAATGTGTGTTAAATGAGAAACACACCTCCTCTATTTATACACAACTCCAACTTGTCTTTTACATTAACTAGGTTGGCCCCAACTTAACCACTTAACCTAAAGCTGACTAGGTCAACCCCTCTAGGGTGGTCTAATAACCCTTTGACCCACATAACACATACAAGGCCGACCCCCACTAGGGAAGTCTAATAACCCAAGTTACAACATTCTCCACAGAGGAATAAACATCTCCGGATACATGACAAAGTCCCATCAGAGGAATGAAACATCTCCAGAATAATAAAATACAAATATAATATTCTTAGAAGTTGCAATATTTCAACACTCCCCCTTAACGAGAAGGATATTATACCAACATCTACAGGAGCAAGGAGTCATCAACATCATACATGATACATCTATAAATCATTGGAAGCTTTCTTCATACATCAGCAGTAACTCAAACAGTTACTGGAACATGTTCAATATCTTCAATACTAGAACATTAGCATCATCAGTATTGAGTCTTCATCTTCTACAACACTCGATCAGCTACAGCATCATCATAATCTGGATCACCCGATCAACAGCCTCATCATCGGGATCTACCGATCAACATCATCGTCATCTAGACCATCACAATCAACAACATCATCATCTAGACCATCACGATCAACAACATCATCATCTAGACCATCACGATCAACAACAACGTCATCTAGACCATCATGATCAACAACATCATCATCTAGACCATCACGATCAACAACATCATCATCTAGACCATCACGATCAACAACATCATCATCTAGATCATCACGATCAGTAGCATCATCATCTAGACCATCACGATCATCAGCATCGTCATCTAGATCATCACGATCAACAGCATCGTAGCAGCATACCCTGCAATACACATGATCCATTTAAGACACCATATCATGTCTAGGGACAATGTAGTCCACTCGTCAACTTAGACAAAGTCTAAGCACCACCTCTCGGAGACATCTATCTACGGATCTATTGAGGACTAAAGTCCAGGGATGATACAATCCTCTCGTCAACTTAGACAAAGTCTAAGGACCACCTCTCGAAGACATCTGTCGGTGGATATATTTAGGACTGAAGTCCAGGGATGATACAATCCTCTCGTCAACTTAGACAAAGTCTAAGGACCACCTCCCGGAGACATCTGTCTGTGGATCTATTTAGGACTAAATTCCAGGGATGATACAATCCTCTTGTCAACTTAGAAAAATTCTAAGGACCACCTCTCAGAGACATCTATCTGTGGATCTATTTAGGACTGAAGTCCAGGGATGATACAATCCTCTCGTCAACTTAGACAAAGTCTAAGGACCACCTCTCAGAGACATCTGTCTACGGATCTATTTAGGACTGAAGTCCAAGGATGATACAGTCTGCTCGTCAACTTAGACAAAGTCTAAGGACCACCTCTCAGAGACATCTGTCTGTGGATCTATTTAGGACTGAGATCCGGGGATGATATAATCTGCTCGTCAACTTAGACAAAGTCTAAGTACCACCTCTTATAGACATCTATCTGCGGTTCTATTTAGGACTAAAGTCCAGGGATGATACAATCCCCTCTTGTCCATTTTGAACTAGTCATTCTGGGATGATGCAATCCCCATCACATACATTTTGAACTAGTGGTTTCGGGATGATGCAATCCCCATCACGTACATTTTGAACTAGTGGTTTCGGGATGATGCAATCCCCATCACGTACATTTTAAACCAAGCGTTCAGGGATGATGCAGTCCTATCACGTCCACTAGGGACCATACAATGACCTCATCATCAGAATAGGTTACCTCATCATTGATATAAGTATCCACATCAGTACAGTATCCACAACATCAACACAAGTATCCTGATCATCGATACAAGTATCTATATCATCAACACAAGTATCCTCATCATCGATACAAGTATCCTCATCATTGACCTTACCGTTAATATAGGCAATCTCATCATCGATATAGGTATCCACATCGATACCAGTATCCAAATATTATCATCGACCATATCACTCCCCCTTTCGAGGAGGGTCCTTCTGAACGACACCAAGCTTGTCTCAGAAATACGCAAACTCTTCTCGAGACAGAGGTTTGGTCAATATATCAGCAGCTTTTTCATCAATTCTCACATACTCGAGCTTGATAGCTCCTTTCTGCACCATATCCCGTATATAAAAATATTGAATCTCTATTTTCTTTGACTTATCATGGAACACTGGATTCTCTGCCATCTTGATACAACTCTAGTTGTCACACAGGATTACAACGGGGTCCATCTCTAAGTCAACCAATCCTGATAACAACTTTCGAAGCCATATCGCTTCACAACTAGCAGAGAAAGAAGCTATATATTTCACTTTAGCTGTGCTGAGAGCCACACTATACTGATTCTCTGCCATCATGATACAACTCTAGTTTTCACACAGGATTACAACGGGGTCCATCTCTAAGTCAACCAATCCTTATAACAACTTTCGAAGCCATATCGCTTCACAACTAGCATATCAAGAAGCTATATATTCCACTTCAGCTGTGCTGAGAGCCACACTATACTGCTTCTTTCTAAACCACAAGATCATAGAAGATCCAGAAAATAACATCTTCCTGATGTTCTCTTTTTGTCTAATACACTTCTTGCCCAATCAACATCTGTGTAGCCATACAATCTAAAGTCATGATCTCCAAGATAATATAGACCAAAGTCTATTGTACCCTTCAGGTACCTCATCACATGTTTTGCAGCTATTAAGTGAACACGTCTAGGTTCCACTAGATACTGACTCAAGGTGTTCACGGCAAAGCATATATCTGGCCTAGTGTTCGTCAGATACATCAGTGACCCAATAATCTGTTTGTATAGAGTCACATCCACTAACTCTGATGAGTCATCAGCTAACAGCTTCAAGTCAGAACTCATGAGAGTGGCCATGGTTGTACATTCCAACATATCAAATCTTCTCAAGATTTCCACAGCATACTTTCCCTAGTTGAGAAAGACTCCTTCTGAGCCTTGCCATACTTCCAGACCTAGGAAGTAATGCATCGATCCGAGATCAAATTATGTAGCTAGCTTCTTCTTGCTTTCCATGATCTATTTCTCATTCTCTTTCAAAAAGAGATCATCCACATACAGTAGTAGTATCATCCATAACCTTAAGGTAAAGGTTAGGATCAGCTTTACTTCTAGTAAAGCCCAAGCTTGTCAAGAAACTGTCAATTCTCCCTCTATGACTGAACATCATTCCCACTCTGAGTGATCTTCTGCATATCTATCTGTGCCATCTCCCGTTAAATGGTTCTATTGGTATGAGCCTCAAGATCATTTGAACTCTGTGATGAGTTCCTTCTTGCATCCATCTAACATAAGAATGTCATCAGCATATAGAAACCATCTTCAACCTTGTAGCAACGGTTTAAATCTGCATCACCCATGGTGATCATTAATCTCATCAAATGACTATTGATCCTAGGTACCCGTACAGAGCTTTCTTCAATTGAATCCTAGGAGTTTTATCGATTCACACTTCTTCTTCAATCACACCATTGAGAGAACAATATTATCTAGCTACTTGGAGAGAACATCTCATCATGATCCTCTTCCTCTTTCTAAGAGAATCTTCTAGCCACGAGCCTTCTATAGTATGTTTGATTTGTAAATCTTCTTGTTGACAATCCATCACTTTTTCGTTGTTCATCATTCTTCATGATATTTCCTACAAATCAAAGTTAATTACATGATTATTAATACTTCATAATCATCAAATCATGTTGACACGATAATCTATTATGCATACAGATATGATTCACATAGTTATGCAACTATCTTGACCAATACTTTGGAACAACACTTTTCCATATTATGTATGTATACAGTGGTTATCTAGATGCCTTCCATCTCTACCAGAACATACTATCGAGAGCGTGCACAACTCTCAGCATGTCAGCAAAGAGGTTTCATTCTAGACAAACAATGGAATGTTTGTCCAACTTACCCATCATATGCATATTAGTAGTATATTGTTCAATGCTATATGAATGCTTACACTATGCATGATATATCCTAGGAATACAAATATGCATACAACTATTACAAGCAATATCATTTACTATTTCAGATATTCAAATAACAACTCAAATACTTATCTTTTATGTTTGTGTGGTTGCCTCCCTCTTGATCTCTATACATATTTTGAACTTCTATTCATTTTGTACCACTATGCATGCTTAAGAGTGCACTAATGTCATCCTCATGATCTCATACACAAACATACATTCATTAGTATAATCTCAATACTATCAAAACATTATAATTCTAAATAATCTTAAGTATGTATGGTCATGATCATTTCATACACAGGTATACTTACCTAAGATCCTAACAAAGTAGGATTCTAACTTGATATAGGAAAACATACCTGGATTATCAAGCTTGGTTATGTCTTAACATACCCAAACAATATCTTCTTTATTCTCTTCAATGATTTAGAGACCTTGTGCTAAAACCTGCATATCTCATAGGTTAAGCATAGTAGATCAAGGCCTTATATACCTCGTAACTAGATCTTCTATGTGGTCAAAGACTATGGATGAGTCTTTTTACCTATGTCATCATGGTCATAGAACTTGATTTGTCTTTGTTCATGTACCTGTATCCTGTTAGCAGACAACATCATCCTCATACAACACCACAAGTGCATTAGTACAATCATAAGTGTCATAACCTTAATCAATGAATTCCTTCTATCATTCACATGCATTCATTATCAAACAATCATAATTGTACCAATCTCAATAACATGAAGACAAACATATCATAAACTTCACCATGAACAGATTTCAACACATACCTGTATCTCCTCAAGTCATACCTGTAAGGATTGTTTTTAACCCAATCCACTTTGATTTGCTGAAACTAGATCTGGACCTAGATTAGGGTTTGTCAGAGAGACCCTAAAAATTCAATCTTTGAATTTCAAACTCCTGAATGGATGGAAAGATGCACCTTGCTGAGATGATCAAGCTAGCATACTTCAATTTTGAAATCTCCAAAATTTGACCCCTCAAAATTGCCTTTGAAACTTCTGGATCTTCTCGACAGGATCTCGAACTAGGGTTTGGTGAAGCCCACCCGTCTGCCCAATCAAAAGGTTCGATCCAAATCTCTAAACTTCAATTTTTCTGAGGAGCTTCCAGCCATGGTCATAGACTTCAAAAATTCCAACTTTTGCAGAAGCCTTAATTTTCCACCTTTTCGATCAAAATCCCAAAGTAGGGTTTGATCAAGCCTGACCTTCTTCCCAACCAAAAAATTTGATCTTTGTCTCTAAATTTCGATTTTTATGAGGAGCATTCAGCCGTGGATTCTGATTCCAAAAATTCCAACTTTCTCCGAAGCCCTAAATTCCCGCAGCAGTGATAAGCCAAGAATGAAGGTGCTCAGAAAACAATTTTGTTTTGACAGAAATATGCACCTGATTGTTTCTGGTGCATCTCTGAAATTACAAATCAACGGGGTCTAAAAGATCTTCCTCTAGTATCCTGACCTATCTTCTTTCCAACCCCACAAGTCTTACCTCAATTGGATTTTTTGAGAGAGATTTATGCCAAGTGTCGCAACGTGACCTGTTTATGGGATAAAACAGGAGAGCGAACTTGTACGACGTGACACATGTCACTGGTTCACCTTTGGCCTCTGAAAATCATAACTGTGAAAGTACAGTCCGTGCACTACCTGTCACTTTTTACAAAATTTCATTTGGAGCTTCGTATCCCAAGTTGTGATCTTTTTTCTCAGGTCACTTGTTTATGACTGATATCTAGAAGGGGCAGAAACTCTAACTTGTAGTGATCATAAATCACAAAGTACAACGAATTAGAGGTTGTCCTTTGGAAACACGCTACATGGGGATGTTATCGACGACCTGTAAAGGTTTCAGATCCTGAAATGTCTCCAAAATGGATTTATAGCGAAAGTTCCACGATGACTGGTTTTTGCTATACAAAACCCTAACCTTGAAATTGACGCAAGTGAAGCAAGTGTTCTAAGTGCCATACATTGCCTTCCTTCAGGATAGCTCTGATACCATGTTAAGATTCAATATGGTAAGACAAAAAATATCAGCATTACATTCCATTTCACAACAATAAGATATACAAGATCACTAAAAGAACAACAAGCACAACATAAACACAAGAGACACAGATTTATCCTGGGAAACCCTCATGGGGTAGAAAACCCAGCAAAGCTTCCTCAATATAGATGAACAACAAATAAAAAGATGTAACCCACAACCATGAGCTCCTTCTCCTCCATAGTAGATCTCTCTCTCACCTATGTGCCAATCACAAGTGAGTGCAATGTGTGTTAAATGAGGAACACACCTCCTCTATTTATACACAACTCTGACTTGTCTTTTACATTAACTAGGTCGGCCCCAACTTAACCACTTAACCTAAAGCTGACTGGGCCGACCCCTCTAAGGTGGTCTAATAACCCTTTGACCCACATAACACATACAGGGATGACCCCCACTAGGGAAGTCTAATAACCCAAGTTACCACATTCTCCATGGAGGAATAAACATCTCTGGATACATGACAAAGTCCCATCGGAGGAATGAAACATCTCCGGAATAATAAAATACAAATATAATATTCTTAGAAGCTACAATATTTCAACACTAAGGTGCTTCCATTGCACCTTTACCTTCCCTATGGTACGATTCTATAGCATAATTTCCCTCATGTCGAGAATACAGTCTGGTTCCACCTGAAAATATCCTTTGGGTTCCACCTATATGTCATTCCAATTCAGCACATGAGTAGCATCATGCACATACTTCTTTAAAACAGAGATGTGAAAAACATTATGGATTCTTAAATTAAATGGTGGGGCCAACTGATATGCAACAGGTCCAATCCTTGATAGGACTTCAAATGGTCCACAATGCCTTGGTGCTAGTTTAGCACAACTCCCAAACTTAAAAGAACTTTTCTTGGGTTTTACCTTTACAAAGACATGATCTCCAACCTGAAATTCTCTTTTAGTGCGTTTCAGGTCTGCATAACGTTTTTGTCTATCTTGTGCAACTTTTAAGTTGCCTTCTACCTGTTTCACGGTTAGCTCCATGTCTTTTAACAAATCTGGTCCTAACATTAATCTGTGAACAGGGTTATCCCAAGAAATAGGAGTACATCATTTTCTTCCATATAAAATCTCAAATGGACTAAGTCTAGCAGATGCTTGATAATGATTATTGTATGAAAAATCAGCTAAATGCAAATAGTATTCCCACTTAGTTGGATGATCTTTAACATACATTCTTAACATGTCTTCTAAAATCTAATTAACTCTTTCAGTTTGTCCGTCAGTTTGTGGATGGAAAGAATTACTGAAATTTAATTTAGTATTTAAACCCTTAAACAATGTTGTCCAGAAATTTCTAGTAAACTTGGAGTCTCAGTCAGAAATAATTACATTTGGAATTCCGTGTAAGCGGAAGATTTGCTTCATAAACACATCTGCAATGTTAACAACTTTGAATGTAGTCTTGACAGGAATAAAATGAGCAGATTTACTAAGTTTATCCACAACCACCATTATTGAGTCATTATGTTTCTGATTCTTAGGTAAACCTATAATAAAATCAATACTTATAATTTATCATTTCCTTTCCGGAATTGGCAATGGCTGCAATAGGCCAGCTAGGTGTTGATGTTTAGCCTTAATGGTATGACATTCAAAACACCTAGCTATGTACTCAGCCACTTCATTTTTCATGTTGGGCCAAAAATAATCCTTCTTAACATAGTTATCATTTTCTGATAACCATGATGTCCCGAATAAGGACTTTTATGAACTTCATCCAAAATCAGCAATTTAACTTTTGACACATTAGGTACATAAATTCTCTTTATATAAGTCATTAATCCTTTTTCATTATTGTTGTAATCTGTTATTAAATTTTCAGATAAATTTGCAGCAACCTTATCATGCAATTTTTTATAATTTTCATCTTGCTTAATTCCTTCTTCGATATGATTTTCCAGGTTTGTCTTAAATGTGTTGATTGCTGCCACAAAAATTAATTTGACATTTCTGCTCAAGGCATCAACAACTTTATTTTCTTTACCCTTAATGTGTTGAATTTCGAAATCATACTTGCTAAGGAAAGCTATCGACTAGCTTGCCTCGCGTTAAGATTTGTTTGATCCAACAAGTATTTTAAGCCTTTATTATCCGTCATTAGTGTAAACTTTCTTCGAATCAAGTGATGGTGCCACATTTTCAGTGCATGTATCATGGATGATAGCTCTAGATCGTAAGTTGCGTAATTCTTTTCATGGATTTTTAACTTTCTAGACTCATAAGCAATACCATGTCCTTCTTGAGTTAAGACGCCACCAAGTCCATCATTGCACGCATCAGTGCATACAACGAAGTATTTGTTAGGATCAACAATTTTTAATATAGGTTCTGTTGTTAATAACTTTTTTTCTTAAAACTTTCTTCGCATTTTTTATCCCAGACGATTTTCTTTCCCTTCTTCTACAAAGAAGTTATGGGATTCGCAATTCTAGAGAATCCTTCAATCAAATTTCTGTAGTAACCTATTATTCCCATAAATGATCGTACGTCAGTTACGTCTTTAGGGAGAGGCCACTCATTAATTGCTCTTATTTTATCTAGGTCAACAGAAATTCCGTCTTTAGAGATTATGTGACCTAAGTATTGTATGTTATCTTTATAAAAGTCACATTTACTGAACTTAGCATAAAGCTGATGTTCTCTTAATACTTGCAGAATTATTCTTAAATGTTCATCGTGCTCTTCTTTAGTTTTGGAATAGATTAGAATATCATCAATGAACACGATTACAAACTTATCTAAGTACTTATGCAGAACATTATTCATTAAGCACATGAACACTGCTGGTGCATTAGTTAGCCCAAAAGGCATAACTATGAACTCGCAGTGTCCATAACGAGTTCTGAAAGCAGTTTTGAATATGTCTTCATCCTTTATTCTAACTTGATGATATCCATACCTTAAATCAATTTTAGTGAATATCTCTGATCCACATACCTGATCGAATAGATCATCAATGCAGGGCAAGGGATATCAATTTTTAATTGTCATTTTATTAAGTTGACGGTAATCTATGCACAACTGCATGGTACCGTCCTTCTTTTTAACAAAGATAACTGGTGCTCCCCAAGGAGACACACTTGGCCTTATGTAGTTCTTATTTATTAATTCTTTCAGCTGAGATTTTAGTTCATTTAACTCAAGAATATTCATTCTGTAGGGAGCCTTTGAGTTTGGTACCACACCCAGTTCTAACTCAATGGTGAAATCAAGTTCCCTTTTCAGAGCTAGTCATGGAATTTCTTCCGAAAATACATCAAAAAACTCCCTAAGGATGGGTATATCTTCCAGTTTTATCTTATCTTCTTTAGATGAACATTCGTCATTAATAACATTCACAGCAAACATTTTACGACCCTTTCTTGTAGCTCTCTTTACTTATAAAGTATAAATTTGTCTTACAGATATTTTCCTAAGAATTCCTTTTACCGTTTTAGTATTACCTTCATTATTCAAACAAGTAAAATACTTTTCATAACAGTTAAGAACTACTTTATGTTGTTCAAGCCAGTCCATGCCATTTAACAAATCATATGATCCTAATGGAAAAACATTCAAATTAACTTGTGTTTTCAGCTGACTCATAAGTACATCACAACCTTTGACAAATTATGTAACCTTTCTTTTAGTGCCTGTTGCTAGCTGAACTAACCCTGAATTATCAAATTTTTCTACCTTTAACTTGCAACTCCTCGCTAACTTAGGTGAAATATAACTCAAACTTGCACCTGGATCTATTAAAATTGAAATAGATTTGTTTTGTATCATATTTTCGATCTCGACCATAGAAGTTTGATGGTCTGCTTGTCGATTTTCTAGCACTGCATTTATCCTCGGTATTTCTCTTGCTACATCACCAACTGTTGGCTCTGCTTGTATGGTGTGAATATTGTTGAATGTCTTTCTATTGCATGGACATTGAGCTCTAGTATGTGGTCCACCACAGTCGTAACACTTCAAAGGTGCCCTGTGTTCAGCATTTCTGGTGTTGTTATTATTATTAGGCACATTCCTTGCAGCAGTAAAATTCTATGGTGCATTACCTCTGTAATTATTATGATTCTGAAAATTTTTGTTATTAAAATTTTTCTTAAAACTTCTAGAATTCTGATTAAAACTTTTCTTTTTATGCTCAAAATTGTTAGACTTATTACTTCTCCAACTCGATACACCTTCTCTTCTTTTGTTCTGTTCAAAACATAATCTAGCCTTCCTCATGGCTTCTTCAAGAGTTGAAGGGTTATCGTACTCAATTCTGTCCTTTATGTGGAAGGGTAAACAGCTTAGAAACCTTTGTATCTTAGGTTTTATTCAGCTAGGTAAGGTACATACCTCAACAAGCTAAGAAATTCGCTACATAAATCCTTCATGTTCATTGAACCCATCTTTAAATCATAAAATTCTTTTGACTTATCTTCATAGTACTATTCAGATAAAAACTTTTTCTTAAACATGTTCTTAAATGTACTCCATTTTATGTCTTTGTCCTTAATATTTTTAACTCTTTTGACATCTTGCCACCAGATGTTTTCCCTTCCGGTTAGATTGTATATGGCCATCTTAGCTTTTAATTGAGATGAATAGTTATAAATCTAAAAGTACTTCTTCATTCCGGACAACCATGCTTCAGCTGCCTCTCCCTTTTCATATTCACCATTAAAAGTTGGAGGTTTTAACTTTTTAAACTCTCCTAAAATTTGTTCATAAGTTTTACGTCTCTTAGGACCATAGTCACTGTCACTGTTGTCCTGATCAAAATGATACTTTCTGCAATAAATTTCATCATCAGATTCAGAAGAAGAAGAATTACTTTCAGTTTTATAATATTTAGCTTTCTTATCTCTGTGTTTGTAGGACATTGTTCCAAATTCAATTTTTAATTCTATTCTCTTATCTTTTTCATCTTGATGATACTTTTCCAACCAAATTTGATTTAATTCCTCTTGTGCTCTTAAGATTCTTTCATTTTCTTCCTTAATACTTCTTATTTCAGTTTTTAAATCCTTAACAGTACGCAACAATTCAGATGATTGATCATTAAGTTCTACATAGATTTTCTTCATTAATATTTTTTTGTTCATTATTATTATGTTCATTATGAGGAGATCTGTCCTCTGCTAATTCCTCCGGTATATCCATACCTGCAATTTAAACGTCAAACTGTTCTATACAGATTAAAAAAAAAAAAAGTCAATAACTAATTTTTTCTATTTTCTTTTTCTGATTTACGCGCGTGAGCCTATTTCAGGCCTAGAGTTTGAACTCATGCTCTGATCACTACAACAAAATACCCTTTTGGCGGCAGTTTTAGCTTGCGGCAGTTTTGCTAAACCCCCCCCCCCCCCAAAAGAAAAAATTTAGGTCTTTGGGGGCGGTTCTTCAAAACCCCCCTCAAAAACTAATTTTTTCTATTTTATTTTTCTGATTTATTCGTGTGAGCCTATTTAAGGCCTAGAGTTTGAACTCGCACTCTGATCACTACAACAAAATACCCTTTTGGTAGTAGTTTTGGCTTGCGGCGGTTTTGCTAAACACCCCCCCCCAAAAGAAAAAATTTAGGTCTTTGGGGGCGGTTCTTCAAAACCCCCCTCAAAAACTAATTTTTTCTATTTTATTTTTCTGATTTATTCGTGTGAGCCTATTTAAGGCCTAGAGTTTGAACTCGCACTCTGATCACTACAACAAAATACCCTTTTGGTAGTAGTTTTGGCTTGCGGCGGTTTTGCTAAACACCCCCCCCCAAAAAAAAAAATTTAGGTCTTTGGGGGCGGTTCTTCAAAATCCCTCTCAAAATTCCTGAAAATTGGACTTTTGGGGGCAGTTTTTAAAAAACCCCCCTAAAAAGTCCAATTGTCAGGATTTTTGGGGGCAGTTTTGTAAACCCCCCCCCCCAAAGTCCAATTCTTAATACTTTTGGCGGCAGTTGGTTAAACCCCCCCCCCAAAAGTCCAATTTTCAATACTTTTGGGGGCAGTTGTGGAAACCCCCCCCCCCCCCAAAGTATTGACCCCCTAAAAGAGGCTTGCGGCGGTCTTGCTAAAACCCCCCCAAAACGTTTTTTAAAGGTATTTGGTGGCGGTCCTTAAAAACCCCCCTCAAAAGTCCTTAGAATTTGACTTTTGGGGGCGGTCCTTAAGAACCCCCCTCAAAAGTCCTTAGAATTTGACTTTTGGGGGCAGTCCTTAAGAACCCCCCTCAAAAATCCTTGGAATTTGACTATTGGGGGCGGTTTTTAAAAAAGCCCCCCAAAAGTCCAACAGGACTTTTGAGGAGGGTTTGGAAAGTCCCCCCCCAAAAGTCTTGTTGGACTTTTGGACTTTTAGGGGGGGTTTGGAAAGACCCCCCAAAAGTATTTTTGGACTTTTGGACTTTTTTGGGGGGGGGTTGGATATCCACACCCTCAGAATATCTTTATCATCATCCTATGAGAAATTGTGGGCATTTCCCTAAGTCCAATTAGGCAGATTTTACCATACTTGGACAATTTTTTATCTTCTCCTAAGCTTGGTCTAATTTCCCTAAACCAGTGTTTTGTCAGGTCTTTGGACAAACTGAGACCATGGTTGGGTAGAAAAAACAACAGCCTACAATATCCCCATGTGCTGCCGGCATTTTCTTCAACACACAATTTGTGCCAAGCATCCTCTCAGGGCTACTTGGACCCCATGCTCAAGTTCAAAATTGGTTTTTTGGAGATAGAGTCTAATAATGTTGTCGAACTAGATCAAGGTCTTCACCAAGGAATACTACTCGCATGTCAAAAAAGATGGACCCCTCTAATCGTGGAAGGTCATTCCAAGATCATTCTCCACATGGCTGCTGATCATTATCCAAAGTGGCGTAGCGCTTTCCTTCTCCCACGTCAAGCTAATCTGCTGGCCAACCACGGGAGCAATGTTCACATGGCCACCTGCTCTTATACGTGGGACGATTTGACAGAAGCAGTTTTTCAGGATGGACGCCTGCTCTTATACGTAGGATGATTTGACATGATGGTTTTTCATGCGAGAAGACATCACGCTGACGATAATTGGGATAGGTAACTTTGGCCTTTCATAGTTGTCCACATCGACCTTTAACTCTTGTCTTTTCATTCTCCTTCGTAGTTCTCAATCAGTCTTTTCATCCTCCTTCGCAGTTCTTCGATGGGGGAAATGACAGAAGAAAATAAGAGTTATTAATAACTATACCTCCTTCAGTTATTAAGAGTTATTAATATGTACCCAATTCATCATAACAGTCGGTGGCAAGCGAGAATATATGGAGGCTCAAGGTGGAAACCATGATCATCATTGCTGGTTTTCTGCATGCATGCAAGTTTTGGTAATCTGACTGATTATGGAGCAAGATTCTGGCGATAGGATGAAGGAGCCGCAAGATATTAACTGTCGTACTGAGGTTTGAGATAATTCCAGTCGCAATAGGAAGATTCTTCGGGGGAGCTGGGTGGTGGTCTGTCTCGTGCCTCTCAGTAGGTGCGTAGGGAGGCAACTTCCTTCACTCTTAATATCCCCTTGGAAATCCAGAGGGACATCAATGACTATGAACAACAATGGTGGGCTCATCTGAGTAGGTAAACCCTGGTGGGAGAGCGTAAGCAGTTCGAGAATTGGATCATTGATCTTGGCAACACAGCTGGGCGCATTAGTCTTTACGAGCACACTCTTGCATTGTTTTGGATGATTAAAAACTTGGTTGGCTATGCCATTCACGATAGGAATCCTCTTAGAGATGACAATGCATAGATTCTCTTTGAAGAGTCTTGCGCGATTCACCGGAAGCTGGATTTCCTTTTGTCTGCCATGGCGCTTCAACCTCCTCCATGCGCTGCTTCTTCTTCCAGCTTTCGCTATCTGGGGAGTTCTCCAGAAGCTCCTTATATAGTTCAATGATGTCTGGGTGGGTGGGTGTTTATTTGGGGGGTCTGGGGCTAGCTGGTTTAGCATTTATATTATGTATCAGTGGTTATGAAGCTGGGGTGTCTATTATGCTTGGGTGTCTATATTTATTCTCTTTGGCCTACGAGCCTATGGGAAGAAAGTATTTGGTTCTGTGGTTTTTTTTCTGTTCGGGTAGAAGGTTCATCTCGGTTACTGCAGCAATAGCCTTCAAATGTGCCACGAGGGCGTGTGTCTATTTTGATGAACAATTCTGAGCTTTGGCCAGATTGCTCCTTTTGTAATTCCTCATTTTAATATAATGCAAAATCTCCTTACTTCCAAAAAAAAAGGCTTGGAATGGTGTTTAGTATTCCCAAAGGATTATTCTTCCATATCACAGTCATGATAAGTGTATTTTTGTGTTTTAAGTAATTGTAAGTACCGTTCTCTACTTTTAAAAATTTGATTTCTGATGAGGTAAGTGTTCAAGAAAAAGCTAATATTTTTTTGATAATGCATGATTCCAAGAATGTATCTGCTAATGCATACTTTAACCATTCCTTTGACAAAAAGACATACTTTAACCATTCCTTTGAATTTGTCATAGTACTCTTTGTAAAATTACATAGGGTAATGTGATAAATTTGAATATTAGTTTAAATTGGATTGAAAACGACTCTTCATAATGAATTATAATGATATGAACATATAACTGAGAATGTCGAGTTTGATATGATTTACATTATAACAACGATCCCTATTCTTGGAGAATTATGTTATGATATGATTGCTAGATGAAAGTCGAGATTGCAGACATATGTATTCTTCTTTTCACCGGTTGATTTCTGAGTGTCTATGCTGATTTAAAATTTGAAACCTTTGTGTACAATCTCTGTAGCTGAATGTGTCCTTGAAATGGTTTTTTTTGCAAGATTGAATGTCTATCCAAATGTGTTTGAATGGCTTGCAATGCGCCTTCATTGTAGAAATGTTGAGTTAAAACAGAGTATGTTTCTGTATTTGAATCTTTCAAGAAATCCATTGATCAAAATCTGTATGTTATTATTGGTTGGGATAGAGCCGTGATTGCAAAACGTTGCAATTATTGGTAATGAACGAGTGAATTGATTAAGAGGAAAGGCCGAATGCGTCCCTTGCATCTGTTAAATTGAAGTTTACTGTCGAGGCCAAATCCATTGAAAGGATTTGGCCAAGATGTCTTTGAATTGCTTAACCAATAGATTCCTTAAAAACTAATCATGCTAGTAAGAATCAACAAAGACAATCTGATCTAATTGCAGTGTTGATTGCATTGAGGTAATACATATTACTGTGTAAATATTTTTTTATTATAATATAAGCCGTATTTTCTAAAAAAAAGTGAAAATTGTTTTGTCATTGCATATAATGTAGATTAATCTTATTAATTGCATATAGTTGTCCTTCATTCATGTTCTCTAAAATAGTAAAAAAGTTGGACGATTTTTCCCATACTTAGCCAATTTCTTGATTTTCACTAATTTGTCATATCTCTCCAAACTGATTCATAATGCAACAATGATTTCAACTTCATGCCACATCATCATCTATGCCAAGCAATACCATGTGGGAATCAATATCCTTAATGCGAGCATCAACCTTAATGTGGGCATCACTTAGCCCCTTTACAACACTTAGCCATTTTTCCTTTGTCTTTAGTATGCAAAATAACATTTTTCTTCTATTTTGGCAGGTTGATATTTTCCTTATCTGATCACCATAAGAAAAACCAAGAGCATGGCTAGATAGCCATTTTAACAATGAATAGGACCATATGGAGAGCGTTGATGGAGAGTGTTGATACCGATGAGCAAAGAAATAATGAGTATTCAATGAGGAATTGGCGGAGTCACAGTTGCCAAAAGTAGGAAAAATGGACAAATTTAGGTGTTGCAGCTACTCGAAATAGGAAGAATAGGCACTTTTGGAGGTGTCGCAGCTACTCGAAATAGGAAAATTAGACAAATTTAGGTGTTTCAGTTGCTTGAAATAGGAAAAATAGGCACTTTTGGAGGTGTTGCAGCTGCTCGAAATAGGAAAAATAGACAACTATTGGAGAACGCTGATACAGATGGAGAGCATTGATGGAGAGTGCTGATACCGAAGAGAAAAGAAATAATGAGTATTCAATGAGGAATTGGCAGAGTCGCAGTTGCCAAAAGTAGGAAAAATGGACAAATTTAGGTGTTGCAGTTGCTCGAAATAGGAAAAATAGGCACTTTTGGAGGTGTCGCAGCTGCTCGAAATAGGAAAATTAGACAAATTTAGGTATTGCAACTGCTTGAAATAGGAAAAATGGGCACTTTTGGAGGTGTCGCAGCTGCTTGAAATAGAAAAAATGGACAAATTTAGGTGTTGCAGCTGCTTCAAATAGGAAAAAGAGGCACTTTTGGAGGTTTTGCAGTTGCGGTAAAGAGAAATAAGCCATAGTTAGTGGTGTTGCAGCTACGCAAAATGGGAAATATAGGAGATTTTAAAGGATTCGCTTGAGAAGATATGTGCTTAGATCAGTGTGAATGGAAGGAACTGCCTTACCCGAGATAACCCATAGAAAAACTATTCTCCTAATGAAAATCTGTAAATGGGAGGGCTTGGGTTTTTTCTGTAAATGTCTTTTTTTGGCAATAGAAGGTATTGGTCACCCTATATGCTAATTAATTACAACTAACACATAGGATTCTCAATATAAATTGTCAAACCTAGGGAAGTCTTTTATTTCAATGGGAATAAGCACAATCTATGCATAAACATTTCAAGTAGTTGATTAACTGAATGGAGATAATAATCCTACCTATTTGCTCAACCAAACTCATTCCATGAAGAAAACTAATCTTACTCATACATCTAGGAATTCAAAGTGCAACTACCTTCCTAGAGAAATCAACCTAGCAATTATTGATCTAAGAAGAGAAATGAACTAGATTACTTTTGCAAGAAGTTAAATCCTATAATTATCAAACTACAGTATTCAATCTTTACCAAAATGATTCATCCAACAACTACTGTAACTCAATCATAATCTGCCTAACCTATGAATTCAACTAAAGATACAACAACAACCAGAATTAGAAAATAAACTTGAACTCTAAATTGATAATCATTGGAAATCCTAGGAAGCATAACTACTGAAAGGAATTGGAGCTATTTGTAATGCAAAGAATAAACTACCAATAAAGAATGCAATCATAAATCTCTGTTGCAGCTATCAGAAATATGCCTAATGCAATTCCACAACACACAACAAGAAATGAATTAATATAACTACCTACTTAACTCGGTAATCTCTATGAGAAGGTGGACCCTGGACTTCTAACAGATACGTCGTGAACTACCATGAATTAAGACACATAAATGGAAATAACTCTACTCATCATTAAAAGATGGTAATCCATAGTATCAGCCTCTGTTACAGCCCGTACAAAATGATAATTATCCAACCCCAGACTTTGAAAGCCTTCCCATATTTATACATGCAAAATACAGTTCGTGATCCACTAATTCCATGCAGTAATGAAGATCTCTAATCTTCGTGCTGCAGAGTTACAGCTAAACTGTTACAACCATAATGAATGAGGCCGTTAATCCTGAAGGATGCTGTTACACTGGCAGTCAATGGATCAACGGTTTAAAAAATTGGGAGGCATCCTGTCTGTCGCAGCTATACTTTGTTCCAGCGACCTGTTACAGCTTCACATGGAGAGATGCGTTGTCCCTTGAAATATGAGGAATCAAATCAGAAAAGTAACAGCTAGCACCATGTATGATTCTTTCCCAAGGAATTGCGACTAATACACCTGTGCTTTGATCTTAACTTTATGAAATAAACACAAGTTAGCATAAATGAATGCTAGAATTCATAACCATAACAATCTTAGGCATTTAATTAAATGAAACAATAATGATGTATACCTTGTCAGGACTGTTGATTAATCTGGAAAAAGGCATGTATATGGTTTATGAAAGTAGGGTGTAACTGGGCAAAATGATGAAATAGGTATTGTCAAAAAGGGACATTTCCAGGGCCCAACATCTCCCCCCAACTATCAAATTGCATGTCCTCATGCAACAGTCGATTAGTTCGATCCTGACTCTGATCCTCGTTCATATTATGCAAGTGAGTAGAAGGAATCAATTTTGACAATTAGCCATTGGAAATGATGGTTATTGTGTGACAGCCTCTCCTTACCCTTAGCAGCTTCGTCTTATATTGGAACTCACCAAATTTTCAATTCTGTTGGTCCTTCTAAAACAATATATTTTCCTTATGTCCCCGTCTCAGCACCTTTTTCCTCAGTTGTAATTCCAACAAAAAAGAAATTTTGAGGGCATTGGTTCTTTTGTAACAGCATCCTATTTCTTGATTCTCTTGGCCTGTTGAATTAGTTCAATGTTCCTGAAACAATGAGGCTGTGCCTTGGGATAATTCCTTTGATGGTCTTGCTCCTGAAGGTTTCTGTAATGCTAGGTCCACTACTATAACTTTATTTCCTGCCATATTAAAAATATCTCCACATTATAGGCATATCATTTATGGCTGTCCTTCATTCCCCTAAATGGACAATAAATTCCCCAATTGGTCTGTAGCTTCCACCATTGAACTTGCATATTTCTTTGCCTATTTTTGGCATGGCTCCTTCCATTTTTCTAGTTCTGCACGAAGAACTTGCACCTCCTCCTTTAACAGATCATTTTCAAACAGAAGATTCTCTATTTGAGGTTCTTCTACAACAGGTTCTTGTGTATCAGCAAGTGGTCGGGGTTTTAAGATGGGAATCCCAATTTCTTCCCCAATAAATTAACGTGCTTCTGCTGTAGTAGTCATTTTGATTTTGCTCCTTTTCGTTGGGCTAGTGTCTGGCCTTTGCTTATTAGCCCTTCTTTTCTCCATTGAGGCAGAAAAAATCCTATCGCCTTAGAAACAGGTCCAAGTCCCTCCTTTCGAATTAAAGTTCTTCTTATTTCAGGGAAGGTCTCCACATTCAGAGCTTCTAGACTGCTTTCACCTGACATTCCTCTTCTACTATTGTGATTTTAGTTGCCTCAGTTTCAATCTCCTCTTCATCCTCCAATCAAAATTTTGGTGTTCCAATCCTCCCCCCAGCTGAGTTTGAGGAACTCCCATCCTCATCCACTATCTTTGAAAAGAATTCACTGGGTGCTCCTGGACGAACCAAAAGTTGCCCCTAGGTCAACTTGTTATATGCCAGGGCCCGTAAGATCAATAATTTAATCATCCCATGATTTGAGAGGGATTATAAGGGGTGTTGAGCTCTTTTAGCATAATAAGCCATGTGTTGCAAGGATCTAAGAAGACAGTATGGCATATTTAGCAGCTTACGAAAACGTAAATGTGATAGGGGGAAAAATTCATAAATGTAAACAACATTGTACCTCCCTTCACATGTAATATATTTCTTTAAGAAGAGTGCAACTTGGTCCCAAGGACTCGAAAGAGTCTCCAATGCTGTTCCTCTGCCCCGTGGTCGAACACTCTCCCTTGCCGCCAGGAAATCCTCAGTTGCAGTCGGGCGATGGCGTTTCCAACCAAACCACCGATGCCCGATTCTGGTAAGTCTTGTTACCTCCACCGGGATTACCTCTGAAACATATACCCTTATGCCTTGAACCTCTAAATGAGTGCTTGTCAATTTTTGAGCAAATTCAAGGGTTGTTTCCTCACAAAAACCATTCAAGCATTGAAAATAGTCTGTCCACCCTTCTTCTTGAAATATAGCAAAGACATCTCTGTTCTTATACAGAGATTATATTGTTAAAGTGTCAGGTCCCAAATTTTGCATTGGGTCACAATGGCCTATGCAAATTGGCCCTATTTATTAGAGTTTGTCAAATTGATGCTAAAGGTCAAATAATTGCCAAGGAGGAAAATGACGAGTTTCCTAGGTTTGGGGTGGAAGCATTGGGATTTGGAATAATGGGGATAATAAATGATGTTGGAAAATTAGGATGGCATAAATATTTAATAAAGGAGATAAATAAATATATACAAGTGAAAATCAAAGTGGCATTTGATCATGAAGACACATGGAGGAAGTGGGACCCACACAAGCTAGAATTTATGTGCCACATGGCATCCTCTTCTTGCAATTTTGAATCCATGGGAATACTAATGTTCTTGGGATGAGTTATAAGGTCAATAATACTTTGCATGAGTCAATTAGGTCGAAATATAGAGGAAGAGTAACTCCCATGGAAGAGGAAGAGGCAATTTGGAGCTAGTGAGACACTTGGGCTAGATTCCCTAGCTCTATGACAACAATGATGAAGATGCTATGACACCTATGACACAAATCAGAGCCGAAGGATGACATATGACATATATGACATGTCAGGGATAAAAATAGACTCCAAGAGGGCTCTCAAGGGTGTTAGGGTAGCTAAGATGCTTCCACATGTGATTGGGTGGAAGTGGGAGACTAGGAATTGTTGTACAAGTGGCATTCTTTAAAATCTCTTCACAACTTGAGTTGGCATGAGTCTCTTGGAAGGAATTCGACCCATGGAGGAAATTAGAACTTTATAAATGTCAATAAGAAAGAATTAAACCATCTTTTGATCATTTGTAGAATTTGCAATTGCATTTGTGAAGAGGGAGAGCTAGTGGATGACTAGTTTCTTGCCTTAGCCAATTTCGAGGGTGAAGATTCCCATCCAAGTTTGTAATTGGAAAGGCCATTAAGACCTTTCATTTGGAGATTCAATGGAGTCTTTATTTGCAGGTGTAATCTATAGGGCAGCTCATTGTTTCTTCTATTGCAGCTCACTCCTTCAACCATTTCCAGTTTTGATGGCATATTCTTGATCCTTGAGGGAGGGCGTTTTTGGTGAGCTATTGTACTCTTTGGGGGAGCTTATAATTCCCCATTTATTTTTTAATATAAATTAAATACTCTTTTATTCATCTCCAAAAATTTTCAGGTTGAAATTCCAAGTAGAAATGTGTAAATCTCATTTTTTAATGAAAGAACAGTGCCATTTCCCCACTACCTTGTTGTGAACCAATGTACTGTTGATGATTTCGAATGAATGGATGATTCTCTGATACATTTGGGATTAATATACTTCCATGGATGTATTTTACAAGTTTCATGTACTTTACGTGAGCATTTGAAGTACTTTTACTCAATTTAATTGTATTGGGAGAAGAAATAGTGTCATTTCCCCAAGGGTCGAATGGGTGATTTTTGCAGCTGAATGGGAGAGGGTTGGAAGAGATATAATAATAAATTAATGATGCACATTAGACATTAATAACATCCTTAATACATTCTCTACCTCTGTTCAGAAATTTGAGTGGGTTTGGAGGCATTTGGGAAGCCATTTTCAGTATTTATCCTAGGGGGATTTGAACCCCAAATTACTAGTAAAATTGCATACTTGGTCTAGAATATTAAGAGAGTTTGAAGAGGTCTTTTGGTGGCCATATATAATCCCTTAAAATCATATTAAAGTCCTAATATCATTCATACACCTTCCTTGAATATTTGAAGGCATCTGGAGTCAATTTGAGACCTAGAGACCAATACTAGTCAAAGGGAAATTACTAGTAAAATTCCCTACATTGGCCAGAATTGAAAGAGGATTTGAAGAAGTATTTTAAAGGTCCAAAAGAATCCCTGAAACACATATTTATTTATAATATCATCCATATACCTTCTCAGAATATTTGGGAGCAATTGGAGCAATTTGGGGACCTAGTGCTCAAAACTAGTCAAAGGTCTAACTAGGGAAAAAAGTGAAAAATTACCATTTTAATAAAATTCCTAACAAGGGATATTACAGTGGTATCAGAGCATGGTCCTTGCACTTGTGGATTAGGTACATACATTCAGGAATAATTGGCAGCCATGTCTTACTATTATGATGAATCCTATGAGTACAATTCTTATGAGGAATATGCAGATGCTTATGAGCAATATGAAGCAGAATGTGAATGGTATGAGGAAGAGGTGCCATCATGCAACACTTCTTACAATTTCAAGAGAAATGAAGGTTTTTCTTATGAATTTAAATCTGATGAATATCAGTGTGTCACACCAACCAAGGATAATTCTATGAGTGAGTTCCAAATATGGAGAGCAACATATAAAACCTTGCCCCAACAATATCAAAAATATCAAGAATATCTTGCCTCAAGCAAAAATACACAAAATGCCATGTCTTTTGAGTACTATGCTGAACATGTTTTTGAAAATAAGCCCAAAAATGAAGATGTGGAGTTAGTAAAAAAGGTTTATGCCCTTCTTGTAAAGAACCTTGGAGTGAGTATCATATATGTGTGCATGAAATTATGTCCCACTTGAGGAGAGCTTTTGGAAATTCTTCAAAAAGAGATTCCAAAGATATTGATCATAAGGAAAACAAGGGACAAAATGCATCATCTTGCTTGAAGGATAAAAATGAAGAGACATCACAAGAGCATGAAGAAGATTCTATTGAAAATATGGAAGATCATTTCGAGACACCTTCTAGCTTAGACATGAAGCAAAGAGCATCTACCGATGGATGCTTAAACTATGAAGGAGTACCTACTGATGGGTGTTTGCACCTCTATGTTGGTGAAATAGAGATCACTTTTGAAAGTGTTGCTGCTAGACTAGGTTCCATTAAGCATGATATTGAAGACCTTGTAGCAGTTGAAGAAGAACCAAGATCAACTTCCCCATCACCACTTGAGCTTCATGAAGTTGGTCTAAGCAAAAATGAAGAAGATGAGGAGGTTCATTTGCAAGAGCCTCATTTTCTTGAAGGGTCCTTAGAGATGAATGAAAATAAGATCCAAGAGTCCCTTAGCATTCTCCATGACACTCAAGCATTGGTGTCAAATTCTTGTTGGAGAGCTACTTCATTGGAGGAAACATCCTTCCTTGAAGACATGGAGAAGATTCAAAGAGCAATGTGCCACATCAAAGGTAATTTCATGTCTTTGATTTTTGATAGAAACCATTTGTTTGAGCTTAATGAATTGTTACATGATGCATACTTTAAGAATAATGAGGATATTCATAATCTCACAATTCAAAATGAGCAACTTCTTGAAAAGTTGAAAGATACTTGTTTTTCCTCCTATGTTTCAGATTGTCAAATGGTAGATTGTTTGGAGGATTCTCATGACATGGTGGATCATGAGAAATGTGAAAATTTGAATGTGCTTAATGTGTTTGAAGATGAACTTGAAGATATCCAAACACTTGATGTGGTGGAAGAGGAACTTGAATTGTCTCTTGATGAAGGTTATGCAATTTTTAAAGAAGAGCATGATTCATCTACATTGGAACCAATCTATGACAAAGGTTTCACACTTTTGAAGGAGCTGCATGATACTACCCATATGGATCATTTCCATGATGAAAATTCTTCACCTTTTTATCATTTGGGTGAGTTATTTCATTCTCCTACATCCTAAAATTCCATGTTTTGCAGCATTAGTCTCATTGAAGTATGGGTGAAAGGGTTCTTTTTGATGGTGCCACATGAGGACTATGGAACTCCTAGATTTACCTTTTATGATGACATGGTTGGAGCACATTCTTATTCACATTTGTAGCAGCATCATTTGTCAATTTATGATGATGCACATCTACATGGATGCACCTATGATATGCATTTGAGTCACTTGAAGAATCATGGTTTTTCTTTCTCACACTTGGTTCATTTGATGCTATAAGAACTTCATCCAACACTTGGGTGAATAGATTTATAATGGGAGAACATTTTTGTTGGAAGCCACATACTTTGTTACATATTTATGATTCTCACATTCATGGATGTATGGGTGAGACTTATTTGAGTCCTTTGAAGTCTCGTTTTTTATGCTCATTATTTGCTTCAGATTTTAGTGGAGACTCTTCATTCACTTCTTGGATGAAGGAATACATGGTTGAATATTTTGATGCATATAACATCCATTTGGAGCAGCATTATAGGACATGGGATCCTCACCTATGTCATTGGAGCAGATTTGATGGGTCACTTGAAGATTGTATGCACTTGGAAAATGGTGGTCTACATGCTTGGAGGTATAAGCACTTTCATGACTCTTTGATGAAGCATCTCCTTGATGTACATTTTCATTACATTGTTATGTACTTTTATGATATATATTTTGTACTCATGATGTTTGGAAGAATGCATACAAGAAAATGGGATCCAGAAATCCTCTTATCTGATGGTATGGGTTGGAGAGCACTCTTAATTGTTGGGGTGCAATACAAGCAATGGGAACCTGGGATCATTTTTGTCTCATTGGTTTCAATTCTTTTGGGAAAAAAACAGTATGGGAGATGGATTCCCCACTTAATAAAGTGATTTTTATCAGAGTAGTGCAGCAACAAGTATGGTGGTTCCTCTCTAAAATCTTCATGGAAACCCAAAGACTCAAGGTTAGGCAATTCAATGGCAACTTCGGAGAATTATACAAAAAGAAGGTTCTTCAACACCCATGTTTGAAATTTCTTGAGGACAAGCAATATTGGGAAGGGAGGATTTTTCATGTCCCAAATTTGAAATTGGGTCACAATGGCCTAAGAAAATTGGCCCTATTCATTATATTTTGTCAAATTGATGCTAAAGGTCAAATAATTGCCAAGGAGGAAAATGACTAGTTTCCTAGGTTTGGGGTGGAAGCTTTGAGATTTGGAATAATGGGGATAATAAATGATGCTGGAACATTAGGATGACATAAATATTTAATAAAGGATATAAATAAATATATACAAATGAAAATAAAAGTGGCATTTGATCATGAAGACACATGGAAGAAGTGGAACCCACACAAGCTAGAATTTATGTGCCACATGGCATCCTCTTCTTGCAATTTCGAATCCATGGGAAGCCTAATGTTCTTGGGATGAGTTATAAGGTCAATAATACTTCGCATGAGTCCACTAGGTTGAAATATAGAGGAAGAGTAACTCCCATGGAAGAGGAAGAGGCAATTTGGAGCTAGTGAGACACTTGGGCTAGATTCCCTAGCTCTATGACAACAATGATGAAGATGCTATGACACCTATGACACAAATCAGACTTGAAGGCTAACATATGACATATATGACATGTAAGGGTTAAAATGCGACTCCAAGAGAGCACTCAAGGGTGTTAGGGAAGCTAAGATGCTTCCACATGTGATTTGGTGGAAGTGGAAGACTAGGAATTGTTGTACAAGTGACGTTCTTTGGAATCTCTTCCCAACTGGAGTTGGCATGAGTCTTTTGGAAGGAATTCGACCCATGGAGGACATTAGAAATTTATAAATGTAAATAAAAAAGAATGAAACTATATTTTGATCATTTGTAGAATTTGCAATTGCATTTGTGAAGAGGGAGAGCTAGTGGATGACTAGTTTCTTGCCTTGGCCAATTTCGAGGGTGAAAGATTCCCATACAAGTTGGTAATTGGAAAGGAAATTCAGACCTTTAATTTGGATCTTTAATGGAGTCTTTATTTGTAGGTGTAAGCTACATGGAAGCTCATTGTTTCTTCTATTGCAGCTCACTCCTTCAACCATTTCCAGTTTTGATGGCATATTCTTGATCCTTGAGGGAGGGCATTTTTGGTGAGCTATTGTACTCTTTGGGGGAGCTTCTGATGCCCCATTTATTTTTTAATATGAATTAAATACTATATTATTCATCTCCAAAAATTTTCAGGTCGAAATTCCAAGTAGAACTGTGTAAATCTCATTTTTTAATGAAAGAACAGTGCCATTTCCCCACTACCTTGCTGTGAACCAAGGTACTGCTGATGATTTCGAATGAATGGATGATTCTCTGATAAATTTGTGATTAATATACTTCCATGGATGTATTTTACAAGTATCATGTACTGTACTTGAGCATTTGAAGTATTTTTACTCAGTTTAATTGCATTGGGAGAAGAAATAGTGTCATTTCCCCAAGGGTCGAATGGGTGATTTTTGCAGCTGAATGGGAGAGGGTTGGAACATATATAATAATAAATTAATGTTTCACATGAGACATTAATAAAATACTTAATAAATTAACTACCTCTGTTCAGAAATTTGAGTGAGTTTGGAGGCATTTGGGAAGCCATTTTCAGTACTTATCCCAGGGGGATTTGAACCCCAAATTACTAGTAAAATTGCATACTTGGTCCAGAATCTTAAGAGAGTTTGAAGAGGTATTTTGGTGGCCATATATCATCTATGAACATCATATTCAAGTCCTAATATCATTCATACACCTTCCTTGAATATTTGAAGGCATTTGGAGTCAATTTGAGACCTAGAGACCAATACTAGTCAAAGGGAAATTACTAGTAAAATTCCCTACATTGGCCAGAATTGAAAGAGGATTTGAAGAAGTATTTTAAAGGTCCAAAAGAATACCTGAAACACATATTTATGTTCTAAAATCATCCATATACCTTCTCGGAATATTTAGGAGCAATTGGAGCAATTTGGGGACCTAGTGCTCAAAACTAGTCAAAGGTCTAACTAGGGAAAAAGTGAAAAATTGCCATTTTAATAAAATTCCTAACAAGGGATATTACATAAGGGCTCATACCTCACAGGGATACCCATACCACTGAGCGTTTTGCGAAATATTGTAACGAATATAGCAGTTACAGTTTCGAACATCGAACTGACTGCATGCAGACATGGTTGATGGATAATCGAAGTTTGAATTGAGCATTTTGGGAAAGGTGGCACAGTTAATTTTTGGATAAAACGGTGGTCAGGTAGAACGACGGTCAAATCATAAGTACGGGTAATAGCTTTAAATGTGATTTTGGTTCAGTTGATTTGCTGTGGATCGATGACAAGGGTAAATAACAAGTATAACCATTATTGCTTGCAATGTCAATAGATGCCTAATCATGACTATAGTTAGAACCCATACATTCAAAATCAATGCTCAAGCCGCCACTCTGTCGTGGCATGATATTTCACAATCACATATCTGGTAGAATACACATGTGCCAAGATGATTTGGACACCACAAACCAAGCTGATAAGTACATTCATGATGATAAGTACATTCACGCTAATAGGAAAACAAGACGGCCCAATAATTTCCTTCATTCTTGGCAGACTGTCATTCGAGCTGTGGAGTCATCATTTAAATTCGAGCTAGGTCAGATCATTAGCGGCGAGACTGTTCCAAAATGAAAAAAATCTAGCAGAGTTACAAATAATGAATAAGAATGAAAACTTGAGCAGAGTTTGGAGAAATATGGCAGAGTTCAAGTTGCAAAAATTTAGAGAAAAGGAAAGAATAGTGGTGTTGCAGCTACTGGCAAAAGGAGAAAATGAAATGGAAATAGAGGAGTCACAGCTGCAATACTTGGAGGAATATGCAAAAATAGTGGAGTCGTATCTGCTGGCAAAAAGCGAAAATGAAATGGGAATAGCGGAGTCACAGCTGTTAGTCTTGGCGGAATGGACAAAAATGGCGGAGTCGCAGCTGCTGGAAAAATGAAAGGAATAAAAATATTGGAGTTGCAACTGCGAAATGTGGAAAAATAAACAAAAGTAGCGGAGTCACAGCTACTGAAAAAGTGAAGTGAATGGAAAATAGCGGGGTTACAGCTGCGAAAATCGAAAGAATAAGCAAGGTAGGGAGTCGCAGATGTGCAAAATGAGTAATAGGCGTATTTTCCGTTGGCTTCTAAAAACTAACAAATCATCCATATTCTTCAAAAGAGATTTATTAGATCAAGAAACAATGTAACGTGCCTGCAATCGTCTGGCCCAGTCATGACTGGTGTTCCTCCAATTAATTCCTGCACACAATTCTTCAAAACAAACCCAATCAAGTGCAAAATGAAAAATAGATAAAATAGAGAATGAAAAAAAAAATTATTTATGTACAAATTATGTGGATATTGCAGTTCTTGAAAATTCACGGGGAAAAATTTCTTCATACAAGAAATCAATCACAGTCTGATCATTAGCCTTAACCAAGGCTACAGCTTCCACCCATTTAGTCATGTAATCTGTGCAAACCAAGATGTGAAATTTTTATTTTGAGGGGGGGTTGATAGGCCCTACGAAATCCAAAGCCCATCTATCAAATGGTTCAACGATGAGTTATGGCTGCAAAGGCATTTCATCTAATCTATTGGGTTGGCCCATCCTTTGGAAACTATCACATGCCTAAACATACTTCTTTGTGTCCCTGAAGAATGTGGGCCAGAAATAATCCATTCTCAAATCCTTATGACCTGTCCTTTTGTCAGCAAAATATCCCCCACAGGGCTCATCATGGAAAGCTTTAAGGATACTAAAAAATTCATCTTCTCTAACACATCTTCTGATTTCTAAATCAAGCCCTGTGTAGAAAAAATGTCCATCAATCCAGCAATACCTAACACTCTATTGTATGATTTTTCTTTTTTCTCTCTTCAACAGATGTGCTGGGAGCTTACCTGCAACCAAAAAGTTAGAAATATCTACATGCCATGGGGAATGAGCTGATACTGCAAACAAATGTTCATCAGGGAAGGAATCTTTGACTGGTAAATTGTCATCACTGTTAGTAAGTCGAGATAAGAAATATGCAACAATGTTTTCCTTTCCTGGTCTATCAATAATTGTGATGTCAAATTCATGTAACAATAACAACCATCTAGTAACTCTAGCATTCATGATTGGTTTATTCATAAAATATTTGATGGAAGAATGATCAATGTGCACAAAAGTGGAGTATCCAGTAATGTAGTGTCTAAATTTGTTGATGGCATAAACTATGGCAAGGAATTCCTTTTTTGTGATAGGAATTCCTTTTCTATGGCAAGGATGCATTGTCCCTTGAAATATGAGGAATCAAAATAGAAGAGTAATAGCTAGGACCACATATGATTCTTTCCCAAGGCATTGCAACTGATACACCTATGCTTCGATCTTAACTTAATGAAATCAATATAGGTTAGCATAAATCGAAGGCTAGAATTCATAACCATAACAATCTTAGGCATTTAATTAAATGAAACAATAATGATATATACCTTGTCAGGACTACTGATTAATCTGGAAAAACGCATGTATATGGTTTATGAAAGTAGGGTGTAATTGGGCAAAATGATAAAATAGGTATGGTCAAAAAGGGGCATTTCCAGGGCCCAACAGAAGGCAATAAAAGGATAAACTAATTTACAAAAACAAAACAAAAATTAATGAAAATATGATAGACAGACTGCTCATTCAACATATTCACAACACAACATCTCATTTCACATGCAACGAAGATTATAATGGCAACTTGTGCCCAAAATTTTAATTAAATGTAAAGATTAATCCCGAACTACAAAAAATTTATAAACTATGTCCTGATGTAAGTATAAATAGATTAAACACTAGTTGCATAGTTCAATGTCATCCTGATGCCAAGGAATGAAGCTCAACAAAGCATCTGCTAGATTACTTAATGCGCTACTGGGATGTGGTAGAGCTATATTTTCAAACAGAGGATGTAAAATTTCTGTCGGATTCACAATATAATAGCCTTTTCCAACAAGGACACAGTGTACCATTTCATTTGGGTCAGTCTTATGTATTGTCACCTTTGCAACTTTAACCCTTGAGTTTAATGCAATGAGAAAGCATTTCTTTCCTTGCAGCCCTAATTGGGAAGTTGGTGTCAACTCATTAGCATTATCTTGACCTTGCAAATAAATGAGACAAAGTAAGATGCATGGAAATAAGAATTTAAACATTGATGATCCTAGATTAAATAATTACAATCTTACCTAAATTGGTGTTTTCATTTTGTCAATTTGCAGTTTCGATGGAACCATTGGTGTTTTCTATACAGAATGTTGGTCATATTTTGATACATGACTATGCACCCAATAGACAATGATTTCTAATATATTGATAAAATAAAATAAAATTGAACTAAATTACTAAATTTATCAATACTTACTAGGGAATATGATGGAGTATGCATTGAAGTTAATTTAATTTGTATTAGTCTGTTCATAGGGGTTGTTATGTCCTCTGTATTACTCTATCAAGGCAAAAAAATGTAATATATATATATATATATATATATTCACAAGATGAAAATAAAATATTATTTTAAATAATAATTAAACAACTAACCTCCACCACATGCGTGATTTCATCATGAGCATTTTGTACAGTAGGACACTGTTTATATGAGCAATCAGATATTAGAAGTCATATCATTAGTGTGAAAATATGTATATTGAGACAAGAGTAAAGAATTGGACACTAGCACTTTCTTTGTTAACCACGTGTCCTTTCTCCATATCTTCTACTCTTTTCAGAAGTTCAGTTATTGTTGTTTTCAAAGATGTGATTTCCTGTGTTTTTTTATTTCACTGTAGCTTGGCTTACAGCTAGTGCCTCCTTGTATGGACTTTTACCAAACAAGTTAGTTGGCGTAACTCCTAATCCAACGCCACGACATCGTCCTCTTGAATAAACCCCTAGTACCTTGGCAAGGGCATCATCCCTAGCTGCTAAGTCTTGAGATGCAACTTCTACTTATGCTTGTTCAATTTTTTGCTAACATTGACATACAATTAAATCAGATCATAGAAGAAAACATTTACAACATGTAAAATGAAATTTTAATCAATATCTAAATTAAAAGGTTGAGAACATACTATTGTTTCTCCTATAGCTGGTGTGATTGGAGTGCCATCCTTCTTTTGATGGCACTTCTTCCATAAGTCTTCCCTAGTAATGCTTGTAGTTGTATCACCAGAGGCTATAGATTTTTTCTAGTTGCAACAAGTAAAATAGTATGGTTAAGTTGTGACATTACAATGAAACTAAAATATGCTATTATTTCTCATATCAAATAAAATATCATCACAATTGTTTACCATATCATCTTCGACCCATTGATAACCTCGACATCCAGAGGTGTGCAAGTCCCTCTCCTTTTCTCTATTTTCCTTGTTTTTTTTTCCTTATATCCTAGAAATAAATTGAAAATAACATATATAAGTCAACATTACAAGCCAATAGACATTCTAAAAAACTTGATTACATAATATGTGAACTTTTCCCTTACCAAGAATTCAGTGGTGGCTCATGATAAGACGAATTCTCTCCACACTGTCTCACTTATCCTAATTGGAGGAACATTTTTTAATCTTTCCTCTGTTGACTCATAAGGGTCACAGTATTTTTTGGTCAACCGATATCTATGACTGCTTTCCTTCTGGCCAATGAATTTCATACAATATTCTTTAAGGACCAGGGGGGTTACGAAGTTTTCCTACAACATACAATAATTGCATTCTTAGATGTCATACATGGTTTTAAAATAAACTTTGAAATCATCCAAAAATATAAATGTTGAAAACAAATACACATAATCTCTAATACTCACATTAATAATGTTCCACAAGTCCTCCTTTAATTGATATGAAACCTTCCTCCAATCAGAATAATTGATTGGAACCATTTCCCTTGCGAGAACACCTAGTAATGAAGATAGTTTCATGAAGTTTGGACCAATTGGTTGGTTCCTTTCATTGATATGAATTTTGATCTTTCCCTCCAAGTTATTGATTTCTGCACATTCAATTGCTCCTCTACATTTCTTCTTGACTTTCTCTGTCGATGCTTGTGTAGAGGGATCTTCACCTTGTATACTAATATCTTGTTGGAATTGTTCTTTGTGAGCAACTTCTATAAAAGAAGGGCACTTAAAGGTGTTATGGATTTCTAAGTCATAAAATTCTATTTACGAAGAACTACAAAATTATACATTAATGAGCTTACCTTGTTCTTCATGTTGCTCCGTCCCTTTTTGTGTCGAGGGATCTTCCCCTTCTACACTGTTATCCATATGGCATGGTTTTTTGTGAACGTCTTCTATAAAAGAAGGGTGCGTAAATGTGTTATGGATTTCTTAATCATAAGATTTATACTTACAAAGAACTAGAAAAATCTGAATTAATGGGCTTACCTTGTTCATATTGCTCCTCCTCCTAAAAAGATGAAAATGTATCTTTTCCATTTCCTTCTTTGTTAGGATCACTAGTAGAGTCATTCAAATGCATAGAAGGTGTAATTTTCTTTGCTATTGTTTATATTTTCCTCTTCTTTGTAATTGTAGCCAAGAATGTTATTAAACATATGCCTAACATCATCATACAATAAAAATAAGCATTATACTGCATAAGGAAATACATTGTTCTATTTCTAAATATTTACCTTCTGAGATGCATGTCCCTTTCTTTCCCATTTGATCATTTTGACGCGTTCTTTTTGAAAATTTCATAATCAGATTTTTTTATTTCATGTCATAATCTGCTTTCTCTGTTTTTTTTAAAATCATTAGAGTATTGATTAGCCATAGCCTATTAGATTGTTATTAAAGTACAAAGTAATATGTTTTAACAATTTAAATTAAATAAAAGTAGTATTCCCATTTGTTGTGATGGGGAATTTTGTTGTTTTCAAAGAAATCACAGATGTAACCTCTTGGGTGGCTCAACCACAGTTTTATTAATATAAAACCTACTCATTTCTATTAAAAAAAAACAATTTAAATTAAATAAAAATGATGATATACTTCAATCACAAACAATCACTTACCTCCATGTCTCCACTTGTACAAAACCTGCATAACCAAAAAACTAAAGTCTATCATCACTCAATTGCTAATTGAAAGTTGTTTAAACAAGTTTCAAAAGTAAAAGGGAAGACTATCTGTAATGACTATCTGCTAAGAGGAATAGATGTCATAATTTGAGAGAGGGAGAGGGTTAGGGTTTAGGTTAGACACGTACAACAGCCAACAAGATATCTCAATCTCCAAGAGTGAAGACCCCTCAACCTTAGAGGCTTCAAGCAGGACAAGGTTTACACAGGTAGCCCCAAAGATGAACACGGTAACGGTCTTGCAATAGTGGGAAAGTGTAGTCCCATTTTAGTGGTCACAAAACAATCACAATATTCTGCGTCTTAGCTAGGAAGAGCCACCACAATCCATGGCCATCCCTAGAGGAAACCAACATTTTTACAGAATTTTTAAGATTTTGTAGCAGAGGAACCACTATTTTGATTTTGTCAATAAAGAAACCACATAATGTTTTCATTTATTATGTTGTTTTAACGAAAGCATGGATAAAATACCTGCAATAAAAAGAATGCCATGAAACTTAAGTTACACCTCACGCAATTCACCTCAATATATCCCAACAACAAAGCTTTAGCTTTCGTGGTGTGCAAAAAGAAAACAACGCCCTTTCCCAGCAAAACTATTCACGGGATATAAAATTTGAAAAGTTATGTTAGGGGTCCCATTTTTTCTATTATTAAATTTCATTTTTTTGTTTTTTTTTGGTAAATTAAATTTCTTTTTTTTTTGTATAGATAGCAAAAACACTCGAGCTTTCTCCTAAGCTTTTCAATTAAAAGGGGAAAGACCTTGGTACTGGGAGTCATGAAGGTGGACCAAAGGAAGGAATGAGGGAACCAAAGAAATGCATTAAAAGGAAAGGAAATATTAGCATATTGCGGTTGATGACATGAAGTAAAATAATGTAATAAGCATGGCTTCTAAGGCATTGATTGTGAGGTTTATTTTTAGAAGGATGGGGAAAATGAGTTTGTTTCAATAGATTCAAGTCCACCTATACTATCTGGGACCCTTCAGATGTATTTACTTGTAATGTAAACATTGTGCATATGTAATGTACAATTAATCCTAGCGTGGAGCTCAAGGCCAAGGCCCCACTAGTGAATTCTCAGCCTTGAAGAGATGATATTTTATGTTGTGCCATCCATGTGTTAGTAAGTTATGGAAATTGTAAAAACATGTAGATGATTATAATGCAAATAAAAATACCAAGGGGTTGGCCATGGATGCAACTAAATGAGGGGGCTATGTGTATCCACTAGGAAGAGGTCACTAGGGGGTTTTGCGATTGGACCCTTGCTGGCCGCCATATGTCATCTTGAGAACCCATTTGACTGTTCTAGTCATCATTTAATTCTGTTGTAAGGAAGTAGGTGATAAATTCAGTCCATGAGAGTGATGGAGTATGGGTAGCCCTAAAATTAGTAAGGTAGGGTATGGGATCAATTTGGTCGACCCATAAGCCACTCCATCTAGTGGTAATTATGTGTTCTGAATGTTTAATTGTTCATGTTTCATTCATCTTTGCTTATTTGAGTATGCATATGCATCCATGTGTTTTTATGAATTTCTTCAATGATGAATAGGGCCAAGTCTTGTTGAGGCCTAAGAGGTTCAGAATGTGATTCAGTCATGACTTTGGGGGAGAAATAGAAACCCCTTTTGTGTTCATGTTCCCTCTATGGGTCAGATGAAGGGAGGAGACATGGCATAGTGGATTAGAGCTCTTTACAGAGTGGTAAAGAGGTATGGATGAGGATTGGGGCCGAAACACCTTGGTTGGAAGAAGGAAAATTCAGAGTTCTCAGGTTTGGAAAAATATCATACACTTGCATGGGGATCTCCGAGAGCTTTCCAATATATGATAGCAAGTTTTCCAAAAATGGAATTAGGATGAGAAATTTATCAGCCTCAGAATTTGCCAGTAACAGTGGTATATATATGGTCGAATTCTGACTTTCCGAACCCGCAGTGCAAATTGCAGATCACAGAAGTTGGAGGCGTGATTCTATGAAGCTGAGACCTTTGGAGTTCCAACTTCCAACTCCCATGTCATGGATTATAGAAGTCAGAAGTTTGATTTGGCTTAGTAGAGAATTGGGTGTTCCAACGTCCCTACTCTCGCATCACGGATTGTGGAATGCGAAAGTCAAAGGCGTATTTCTTCGACGTCGTGTATTTGTCGTTCTGACTTTCTGACTCCCGCGTCGTGGATTGTGGTAGTCAAAGGTGTGATTCTTGAAGTGGCACGTTGGGGTGTCGACTTCCGACTTTGACATGCGGATTGCGGTTGTGCGAAAGTGGATAGTTTGGAAGAAAAAAATTTATCAGGTTGTATTATAAGGAGCTCCCCCATCACCTCTAAAGGGCACCGAGGGGGTCGGGGACGTTACAGATATCCTAGAACAGTGATGTGTGTTTCTTTAAAATATTGTTCATGGATTTGGATACCTCAAATAATATTCCTTTAGGGAATAAGGCATGTGATTCCTTCCATAATTATGTATAGAGCCTCAAGACCCCTAACTACTATTCAAAACCATCTAATGACATAGACATCCCTATTCAAACACTAAATATACTTTCAAGAATCCATGTGTGCTTGTTCAAGTTGTTCTTCTTGGACATGGATTCTCAAAAGGTTATTTTTTTATTAAGGCCTAATTTTTCTCCCTCAAACATGTATAGGGAAATCCAATATCTATACCAGGTTCTCAAAAAATTCTAATGGCACTAATATCCCAACTTATATGAATAATATGCTCTTGGGAGGTCATGTGTGGTTATTGTAGGAATTGTTCTTAGCCAAATATGCCTGGAATTTCCTTTAGGACCTAAGTCGCACTCTTTTTTCCCCAACCATATCCATGGTGTTGGAACCTATAATTAGTCTTAAAATTATCACTATGCCACAAAAACCCCACTCATAGGCCAAAGATACCGTGGAAATGTCTATTGTGGTTGTTCAACATATCATTCTTGGCTATATATACCTAGAAGCTTCCTTTAGGTCCTAAGGCCCAGTTTCCATTGCTTAACCATGTCTAGATCCCAAAGACCCATACCTAATTCTCAGAAACTTCTTAACAATTCCCATATTCTGACTATAAGGACAAATATCCCCTCAAGAGGTTAGCTTTGGTGGTTGGAGACATGATTGTTTGACCTTTAATAAGCATGGCTTCTAAGGCATTGATTGTGAGGTTTATTTGTAGAAGGATGGGGACATTGAGTTTGTTTCAATGGATTGAAGTGCATGACTAGTAATCAATTTTAGCTTACCACATAAGGGATGTCTTTTTCATCTGAGGTTAGATGTTGAGGTTACATCCAAACATAGTATTATTTCTAGTCAGTATCTACTGCATTTATACCTAGGTGGATTTACTGGTTACTTGATCAAATTAGTTATATATCATTCAAGGTCCCATGCCAATAAGTAAGGATACCATAAGGATAAAATAATTGTACTAAATTAGTCTATTTCCATAGACTCTCTTATGATTCTACACAAGATATTTCCTCTTTATGCTATTAATTGTAACTACTGGCATGATATGACTCATTATTGTTTCTTGCAGCCTTATAACAAAGAGATCTATCATATTCATTCAAACAATTATGACTCATTATGATCTCTCTTCTCATGGAAATTATATGAGCCAAAATTTGATTGGTGGTATGCCTTACAAACCTAGTTTCTTAATTGACATATCAATTAGGTAACTAGGGATATTAGAATAATGAGAAGAGATATACGGTCAAGGTTAAGGTCCTACTTGGAGAAAAACTAAAAGAACCTATACAAATCAATACATTGGTTAAGGTCCTACTTGGAGAAATCCTAAAAGAACCTATATAATCATTTTAAATATTAAGAATTTTTATCATTACCTCTTCCAACCATATGAAATTCTTATAAAGATAAAAGGAATTTGAACCATTAACCTATTGTTTTTAGACCAGTATTATACCATTGAAACTATTCTCCTAATGAAAATTTGATTACTTGCTAGGAAATCCCTCCAGTCGATTTTCAATAATGCCTACCTTACATATACCACATATCATCCGATGCCAATCTAGATCCTCCACCTCATTTATGTATTTGCATTGTTCAATTAAACCATTTTAGTGGTGGAAGTGTAATATTTTTTACATATGTCTGCATGGGAATTTCTATTTATGTCATTAGAGAGTCAACGACAAGTGGCATATGAAATTATTGAACCAAGTGATCTCTAATAATGTTATGGCCATTGCACTGTACCTTTGAGTAATTTACTCACTTCCAAGTGAGATTTTTTGAGCTCTAAAGGAAATGAAGTTTCCCATACCTTCCAAGCCATTAAATGAGGGGATCGAAGCCAATTCTAACTCCTAAAAATACATTGATATGTTAAAATGGTGGTGACAACTTTTACATCTTGATCTCCTATCATACTAACAACATATATTAGTCAGTCTAAAGGTTGGGATATGTCCACATTACAAACATATTTATATTTAACCCATAGAGCCTCCCTACGATGTAAGTTATAAATATCCTTGACAAGCAATATAATAGAAGCTAGAAACGATTGTGCAATAAGTAAATTAAGAATATTATAAGAAACTAGCACCCCCTAGCGCCATCTCCATAGCATATTCTATAATAAGGTTTATCCCAAGGGGGTCTTCCTATGAGTCTAACAAGTAACAATATTATATTATACCTAGGATTGATTAAAGGCTCATGCCGTGGTTATACATACAACAAATGTTTAGGCCCATCTAGATATAAGATGCTAAAGATTCATGCATATTCGCTTTTTTGTCTTTCTTGGTTTTTATGTTTTTGAAATAAAAGAGTAACAAAGGGGCCAATTTCATCTTGTGGAGGCCATATTCTTCATTTGTTGGTTGATTTTGGACTGCGTGGGCCGTGACATCATCTGGAGAGGATGATTTACTTTTTGTTGGACACATATCCTTACAGCCAAAAGGAGCTGCAATCTACTACAGCGTTGTTATTGACACCTACAGGAATCTACTACAGCATTGTTGGGTACTCTCATTGTAGTCTTCCTTCTTGTTATGACTGTGCATAATGTTTCTGGGTAGTGAAGGGAGTCTGAGAAGAAGAGGAATTGGGTTGTTTTGAGGAGCTAGAATACACCAAAGAAAAATCTAGACACCAAAGAAGACTAGCTCACTTCCATAAATCATTGCGCACTCCCAGGAAGCTACAGGCTAGAGTTAAAGTAATTTCAGATTTGTTTGTCCACCTTAGAACTGCTATTACAGTCATTGTAAACTCAAAGTTATATGAATATGATATTTAGGGTTTATTTTCCTTGTTATTTATGCAAAGATATCTCTATTGCATTTACTGTTCACTTTTAGCGCTACGAAAAATCAATATCTGATATCCGAAACAAACTCTTCCCGCACTGTCTTCCACAGTGGAATTCTTTCTGGAATGTGGGAATATATTTTCCGCAAAATGCTTCTTCCCCCCTGTCAAACAATTTCATTGGAAGCCTGAGTGTTCATACAAATTACTTTTTCATGCAGCAAAATGGCTTTCTGATCGTTCGATCAGTGTCCCCACCAAATCAACAGTGGATTCCAAAATTTATTGAGCGCATCCCATAGAATATCACTCACATGAAAAGTGTTTCAAGGCTTGCAACTTCTTCCGGAGATATCAATAGTCCAATAAAGGGTAGTGACCCACGTACTAGAACTCATAAACTACCATCCATACTAACAGATCACGACCAACAAATTTACACACCCTCACGACACCCTTAGTAACCCACATTAGGTCATGGTACCTTCATAACAGTCCTCAAGGAACTTTCAGCCAATCACGACAGTCCTAGTAGGCCTAAGACATGTCACAACAGCCCTTAGCAGGCTCAAGACAGGTCATTGGTTTCTCTAGAAAGAATTAGCAGAATTTACACATATGAAATTGATGAAAACAGGAAACAAAAACTGAATATGAACACTGCGATGAATCTTAGAAACTCAAAAAAAACCTTTTCATTAACACTTCCAAGAAAGTTTACAAAGCTACAGTCCAACCACAGAAGCGTAAAAAATGAAATTTGAACCCTTCCTCCTCCATAGAGGTGACATTTACCCCCGAGACGTATCTCGAAATAGGGCATCAAAATCAATTACATTGAGGGAATCAAACCCAAAAGTAAGACCTAAATCCTAACAAACTCTGACGTGGCAGATGCGTCGTGCCCACAAAATTTTTTGGGAAGGCACACTGTGTTGCGCGTGACCAATCAAAAAGGGAAATCTCAACATCTGGGGCTTTCTGGCTCGCTTAATGAAAATGACAACTCCGAGCATATTTTTAACAGGCTACGACTGACTCAGCTGCTGGTGGGCCTTACAGGATGATGATTGCTCAGTCTATGTATATCTTGCCACTGCTGATCTGTAGGGGTGGCCATCTCAAATAGCTCCTTTAGGAGAACATCTAGGTCAATCAGGGGGCTATGGCCAATAGCAGGGAGATCTGATTTGACAACCCTGAATTGAGCCAGCAGCTCAAATTCCTCGCTGAGTTTATCGATGATTACCTCTCCCTTTAGCCCACCATTCATACCCTCAAACTTTGCATGGTTTACTCTTGCCTGGTTCAACAGTTCGACATATTTTCTTCGAGGGATCATCTTCCCCTCTAGACCCCAAAACTCAGGCAACCCTTTCTGAAACAGGGGCTGGAACAATTTGTTGAACTTTTCTACCCCTTGTTGAATAATTTTAATCCTAGTAAGTGCATTTTGCAACATGTTGTGCTTTGTGGTCATCCTCCTTGCTACCACCAGAACTGATATCCTGTCATTAATCCCCAAGTAAATTAGTTCTTCCCCACAGGATGATCTCATAACAGCAATCGCCTTCTAGGCCTACTCCCTAGGCCTTTGTGCTAGACTTTCCTGCAGGGTTTAACATATTCTGCTTGCTACCATAGAAACCTGTTTATGCTCATCCACCATGACCAAATGATTTAATAATGAGGGCATCTCCTTTATCACTGCATCCTAGAGCAAATGTTTATCCCCTTGCAAGGGAATTCTGACTATGACCCTTTCCTCAAACTTGGCTACATTCTCTTTGAGTGTCCTGATCTCTTCAAAAGAGTCTTCACTTTCCGTAGCAGTGATCCTGCGTCGGAGCTCTTGATTGGCCTCCTTCAATTGAGTGATTTCCAGGTCCTTCAGGGACATTTCAAACATATCTTTGATCGCCAGAGCAGTAGCTAATCTGTCCTTAGGGGTTCTATAGTTATTAAATTCATCAATTCTCTTCTACATCTTTTGCTTCTCTTCTTCCCATGTGTGCTTATCAGCCTCCAGTACAGCAAGGCGGTCTTTCAGATCCAAAAATCATGCTACAATGTCTCAATCTCCCCTTGTAACTGCATGGTCTGAGGAGGTAGCTGGATGTCTTTCATAGGTGTCTTTCTTTTCTTTTTGTAAGCATGTATCTTGGCCAGTGGCTTAGCTGGTAAAATAGGATGCTCTATTTCCACTAGCTTCTCAGATGCAAGGGGTTGCTGTAAGGCATTCTGTGTTGTTAGGTCTACCACTTGGTCATTCAGGAGTTTCACCTGCACGTTCCAGGCCTTGTTTGTTTCCTTTTCCTGCTTCAATTGGGTCTCCATTTTAACCACCCTTTGTTGGGACCTGATATGGGCTAATGCCTCCTTAGTCGAACCAGCAAAGATGAGATCGCTAACTCCCTTATGAAACACAATCTTATCTGGGATTCAGAACCCATCCATCTTGAACTCGACCTCCGAAACTCCTTCTTGATTAGTGATGGCTAGGTTCAGGGAGTTTGTTGTAATATTCCTGGCAGTATTGAAAGAGACTTTGCTTCCTGATAGCTTCCTTAGCTTCTTGGACTGATTCTGAGTCTCAGCCTCGGATTGCTCTTTTAGTTTCCCATAGGTGGTCAAAATTTGCTTTTCAGTATTAAATTTCCCTTCAATAGTGAAGGCAAAAGAATACTTCTGATAATTGAGTAGAGACTCATCACCCCCTTTCTTTCTTGATTGTGTGGTTCATGGGGGCTTGCTCTGTGAGTGTGTAGTGGTTGGATTTACAACCATTAGTGGTTGGGCGATCACCATCTTATTTCCAACCTTTCCCCCAGCAAGGTTTACTGAAACAAGATCCTCCTCTATCACTTTCTTGAGGGCATCAAATTCAAAATTAAACTCCTACTCCAGGTTGATTACGTCCTCCTATACATCTATCCTAGGCTTCTTGCTAGGGGTTTGTTCATCACATTCCATATCCTCCACCTCTGACTAAGACCTTATGCTACTACCATCATCGTTTAGGGGCAAGGGAGTAGCTGCGACCATAGATTGCACTTCTTTAGGATCCTGAATTTTCTCTGCAGGAGTCCAATCAAAATCATAGGCAAGAGAATTTGCATCCTGGGACAAGTTGAGGATCGTGGAGTGAATAAAGAATGACCTCTGCACCTCGACCCTCCTCTGGGAAATGATCCCCTTAGGATTGTAATTCTGTGCATGAGTCCCCTGAAACTTCATGGCCTTCAAGACTTTCTCCACCATTTGTAACACTGTTGGCTTCTTCACAACGAAGGGCCTGAAATTAATAGGGTATTTGATCCAAGAGTTCTTCCTATTAGCAGTAAAATGCTCATCATCAGTAGATATCCTCTGCCTAATCAATTCTAGTGTGAATACTGAGGGAGTTAGGTAAACTGGTAGCATGAAAGGGGCAGCCAAAAAACCATATACCTTCATTTATGAATACTTATGAATCAGGAACCAATCTCCAATACCCTCTTACTGCAAGGAAGCCTTCATGTCTTCTGATATCCTCTTCTCTTTAGGGTTGAATAGGGTTTTGAATGGCCTCCGTAGGTACCTACGAGGGGGTTTAAAACCACCACCCCAGGTTTGTAAAGAGTTTTGATGGGGGTTTTGAATTGCCTCCGTAGGTACCTACGAGGGGGGTGTATATCCGCCCTTAAAAGCGACTTTTGGGGGAGATTTATAATCTCCGCCAAAAGTCACTTCAGGGGCAATTTTGATTTCATATAGAACCACCCCTAAAAGCCAAATATTTTAGCGTCAGTGTTATTAGGGGCGGTTTCTTAAAGACCGTCGCCAAATACAAAATTGACCCCAAAATAGTGACTTTTGGAGGAGGAAGACAACTGCCCCTTAAAGTCAAAAAAGGGCTTTTGGGGGGGGTTTCAAACTGCCCCCAAAACTCCAAAAGTAACTTTTGGGGGGGGTTTAGAACTGCCATCAAAAGCGACTTTTGGGGGCGGTTTAGAACCGCCTCGAAAAGTCACTTTTAGGGGCGGTTTTGATCTCTTTCAAAACCACCCCTAAAAGTCAAAACTTTTAGTGTCAGTGCTATTAGGGGCAGTTTTGGAAAGACTGACGCCAAAGCCAAAAATGCCCCCAATAATCCCTTTTGAAGGCAGAAGACAACTGCCCCTAAATGTCAAATTTGTTGTAGTGGATACCACATGTAACATCCCGAAAATTCACAAAATTTAAAAAAATTTCAACGTAATATTTATTGCTTAAACTAACTGTGCAAAAATGTAATAAATGCTTAATTGTTTATTTAAATGACATGCTGAAGTAAATTGTTCTAGTGATTATACTTGTGTATTGTTTTACTTATGCAATGTTGTTAATGTTCTAAACAATTACTTGCTTTTGTCTATATGTGCTAACTGTTTGTTTCTTCTTTTGATGATGAAGGGGTCCTATGGGAGCCCTGAGGCTTACTTAGCTATTAGCTAAAGCATTTGAACGTTCTTGATGCAGATTACAGGTAAGAGAGTAATAATGGTTTGAAAGTGAAAAACTACGGAGATCCTCAATCTCGTCAAATAACTTTCAAGTTTTTAAAAGAGAAATAGAATAACTTGTGAATTTTTTCAGGCTGAGATCTGCTTTGATCATTATTGCAACTATATAATTGTATCGTATCATACTCTACTCTCAACTTCTAAGTTATTTTAACTACTCGAGTGTTTGAACAAAATGATTACTGAAAACATGGTTTAAGTAAATCAAATCCTACTTGAGGAAATTATACTAAATATTATATGCTTGAAGTAATAGGATCTTATCCTAAATGCCAAGTAATTTTAATTATGTTCTTTTTCTCCTATGGAATATATACTTGAACCTAGGTTTGATGTGTACTAATCACTTTAAGCATTCTTTTAAACTATGCCATGGAAAAAAATTACTAATAGTATCTATCAATAACACTATTGTTATTCACGCTTCTTCTAGGTTGATAATATAAATATTATCACCACTTGGCGTATTGGATCAATAGTTTATGATATAGTTGTACTATGTGCTTTTCATGGTCTTTTTATAATACACAAGGTTTCGATAATAAACATCGTAATATCCTAAATGCAAGTTGGAAACTTTTACTATGAAATAAAATGTATTAAAATAATATGTAACCCCTATGATAATGCTGCAGGTCTCCAAGGTGATGGTTGAGACTTTGGACTAGGTCATTGTGTAAAGGTATCATTGTAGGGCACAATGGTATGATGGTTTGATAATTGGTAATCCATACTATAATGTAGGTCCCAAAGGTTACACTAAAGATATACCGGTTGCATAGATCGTTGGCCTGTCAATGTACTGGTGGTAGATAGGAACATTTAAAGTGCATTAAAGTGATGTTAGTGGAATGCCGGTTGGAATACACCGTTGCTGGATTCACGTGGTAAATCTTGGTAATAGCGTAACCCTAATAACACTTTGGCTTACCTCGATGACGGTGATGAAATTGGCATTCATTTTGCAAGGAGTGGGTGTAGTGTGGCCGACAAGTCTACATTTTTGTAGGGTTTCGAAGCAGGTTCTTGAGGACTCCTTCCTCAGTTTCGATACCATGACCTGTAAGGGAATATTGATATTTACAGGGTTTAAGAGCCGAGCCAGTACTGTGGAGGTAATAGCTGCATTCAAAAAGCAATTTTTGAGTGACTCTGGATTCAATACCGGTTGCAGAAGCTATTGATTTCGACCTTCGGTTTAAAAAAGGTAATGTCTTTACTGAACTTCATGTTGTTGCAACCGTTAGTAATGTTTTAAGCTTTGGAATGAAATTTAACCACCCTCTATGTTAAAGGAAGGTGTTTTCATCTATAGGGTTCTAAGCTCAAGCTAAGTGGGAAACTACTGCTTGAAAACGGTAAGTCTCGGTGGTTTCCCCTGTAGGTTTCTCCTAGCAACTGTTGGCTGTGTTTGGTCTAGCCGAAGATTTTGATTTTCTGAAAGTGTAGTCGCTGTTGTAATGCTTACATGTTGTGAAGCATTCGTAGGGAGGATTGAATCCTGGACCTACTCTTATGTTGTAATCTACAGTGTTTACTATATGTCAAATGTATCACTTGTTCGCAAGGGTTTTAACCCTCGACTATTTGGATAAATGAGTCTGAGAGCAATACTCCAGGGATATATGTTAAATTAATTCAGTGCTTGTAGTAACTTGTTAATGGTTGAGAACCAAGGCTTAATGCTTAGTTTTGAAACCTCAAACCCTAATGTCTAACTTCGTTTCGATGTATGGAACTGTAGCTTCAAATTTAGTTTTGTTTATGTCAGTGAATAATATCGATGGCAGTTGAGTTTTCTATTGTAACACATCTACTTTTGTTTTGTTTAGAATTGGGTTTAATAACCCAAGCTGGTTCTGCAAAAGAACGGCTATTTTACAGTTTGAAGGCTAAAGACCTTTCGTCAATAATATTTCCTGTGATATGTTTTCAACTATACAGGATGTGACTGCATATATATAAAAAAATATATAAGGAATGGTGCCTCAGTTGAAACTCTATTTAGTGAATACTGCATCTTTTTAAGGGTTTCGGTTACTAGTATTAATACGTGGTAATTATAGAGATGATGAAGGTTTTGAAGTTATAAATGCAAATGTCTTCTAAGTGCTCGTCTCAGTCTTTGATAATCTTATCTGATTCGGCAAGCGTTGAATGAAAACTAAATGTTATAATAGAGAAATTGGGGTTCTTTCCATAATAGAACATTCGTCCAATACTGACTTGTTTTTTGTTTAAAGGTATAATGATAATGACGATATAAGTGTTAAAAATTCTATTTACTCTGTTTGTAATGATAATTGTTTCCAATTGTGAATGTTGGTAACTATTTTGATATTAAATAAATTTAGTACATAATGGATAGAAGTCTTAATAGAAGTTCGAAAGGATAGAGAGAGAAAAATAGTAAGAGTCTATAAAAAAAAATGTCTTTTGGAGAGGTTAGAAAACATGGAAATGTTAAACTCTATTTAAATTTTTTTACTACAAAAATAGAGATATTGCCGTGTCTGAATAATATGGATATTTCTATGATTGATTTCCAACTATTTAAATTTCATAAATATTGATGAATGTCTAAAGTGAAATTCTAGTACTATAATCTTTGAAAAGAAATGAAAAGAATGTATATAGAATTTATCTACTGTAAGGTAACAGTTGACTTACAATGAAACCCTAGGTTTTGTGTAGAAAATGAGATGTTTTACTTCTACTGCTATAGAAATATCATAATCTCTGTATAATATGAATGTTGTTATGTTTTTCTGATTCTAGACATGAGATAATTTTAAATTTGCATAATATAACAATAAGGGAAATTTTTCAAGAAGACATAACAAATTCAGTCTATTCAATTTCTGCATATTTATCCATCTATTTTTTTAATTTTTCCCTTCCCTGTACTAGAGTACGGTACACAAACAATACATGGGAAAATACAAGGAAGATATTTCATTCTATCATTTCATATTTTCATTCAATAGTATACAAAATAATAAATAGATCATAAATTCAAACTTTACTCCTGCATTATCAATATTTAACTAAAGGATACTAACTTAACATCTACATAATTAAATGATAACTACTTAGGAAATGAAATAACAAGTCAAACCTGCAACTGTAGATAGAGTGGACAAACACCCAAGGAGGCATGTTCCTCCCAACCTTCTCCAGAAGAAGAAGCCAGTGTCACTTGCTCCTTAGGATCCCCGAGCCTGTTTACTGAACCACTAGGTAGAAGACTCTGTGTAGAAACAAGGCACTCAGGTTGTATTTCCAGCAATCAATGGAGACTTGCCATACACCTCAAACCTCTACCCTAAGCAGTAAAATTCTGCACTCAGTAGTAAAACTCTGCACTCAACAGTAAATAAGGCAGACTTACACCATGATCAAAAACCTATTTTTTCCCCTCATCGAATCTCTTGTGTGCATACAGCAGAACCACAAGGTCAGTTTCATCGTCAGGAAAAGTATTGAACCTCAGTCCAAATTCGATGGCTCTTATAAAGATGCCTAGGTCTTTAGTGGTCAATTTTCAAAATAAATGAGCCTCAAGCTCCAGTCCCATCTTTCAGGGCACTATGACCACAATTTAAGGGAGTTGTCCCATACCAACAGCTAGTTACTTGATTCATGATGCTGTCACTTGTCCATTTCCTTCTACCCCATATTCCATTCCACCTAGTGGGTCAGTAAACACTCTTTCAACAATTCTCCTTGGGTGAGTGTCTCCTATTTTATTTATTTAAATAATAATATTGTGTAATTACAGTCATCCTTGGACACTTGTCCAAATATAAAACTTTACAATAAAAGTTAAGATAATGTTTTCAACAAAGGGGTATGTTACACACACCATACTTCCATGTAAGCTAAGATAATCTTAAATTATGCAATAAAAATAAAAATTAATTATTATTATATGGTACTATATAATATTATATATTATATTTTGACTTTTTTGTTATAGATTGTTAGATGAATTGATTATATGGTATTATATAATATATTTTTAATTTTTAATTTGTTAAGATAGTTTATTATAGGATATCATATATAATATAATATATAATCTATTTTTACTGTTTAATTGTATTCTATTATATATTTTTACTTTTTAGTTATAGTTCGTTAGGTTAGTTTATTATACGGTACCATATATAATATATAATATATTTTTACATTTTAATTGTATTTTATTATATATTTTTAATTTTTAGTTATAACTAGTTAGGTTAGTTTATTGTATGGTACTGTATAATATAATATATAATATATTTTTATTTTTAATTATAGGTTGTTAGCATTTAGTTATATTTTGATTAGCTTTAGTTAAGTTTTATTATATATTTTTACTTTTTAGTTATAATTAGTTAGAATTTAGTTATATTTTGTTAGTATATGTTATATATATTGTTTATTATGAATTATTATATATTATTATATCTCAAATTAAATAATTAAAAATTTCCAAGGTGCTTAGTCATATTCAATTTAAATAATTAAAAATTGCCATGTAATATTAAAATGCTTAGTCATACCTGCATCTCTTTTGAATTTTAAAGCATTTTGATTCACTTAAACATTATGACAAGGATTTTCTTGAGGTCCATTTTAAGTTGAAATTTCCTCTAATTATATTCTTCACAAATTTCACATGACTTTTCTAATTATGTCATACCTTTGGATGAGACCCTTATGGAAGTCATGGCTACTCATGAAAGGCCTTGGGAGGAGGAGTACCACAGTGCATCTCTTCTTCTCGATCAGAAAATGTGAGAAACCTTATGCACACCCTCGTTGTGACTACCCAACCCTTATGGCACCGTCCCTACAAAGTTAAATGTGTACTACATTAGGGGGCATATGAGTTAGTTGATTACGATGGTGACCCTTGTGGGCCCTGATCAAGTTTTTTTTTTCCCTTTTTCAGGCTCGTTAAAACTGAATGAAAAAGGCACCCTATGGATCACTTTTCTCTCTTCTTTCAGCTCCTTAAAAAATCATTATGGAATGAAGTTGACTTGTACTGGCTCGTTAAACTTACAAGGATGAGTTGCATATGGAGTCCTCTTTAAGCTCTTTTCTGAATCCTTAAAATTGAAAAGATTTTCGAATAAGATTGTTCCTTTCACACTCGTCAATGGATCTGAAAGAACATCCATTGAGTATAATTTTACCCCTTTTCTGGACCAAATGGATTAATTATGAAAATGAATACTCTAGCCCACTTTGTCTATAAGAGTTCTTCATCGTATTATTTTATGTTTTTTTAGATGGTGGGACTAAATCTATGAAAAACCGCACCATAGAGTCTTCTTTAAGTTTTTCAGAATTTATAAATATGGAAACGCCAGCGAGCATTAACTACCCTAGGCTCAACAAAAATGCACGGCATAGTATCTCATTGAGCATCTTTCTATCTCTTCTTCAAGCTCATTAAAAATGGAAGAAAGTATTGGGTTTACTTCTTCAGGATCATCAAAATTTTGAGAATAAGAGACTCTCGAGCATACTTCTATCTCTTGTTCGAACTTGTTAAAAACTGAAAAAGGTAAGTCAGAAAGAGAAAAAGGGAGGGGGATTAATTCATTGTCTATTTCATTCAAGAGGCAGCATGTCATAATTCACCCTTGAACATGGAACCTGTTTGTATCTTTGTCTTAGTGTTAGGTTATAGCCTTGATTCAGAACTATACCATTTCCCTAAGTCATAGTAATTCTCTAATTGGTTACTCTCCCAATCACTATGAAGTGTGCCTCAATGCCTCATGTGTCATCACACTACGGTGTATATGGTGTTCTTGAGTATTTGATTTCAAGTCACATAGTTTTCATGCTATGTGTTCAAGGGAATGTCAACCTACGTTGGTCATTCTGCAGGCATGTTGGCCTTTTGTGTTGTCCATCCCTATGTAATTTTTTCATACTTGGTGATCATACATCTTTATCACATATCTCGATGTCTGTTTTTTGTCGATTCATGGGGATACATTAAGGCCCTCCTTCAACATATTCCTTCCTATCGATGCCAATTCCCTATCTAGGATGTGGATCTAGAAACATTAGTACCTTGGAGCTTTCATTCATCACTGACATGTCTTCCTTGCATTCGAGAAGGGGTACCCATCATTGACTCCTAATTGAGTGATTATATGGGTTTTCGACATTAGCTCATCTATTCACAAGTTCATTAGAATGTACTAGGTGTCTTCGGATCCATTATCATCGTCGATGGACTCCCTCACATTTGTTAATAGTAAGCATCATTGACTAATAATCAGATGGATTCTCAAATGTTTGGCATCAACACATTTATTCACATGTTGTACAATCACACCATCAGGGTTTGATACGAAGACCTTGGTTTGGGGTTTGCATCACTCAGCCTTGTTTCCCCTCCAATTTGCATTGGAGTTATATCACTAGTTCAACCATTGTATGAGGACCATCTCTACATTGTCAATGGTTCTTTATTTCCTCCTGATATGTATATTGTATATTGTGATATAGATCCACACTATATTGGTTGGTGGCTATGAACTCATTGGTTCACATAGATCCACATTGAATTGGTTGGTCGATATGTTATTTTTCATGACATGGATCCACACTTGTATCTCTTGTGGCCATGATCTCATAATTCATTTATGGATCCGCATTATACTCTTGGCATCCATGCTTTGTCCTACTTTTACCGATCATGGGTATGCTTGACTCGGGGATGACACGTACATACTTGGTTGATTTTTTGTATGTTCTCTCTAGTTTCTTAAATCCATGAACTTTACCTTCATCTATTTTTATAAATTGTCTCAGCCGTCATTTTCTCTTATGACCTCACACTTTAGGGGGTGTTGCCACCTGATACACATTTGGGTAACGTGGAAGAAATCTTCAATCCAATTGGTGTTTCCCTAGGGGATGGTCTCGAGTCAAGTACAATCACTTGATATTGACTCCTCTATTTAGGAAAACTCCTAACGAAGCCAAAATGGGTTAGACCCTAAGAAATTTGCTAAGGATTTTAGTTCTTATATGTTAGAATGGAAGTAAGTTGTTTAGGAGTTTTGAAGATAAAATACTGAAAAATATTATTTCCAAATAATGAAATCGATCAATAGCATAACATATAAATATGTAGCATAAACAACAATAAGATTACATTAAGCAAATTAAGGCATTGTTTTAAAGTCGATCGGTTCCAAATGGAGTCAAAATAAATGCTGTTGAAAAGTAAATGTTTTGCAATTGTATCTTGGTCAATTTTAAATTATTATGATGAGTTGATTAAGGGAAAGGGAATTCCAAATATACCAACAAGTACGAGGAATATGTTCGGATTTACCAAATGGTGCTCTATACAAGAAAATGGGGGCTATATCGGAGTCACGGGGGAATATCCAACACTACACCAATCAAGGGTGCAGCCTTATGGTACCCTACGGTCACTATCTAGTTGTTCCCACTTTCTTTGAAGAATTTTCACACAAGTAATGAAATTGTGATGCTATATTTTCGTCCTTTAATGGGGTTAGTTTTAGTTAGGTGTGTTGTTTATTAAATGTGGAATATTATTGAGTGCAAGGCCCCATTTTTTATTGTTCCAAAGATCCGACCAGTCGAAACTAGTCTACGATGGACAAGAGCATGCTTTGGGATAATGCAAATGTTAATTCCAATTTTGAAAGCAATTAATATTTTAAGTAAAAAATAAAGTAAGTGAACTTGAAAAATATCATTGTAATTACTAATGACTATGTGTCAACTTTCTAATCATCCACAACCAATTGGAAAATCCTTTGGGTGATGACGAGAGCATACTTTATGGAAACGAGTCAGGTTCATTTATTTACTTGCAAAAAGAATATTATAAGAACTTTAAAAAATTGAAACTTAAATTAAAATATTCTTGCAAAAAAAAAATAAACTAAACTAAATTGCAAAAAAGGAAAATCTAATCTAAGGGTTAGTATCAAAAAATGAAAGCAAAGAGAGAAAAGGAGGCGATACAAGATTCCCCAATGGGGAAGGTGGTGCAAGAGCTGCGTAGCCCAATTTCTTCTTTTGTTATTGATATTACAATGATTAAAAGAGCACCCCCTTTGATCCTTTATAAACTAGGATCAAGGGTTACAAAGTAAAGAGGAAAAAAGCCCTTTGAGGAAAGGGGTTTTGGAGGTGCTTTGGAAGGCTCAAATGTTGAAATTTTTCGCCATCAGTTCCACTTGAACTATCTATAAATTTCAAAAAATAAAAATAAAAATTTGTTAGAATGTTAGTTTCTTAAATAAAACAAAAAACGAAAAAAATTCCTACTTAGTACTTGGAATTGTTTTGGAAAAAATGCAGTAACAAACACTAAATTCTATTAGATCTAGGCTCATGATATAAAAATTGAAGTACAATGATATTATATTTGAAATGCAGCCTTTTATATCTAGCTAAACCTCTAACAAGTATTATTTTAAATATGAAACCTCAAAACTAATCTATACTTGCTGTCAAAAAGTAACCGGAAAGAGAGATTAATGGTTTTTTTAAGAGAAATAAGGTAGAAGAGCCAAAATTGGCAATAAGAAGAAAGGTTGATGAAGCTTGATTTGGTGAAACTTTGAGGAACTTTATCCTTGGGGTTTCTTGAAGAGGAATAGGATTCAAACAAGATCTAATCCTTCTCCAAGCTTGGAAACTTGAAACTTGACAAAATCTTGCACAAAAATTGATTAAACCAAAGAGGGTGATGCCAAAAACAAAAGATTAGAAAGCATGTAATTAAGAAAAATTATCATGTACCTCTAATAGATATATTTTTAACAAATTAGTAAGAATAAAAGTCAAACAAGAATGTGTTCTTACCCTACAAGGAGGGAGATAGCCCACAGATAACGAAATTCAGGAAAACAAAAATCAAGCACAATTTTACCTTGAAACCCTTGAAAAATTCATTCACATATGAAAAATATGCACCATAGACTAGCCTCCAAAGCATTATTATTTTATTAGCAATAAAATAATGATAGTACAATAATTTGGTAGAGGTTCAATCCTTCCATCCTCAAACAAGAGGAGGAGCTTTCTTTTATAGAAATTTTGGACTTAAAACCCTTCGAGGGCGCATTTATCAAGGAGACAAGTGGATTTGGGGAGGAGAAAAAGCATGGAAAGTGTCTCTTTCAAGTTCAATTGGGATGCCACCTCCCAATATGTTTTCCCCATCAAGATAAGAGGATTTCATATGTCAAATCAAGCTCCAAAAACTCAGCCTCATGGGGAATTGTTCCCTCTCTTGGAGATATTCTCTCCTACAACTTAGAAACCATTGAAATCCCAGTTATGAGGTGGGAAATATGCTCCAACAACTCATTTGTTGACCCATACAAAATGCCAACAAAATTAGACACCTGATAGACAAGCTACCACTGATTTAGGAATTGGCTTTTCTCCAAGTTTCCCAATTATTTGACCCAAAAAGTCATTTTCAAGAGAAAATAAAAATTAGTAATTGAAAATCAACAATTTGACTCTTAAAAGTGGGTTTAGGGATTAAGTGGGGGACGCGGGTCCAAAAACGATCATCCCCATGACAAATTTGGCCTCCTAGACCCACTTTTATGTCTTTTTGAAATTTAACAATTAAAATACATATTATCGATGATTTTATTAAAAGACTAAAAAATTAAAAAATCTTAGGGGGGACTTAGCGCATGTTCACGAAATGTTGGGAGTATGAATAGCATGGTAATATACATAGATTCAAGTCTTGAAAATTTAATACCATAGGATTTAATAACCCTCCCAATCCATAATCGTCATTTTCACCACCCCAACTTTGGAGGATTTTGAGTGAAAAGCTTGAAAATTATGTGTCGCTAAAAAGCACCACATAATTAACAAGGAAAAAGCATTGTAGGGTGACTAGTTTGATGACTAAGTCCTAACAAGGCCAATCCTTTTACAAAAGGTCATCATGCTACATCATTTATTACAATTCCCCCAAGGGGATGTGAACATGTGAAAAACATAAAAAATGGCCAAAATGGCATGTATGGACTTATGATCTTGAACTATGAACAAATGACTTGTTCATTATTTACAGGTTCACTTGAAATCCATCTAAGTACAAATTAGTAGGAAACATCTAGATCCATCTAGGGACACATGATTTGAGTAATATTTAATCTAACAAAGTAGGTAAGAACTCTAGAATCTATGGTTCCTACACAAAACTAACACTCATCAATACTTGATCGTAGGAAAATGTTCCCTAGGGTGTTCGGAAAGCAATTTTCAGTAGGTCAGCAGAGGAAACGAATACTTGATTGTACCTCGAAAAACCATCTAACAAGGAGAACATTTCAGCACCTACAATCTTCTCTAATATATGTTCCATATGAAGGACAAGGTAATTATCCTTTTGAGAGGCTTTATTGAGGTTTTTGAAATCCACACACAATCTAATTTCTCCATTCTTTTTCCGAATAGGGACTACGTTTGCAATCCATTGGGTGTGTCTCACTAGAAATACAATTCTAGCTGCTAACAATTTCTCCAATTCTTTTTTGACAGATGGTTCCAAAATGGGATGCATTTTTCTTAATTTCTGCTAGTAGGGTTTTGCGTCAGGTTTCATGGGAATATTGTGTTGCATGATGTGGGTATCAAAAGTCTTGAGATCGTCATAGGTCCAAGAGAATACATCTTTAAATTATTTGCACAGTTTAATGAAAGATTTTCTCTCATCTGGTGAACAATCAATCCCCAAATTAATCAACTGAGGGTTTTTATCCGTTCCTAGATTAACCTGTTGGTAGTTCAAAGAGAAACTATGTGTTTTGCAGTTGATTTTATGCTTGAATTTGTCCTTCAAGTCATAGTATTTTTCCAAATTAATGACTGATTTAGGGATAAGGTTGGAAGGAAAATTAGGATCAGACAAATATTTTTCATGATCGGCCTCATCTATGGCTACATCTTGGAAAGTATCTTGAGCTGTGAGGAAGTCTAAAATCTGTTGATCGTCATCAAAAACTTTCCAATTTGTGACATTATCAGGGATAGAAGGTCTATACACTAACTCAATAGAGAAAGTATCAGGAGACAGACCTTTAGGAGGGATCACTTTGGAGGTGGTGTTGGCTAATAAGTCTGCATCAAATTTTTGGGACCTAGGGATTGATTTAAGATTAAATGAATGCACCAAAAGAATTAGTCAGATCCCTAAAACTTTTCTGATAATTAACCAAATGGGGAGATATGCAATGAATTTTATTCCTTACCTATTTCACAATAATTTTGGAATCCCCGTAGCATTCTATTACCCGAGTGCCCAGATCAATTTCCTTCCTGAGTCCCTGAACCAGAGCCTCATATTCAACAATATTGTTAGTGCACTCAAACTCTAGTCTGCAGGAAATCATTATCTTGGTCCCCTTTGGGTCTATTAAAATACATCCTGCACTAGCTTCATCTTTAGATTTCGACCCATCAAAGAAAAAATTCCATGCATTTGAATCTATTCAAAAATTAGTATTCACATTATAAACATTATGTACAATGGAACCAGATAATGGAACAGAAGTAAAATTAACAATTTGAGATTTATTATGCACATTCTCAATAGGTGATGAATCAACAGGTAAATCCCCGAAGAATGTATCAAAAGTGAAGTGTTCAATGTGTGAGCTAAAGTAAGCAGCAAGTTCACTAGATTCATTCAAATCAGTGATTGTTTGATTCATGTATGGCTCTCTACTAATCTTGATTTTGTTAGGTCTTCCATTGTAAGGGAGCCATAAATGGTACCATTCAGTAGCAAAATAACCTTTAAGATTTTATGACCAATCTCTACTTAGCCACATTCCATATGCCTCGGGGATATCAACCACAACTATGTCAATGGTTTGGTGGATTATTGGATCAGCATATAGTGTCAAAAGAACATTTTTCAACTCACCTACTACCCTAACTCTTGATCGTTCAAGTTGTACTATTTGGGTAGGGCAGGGTTCCCAAGATGCATTCAGTTTTTTGCAGACAGTCAGTGCCATGAAATTTGATGAATCACCTAATTCTATCATGCGGCTATGTACATTCCTATTGAAAATCTTGAAGGTGAGCAAGAAAGGAGGGGTTTTCTTTCCACCGAGATTTTGGCCACCAGGCTTATAATAAGTCTCTAAGTTGTTGTTTTGAACTTCTCTAGATTTGTTCACAATCATGATTTTAGGCAGACTGTCTCTCATGGAAGGAATTTTAAAAATTTCAAAAAGAGATATGTTGGCCTTTACCCTTTTCAAGTCATCAACTAAACTATATTCAATATGAGGAATGATAGTATCTTTCTGTGTTACTGCTTTTCCTTTATTTGGGGTATATGTTGAAGGGGAAGCCTCCTGTAAAGATTGTCCTTTGCTTCTAGTTTTATAAGGGTGTTATAAATTAAAAATAGTCTCAGGCTCATGTTATTCTTCATCCATGGGGAGTTCTAAAAAATAACTAATGGTGTTGACTTGCTGGTCCTCTCCTTCATCAGGTGGTTTGGGATCCTGGTTCTCTTATGGATTTTCACGAGGGTGATCGGGAGCGTTCTAAGATTCTATAGCCAGGGCTTTAAAAATAGAATAGATTCCTAAAGAAGTTAACCCTTCATCAGAATTAGGTGGAGCTTGATTCTGAGGGGGTTGGTAAGGTATCCTAAAAGGTGGCCTTACAAATCCTCTGTTATTATTTCGATTTTCAGTGTTGGTATTTTTCAAATCCACCATTTCATTTGAGATCTTCTGCAAAAATTTCATCATATCACTCATTTCGAAAGGATCTTTGTTTTTCATAGTGGGTTTAGGAGGGTTGTCTTGTTTCTTGCGGGAGGTAAAAGGTTGATCAGATTGAGTGTCAGGATTACCTTTTACACATAACATGTTCTTTTCTATCTGGATGGCTTCAGCAAAAGCCTCTTTCAAGTTATCCTTATGAGCTCTCTTAACCCACATAGAAATATGTATAAGAAGACATTTAATGTAATATGCAACTAATAATTCTTCTGGAGGAAGAACATTGGTTGGGATTCTATTTTTCAGATAGGAGAATCTCTGTTTGAAATCCTTAACCCTTTATTTTCCCTTTATTTTCATTGAGGATAGATCAATGACCAGATCCTCAGGAGTTTTATCATCTCCAAATTTTTGGATAAATTTGGCTTCAAAATCATCCCAAGAAGAGATAGATCTGGCTTCCAGGGAAAAATACCAAGTAGATGCTTTCCCTTCAAAGGTGTAAGGGAACAACCTACAAACTACATCTTCATGTATCACACTTCTTAGACTAATAGCTTGCATGAAGGTTTTAATGTGGTATTTCGTAGTAGATTTATCATCTGGATTAAATTTAGTAAGCCATTTTTTTGGGTTTTTGGGAAGTCTATGTTGGTCTCCAACAATGAATACAGCATCCTGGTCTAGCCAAGGTCTATCTTCTGAAGAAGAAGAACTTGTGGATGATTCATTGTCTGATGATTCCTCATATGAGGATGATGATGAAGAAGGAGGTGTTGGTGGCGGTCCACTTGATGCTATGTTGGGCTGTGTGGTATTATGATATTGATCTATTTCTTGAAATAATGAATCAATATGGATGTCATGAAACAGTTCATGTCGAGTTGTGTTCAGATTATCTATGTTCTGATTATCTGAATTTTGATTGTCAATGTCAATCCAAGAATTGTTGGCTTCATGTTGTTGGGATAATATTTTTCTTAGGTTTCGATTGACTTAAATCCTATTTTCCACCTGAGAAGTGATATAGTAAGTACTTTTCATTAATTGATCAAGGGTGAGAGGCCCTCTAGTAGGTGATAGAAAGATAATTTCAAGTCTTGGTGTTTCTTGTCCGGTTACAGGAGTAGCAGGTACTACAGTTGGATCTTGAAATGGTTTCTCCGTAGATGTGGATGCTGGAGTATGGCTTCGAGTAACAAAAAGTATCCTTGTTGGAGGAGGTCTACTAGTGTTTTCTTTAGGCATGACTGATTGTGGCCCTCCTTCTAGCGCCATTTGTTGAAGCCCTAGATGTGAATGCTGGAATATTTTCCAAGGCAATCAACATAAGGTGACAACCCAATATGAAAGGTTTCAAACAACCCTATTCAAGAGTGGTTATATCCCCAAATTGTTTGGTGTTACTAACTCCTACGGATATCTAGCCTTCGCTGGCACTTATGTAAATGGATCCTAATGGATCTGTCTTCCTATCAAGGAAGATTAAAAGGTGTTCTATGTCTAAATGGTAAGTAGTGTTAGCTCAGGAAATATTTAATTAAGTTAAATGAGATTTAGGAAATATGATTTGAGTTGCAGAACAATCAGAACTTGATTTTAATAAGTGTTTCACCACTTAAAAAACATATGAACCGGATCTGTACTTATCAGCTTTAGACAAAACCAGACAATAACAATTGAATAATTTTACCCAAAGAATTAAAGCATATATGAGACTGTTCTGTTATGATATGCTAATTGACAAATTATCATCAATGTAATTATAACTATTTATCATTTGCAGAAATAGATCAAATGAGTTAAACAAATAAGTTCATTTAACACATAATAACACCTGACTCGTATGTTAAGATAAATCCAACCTACAGATCGATGCATTCATTAAATTTGGAAAATAAAACAGAGTTCATTCAATGATCGAAGTGAGAAATCAAAACCTATCAAAGAAATTTGACAAATTATACAAAAGAGATGGAAAAGAGAAACTGACTGAATTTCCTCAAGTCTACAAAAAATTACAATGCCTCAAAGAAACAGAGCATCTCTAGGTCTCCTTTGGGTGATTTTCTCCTCCCCTATTCTATGAGATATAATCCCTATAAATAATAATTACATGAAATTGCAAAGGACAGATTTCCCATAAAACAGTGATTACAAATTATTTCTAATCTAAGACTTTCCAAGGGAAACTCACCACTTGGCCCACACATCTAACAAATCTTCCACATCCTGATATTTGTCTAGTCCAAGTGCTAGATGGGTCTTACAAGTGAAAGACTCAATCTTGTTTTTCTTCACTTTTTTCCATGCACGCATAAAAAGGTTGATCTTTATCCCTAAACTGATGGAATCCTTAATTAATTCTTTAACCTTTGAAATCTGAATGTAATCCAGTTGTTGAATTCGCTCTTTGGACCGTGAACATCTCTCATCAACCTGCTCAATTGTATGCTTAGGTGGACAAGCCTTTTCGATAAGGTCCAAGGTTGGAAATTCTAGCAAAATCATTATATTAACATCTGCATACCAGCTCCTGCCACAGACTACTTGTACTTGCTGGATTGTGGCCTCGACCAATTCACAAGCATGTTCCCATGCATCCAAAGAGATTCTAATCCTTTTGAACTTGATATTGTCCATAACAGGGATATCTTCAGGTTTTTCCTTAATGTACTTCTTCCAATCAACCACATCTTCGATAGACATAGTTGCTTCTCCCCTTCTCTCATTATGTTGTTCAAGTACATCAGAAGGACACTCAAAAATATTGTATGTCTCTTGAATTTCATTCAAGGATTCAAATATCTTAACCAAGAGGTTCTTATGGTCTTCATTTATTTTAAGATCTAGCCCCTTGAATTCTTCTTTAGAAAATCTGGACAAAGAGGAGGTAGCTTCCTTGGCTACTGAAGGGCCTTCAACTGCTGCTCAAGAAGTGTGATCTTTTCAGCATAGCCAATGTTTAGCACTTGTGCTTCCTGTAGCTGTTGCTGGAGAGATGCATTTTGTGCCTGTAGGTATTTCAACTGACTGTCATGCTCATTTCTCAACTCTTGAAGTTGATATTGATGTTGTTCGTTGATTTCAATCTGCTCCTTCCTGAGCTTCTACAATTCCTACTACTTGGCCTCAATCTCTTTTTTCAAAGAAGTAACTGATTCATAATTAGCCCTTGCAAAGGCACCCTGCAACATTTTCAAATGCTTCCTATTGCACATCAGTGATTTTTTTCTTCCAAATGACTTGGTTGGGAATAGGGCCCTGCATGACAGTCCCTTCCCTTTGTCTTTTAGTTTATCTTTTCACCACTTCCTTATCAGACTTACTGTAGAAATATTCTCCGAGGGAAACCACAGTATCCTCCCCAAAGTCTGCCAATATGTCCACTATGGAAGTAGACACATCAAAAGTTGAGACCAAAGCTACAGTTTGGGAAACAACAGAATTTGGAATTGGGATTGTGATTTGGATGGTGGAGATGGAAGGAGAAATGATATTGGAAACTGATGGTACGGAGGAGGAAGTGGAAGGTAGAGAAATGATATCCAGGTGCGAGACAGGAATTGAGATTACAGGTGCTTCTATAGTTACAGTAGGGATTTGGGTTTCAATAGCCTATGTAAGTGGAATAGATGTTAGAGCCATGATTGTTTCTTGGGCATTCATCACAGGCATAATCAGTGGCTCAGTTGATGCAGGTGCAGGAGTTATGATATTAGGTGATGAGATGGGGGGTGAAACAATTGGAATTTACAATGGTATGGGAGAATTTATTACTATGGCGATGCTGAACTCTGGGAAGTTAAAGTCAGGAAGAGATTCATCAACAACTATGCTATCCATAGGATTAGAAGAGGTAGGGGTGATAGAAATGACCTCTTGCAAGGTGAACGGAATGGAAATTGGGAAAGAAAATGTGGAAGCAAGGGTTTCATCATCCACATCACTATATTATATATGCAACACTATTACCTTTGGTACAGTGACTTCAGTCTTTTACTTCTTTGTTGGAGTTGTTGCAGCAACAGCCTGAGTTTCCACCACTGAGGTCAGTGCTGCTAGCTCCCTTTTCATCTCAGTAGCCAATTGAATCAAAGCATTGTGATTGGACAGAGGCCTAGGCTGTGGTGTGTCTTCAACAAGGGCCTTCCCCTTGTCCTCACCATGTTAGGTCATCGTCAAGGAGGTGCTTACTTTCTAGGCTTCTTTATCTTCCTTTTCTTTTTGAACCTTTTCATCAAGTGATAGCTCAAACTTTTTGTATTTCAAGACCTTATCCTTGAGCTCATGTTGGTACTAAAAGATAAAATTCTTTTCTTCTAGGGAGGAAGTCTTCTTCAAGACCTCAGCAAATCAATCGACACACGAATAAATAGATTCATCTGGATCGGTCTGATGAGCATACTCACTTTTCATGTGCTCCTGTGAAAAGTGATTTACCAAAAATGACTTAGGATCATGCATCCTCTTTAGATATTTCCCAAGCTTAAGGGCAACAATCTTTTTTCCAAGTAACCCAGCATGGGTTGAATTCTAAATTAATAGAGGCCCAAGATGAAGTGGGAACTTTGGCCATCCTCTTCTTTTGGCCCCATTGAGTTTTGGGAAGACACCATCTATGAATGTCTGAAAAGAAATATCTTCCAACAGCAACCTATCTGGTACAATCCTGGGCAGTAGATGTGTTGTATTTATACCCAAAATTCTTACATAGGAGAAGTATTCCCCTACATACCAGTCACCCATAGTAGAGACTAGTGCCTTGGCATGTTCATAGAAGGTGGGACCATTCTCCTTGAAAATCATCAAATGAATTGAGCCAAAAAAATGGTCAAATATATCATATATTAGAGGCATGAAATTTCCTTCCACAATGCAGAGCAATAAATATGGATAGGTGGTACATAGAGAGGCCAGTTCCACCCCATGGAAGGAAACTGAAAATCAGAACAAAATACATCCATGATGTATGCCGATTAGAAGAAAGTGGGTTTTCTGGAGGCTGGGGTTTTCTCATATTTTTCAATTGTTGTCTTGAGCTCCACTGACAGAATTTGAGCCCAATTGAAGGACACTCCTATAGTGAGCACATGGTGGGCAAGGGGTTCCCACTCAACCTTGAACACTGAATAATATGGTAACCCATAGAGCCCGTAAAGCATGGATGCCAATAGAGCGAATGGTTCTTTAAACCAGGAGATGGGATAGGATCGGTTGGATTTGGGTGTGAAGCTTGCAGGGTTACTCATCCATGATTTAAGCATTTCATCAAAGTTGAATTGGGTTTTGGCGGAGTCTAAGAATTTGGTATTTAGCAATTGGTCGGGTTGTCTTAGGGCATAATCTCTAGAGAACACTTCCGATTGGAAAGAGGTTAATTGTTCCTCAGCCTTGTCATTGAAAGAGCGGTCTTCAGGATGGGCATGGTCTATTATCCATTTGATAGCGTCGATGTAAGGTATAAGTGTCGGTTTGGCCACAATGGCGTGCAATTGATATTTTCTAATGTTAACCTAGGAGGATTGGCCGTGTTGAAATTCAGACAGTTCATCATTATCGAAAATGGAATAAATATGCGAACAATCCAAGTGATAGGTATCAGATCCCCTGCTTCTTGTATGAGAGAGGATTCCACTGTTAGGGTCTTTTTTCTTTAATTCCTTTAGGGTTGTTTTGAAGCGGGTGTTTTTTGACATGGTTGGGAGATTTGAAAATATGATAAAACGAGAAAAAACAATCAATAAAAACTAATTTTAACTCTGAATTATCATCAAAATGAGGATGAAAGTGTCTAAAACCAACCTACATCGAAGAGCGAAGTAAAATGGCAATTCAGGTAAAAATATGGAGTAAAATCTTTCGCCCAAGTGAAGTTCACAATTCGAAAAATAGTAGAAAAAATTGAAAAAAATGGAAATATTTAAGCGACAGTGGGGAAAATCCAGACTGTAAAATCAAAAGGAATCGATGGCTTAGATTCAAAATGAGAAAAAGTGGAAAAAGAAACGCGGGAGCAAAATTTTGGCAGTTTTGAGTTTTGGCTTCTGCAATCTACAATCCGCAATGCACGATGCAGGTTGCGGAAGACCAAGTTTTAAATTTTAAGTTTTATTATGTTTCCACAATCCGCAATCTACAATGGAAAAATGGAATGACGAAAATCTAAGGGAAAAATCAATACTCCCCCAATCCGCAATGTTGGTTGCGGGTGTTCATTTCATTTTCGCTTATTATGGTTTCTAATTTCCGCAATCCATAATTGTCGAGTTGTGGGTTGCGAAAACGTAAATGTTTATTTTCAACGACTAAGTGCTTTCCGCAATCCAAAATTTGCGGGTTGCGGATTGTAGAAAGAAAAAAAAATCAATTCTATTTAACTAAGTGGCTTCCGCATTGTGCAATCCACAATTTGCGGGTTGCGGGTTGTCGAAGTAAATTTTGATTTTATTGAAAAAGGTTTCTCGTCATCCGCAATACGAATTTGCAGGTTGTGGATTGTGGAAAGGAGAATTTTATTATCCGAAAATTTTCAACATCCGTAATCTACATTGCGGATTGCGGATTGAGGGTTGCGGAAATGACATAATTTCAAGAAAAAGTAAGTTTTCCACAATTTTCAAAATGCACAAAAGAAAGGTTTTTTTAGCAAAATTTATCAAATCCAAAGCATGGGAATAAGAAAGGATAAGGACAACAATAAAAAACATCCCAAAATAAGTAAATAAATTCCAAGTTACCTTCAAAAATAATAGTGGGGCTCCCATTTTTATCAATAAAAATGGGATATGTTGTGCCTACAATAGACTCCTTGCCCAAAAATTTAAAGGCCCTCTATTGGTGGTGCTTTTGCACTCCAATAGACAAGAATGTGGGTTCTACCGGCTTGAGGAAGTCAAGGTAGAGAGCATGTGAGAGGAGGTCTCCCGCAGCTCTGTGTGTGAGAGAGGTGAGGCAAAACAAGGTGAAAGCTAGTAAAACTAGGACTAAAACTCATTCAAATGAAAATATAAACTAAAATATAAGGCTCATGGGCCGTGAATAACTAAGAAACTTGAAATGTAAAAACCTACTAGTAAATCCACATAGTAACAGTAAACCAATAAGTGTAAATTGTAAATAACACATGGTAAACACTTCACACAACTTTACGCATGCTACATGAAATGATAAATAAAATTTTCTTTTATTACTATAAAGAATATGGCCTTTACATTCAGTTCCTAGTTACCTCGAAGAATAATGGGCCCTCGCAACTGCATGATGGAAGGTGCTCCTGGTCTCTAGCTGTGACTGGTTCTCCACCTTAAAACTCACTAGTATCCCCTCTCAACAAAGGTTTCAAGCTAAAAATGGTAGCTTAGGTTTTTTGGAGTAAAATGGGCAAAGTTTCGGTAAGGACAGTTTGATTCTTGTGAAATGGGGCCCTCCACCCTTCTTTTATAAATTTTTTGATTGGCAGTAACTTTGTCCTTGGTTTTGCGCATAACATCATATTGGCGTTAGGTTTCATGACTTTCCCATTCTTCTTTGGTTTTTGAAAATTTTCCCATTTTCTTTTCTTTTTTTCTTTTTCTTTTTGCATTTTTGGAATTATTTGTGCGAGATAAATACATAATTGGTCAATATGGTCATGTAAATAATACTTTTAGGTTGGTGGATGCCTAACTTTGGGGAAATGGATTTATGAATGATGTAGCTAAAGGGTAGTGATCTAGGTGGTAAATTTTTTGTGTTAACACCCTCCTCTCAGTCAATGGTAGATCAACTTCATAAGAAGATTCATCCCAAATTTAGCAAAATTAATGAAACCATTGCAAAACTTATTAATGAAGGATGTTAAATTTGAATGGACAAGTGAAGGAAGAGAATATTTTAAGTATATCAAAGATGCTATCTCTCAGTCACAAGTTCTAATTAGTCTAGATTCCAAGGAGTTTCAAATATTTTCCTTTTCTTTAGCAGACATAATTGTTGATGTCTTGCTCCATAAGAATAAACGACAGAGAAACCTATTGCTTTTATGAGTAGAGCCTTGCAGAATTCATAGTTTAAGTACACTAACATGGAAAAGAAGGCCTATGTTTTGGTCAAGTCCTTTAAGAATTTTAGGACTTATGTTGGATATTAAAAAATTATGGGGTATGTTGCTATGTACCTCATACAGTTGTCAAAGATATTCTATCTCAACAACATTGTCTAGGAATAAGGGGAAACTAGGTTTCAAAATTCAAGAGTATGACTTAGAGATAAAACCCACCAAGTTAATCAAAGGACAAGGCTTAGCTAAACTGTTGACTCACGGAAATAAAGAAACCTCGGGAATGGTTTTTCAGAGCATTAATTTATAGCAAAGTGTATTAGTAGAGCTTCAAATATTAGAGCAACAACCTTGGTATTCTAATATTATCTTCTTCCTTCTTAACCTTACTTGCCCACATCACCTAGTTGGACATAAAATAAGAGCATTAAGGTTAAAAGAAACCAAGTATTGTATAACACAAGATGGAATAGGATGGAGAAACCCAAATGGATTAATACTTAGGTGTGTTTATGAGCCAAAGTCCAAAATACTCTTGGATGAGTTTCATTTAGGATTTTGTGGTGGACATTTTGCAACAAAGACAAAATCCCACAAAATTCTTAGAGCGGGATAATACTGGCCCAATATCTTTTCAAATATGCATAAGCTTGTTAGAGGTTGTAAATAGTGTCAATTTTTCAGTGGGAAACAAAAGCTTGCAGCCTTACCTTTGCAAATAGTAGTATTCCAAGCCTCGTTTCAGCAATGGGGTCTTGATTTTGTCGATAAATATAATGAAAATTCAAGTAATGGTTATTGTTTGATTTTAACAACCATCGATTATTTCACAAAATGGATAGAGGCCATTCCCACAAAGAAATAAATCGACAAGCTAGTCATGGAATTCCTTGAAGACAAGATCATAATTAGATTAGAGATGCCTTTAAAAATAACAACTCACAATGGCCCAACCTTTAGCTCAACATAAATTTCTTCTTTTGGTTTCAAATACAACATTGTCCTGTCCCATTAATCCAACTACTATCCCTAAGGAAATGGTCTTGTTGAGTCAATTAACAAGAACCTAATGACCATAATAAAGAAAACAGTGGGTGATAATAAAAAATCATGGGATAACAAGACTAAATTTTCATTATGGGATGATAGGATCAGAAAGAAAAGTTCAACTAGGAAAATTCCATTTGAGCTTGTGTATGGACTAGATGTCGCATTTCCTACCCATCTCAAGCTTCCAATGTATCATCTCCTCCAATACTTTAGTTCAGATCAGGATGCAGTACAGAAAAAAGTTAATCAACTGACTGAATTGGATGAAAATATAAGGAAATATCTTTACCAAAGTATCAAAAATCAATACAGAGTAAAAAGGACCTTTGACAAGTCTTCCATACCAAGGAATTTTCAGATTGGATATATAGTTTTATTATTGGATAAGCGAAGAGAAAAGTCAGGAAAGCATAGAAAATTTGACAGCTTATGGACAGGACCATGCATCATTTATGAATTATAGGGATCCAATTTTTTTTATCTAAATGACATGGATGGAGAAAAAATTATCCTCCTAGTGAATGGGAATCTACTAAAAATTTTCTTCAGTGACAATATCTTATTCCCATGGGGGCATCTTCTATATCATGGATCTCTCTAACCCTTTCTCCTGTAGTTTATTTATTGTTGTCTTCTCATGTACATTAGTCTTGTATATTACTATTCTACTTTAGTTCTTTTATATTAGCTTGGTGTATGTTAACCTTGTATATTATTCACAACTTATGTTTCATTTGGGATTTTCATATATGTGGTATTGATGAGTCTTAGTTTTTTTGTAGGAACCATAGATTCTAGAGTTCTCACCTACTCTATTAGATTAAATATTACTCAAATCATGCGTCCCTAGATGGATCTAGATGTTTTCGACTAATTTGTACTTAGATGGATTTAAAGTGAACCTGTAAATAATGAGCAAGTCATTTGTTCATAGTTCAAGACCATAAGTCCATACATGCAATTTTCGCCATTTTTTATGTTTTTCACATGTTCACACCCCCTTGGGGGAATTGTAATAAATGATGTAGCATGATGAAATTTTGTAAAAGGATTGGCCTTGTTAGGACTGAGTCATCAAACTAATCACCCTACAATGCTTTAACTTGATAATTATGTGGTGCTTTTTAGCGACACATAACTTTCAAGCTTTTCACTCAAAATCCTCCAAAGTTGGGGTGGTGAAAGTGATGATTATGTATTGGGGGGGTTATTAAATCCTATGGTATTAAATTTTCAAGACTTGAGTATATGTATATTACCATTCTAGTGGGTCTAGGGGGAAAATTTGTCATGGGGATGCTCGTATTTGGAACCACATCCCCCACTTAACCCCTAAACCCACTTTTAAGAGTCAAAGTGTCGATTTTCAATTACTAATGTTTATTTTCTCTTGAAAATGACTTTTTGGATCAAATAATTGGGAAATTTGGAGAAAAGCCAATTCCTAAATCAGTGGTAGCTTGTCTATCAGGTGTCTAATTTTGTTGGCATTTTGTATGGGTCAATAAATGAGTTGTTGGAGGATCTTTACCACCTCATAAAGGGGATTTCAATGGTTTCTAAGTTGTAGGAGAGAATATCTCCAAGAGAGGGTTACAATTCCCCATGAGGCTGAGTTTTTGGAGATTGATTTGACATATGAAAGCCTCTTATCTTGATGGGGAACACATATTGGGAGGTGGCAGCCCAATTGAACTTGAAAGAGACACTTTCCATGCTTTCTCTCCTCCCCAAATCCACTTGTCTCCTTGATAAATGCACCCTCGAAGGGTTTCAAGGCCAAAATTTCTATAAAAGAAAGCTCATCCTCTTGTTTGAGGAAGGATTGAACCTCTATAAAATTGTTGTACTATCATTGTTTTATTGCTAATAAAATAATAAGGCTTTGGAGGCTAGTCTATGGTGCATATTTTTCATCTGTGAATGAATTTTTCAAGGGTTTCAAGGTAAAATTGTGCTTGATTTTTGTTTTACTGAATTTGGTTATCTGTGGGCTTACAAGGGGAGCTACCTCCATGTAGGGTAAGAAAACATTCTTGCTACCTCCATGTAGGGTAAGAAAACATTCTTGTTTGTCTTTTATTCTTACTAATTTGTTAACAATATATCTATTAGAGGTACATGATATTTTTTCTTAATTACATGCTTTCTAATCTTTTGTTTTTGGCATCACCCTCTTTGGTTTAACCAATTTTTGTGCAAGATTTTGTCAAGTTTCAAGTTGCCAAGCTTGGAGAAGGATTAGATCTTGTTTGAATCCTCTTCCTCTTCAACAAACCCTAAGGATAAAGTCCCTCAAAGTTTCACCAAATCAAGCTTCATCAACCTTTCTTCTTATTTCCAATTTTGGTTGTTCTACCTTATTTCTCTTGAAAAAACCATTAATCTCTCTTTCCGGTTACTTTTTGATAGCAAGTATAGATTAGTTTTGAGGTTGCATATTTAAAATAATACTTGTTAGAGGTTTAACTAGATATAAAAGGATGCATTTCAAATATAATATCATTGTAGTTCAATTTTAATATCATGAGCCTAGGTCTAGTAGAATTTAGTGTTTCTTATTGCATTTTTTCCAAAAACATTCCAAGTACCGAGTGGGAATTTTTTTTGTTTTTGGTTTTGTTTAAGACACTAACATTCTAACAAATTTTTATTTTTATTTTTTGACATTTATAGATAGATCAAGCGGAAGTGATGGCGAAAAATTTCAACATTTGAGCCTTCCAAAGAACCTCCAAAACCCCTTTCCTCAAAGGGCCTTTTTTCCTCTTTATTTTGTAACCCTTGATCCTAGTTTATAAATGATCAAAGGGGGTGCTCTTTTAATCATTGTAATATCAATAATAAAATAATAAATTGGGCTATGCATCTCCTGCACCCCCTTCCCCATTGAGGAATCTTGTATCGCCTCCTTTTGGTATTCTTTTCTCTCTTTGCTTTCATTTTTCGATACTAACCTTAGATTAGATTTTCCTTTTTTGCAATTTAGTTTAGTTTCTTTTTTGTTTGAAATAATATTTTAATTTAAATTTCATTTTTTTAAAGTTATTATAATTTTCTTTTTGCAAGTAAATAAATGAACCTGACTCATTGCCATAAAGTATGATCTTGCCATCACCCAAAGGCTTTTCCAATTGGTTGTGGATGATTAGAAAGTTGACACATAGTCATTAGTCATTACAATGATATTTTTCAAGTTCACTTACTTTATTTTTCACTTACAATATTAATTTCTTTCAAAATCGGAATTAACATTTTCATTATCCCAAAGCATGCTCTTGTCTATCATAGACTAGTTTCGACTCGTCAGATCTTTGGAACAATAAAAAACAGGGTCTTGCACTCAATAATATTCCACATTTAATAAACAACACACCTAACTAAAACTAACCCCATTAAAGGACGAAAATCCAACATCACAATTTCATTACTTGTGGGAAAATTCTTCAAAGAAAGCAATAACAACTAGATAGTGACCGTAGGGTACCATAAGGCGGCACCCTTGATTCGTGTAGTGTTGGATATTCCCTCATGACTCTGATATAGCCCACATTTTCTTGTACATAACACCATTTGGTAAATCCGAACATATTCCTCGTACTTGTTGGTATATTTGGAATTCCCTTTCCCTTAATCAAGTTATCATAATAATTTAAAATTGACCAAGATACAATTGCAAAACATTTACTTTTCAACAACATTTATTTTGACTCCATTTGGGACTGATTGACTTTAAAGCAATGCCTTAATTTTATTAATGTCATCTTATTATTGTTTATGTTACATCTTTATATGCTATGGTGTTGATCTAATTCATTATTTTGCAATAATATTTTTCAGTATTTTATCTTCAAAACTCCTAAACAACTTACTTCCATTCTAACATATAAGAACTAAAATCCTTAGCAACTTTGTTCGGGTCTAACCCATTTTGGATTTGTTAGGAGTTTTCCTAAATGGCGGAGTCAATATCAAGTGATTGTACTTGAATCGAGACCATACCCCAAGGACACACCAAGTGGATTGAATATTTATGCCACGTTACCCAAATGTGTATCGGGTGGAAACACCCCCTAAAGCCCTAAAGTCTGAGGTCATAAGAGAAAATGACAACTGAGACAATTTATAAAAATAGATGAAGGTAAAGTTCGTGGATTCAAGAAACTAGAGAGAACATACAAAAAATCAACCAAGTATGTACATGTCATCCCCGAGTCAAGCATACCCATGATCGGTAAAAGTGATCGGTAAAAGTAGGACAAAGCATGGCTGCCAAGAGTATACTACGGATCCATAAATGAAGTATGAGATCATGGACACAAGACATAAAAGTGTGGATCCATGTCATGAAAAATAACATATCCACCAACCAATTCAGTGTGGATCTATGTGAACCAATGAGATCATAGCCACCAACCAATATAGTGTGGATCTATATCGCAATATACAATATACATATCAGGAGGATAGAAAGAACCACCGACAATGTAGAGATGGTCCTCATACAATGGTTGAACTGGTGATATAACTCCAATGCAAATTGGAGGGGAAATAAGGCTGAGTGATGCAACCCCCAAACCAAGGTCTTCGTATCAAACCCTGATGGTGTGATTGTATGACATGTGAATAAATGTGTTGATGCCAAACATGTGAGAATCCATCTGATTATCGGTTAATGATGCTTGCTATTAACAAATGTGAGGGATTCCATCAACGATGATAATGGATCCCAAGACACCTAGTGCATTCTAACGAACTTGTGAATAGATGAGCTAATGTCGAAAACCCATATAATCACTCAATTAGGAGTCAATGATGGGTACCCCTTCTCGAATTCAAGGAAGACATGTCAGTGATGAATGCAAGATCCAAGGTACTAATGTTTCTAGATCCACATCCTAGATAGGGAATTGGCATCGACAGGAAGGAATCCATTGAAGAAGGGCCTTAATGCATCCCCCATGAATAATAATAAAAACAGACATCGAGAGATGTGATAAAGATGTATGATCGCCAAGTATGAGAAAATTACATAGGGATGGACAACACAAAAGACCAACATGATTGCAGAATGGTCGACGTAGGTGGACATTCCCTTAAACACATAGCACAAAAACTATCTAACTAGGAAGCAAAGACTCAAGAATGCCATATAGATCGTAGTGTGATGACACATGAGGCACTGAGGCACACTCCATACGTATTGGAAGATTAACCAATCGGAGAATTACTATGACTCAAGGAAATGGTATAGTTCTGAAGCAAGGCTATAACCTCACACTAAGAAAAAGACACAAATAGGTTCCATGTTCAAGGGTGAAGTACGACATGCTGACTCTTGAATGAAATAGACAATGAATTAATCGCCCCCCCTTTTCCCTTTCTGACTTACTTTTTTCATTTTTTAACCAGCTCGAACGAGAGATAGAAGTATGCTCGAGAGTCTCTTATTCTCAAAATTTTGACGATCCTGAAGAAGTAAACTCAATACTTTCAAGATTCCATTTTTAATGAGCTTGAAGAAGAGATAGAAAGATGCTCAATGAGATAATATCCCGTGCATTTTTTGTCTGGCCTGGGGTAGTTAATGCTTGATGGTGTTTTCATATTTATAAATTCTGAAAAACTTAAAGAAGACTCTATGGTGCACTTTTTCATAGATTTAGCCCCACCATCTAAAAAAACATAAAATAATACGATGAAGAACTCTTATAGACAAAGTGGGCTAGAGTATTAATTTTTCATAATTAATCCATTTGGTACAGAAAAGGGGTAAAATTATACTCAATGGATGTTCTTTCAGATCCATTGACGAGTGTGAAAGGAACAAGCTTACTCAAAAATCTTTTCAATTTTAAGGATTCAGAAAAGAGCTTAAAGAGGACTCCATATGCAACTCATCCTTGTAAGTTTAACGAGCCAGTACAAGTCAACTTCATTGCATAATTATTTTTTAAGGAGCTGAAAGAAGAGAGAAAAGTGATCCATAGGGTGCCTTTTTCATTCAGTTTTAACGAGCCTGAAAAAGGGAAAAAAAATACTTGATCAGGGCCCACAAGGGTCACCATCGTAATGAACTAACTCATATGCCCCCTGATGTAGTACACATTTAAATTTGTAGGGACGGTTCCATAAGGGTTGGGTAGTCACAACAAGGGTGTGCATAAGGTTTCTCACATTTCCCTAATCGAGAAGAAGAGATGCACTATGGTACTCCTCCTCCCAAGGCCTTTCATGAGTAGCCATGACTTCCATAAGGGTCTCATCCAAAGGTATGACATAATTAGAAAAGTCATACGAAATTGGTGAAGAATATAATTAGAAGAAACTTCAACTTAAAATGGGCCTCAAGAAAATCCTTGTCATAATGTTTAAGCCAATCAAAATCCTTTAAAATTCAAAAGAGAAACACGTATGACTAAGCATTTTAATATTACATGGAAATTTTTAATTATTTAAATTGAATATGACTAAGCACCTTGGAAATGTTTAATTATTTAATTTGAGGATATAATAATATATAATAATTCCTAATAAACAATATATATATAACCGATACTAACAAAATATAACTAAATTATAACCAATTATAACTAAAAAGTAAAAATATATAGTATAACTTAACTAAATCCAATCAAAATATAACTAAATGCTAACAACCTATAATTAAAAATAAAAATATATTATATCATATAGTACCATACAATAAACTAACCTAACCAACTATAACTAAAAAGTAAAAATATATAATAAAATACAATTAAAATGTAAAAATATATTAGATATGGTACGCTATAATAAACTAACCTAACGAACTATAACTCAAATGTAAAAATATATTATATATTATATATGGTACCTTATAATAAACTAACCTAACAAACAATTTTTAATTAAGGAGTAAAAATATATTATATTTTATATGGTATCTTATAATAAACTAACTTAACAAATTACAAATTAAAAATATATTACATAATACCATATAATCAATTAATCTAACAATCTATAACAAAAATTAAAAATATAATATATAATATTATATAGTACCATATAATAATAATTAATTTTTATTTTTATTGCATAATTTAAGATTATCTTAGCTTATATGGAAGTATGGCGTGACATACATGGCTTCCATGTGACATTTTCCTTAGGAGGCTCATTTTAAGTTGAAATTTCCTTTAATGCCATGTGAGTAAGGGATCGGGATCAAGATCAAGATCAATAACTAGGCAGGGATCTGAATCAACATCGAAATTAACAAATGGGTGAGGATCGAGATATTGGAAAATTTTCTCAATCTTTTTCAAATTTGGAAGGAAAGAGGTACGATGATGCATATCCTCCCAAGTCTTGTCACATGAAGCCATGACTTCCATGATTTCTTCATTAGATGGTAAAACATCCATTAGAAATCCATGTGAAGGAGATGGGGAAGTGGTCAATCAAGGTAAGTCCATATGCCTCTTTTATGGACTTCTACTTTCCTTGCCAACTTATTCCTCTAACTTCATTTGTTACAAGTATACATCATATTTTCTACTAAAAACTCTATGGGAAATATTCTTGCAATATAATTCCAACTAGCCTTTGTCAAGATCCTTTATCTCTCTATTCCTACCTCTTTGGAGGAACATAGAAGGTACTGTTATTTTTATGAGCGTAAGTCTTTTATGTTTGATGATGAGGATGAAACTAAGATTTCAATTGAATTATAGTCTCTCTAATTTTTATTATCTATAATAATATATAAGCCTTCATAGGTGGACTCTAATAGGATAGTTCTGATACCTTCACCTTCTTCTGTGTTTCAAAGTCCATCCCCTATTCCATATCTCTTACAAAAGAATAAATATCCAAATATGGGAATAGATATGGACTTGAGGCTTCTAGAATTCCTTTCATCCCATCTTTAGGCTTTTAAGATCCATGTTTATTTCAAACAACAAGGTATAAGGGGGTTTTTTGACACTTACCTTGTGATTGTTAATCCTCCCAAGATCTAGGGTTATTTCCATTAGTGTCTTCCTCACTTCCTATATCCAATTCTATATTATCAAAATCCATTACTCCTTACTACCATAAGAGGTATTTTCAGTCTTATTAAGGAATTTGTGCCCATACCTTGATTTATTTAACATGATTGTAGCATCACCCAAGATGTACCCTTCACCCATTTTTAGACATGTACTTTTTACATGTCTATGATATGTACACTTGGTGCAATTCAAGGGCCCATAATTTTAATTTAAAGGTTTTTATGATCCTTTCCTCCCACCACTAAATTTATGTATTTAGGGATTACATTCCCTGAATCCAATTCAACACATTGTATCCATAAAGGTGGTAGTGCATTTGTCACGTCCCCTCTCGTCGATCCGATGCAAGGAAGGGAACATGACTGACATTCTGGGGCTTATTTGGGAAACTCATCCCCATTCATCAATAACGAATTCATAATAAATAAAAATCGTGTGTGCAGATTCATACTCAAATAAACACAGCGGAAATAAACATCAACCACACACAAGTGCATCGTATATTCAACATATAATCATAACAGTCATCATAAATTAAAACATTACAGAATTAAAACACATAGATAATACTTATCTTTAAGATGAAACTGTCTAAGCAACTGGCTATGTGAGAGCAATGTTACACCCAACCATAGGTCTCTATCCAGTCTTTTAGCTGAGAGACCACCCCCGAGCTGGGCTGTGTATCCACTAAGGAGGAACTAAACATGCTCACTCACAGCCATGGTTTCACACAAGCAATCATGCTAATCCAACACACAGTTGGGTTTATCAAGCATGCAAGAGAGACGGAGGAAGATGCTAAGCCAGTGAAATCAACCACAGAGCTACAGGCATCTCAAGATAAACTCAAACAATCTTGGCACCCACAATACCTACCACACCCAAAACAAGGAAGGTCCCCTTCTCTGCTGCATAATCCCTCAGGCGCCCCTTCCATCCAGTGCTCTTCAGGGTGGGCATAGAAAGGTCCAAGCTGCTAAATACTTGAGATTATATCCTTCACTGGGTTTATCAAGCAATCCCAACCTTTGTTCTTTCTTCTTCTCTGTTATTCACGCTTGGATTTTCTCAATTCTATGGCCAAATGACTCTGTCCCGTAATTGAATTTTTGGGCTATCAAATATGGGTTTTCCTATGGATTTCGAAGTATCTAACACTCTCAAATTTTCTCCAAGGTTCAATTATATGGATATCCCATTGGATTTCACTATCCACACAATTTTTTTGGGCGTTTTTGGCACTTCAAAACGTGGTTAAATTCAGAGTTGCGATTTCTAGTTTTTCTCACTGCTGGGCATGTGTAACGGATGAAAACTGATGCTTGGATGTTCCACCATGGAATGGGAATGAGTAATAGAGAATTCCCATGAGGTAGAGTGACTTGTGGGTCAAGGAAAACATAGTCCATACCTGCCATACGAATTTATAGGATTCCCATGCTCCATTGAGGCCATGGAATGATTTCTTCAACCACTTCCTTACAACATAATTAAATGTCATCAAAGAAAGTCAAATGGGTCCTCAAGATGACATTTGGAAACATATGGTTTAACCCCACAACCCCCTCGCCACTCCCTAGTGGAATACACATGGCCCCCTCTTATTAGTTACTTCCATAGCCAGTTTTTGGTATTTTATTGCAATATTAATATTTACATCATTTTACAATGTTCCATGGCTTAATATCACATGAATATCATAATATCAAATACTTTCCTTTTTAAATAAAATCCGAGCATCCACTAGCGGGGCCTTGGCCTTGAGCTCCACGCTAGGAAAACATACATCGCATGTATCCAATATTTACGTTAAAAGCCAATATATCCCAAGGGTCAAAATGGGGGTATTACAACATTATGTGGTTGTCTTATCATCTAGTGTTACATATCTTCCTATATGATTTCCCATGTATTTGAGGATTTCTTTTGCCCAAAGTTCCAATTTCATGTACATGGGATTTGACCCATATAGAGGATATGTTTTCTATGACCTAGAGTAGATCACACCTAGTTTAATAATAGTGAACATTGACATCTCTATCTTTTAATAATCATATACCCTCACCAAATTGATATTTTTCATCCCTCGATTTAAAAATAAAATGAGATAAATCCCATTGACATCACAAAAACTTTGGATAATATGATAATAGTGACATCCATTGTTTTCTCATGCAAATTTGAAGTGTTTTCTTATAATTTTTTGACCTTAAAAATTGCCTAATAAATGTCATTTATACATAATTTGTAGTCCTGCAATCCCCAATTCCAATTCAATTCACATATTTTCTTATGATTCTAATCACATTTACCCTCTTTGTTATCCTAATGTTCATCGTTTGGTTTAGAGTAAGGTGCATGTCCTTTGAGTTATCTTCCCAATCTTCTATTCGTTCATCTAGCTTCTATGGGTATTGGATTAAGAAGTATTCTTGAACATTTTAGAGTGTGAATTATATATAGTATCTTCTTTACATGCCTAAGGAGGTATCGTTTTAGACCTTTATATTGCAAAATGGGCCCAAAAGCCTTATATTAAAAAATTATTTAACGAACATGTGGATCATCCTAAATTTTATTTTCTTTTAGGATGATCAAAATATAGTTTAAGAATTATGATCTGTAATGGTATATGTACTCCCAATTCCTCTCATTCCTCTAGATGGATTGAATCCCTCCATACCTCTTCCATATTTCAAATTCATATTCGAACTAGGGTTTGATTCATATGTTCTTCTTATTTCACAATCATTTGTGTTCTTGGTTTCCTCTTTTGCTTCCTTCTATGATTAGATTTTAATTTATTTTACTAATTTTTTCGTACCTATGCAACTCTTTTTACTTGCATCTAGGCATACTTAGAGGGTTTCGCTTGATTTATGAGAGATGGGACCATATTCAAACTTTATTTGTTCTATAGATGTGAATACTATAGATGATTTGAAACATTGATTTGTTTATCTCATATCCATGCGTATTTGAGATGTCATGCTTCTATTAAAAGCACCTTGGATCTCTTCTACAACTAATGTCACATGTACAATCTGTGCACTAAATTGATTTCTTATTTGGATATCTTCTCCTCTAAATATTTTTCTTCCTTTGATGTCTTCTATCATACCCTTGTCCATATAGCTCCCTCCTTGCTTATCCAACCACACCATGTAACCCATCCATGCACCCACTATTTCAACTAAGGTTAGGAAAATGGAGCCTAGGGACTCTTATTGTGGATCATAAGAGTAACCAACCCGCTTCTTTTTTCTACCATTACCTTTTTCCCTTCAAACCTATTTTATCCTACGAAGATATACAAATAGACATTTGTAAAAAACCATTCTCAATGTTTATTTCATTACTCGTGTGATCTCTTCATGAAAATACATTACATGACTACAAATATGATAATTCAATTATAAATAAACTCCATGGAGATAAAATAACATATTTTGGTAATGATGTTTTGCCATCATTGCTTATAATGAACAATACTAATTTATAATACATATATGAATGCATTTGAGTTCTTTTTTTTATGAAACTTTATTTTGATTATGTATTATGCACAATGATAAGATACTTAGCATGAAGGAGAAGAGCATTCCTGGGATTACTCTATATCTAGTAAAATTTTATATGAGGATGTTGATTGTTGGGTAAACTATTGGAAGAGGGGCTCCACAAATTTATAGAATATATATACCATTAAAAGTACTATCACAACTAAATTTAAGGAGAAATTGTGACACAACAAATAAATAAAGAATAAGAGAGTTATAATATTCCATTAAGTCTGTGTTAAAATATCAAAAGTATCTCTACACTATATGTAGTTTAAAAAGAAAATTGAAACTTACCAAAATAAAAATGAACTCTAACTAGTTGCATCGGAGGGGCAATTTGTAGAAAACATAATTAATATTATTGAAAGAAAAATAAATTTTTTAGATATTATTATAATTATTTGTTTGTAAACATATTTAGTGAAAATTTATAAAATAAAATAATTAACAGAGTACACAGAAATGTTTTAAATAAATTATTTTAAAACAAAACAAAATAACTAACATAGCATACACAAATAATTTATAAATTAAGATAATTTATAATTTATCTTAATGCATCTCTAAATGCATGTGCAGAATGTATGTGGTGCATCATCATTACAAATAAAAACAAAATCTCTGATACCTGACAGTTTTGGTATTAACATATCCATACAAAAAAAATCGACTGACATTTCTGTTAAGTTTAATTTGAATTTTTTACACAACAATGATGTAACCGTTGGATCTGGATATTACGAAAAATCACGTTTAATTTGAATTTTTTACACAACAATGATGTAACCGTTGGATCTGGATATCATGGAAAAATCGAATTTACGCATAAAAAATGAATTTACTGTAGAATAGACGAGCGACATGTAGAAGAGAGAATAACGCTTCCACTCAGAGAACTTTTCTTTCCTCCACTCCACTCACAAAGTAGTTGTAAAGCCGTTTGAGAGTGATAATAAAGTAAGAAAAGCCGTTTGAAAAAATGCTCAAGATAAATTCTTCTCCTGCAACGCATTACAGTCGTCCAATATTGCCCAGGTAGAAATTCAACGCTGCTTTTCACAAAAATCCATGGTGCTTTTCAAGAATATTGGAGTGGATGGTGCTTTTCAAGAATAGAAGACAGTCATTCTGGCTTTGCCGATTTGGAGGATGGCTCGTTTGTACGAGAGGCAGAAATATAACCTCCACTTCATATATTATTTAACAGCAGGCGCCACGGTCTCGGGAGGCAGAAATATAACGTCCACTTCATATATTGCTCGAGTCTGCACATGTTGGGGTCTTTTATGATTTTGCTTGTGGCCTCAGCTGCTATGTAGTTATTATTTCAACTTACGGTCCGACGCGATTGTAGCGTTCTTTATCGTTCTTGTCTTCCATATACTGGTAAAATTCTCCGCATTACATTTTCTTCTTATTGTAAATGTCTCTTCCATATACTGGTGAAATTATCAGCATTGCATTTTCTGCTTGTTGTAATTGTGTAAAATTAGGGTAATTTGTGAGTTCCTTTATTCCATTGCGAGAATTTTCTAATCGAGTTATTAGATCTGCTAGGTAAGGTGTTTTCCAGGTATTGTTAAACTCATCCCAGTGACATAAATCGTATATGCCTTTATTCCATCTTGGTGAGTATTGTTATTTTGTTATAAGCAGTGGGATCCGGTTTAGCTGCAGGTGATCTTCCGTCCTTCAACGAGATCTTCCGTCCTTCTTCAACGAGACAGACGTCGATTCACAACTTCTACTTGATTGGGTTCTCTGTAAATCGTTTCAGTCGCGGATCAGCAGATTGGGATACAAAGCCCAATGGTTCTGTTATATATGTTTCGTTTGGCAGTTTGGTTCATTTGTCTAAAGCTCAGCTGGAGGAAATAGCGATGGGTCTCGAACCCTTCCTCTGGGTTCTTCGTCCGGACATGGTAGCTTCGTCTCAGACAGCTTTTCTGGACGAGATGGGAAGCCACGGGAAAGTGTTGCGGGATTCATTAGCATAGCTCTTGTAGTTCCCATGTTAGGATCAATTCACTAAATCGTTCTGGATTGTATATGAGACGCCAAATCGTATATGCTGGTCAGTATTGTTATGTTGTTATAAGGAGTAAATATATCTTATTGTAATTTTTTCTCTTCCCTTTTTGTGTTCTTATTCAATTTCAATTATAATTTGTCTATGAAAATTCTGCGTTCAGTCTGACTTGATTTTTGTTGGCACTTTGTTGTTCATGGCTCAAACAATTGAGGGCCGAAGTAGCAGTGACTGAGATATTCGAGCAAGGAAATAGAAAATAGTTGATGAAGAAGAAAATGAACCTGATTTTCAAGGCCGATGCCTTGCGGGTGGACCACGAGCTGATGGCAGTGAAGAGAAAGCCAGAAGGGGCATTTAACTTGGTTGCCGAGAAGGATCAAACCTGCGTGCGAGGATCCTGATTTTTCACAGCAATTTGCACGTCAAATTCATCTCTGGGTATATTTCTATGCAGGCCTTTGTCTATTTGTGAGTTGGGTTGTGTGTTATATTTTGTTTTTCTTTGTTTTACACCGTTTTCTTGCTGTCAGGTTGGGACAAGGATTAATCGGTTTTCGAGGCCGATGCCTTGCGGGTGGTGGAGGTCAAGAAGGATCGAACCTGCGACGTGAGTTCGAGGATAATGAGCCGATGGCAATGAAGAGAGCCAGAAAGGGCATTTGACGTGGAGGCCGATAAGGATCTAACCTGTGGCATGAGTTCGAGGACCATTGAAATTATATATAGTTTCCAAGTGAGTAACACCCCGAATCCTATTTTTTTTTGTTTTCTTCGTTTATCTTAGGCAATTCATGGGTTTTGGCTTAGGAGCTGGTCAGGTTCTTTTATCCCGATCCAAGCATTCATGTATTCACATACTTATCATAATTTCCAGTTTATTTTTTTTCTTTTACTCCATTTTAATAATATCATATATATTCGTGGGCTCGGCTCCCTGCCGCCTGCCATCAGAGATGGACCTTCCTTTCTTGCTTTCTAATAAATGCTACTGTTATAAATTCGTTTCCTTCACTTTGTGATTTCTTGCTAGTACTGTTAATATCTGGTGATTATTTCTTTATTTTTTTATTTCTTGCTAGTGCTGTTAATATCTGGTGATTATTTCTTTATTTCTGTAAATTAAGAGATGCTTGTGATTTATATGGAAGGAACTTAAAAAAAGGTTACCCAGGTGGATGCTGATGATAAAGTTGTGAGTTATATCAAAGGAACTAAGCTGTTAATATCTGGTGATAATTTCCTTATTTCTGTAAATTATAAACAGATGCTTGTGATTTATATCAAAGGAACTAGAATATAGGGTGTTTTGAAGAGAATTTGTATCTTTGTTCGTAATTTCTGTGTTTTGAAGAGAATTTGTATCTGCACACATTCGCCTTAATGAATGCAGTAAAATGTTTCATAAGTGAAAGAGTTTGAATCCACCATAAGCTGATTTTTTGGTGGCTATAAATCCGTGTATTAAAATTAGATTTCTAGCTTCTGAATTAATGGTGTTAATTTTTAATCACAGAACTAAAGCAATTATGGAGGAGGCACTGTGTTTCGTTGGCCGAGGGTTGAAGTAGCAGCGCCTGAGATATTTGAGCAATAAAATCGATAATAGCTGAATCGCCTGCACACCCAAATGCAAAAGAATGTGAAACAGGTACAATTTCCTTCTCATAGCTTCCTAATGTAAAATGCCGCATGGTACAATTTCCTGCACACCCAAATGCAAAAGAATGAGATTGATTGCATGGTATATAAGAATTTCTTTTAAGTATTCATCCGATTTTCTCTATGGGTTAATTGAGCTGTATTGTATTAATTGATGCGAAACCACCTTAGGGAGATCTCTAATGTTAAGAGTTTTATGAGTAAACTAAGTTTTTTATTTTTTTCTCAGCTGGTCCGAAAACATAAGTAAAGTAAGTAAATTAAATTGATTTTATTTTTATCTCGTCTTAAAATTTGTTAAACGCTCACAGTTAGGGTTAGTTTAATAGTTTGCTCAAAACAATATTAAAATTTGTTAAACGCTCACAGTTAGGGTTAGTTAATAGTTTGCTCAAAACAAGTTTGATTCTAGGTTAATAGTTTTTTCAAAACAAGATTGATTGTTTAATATTTTGTTCAGAACAAGATTGGCCTATTATTTATTACCGTCAACGGATAATGGTTTTAGATCTTCTCTCGAAGCTCCACATTATTATATATTATATTAGGTGTTATATTATTTATTGTATTATATAATTAAGAATTATATTCATGTGATACCGTGAGAGCTTCCACGAAATCTTGCTCGGAATCTTGCTGGCGAGGTCCACTCACCCTTGTTATTATGTTTAATTAACTACTAAGGTTTTGACTACACATATTGATGAAACCTGAACACTAAAACCTATTATGATTTTTTACTATTATGTTTTCTTAATATAATTTGTTTATTATGATTTTTTGTTATTATGTTTTTTATATAATTTGTTTATTATGGTTTGTTTTTAATTATGTTTTTACTATTATCATAATACTATTATATCAGAATAGTATTATAGTGTTATATAAAGTCTTTATAATAAACAAAGTTGAGGCTTAAACAAAGTAATGAAAAGAATTAAAAAAATAAAGTTTTAAAAGTTAAGAAGGGAGAAAGGAGAAAATTATTTTTATAAAAAATTTATCATTATTATCTGTTTAAAATGAGCATAAATGCTATAATTTTTATGATAACATTAACAAATAACTTATTTTAATTTTAAAGTCATATGAATAGATTGTACATATCTAATTTATGATTATCAAAATTATCCAATGGGTAGACCTTGATTGGCTAGCAGGAGGGATAAGCACAGATATAAGCTGAACCCTTTATATTTCGTTTCAACTAGAAAAAAGAAACCTGTTTAGGTAGCTTACGAGTAAAAACCCATAAACCCGAGCGCAGGTTGCACTTAAAGCAGAATTGCCTATTTATTAGCTCCTCATCGCTTGTTTTAGGGGCTACCATTCCGTAGTACTATTCCAATACGAAACATAAAGGGATCACCGGTTGTCTCACCTTCTTCGCCACGTAAACGACGGGAAGGGCCACGTAAATTCGGGAAGGGAAGGGTTAGCCAGATCTACGTGCACTAATGCAGGTACTATAACAGATCTTTTATTTCCCATTTGTTGCCCAGAATCGTACTAAGCCCTATTTTGAAACAAGTTCAAAGGGTATTTACATTATTAATACGGTTTTTTAAGTTGGTGTTACTTGCTCTTAGCTTTCCTTGAGCACTTTAGTTGTTATAACTTGAGTATGATAGTTGATTATAACTTGATCATTATACGTTTAGTCTAACCAATCTGATTTAGATAGGAGATTTATGAATAGTTTTATATAACAGTCTAATTTATTTTATAATTGTGTTTTTTGTTTTAAAAGTTTATGGTAAAACCAGTATTTACAATATTATAAGAATATCTTGTATTTTTCGAATATAAGAAGTACCATGTTATTTTGTATTTTTCGGATTTTCTTTATTAATTAACTTATAGTTGTTGTATTAATTAGTGGAAAACCAATTTACGGAAGTGTCAAAGTCCTATGAGTTAACTAAGTTTCCTAAATTAATTTTATTTTTATCTAGTCTTGTCCAAACTCCAAACCTACGCTGTAAGGTTACTCCTTGCCACTCTTAAAATTTGTTAAATTTTAAATGCTCACTCTTAAAATTGAATTTTTTTTTTTTTATCTCGTTTTAGTAAAGAAGATGGATTCTGGGTTAATGTGATTACCTTAATTTAAGGATATTAAACTTGTGCATCATATTTATTACGAGCCTGCAACTATATTGTAAGGGAGCTATTTACCAGCGAAGGGTCTATTTACCAGCCTGCAACTATAGAAGTACCAGCCATAGTTGGAAAATAATTAAAGTGTTTTTAGTATAAAGATTTGCTCAAATCTTAAATGCCCTCAATTGTTTTTTGCTTAAGCATTTGATCTAATTACCTTTATTAATGCTGACCCCTCTTATAGCCAATCAAAAGTGAAATATCTTCGCACAATCAGCTTTTCCTTTCCCTCGTTGTAGAACCCAAATTCTTTCCCTCCATGTAGACCCCATATCCATGTTTCATAAGCAAGTTTTTTAATATATTGTGCCATCATATGTGTTATTCCGTTATTTTGCTGTTTTTTAAATATTATCAAAACCAAAACTCATATGTGTACATGTTATTCAGTTATTTTTTAAAGCATGTCGCCTTTCTTCCTTAATCCATTTCGCTGGGTTTAACATCTCCCTCCCTAAACTAAGACAAGTTATCAAAATTACAATTAGGTAGGTCCAGTTCCATGTCCACGCTAACGCGAAAAGATTGTCACCAATCCCTAAAATATGTGTTATTCTGCTATTTTTTTAAATATTGTGGCATGTCATTCCGTTATTTTTTAAAGCATGTCGCCTTTCTTCCTTAATCCATTTTCGCTCGGTTTAACAAGTTATCAAAATTACAATTAGGGACTAATTCTGAATCCGTTAAAATAATGATTATTTTTCTAAGTTGTTTTTAAATTTTTTTAATTATAATAATAGTCTTAAAATGGTAATATATTGTAAAATTTTATATTTTTTACTTTTAATTTAAAAATGACTATTTAATTTTTCATATTGTTTCAGTTTATAAAATTTTATGAGGTGTAAAGTTTTTGGTTATTAGAAAGTATGATTAGAAATAACTTAACCAATTTTCAACAAGTTGCTAATTGGGTTTGCTTTATATTACTAAAGAAATTTGTTTAAAATTAGTGTTAGTAATTCAGTTTGCAAAATATGGATAATTAAATTTGATTGAAATTGGTTTTATGCATATTTTATGATATAGTAGTGTGTTGAATTTTTTCATTAAGTTTGCAAAATATTAGTAATTGTTTCATTGAAATTGATTTTATATATATTCTATTTTGTTTGATAGAATACTCATTATACATATCTATCTTTTATATATAAATTTAATTGGAGTATTTAAATAGTAATAAGACTGTAGAAATATTTTTTTTTATGGATATTAAATTGTATACATATTTCTTATAGTGTTTACTTTGGTATGTTGGCCATAGGATTTCTATTGAAAGTCTTGAGTAGAGTATTTTCAAAGGACCATTTTGGGAAATTGCCTGGAAACAATTTCCTAACTCGGCATCTTGACACATGTGCCTTTGTTGTAACTGGGAACTGGGACGCCGTTGCGCTAGTAATAGGTGGAGGGAGGGAACTCCCAGAGAAGCCCTCCCAGTACGCCCCAAGTTGGGTGGTCGACCATGTCTACACAAGGTTTTTAAAGTGGTCTAACGAGGGACCCCCCCTTTGTTAACACTCTATTCATGCAACCTAGGAGTTAGTACATCTTTCCTTAGTAATTATACCATATACTTATACCTTATTATTGCTCCCCCCACCCCTAATCGCTCCCCTTCTCTCTCTCTCTCTCAACCCCCTAATAATCCACCTATTCCTAAACCCTACCCCTTTCTCTCTCCCCCTACTTCCTAACATCCCCATGATCCATCTCTCTAACACACACACACGCACAAACACACACACCCTACTCCCACCCTTACAAATACCCCCTTCCTCCCTTTGTCTCTACCCTCCTCCTCCACCTAACAATTACTACACCCTGCTCTCTCTCTTTCACTCTCTCTGTCCTTCCCTAACCATTACTACATCCCCCTCTCTCTTTCTCCACTACAACCACTAACAAACCCCCCGCTATCTCTCTTTATATCTCTCCCCCATTATGCATAAGCCGCACCTCTCTCTATGTTTATCCTTATCTCCCCAATGCCCCTTCTAACACCTACACCTAATATCACCCCCATGGCGCTCTCTCTCTCTCTCTCTCTCTCTCTCTCTCTCTCTCCTACTAACCCACCTACCCTTGATGCCCACCCCTATCCCTAGTCCCTAACACACCCCTTCTCTCTTCATCTCTAACACACACACACACACAGCCCCCTACTCCCACCCATACAACTAAACCCCCTCCTCCTTCTCACTCTCCCCCCTACTTATCATAACAAATACTAACCCCTCTCCAACTTCCTTCCCCCCCTCTCTTTATCTCTTACTCTCCCATCACTAAACAACCCCCCCTCTCTCTCTCCCTCTCTATCTCTCCATAATCCCCCCTTTAATTATGTTTCACCTTATCCCCCTACCTCCTACAACTAACAACCCCTTGACTATCTCTTTCCCTTTCTACCCCCATCTCCCTACCCATGTCTCTCTCTCTCTCCCTGTATACTCCCCCTTCCCTTTAATTGCTCTCATACTCCCCAAACCCATAACGCCCCTTCTCTCTTTCTCTCTCCCTACAATCCACCCACTCCTCATCCAACTATCCCTAGCCCCAAACCCCTAATGCTCACATCCTATCCCTACCCCCAATTTATCTCTCTCTCTCTCTATGCCTAACCTCTCTATCTCTTTTTACATATAACATTTCTTTCTATCTCTACTCATAACACCCCTCTCTCTTTCCCTATCTCTAACCTATTTATTTCTCTCTACCTTTGACATCTCTTTATCTGTCTAACCCTTAATAATATCCTCTCTCATTCCCTCTCTCCCTTACTCCTCAACCTAACCCTAACTGCCATTGGTTTCTCTCTCCCCAAACCCTCGAACACCCACCCTCTCTCTCTCTCCCTACCCACACATTTCTCTATCTCTTACTCCCACCACAAACTAAACCCCCCCTCTCTCATGCTCTCTCTCTCTCTCTCTCTCTCTCTCTCTCTCTCTCTTTGCACCCCACCCTCTCTCTATCTCTCCCAACTCTTCACCCGAGACTCCTCCACTATACCCCCCTTCTCTCTAACTAACCTACTCCCCAAAACCCTAACCCTTTTGATCTCTATATTTTTCTCTCCCCCAACTCCACTCCTCCCCTTATCCCTAATCACCCCCCTTGTCTTTATCTCTCTCTCTCAAACCCTTACTAATCCACCTATCCCTAACCCCTACCCCTTTCTCTCTACCCCTACTCCCTAAAATGTCCATGCTCTCTCTCTCTCTAACACAGACACACACACACACACACTCATCCCCTACTCCCACCCTTACAAATTCTAGCCTCCTCCCTCGCTCTCCCTCCCCTCCTTCTCCACCTAACCATTAATACCCCCCTTTCTCTCTCTTCCCCTCTCTTTGTCCTCCCCTAAACCATGCTATGCCCACCCCCTCTGACTCTCCCCTACTACCACTAACCAGTCCCCCCTCTATCTCTCTCTATATCACTCCTCCATTATCCATAATCCCCACCTCTCTATGTTTCTCCTTATCTCCACAATCCCCCTCCTAACCCCTACACCTAATATCACCCCTTTGTATTTATCTCTCTCTCTTTGTCTCTCCTACTAATCCACCTACCCCTAACGCCCAACCCTCCCTCTCTCCTCCTACTCCCTAACACCCCCATGCTCTCTTCATCTCTAACACACACACACACACTCATCCCCCTAACACCACCCATACAACTAACTCCCATCCACCCTCTCACTTTCTCGCCCCTCCTTCTGGTAATTATTACTAACCCCTCTCTCACTTCCTTCCCCCTTCCCTCTCGCCCTCTCTCTCTTTCTCTCCTACCACTAAACACCCCCATGCTCTCTATCTCTCTCTCTCTCTCTCTCTCTCTCCACAATCTCCCCTCTATTTATGTTTCACCTAATCCCCAACCCCCTACAAATAATAACCCCTCGGCTATCTCTCTCCCTATCTACCCCAACCTCCCTATCGGCATATATATCTCTCTCCCTATATACTCCCCTTCTCTTTAATTTCTTTGATCCTCTCCAAACCCATAACCCGCCTTCTCTTTCTCTCTCCCTACAATCCACGCACTCCTCATCCCATTATCCCTAATCCCAACCCCCTAGTTCTCATATCTTAGACCTACCCCTAATTTATCTCTCTCTCTCTACCCTAACCTCCCTATCTCTCGAAAACTCTAAAATAACTTACTCTCTCTACTCATAACCACCCTCTCTCCTTCCCTAACCCCCCTCTTACAACCCCCACACCTAACCCCCCCTCACTCTTGTAAAACACTTTCCCATACCCCTTCTCTCTCTCTCTCTCTCTAAACCCCCCACTCTTCAACTATACCCACTTCTCTCAAACTCCCATGATATTCCTTAAAACTCTAAACTCCTAATCGCTACCTCTTTCTCTCTCCCAATTTCCATACTCCCACTACCCATAATAATCCATCAATGTCACTCCTCCAACTACCCTTAACCCCCCCCTCTCGTTCTCTCCAAATCCCCCCACCCCTACCACTTCTCTCTCTCTCTCTCTCTCTCTCTCTCTCTCTCTCTCTCTCTCTCTCTCTACTCCCAACTGCCCCACTCCTCAACTATACCCCATTCACTCCAACTTCAATTCTCCTCCCCAAACACCTAACCCTCATGATCTCTATCTCTTTCTCTCCCCAAACCTCCCTCCTCCCTCTACCTCTAATCAACCCCCAAAACTCTCTCTCTCTCTCTCTCTCTCTCTCTCTCTCTCTCTCTCTCTCAACCCCCTAAACATCCACCTACCCATAAACCTCACCCCCCATACTCCCTAATACACCCCCCATTCTCTATATCCCCCCTCCTCCCCCTAACCCTTACTAAAACCCTCTCACTTATCTATCTCCCCTACTCCTCCATTTATTCCTAAACCCCACTTTTTTCTCTCTCCTCCAGCCACCTAACACCCTGACCCCCCTCTCTCTCTAGCACTTTCTATCTTTCACCCCCTTCTCTCAAATTTCCATGTAGCTTACAAAACCCATAACCCTCCTAATGTCTATCTTTCTCTCTACCCAAACCTCACTCCCCCATACACCTAATCAACCCCCAACTCTCTCTCTCTCTCAAACCCCTATTCATCCACATACCCCTAAGCCCCAACCCTTTCTATTTCGTCCTAATTCCTGATATCGCCCCCACTCTCTCTCTCTCTCTCCTAGCCCCTATTATAAACCATACAATTAACCTCTCTCTCCTCTCTATCTCTCTCTCTATCTATCTATCTATCTATCTATCTATCTACTCCCCTCTTAGCCCTAACCATTACTAAAAGCCTCTCTCATTCTCTCTCTCCCCTACTCCTCCTACACCTAACCCCCATTGCTTTCTCACTCCCCAAACACCCTACACCCCATCGCCTCTCCTTATCTCTCTCCCAAACTCACTCCCCTACTCCTAGCCCTACCAAGAACCCCCCCTTCTCTCTCTATTCCCCCCCTCTCTCTCTTCCCTCCTCCCCCTTATCCTTACTAACACCCTCTTCCATTCTATCTCTACCCTTCTCCTCTACCAACACCTAACCCCTACTACTTTCTCTTTCCCTCAAACCCCTAATTCCCACCCCATCTCTCTCTACAAATAACCCTTTCTCTCTCCCTAATGCCCCCTCTTTCTCCCTCTCCTACTCCCAACACTAACCAACCTACCCCTCTCTCTATCTCTCCCTCTACAACTAGCTTCCCCCTTCATTATAACTACCCTAATCCTCCTAATATCTAATTCTTTCTCTCCCTCAATTACACTCCTCCCCCTACCCCTAATCACTCCCCTCTTGTCTCTCTCTCTAACTCTCTCTCTCTCAACCCCTACTATTTCACCTATCCCTAACCCCTACCCATTTATCTCTCCCCCTACTCCTTAAAACCCCCATTATCTTTCTCTCTAACACACACACACACAAACACCCTAATCCCACCCTTACAAATACCCACTTCCTCCCTTCCTCCCTCCCCTCCTCCTCCACCTAACAGTTACTACCCCCCCGCTCTCTCTCGCTCACTCTCTTTCTCATCGCCTAGCCATTACTATTCCCCCCCTCTCTCTTTATCCCCTACAACCACTAACAAAACCCCCTCTATATCTCTCCCCCATTATGCATAAGCCTCACTTCTCTCTATATGTCTCCTTATCTCCCCAATGCCCCTTCTAACACCTACACCTAATATCAACCCCATGCCCCTCTCTCTCTCTCTCTATATATATATATATATATATATATATTTGTCTCTATGTCTCTTTCTCTCTCCTACTAATCCACGTACCCTTGATTCCCACCCCTTTATCTCTATCCATACTCCCTAACACCCCCCTTCTCTCTTCATCTCTAACACACACACACATAGCCCCCTACTCCCACCCATACAACTAAACCCCCTCCTCCCTCGCACTCTCTCCCCCCCTACTTATCATAACCATTACTAATCCCCTCTCCAACTTCCTTCCCCCCCTCCCCCCTCTCTTTATCTCTTACTCTCCCACCATAAAACAACCCCACCCTCTCTCTCTCTCTCCCTCTCTATCTCTCCATAATCCCCACTCTAATTACGTTTCACATAATCCCCTTACCTCCTACAACTAACAACCCCTTGACTATCTCTCTCCCTATCTACTCCCACCTCCCTACCCACATCTCTCTCTCTCTCCATATATACTCCCCTTTCTCTTTAATTGCTCTCATCCTCCCCAAACCCATAATGCCCCTTCTCTCTTTCTCTCTCCCTACAGTCCACCCACTCCTCATCCCACTATCACTATCCCCAACCCCCTAATCCTCACACCCAATACCTACCCCCAATTTATCTCTCTCTCTCTCTCTCTCTCTCTCTCTCTCCCTAATATCTCTCTCTATGTGCCCCTAACCTCTCTTTCTCTTTCTACATATAACATTTCATTCTCTCTCTACTCATAAGCCCCCTCTCTCTTGCCCTGCCTCTAACCTCTCTATCTCTCTCTAACTCTAACATATACTTATCTCTCTAACCCTTAATAATATCCTCTCTCATTCCCTCTCTCCCCTACTCCTCAACCTAACCCTAACCACCATTGGTTTCTCTCTGCCCAAACCCCCGAACACCCACCCTCTCTCTCTCTAACAATAACCCCCTATCTCTCTCCGTACCCTCCCATTTCTCTATCTCTTACTCAAACCACAAACTAAACCCCCCCTCTCTCATGCTCTCTCTCTCTCTCTCTCTCTTTGTGTGTGTGTGTACCCCACCCTCTCCCTGTCTCTCCCAACTCTACACCTGAGACTCCTCCACAATACCCCCCTTCTCTCTAACTACCCTCCTCACCAAAACCCTAACCATTTTTATATATATCTTTTTATCTCCCTCAACCCCACTCCTCCCCCTATCCCTAATCACCCCCATTGTCTCTCTCTCTCTCAACCTCCTACTAATCCACCTATCCCTAACCCCTACCCCTTTCTCTCTCCACCTACTCCCTAAAACCCCATTTCTCTCTCTCTCTAACACACACACACACACTCCCCCCTACTCCCACCCTTACAAATGTTAGCCTCCTCCCTCTCTCTCTCTCTCTTCCCTCCTGATCCACCTAACCATTACTACCCCCTCTCTCTCTCTTACCCTCTCTTTGTCCTCCCCTAAACCATGCTATGCCCACCCCCTCTGTCTCTCCCCTACTACCACTAACCAATCCCCCCTTTATCTCTCTCTATATCACTCCTCCGTTATCCATAATCCCCACCTCTCTATGTTTCTCCTTATCTCCACAATCCCCCTCCTAACCCCTACACCTAATATCACCTCTTTGTATTTATCTCTCTCTCTTTGCCTCTATCTCTCTTTGTCTCTCCTACTAATCCACCTACCCCTGATGCCCAACCCTCCCTCTCTCCTCCTACTCCCTAACACCCACATGTTCTCTCTCTCTCTCTCTCTCTCTCTCTCTCTCTCTCTCTCTCTCCATAAGCCCCCCTCTATTTATATTTCACCTAATCCCCCTACCCCCTACCAATAACAACCCCCTGAATATCTCCTTCCTATCTACCCTCACCTTCCTACAGATATATCTCTCTCTCCCTATATAATCCCCCTTCTCTTTAATTTCTCTCATCCTCCTCAAACCTATAACCTTCCTTCTCTTTCTCTCTCCCTACAATCCACGCACTCCTCATCCCATTATCCTTAACCCCAACCCCCTAGTTCTCACATCCTAGCCCTACCCCTAATTTATCTATCTCTCTCTACCCCTAACCACTCTATCTCTCTATACCTCTAAAATATCTTACTCTATCTACTCATAACCCCCCTCTCTCCATCCCTAACCCCCCTCTTACACCCCGTACACCTAATCCCCCCTCTCTCTTATAAAGCACTTATGCATACCCCTTCTTTCTCTCTGAACTCCTAATCCCTACCTCTTTCTCTCCCCCAATGTCCATCCTCACACTACCCATAATCATCCCTCAACATCCCTCCTCCCACTACCCCTAACCCCCCCTCTCTCTCACTCTCTCCAAATCCCCCTACCCCCTACCACTTCTCTCTCTCTCTCTCTCTCTCTCTCTCCCTCCCAACTACCCCATTCCTCGACTATACCCCATTCTCTCAAACTTCCATTATACTCCCCAAACACCTAACCCTCATGATCTCTATCTCTTTCTCTCCCCCAACCTCCCTCCTCCCCCTACCATTAATCAACCCCCAAAACTCTCTCTCTCTCTCTCAACCCCCTAAACATCCACCTACCCATAATCCTTACCCCCCATTCTCTATATCTCCTACCTCCTCCCCCTAACCCTTACTAAAGCCCTCTCGCATTCTCTATCTCCCCTAATCCTCCATGTACTCCTAAACCCCACTTTTTTCTCTCTCCTCCAACCACGTGACACCAACCACCCTCTCTCTCTAGCTCTCTCTATCTATCACCCCTTCTCTCAAATTGCCATGTAGCTCCCAAAACCTCTAACCCTCCTAATGTGTATCTTTTTATCTACCCAAACATCACCCCCCATACACCTAATCACCCCCCAGCTCTCTCTCTCTCTCTCTCCTGGCCTCTACTATAAACCCTATGATTAATCACTATCTCTCTCTATAAATATATCTATCTATATACTCCCCTCCTAGTCCTAACCCTTACTAAAACACACTCTCAGTCTCTCTCTCTCCTCTACTCCTCATACACCTAACCCCCACTACTTTCTCACTCCCCAAACACCCTACAACCCACCGCCTCCCCTTATCTCTCTCCCAAACTCACTTGTCTACTCCAACATTTACCAATAACCCCCCCCCCCACTCTCTCTCTCTCTCCCCCTATCCCCTCCCCTCTCTCTCTCTTCCCTCCTCCCCATAATCCTTACTAACACCCTCTTCCATTCCATCTCTCCCCTACTCCTCTACCTACGCCTAACGCCTACTGCTTTCTCTCTCCCTCAACCCCCAAATGCCCACCCCCTCTCTCTTTACACATAACCTCTTTCTCTCTCCCTAACGCCCCCTCTTTCTCTCTCTCCTACTCCGAACACCAACCGAACCTCCCCTCTCTTTTCCTCTCCCTTTACAACTAGATCCCCCCTTATTTCTAAATACCCTAATCCTCCTGGAATCCCTAACCCTCCTAATCTCTATCACTTTATCTCCCCCAAATCAACTCTTCCCCATACCCCTAATCACCCCCCACCTTCTCTCTCTCTCTCTCTCTCTCTCTCTCTCTCTCTCTCTCTCTCTCTCTAAACCCCTACGAATAATCATAATCATATCCCTAACCCCACCCCTTTCTTTCTCTACTTACTTCCTAACACCATCCATTTCTCTCTAACACACATAGACACTTAGCCGCTTCTTCCACCAAAACAAATACTCCAATCCTACCTCTCTCTCTCACTCCCCTCCTCCCCCTAACCCTTTATACCCCCACTCAATCTCTTTCTCTCTCTTTTTCCTCAACTAACCTTTACTACTATCACTCTCTCTCCCTCTCTCCCCTACTAACACTAACGAACCCTCCCTCTATCTATCTCTCTCTCCATCTCTCCCTCCTCCCCCAACAACCCTCCTCTGCCCTACCCTTAATATGTCTACTCTCTCTCTCTCTCTCTCTCTCTCTAAACCCTCAACCTCCCACTCCTAAACTATATATCTATTATCTCTTACTACCCTACTCCCCAAAAAACTAAGCCTCTCGATCTATATATCTTTATGTTCCTGAACATCCATCCACACCTCTACCCCTAATCATCGCTCCCTCATCACCTTTCTCCCTCTGTCTCTCTCAATCCCCTACTCTACCTACCCATAACCACCACCCCTCTCTCTCTACCACTAAATCCTAACCTCCCCCCACTCTCTCTCTCTCTCTCTATCCCTACTTCACAGCCCCATTCCTTAACTATACCCCACTTCTCTCTAACCCTCATTATCTCTATCTCTTTCTCTCCCCTAATCCCCCTCCCTCCTCCCTACCCCTAATCACCCCAACTACAACTAACCACCCCGCCTCTCTCTCTCTCCTCCTAATCCCTGACACCACCTCGTGTTTGTCTCTCTCTTTCCCTCGCACACACACACACATAACTAGCCCCCTCCTCCCTCTCTCTCTTCCTCCCCTCTTCCCACTAACCTTAATAAAACCCTATCTCACTCTCTACCTCCCCTAATCCTCCAACTAGCCCTCACCCACACCCCTTTCTCTCTCCCCCAACACCCTAACACCTACCCTTCCTCCCCCCCTCTCTTTATCCCTAACACCCTTATCTCTCCCTAAACCCCCTATCTCTCTCTCTCCTACTCCTACAACTAAACACCCTCTCTCTATCTATCTCTCTCTCTCCCCTAGTCTCCCTAACCCTTACCCCCATTTTCTTTATCTCTGATAATCACCATCCCCCTACCACTAAACACCCTCCCATCTCTCTCTCTCTCTCTCTCTCTCTCTCTCTCTCTTTATATATATATATATATTCCACACCTAATCATTCCTCAAGTACACACCTCCTCTCCCTAACTTCCCTACTCCTTTGAAAACCTTTAAACCTCCTTATCTCTATCTCTTTCTATCCCTGAACCCCTTCCTCCCCATTACCCCTAATCACCCCCCTTAGCTCTCTCTCTCTCAATCAACCCCCTATATCTCTCTCTCTCCTACTCCTACAACTAAACACCTTCTCTCTCTCTCTCTCTCTCTCTCTCTCTCTCCCCTATTCTCCCTAACCCTTACCCCCCTTTTCTCTATCTCTTATAATCACCATCCCCCTACCACTAAACGCCCTCCCTCCCTCTCTCTCTCTCTCTCTATATATATATATATATTCCACACCTAATCATTCCTCAAGTACACACCCGCTCTCCCTAACTTCCCTACTCCTCCCAAGACCTTTAAACCTCTTGACCTTATCTCTTTCTATCCCCAAACCCCTTCCTCCCCATTACCCCTAATCACCCCACTTAGATCTCTGTCTCTCTCAATCAACCGCCTACCCCTCCACCTACCCCTTATCCCCATGCCTCTCTCTCCCTCCCTCTACTCAATAAAAACCCTCTCTCCCTCTCTCAAAAAAAACCTTACTCCTCTTCATATCCCTATCCCCCATCGCTCTCTCTCTCTCTCTCCATCTACTCCCTACAACTCTCTCTCTCTCTCTCTCTCTCACACACACACACACACACAACCCTACTCCCGCCCACACCACTAACCTCCATTCTCCCTCTTCCTCGATCTCCCCTCCCTAACTCTTACTAATTCTCTCTCTCTCTCTCTCTCTCTCTCTCTCTCTCTCTCTCTCTCCCTGCTCCTCCACCTACCCCTATACCCCACTCCTTTTTATCTCACCCAACCCCATAAAAATATCCCTCTCTCCCTCTTTATCTATTTACCCCCCATCATCTCTCTTTCTCTCTCTCTCTCTCTCTCTCCATTAACCCTAATCCCCCTGCTCTCTTTATGTTTCTCCTAATCCCCCTCCCCCTACCAATAGAAAAATCCCCACCATCTCTCTCTTTGTATATGTCTATATATATATCTATCACTACCTCCTTTCGCACCCCTCTTTCTCTCCCCCCCCTATACTCCCCCCTTCTCTTTAACTTCCATCATCATACCCAAACCTATAATCCTTCTCTCTCTCTCTCTACCCCAACACCCCACTCTTCATCCCCATATCCCTACCCCTCTCTCTCTCCCCACAACTAACTCCCTAGTTCTCACCCACATACCCCTACCACCCATCTCTCTCTCTCTCTCTCTCTCTCTCTCTCTCTCTCTCTCACACACACACACACACATAACCCCCCTATTTCTCTCCATAACCCCCATCCTTCTCTACCTACCCCTAACCCCCCTCTCTTGTAATCTCCCTACCACTTCTCTCTCTCCCTTTGTCTCTTTCTCACTCTCTTGCCACTACAAACCACCCCACCCCTCAACCATAACCCCCTTCTCTATTAACCCCCATATCCAAACCCCTAACCCTCATTATATTTATCTCTTTCTCTCTCCTAACCTCCCTCCTCCCCCCACCCGTAATCATCTCCCATCTTTCTCTCTCTCTCTCTCTCTCTCTCTCTCTCTCTCTCTCTCTCTCTCTCTCTCTCACACACACACACACACACACAAACACACAAACCCTAAACATACACCTACCCATAACCCCCACCCCTCTCTCTCCCCCTACTCCTTAATAGAATTCCCCCACCCTCTCTCTCTCACCTCTACTCCTACCCATACCACTAGGCCCCCTTTCTCTCTCTCTCCCTTCCTCCCTCTAACCCTAAACCCCACTTCTTTCTCTCTCCTCTAGCCCCCTAACACCCACCTCTCGCTCTCTCTCACTCACCCCCTTCTCTCAAATTTCCATGCTCCTCACAAAACCCCTAACCCTCATTATATCCATATATTTCTCTACCCCAACCTCCCTCACCCCCTATAACTAATCACCCCCCCATCTCTCTCTCTCTCAAACCCCTACTCATCCACTTAGCCATAACCCCCACCCCTCTCTCCCCCTAATCCGTAAACCTCGCCCCCACTCTCTCTCTCTCAACCCTTTGATATTACCCCTAAAAATAACCCCCCTCTCTCTCTCTACCTCTCTCCCCTCCTCACACTAACCCTTACCAAAACCCTCTATCTTTCTCTCTCTCCCCTACTCTTCCAACTACACCTAACGCCCACTACTTTCTCTCTCCTATAACCCCCCTAATACCCAAACCTCTTCTCCTTATCAATATTACACACTCACTCCCATACTCCTACCCTACCACTACCCTACCCCCCATTCCCTTGCTCCCCCCTAACCCTAATTAACACCCTCTCTAATTCTCTCTCTCTCTCCCCTACTCCTCCACCTACTCTCTCTCTCTCCAAACCACTACTAACACCCTCTCTCATTCTCTCCCTCCTCTACACCTAACCCCCACTAATTTTTATCTCCCCAAACTCTCTAACACCCACCCTCTCTCTCTCTATACCCCTACCCTCCTCTCTCTCCCTAACCCCCCCTCTTTATCTCTCTCCTACCTCCAACACAAACCAAGTCACCCCCTCTCCTCTCTCCCAACTCAACACCCTAGACTCCTTAACTATACCCACCTTCTCTTTAACTTCCATACTTGTCCCCAATCCCTTAACACTCTTTATATCTATCTCTTTCTCTCCCTCAACTCCTCTCCTCCCGCTACCCCTAATTACCCCAACCTCAACTCTCTCTCTCTCTTTCAAACCCCTACTAATCCAGCTATCCCTAACATGACCCCTTTCTCTCTCTACTCACTCCCTAACACCCCACCTCTCTCTCCCTAACTCAAACATAGACACTCATCCTTGTACTTACACCCAAACAGCTACTCCCCTCCTACCTCTCTCTCTCCCCCATCTCCTCCCCCTAACCTTTATTAACCTCGATCTCTCTCTTTCTCTCGATTTCCTTCCCTAACCATTAATACCCCCCTTCTCCCTCCCTCTCTCCCCTGATACCACTAACCACTCCACCTCTATCTATCTCTTTATATTTCCCCCCATTAAACACAAGCCCTGACTCCCCTAACCTTCCTCCTCTACCTTGCCCCTAATATCTCTCTCTCACTCTCTCTCTCTACCCCCAACCACTTGCTCCTAAACTATATATCAATTCTCTCTAACTAGTCCCCTACCCCCCAACCCCATTCCACCACCTACGCCTAATCACGACCCCCCCATCTCTCTCTCTCTTTATCTTTTTCTCAACCACCAAATCAACCAATCCATAACCCCTACCCCCTTCTCTCCCCATACTTTGTAACACTACCCCACTCACACCCCACTACTCCCACCCCTACCACTAACCCCCCTCCTCTATCTCTCTTTCTCCACTCCTCCCCTAAATCCTTAGTAAAACCCTCTCTCACTCTCTCTCTCCCCTAATATTGCACCTACCCCTAACATCACCCCCTACCTCTCTCTCTCTCTCTCTCTCTCTCTCTCTCTCTCTCTACTACACACCCCTTACTCAACAACTATACCATACTTCTCTCTAAATTCTCCACTCCTCCCCAAACCCCTAACCCTCTTTATCTATATCTATATATCTCGCCCAATTACCTACCACCCACCCCTAATAACACCCCATCAACTCTCTCTCTCTCTCTCTCTCTCTACCCACTAGCAGCCACCCTTCTCTCTCTCCCCCAACTCCCTAAAACCCACCAACTCTCTCTCCGTCTCTCTCTTTCATAGACACACTCACCTCCCTATTCCCACCCATATAATTGACACCCCTCTTCTCTCTCTCTATCTCCCACCTACCCCCTAACCCTTAATATATACCTCTCTCACTCTCTCTCTCATACTTTTCCACCTACCCCAATCTCCACCTATTTATGTCTCCCCTAACCAATAAAAACCCACCCTCTCTCCCTCTCTCTTTGTCTACCCTAAACCCACTCTCTCTCTCTATCTCTCTCTCTCTACACTCCCTTCTCTCTATGTTCATGACTCTCTCTATCTCTCCCCCAAATCCACACCTCCTACTCCTCAAATATACCCCATTATCTCTTACTACCCTACTCCTACCCCTACAACTAACCCCCCTCTCTCTATTTTCCCCTCCCTCCCCTCCCTCTACACCCCCACCGCTCTCTCTCTCTCTCTCTCTCCCTTCCTTCCACTAACCCTTACTAATATCCTCTCCCATTTCCTCTCCCCCTTAATCCTCAAGATACCCCTAACCTCCTCTCATTTATATCTCCTCAAACCCTTGAACACCCACCCTATCTCTCTATAACGCTATACCTATATCTTTATCCCTAACTCCCCTTTTCTATGTCTCCTACTCCAACTACAAAACCTAACCACCCTCTCTCTCTACACCCCACCCTCTATCTACCTCTCCTGAATCTAGACCCCATACTCCAATATACCCCCCTTCTTTTTAACTACCCTATTTCTCCCCAAAAACCTAGCCCTTGTGATCTCTACCTCTTTCTCTCCCCCTACTCCTAATCGCTCCCCTTCTCTCGCTCTCTCTCACCCCCTACTAATCCACCTATTCCTAAAACCTACCCTTTTCACTCTCCCCCTACTCCCTAACACCCCCATGATCCCTCTCTCTAACACACACACACACACCCTACTCTCGCCCTTACAAATACCCCCTACCTCCCTCCCTCTCTCCCCTCCTCCTCCACCTAACAATTACTACACCTCGCTCTCTCTCTTTCACTCTCTTTGTCCTCCCCTAACCATTAATATGTCCCCCTCTCTCTTTCTCCCTTACAACCACTAACAAACCCCCCTCTATCTCTCCCCCATTATGCATATGTCGCACCTCTCTCTATGTTTCTCCTTATCTCCTTAATTCCCCTTCTAACACCTACACCTAATATCACCCTCATGGATCTCTCTCTCTCTCTCTCTCTCTCTCTCTCTCTTACTAAACCACCTACCCTTGATACCCACCCTTTATCTCTACCCCTACTCCCTAACACCCCCCTTCTCTCTTCATCTATAACACACACACACACAACCCCCTACTCCCACCCATACAACTAAAACCCCCCCTCCCTCTCACTCTCCCCCCTACTTATCATCACCATTACTAACCCCTCTCCAACTTCCTTCCCCCCCTCCTCCCATCTCTTTATATCTTACTCTCCCATCACTAAACAACCCCCCCCTCTCTCTCCCTCTCTATCTCTCCATAACACCCCCTCTAATTATGTTTCACCTAATCCCCCTACCTCATACAACTAACAACCCCTTGACTATCTCTTTCCCTTTCTACCCCCACCTCCCTACCCACATCTCTCTCTCTCCTTGTATACTCCCCCTTCTCTTTAATTGCTCTCATCCTCCCCAAACCCATAACGCCTTTTCTCTCTTTCTCTCTCCATACAATCCACCCACTCCTCATCCAACCATCCCTAGCCCCAAACCCATAATCCTCACATCCTAGGCCTACCCCCAATTTATCTCTCTCTCTCTCTCTCTCTACACCTAACCTCTCTATCTCTTTCTACATATAACATTTATTTATATCTCTACTCATAACACCCTTCTCTTTCCCTACCTCTAACCTCTTTATTTCTCTCTACCTCTAACATATCTCTATCTCTATAACCCTTAATAATATCCTCTCCCATTCCCTCTCTCCCCTACTCCTCAACCTAACCCTAACTGCCATTAGTTTCTCTCTCCCCAAACCCCAGAACACCCACCCTCTATCTCTCTAACAATAACCCCCCATCTCTCTCCCTACCCCCATATTTCTCTATCTCTTACTCCCACCACAAACTAAACCCCCTCTCTCTCTCTCTCTCTCTCTCTCTCTCTCTCTCTCTCTCTCTCTCTCTTTGTACCCCACCCTCTCTTTGTCTCTCTCCACTCTTCACTTGAGACTCCTCCACTATACCTTCCTTCTCTCTAACTAACCTACTCCCCAAAATCCTAACTCTTTTGATCTCTATCTTTTTCTTTACCCCAACTCCACTCCTCCCCTATCCCTAATCACCCCCCTTGTCTCTCTCTCTCTCTCTCTCAACCCCCTACTAATCCACCTATCCCTAACCCCTTCCGCTTTATTAATACCGCTACTCCCTAAAACGAACATGCTCTCTCTCTCTAAGACACACACACACTCACCCCCTAATCCCACCCTTACAAATTCCAGCCGCCTCCCTCGCTCTCTCTCCCATCCTTCTCCACCTAACAATTACTACCACCCCTCTCTCTTCCCCTCTCTTTTCCCTCCCCTAAACCATGCTACACCCCCCCCTTGTCTCTCCCCTACTACCACTAACCAATCCCCCCTTTATCTCTCTCTCTATATCTCTCCTCCATTATCCATAATCCCCACCTCTCTCTATGTTTCTCCTTATCTCCACAATCCCCGTCCTAACCCCTACACCTAATATAACCCCTTTGTATCTATCTCTTTATCTTTGCCTCTATCTCTCTTTGTCTATTCTAATAATCCACCTACCCCTAACGCCCAACCCTCCCTCTCTTCTCCTACTCCCTAACACCGCCATGCTCTCTTCATCTATAACACACACACACACATCCCCCTAATCCTACCCATACAACTAACCCCCATCCTCCCTCTCACTCTCCCACCCCTCCTTCTCGTAATTATTACTAACCCCCTCTCTCACTTCCTTCCCCCTTCCCTCCCTCCCTCTCTCTCTTTCTCTCCTACCACAAGACACCTCCATGCTCTCTCTCTCTCTCTCCACAATCCCCCATCTATTTATGTTTCACCTAATCCCGAACCCCCTCCAAATAAAAACCCCTCAGCTATCTCTCTCCCTATCTACCCCCACCTCCATACCGACATATATATCTCTCTCCCTATATAATCCCCCTTCTCTTTAATTTCTCTGATCCTCTCCAAACCCATAACCTGCCTTCTTTTTCTCTCTCCCTACAATCCAAAAACCCCTCATCCCATTATCCCTAATCCCAACCCCCTTGTTCTAACATCCTATCCCTACCCCTAATTTATCTCGCTATCTACCCCTAACCTCTCTATCTCTCTCTACCTCTAAAATAACTTACTCTCTCTACTCATAACCCCCGTCTCTCCTTGTCTAACCCCCCTCTTACACCCCCTACACCTAACCCCCCATCTCTCTTGTAAAAGGCTTCCCCATGCCCCTTCTCTCTCTCTCTAAACCCCCCACTCTTCAACTATACCCACTTCTCTCAAACTTCCATGATATTCCCCAAAACTCTAAACTCCTAATCTATACCTCTTTATCTCCCAAAATTTCTATCCTCCCACTACCCATAATCATTCATCAATGTCACTCCTCCCACTACGCTTAACCCCCCCTCTCTCTCTCTAAATCCCCCCACCCCCTACCACTTCTCTCTCTCTCTCTCTCTCTCTCTACTCCCAACTACCCCCATTCCTCAACTATAACCCATTCTCTCAAACTTCCATTCTCCTCCCACAATGCCTAACCCTCATGATCTTTATCTCTTTCTCTCCCCCAACCTCCCTCCTCCCTCTTCCACTAATCAACCCCCAAAACTCTCTCTCTCTCAAACCCCTATTCGTCCACTTACCCCTAACCCCCACCCCTCTTTGTGTCCTCCTAATCCCTGATATCCCCCCCCCCACTCTCTCTCTCTCTCTCTCTCTCTCCTAGCCCCTATTATAAACCCTACAATTAACCTCTCTCTATCTCTCTCTCTCTCTCTCTCTCTCTCTCTCTCTCTCTATCTATCTATCTATCTATCTATCTATCTATCTATCTATCTACTCCCCTCCTATCCCTAACCCTGACTAAAAGCCTCTCTCATTCTTTCTCTCTCCCCTACTCCTCCTCCTACGCCTAACCCCCATTGCTTTCTCACTCCCCAAACACCCTACAACCCACCGCCTCTCCTTATTTCCCCTACTCCTACCCCTACCAATAACCCCCCCTCTCTATCCTCCCCTCTCTCTCTTCCCTCCTCCCCCAAATCCTTACTAACACCCTCTTACATTCTATCTCTCCCCCACTCCTCTATGTATGCCTAAACCCTACTGCTTTCTCCTTCCCTCAACCCCCTAATTCCCACCCTATCCCTCTCTAAACATAACCCTTTCTCTCTCCCTAATGCCCCCTCTTTCTCCCTCTCCTACTCCCAACACTAACCAACCAGCCCTTCTCTAAGTCTCTCCCTCCATAACTAGCTTCCCCCTTCTTTATAACTACCCTAATCCTCCCCAAACCCTAAACCTCCTAATCTTTATCTCTTTCTCTCCACCAATTCCACTCCTCCCCCTACCCCTAATCACTCCCCTCCTCTCTTTCTCTCTAACTCTCTCTCTCTCTCAACCCCCTACTAATTCACCTATCCCTAACCCCTACCCCATTCTCTCTCCCCCTACTCCTTAACACCCCCACAATCTCTCTCTAACACACACACACAAAACCCCTACTCCCACCCTTACAAATACCCCCTTCCTCCCTACCTCTCTCCCCTCCTTCTCCACCTAATAGTTACTACCCCCCACTCTCCCTCTTTCACTCTCTTTGCCCTCACCTAACCATTACTATTCCCCTACTCTCTCTTTATCCCCTACAACCACTAACAAAACCCCCTCTATATTTCTCTATATCTCTCCCCCATTATGCATAAGCCACACCTCTCTCTATGTTTCTCCTTATCTCCCCAATGCCCCTTCTAACACCTACACCTAATATCAACCCCATGGCCCTCTCTCTCTCTATCTTTGTCTCTATGTATCTTTCTCTCTCCTACTAATCCACCTACCCTTGATTGCCACTGATTTATCTCTACCCCTACTTCATAACACCCCCCTTCTCTCTTCATCTCTAACACACACACACACACAAACACAGCCCCCTACCCCACCCATACAACTAAATCCCCTCCTCCCTCTCACTCTCTCCCCCCTACTTGTCATAACTATTACTAATCCTATCTCCAACTTCCTTCCTCCCCTCCCCCCTCTCTTTATCTCTTACTCTCCCACCATGAAACAACCCTCTCTCTCTCTCTCTCTCTCTCTTCATAATCCCCCCCTAATTATGTTTCACCTAATCCCCCTACCTTCTACAACTAACAACCCCTTGACTATATCTCTTTCTATATACCCCCACCTCCATACCCACATCTCTCTCTATCTCTCCCTATATACTCCCCCTTCTCTTTAATTTCTCTCATCCTCCCCAAACCCATAACGCCCTTTCTCTCTTTATATCTCCCTACAATCCACCCACTCCTCATCCCACTATCACTATCCCCAACCCCCTAATCCTCACACCCAAGACCTACCCCCAATTTATCTCTCTCTCTCTCTCTACCCCCAATATCTCTCTTCTTTGTACCCCTAACCTCTCTTTCTCTTTCTACATATAACATTTCTTTCTCTCTCTACTCATAATCCCCCTCTCTCCTTCCCTACCTCTAGCCTCTCTATCTCTCTCTACCTCTAACATATATTTATCTCTCTAACCCTTCATAATATCCTCTCTCCCCTACTCCTTAACCTAAACCTAACCACCATTGGTTTCTCTTTGCCCAAACCCCCAAACACCCACCCTCTCTCTCTCTCTAAGAATAACCCCCTATCTCTCTCCCTACCCCCCCATTTATCTATCTCTAAATTGAAACACAAACTAAACCCCCCTCTCTCTCTCTCTCTCTCTCTCTCTCTTTGTACCCCACCTTATCCCTGTCTCTCCCAACTCTACACCCTAGACTCCTCCACTATACCCCCTTCTCTCTAACTACCCTAATCCCCAAAACCCTAACCCTTTTGATATCTATCTTTTTCTCTCCCTCAACCCCACTCCTCCCCTAATCCCTAACCTCTACCCATTTCTCCATCCACCTACTCCCTAACACCCCCCATGCTCTCTCTCTAACACACACACACACTCACCCCCTACTCCCACCCTTACAAATTCCATCCTCCTCCCCCTCTCTCTCTCTTCCCTCCTGATCCACCTAACCATTACTACCCCCTCTCTCTCTCTTCCCCTCTCTTTTTCCTCCCCTAAACCATGCTATGCCCCCCCTCTCTCTCTATCCCATACTACCACTAACCAATCCCCCCTCTATCTCTCTCTATATCTCTCCTTCGTTATGCATAATCCCCACCTCTCTCAATGTTTCTCCTTATCTCCACAATCCCCCTCATAACCCCTACACCTAATATCACCCCCTTGTATCTCTCTCTCTCTCTTTCCCTTTATCTCTCTTTATCTCTCCTACTCATCCACCTACCCCTAACACCCAACCCTCCCTCTCTCCTCCTACTCCCTAACAACCCCATGCTCTCTTAATCTCTAACACACACACACACACACATTCATCTCCCTAATCCCACATATAGAACTAACCCTCATCCTCCCTCTCACTCTCTCGCCCCTCCTTCTCATAACCATTACCAACCCCCTCTCTCACTTCCTTCCCCCTTCCCTCTCACCCTCTCTCTATTTCTCTCCTACCACTAAACACCCCCATGCTCTCTCTCTCTCCCTCTCTCTCTCTCCATAATCCCCCCTCTATTTATGTTTCACCTAATCCCCCTACCCCCTACCAATAAAAACCCCCTGACTATCTCTCTGCCTATCTACCCCCACCTTCCTACTGACATATGTCTCTCTCTCCCTATATAATCTCCCTTCTCTTTAATTTATCTCATCCTCCTCAAAACCATAACCTGCCTTCTCTTTCTCTCTCCCTACAATCCACGCACTCCTCATCCAATTATCCCTAACCCCAACCCCCTAGTTCTCACATCCTACTCTATCTACTCATAACCCCCTTCTTACACCTCATACACCTAATCCCCCCTCTCTCTTGTAAAACACTTCCCCATACCCCTTCTCTCTCTCTCTAAACCCCCTGCTCTTCAACTATACCCACTTCTCTCAAACTTCCATGATATTCCCCAAAACGCTAAACTCCTAATCTCTACCTCTTTCTCTCCCCCATGTCCATCCTCACACTACCCATAATCATCCCTCAACATCCCTCCTCCCACTACCCTTAATCCCCCCTCTCTCACACTCTCTCCAAAGCCCCCTACCCCCTACCACTTCTCTCTCTCTCTCTCTCTCTCTCTCTCTCTCTCTAACCTGCCCCATTCCTCAACTATACCCCATTCTCTCAAACTTCCATTATGCTCCCTAAACACCTAACCCTCATGATCTCTATCTCTTTCTCTCCCCCAACCTCCCTCCTCCCCATACCACTAATCAACCCCCAAAACTCTCTCGCTCTCAACCCCCTAAACATCCATCTACCCATAATCCTCGCCCCCCATACTCCCTAATACACCCCCCGTCCTCTATATCTCCCACCTCCTCCCCATAACCCTTACTAAGACCCTCTCTCATTCTCTATCTCCCCTAATCCTCCACGTACTCCTAAACCCCACTTTTTTCTCTCTCCTCCAACCACCTGACACCAACCCCCTTCTCTCTCTAGCTCTCTCTATCTATTGCCCCTTCACTCAAATTGCCATGTAGCTCCCAAAACCTCCAACTCTCCTAATGTGTATCTTTTTCTCTAAGCAAACCTCACCCCCCCTACAACTAATTACCCCCCAACTCTCTCTCTCTCTCTCTCAAACCCCTATTCATCCACTTATCCATAACCCCCACATGTCTTTGTCTCCTCCTAATCCCCTATAGCCCCCCCCTCTCTCTCTCTTTCTCTCTCCTAGCCCCTACTATAAACTCTATGATTAAGCACTCTCTATATATATATATACTCCCCTCCTAGTCCTAACCCTTACTAAAACCCTCTCTCATTCTCTCTCTCTCTCTCCTTTACTCCTCCTACACCTAAACCCCACTATTTTCTCACTCCCCAAACACCCTACAACCCACCGCCTCCCCTTATCTCTCTCCTAAACTCACTCACCTACTCCTACCCCTACCAATAATCCCCCCCCTCTCTCTCTCTCTATCTATCTCTCTCTCTCTATCTCTATCTCTCTCTCCCCATCCCCTCCCCTCTCTCTCTCTTCCCTCCTCCTTATAATCCTTACTAACACCCTCTTTCATTCTATCTCTCCCCTACTCCTCTACCTATGCCTAACCCCTACTGCTTTCTCTCTCCCTCAACCCCCTAACGCCCACTCCCTCTCTCTTTACACATAACCTCTTTCTCTTTCCCTAACACCCCCTCTTTCTCCCTCTCCTACTCCCAACACTAACCAAACCTCCCCTCTCTTTGTCTCTCCTTCTACAACTAGATCCCCTATCTCTCTCTCCCCATCCCCTCCCCTCTCTCTCTCTTACCTCCTCCTTATAATCCTTACTAACACCCTCTTTCATTCTATCTCTCCCCTACTCCTCTACCTATGCCTAACCCCTACTGCTTTCTCTCTCCCTCAACCCCCTAACGCCCACTCCCTCTCTCTTTACACATAACCTCATTCTCTTTCCCTAACACCCCCTCTTTCTCCCTCTCCTACTCCCAACACTAACCAAACCTCCCCTCTCTTTGTCTCTCCTTCTACAACTAGATCCCCCCTTATTTCTAACTACCCAACTCCTCTTGGAACCCCTAACCCTCCTAATCTCTATTACTTTCTCTCCCCCAAATATACTACTCCCCACACCCCTAATCACCCACCACCTTCTCTCTCTCTCTCTCTCTCTCTCTCTCTCTCTCTCTCTCTCTCTCTCTCTCCCTCCCTCTCTCTCTCTCTCTCAAACCCCTACTAATAATCGTATCCCTAACCTCACCCCTTTCTCTCTCTACTTACTTCATAACACCATCCATTTCTCTCTAACACACAAAGACACTCAGCCCCTACTCCCACCCCAACAACTACTCCACTCCTACTGCTCTCTCTCACTCCCCTCCTCCCCCTAACCCTTTCTACCCCCACTCAATCTCTTTCTCTTTGTTTGTCCTCAACTAACCTTTACTGTTGTCACTCTCTCTCCCTCTCTCCCTTACTAACACTAATGAACCCTCCCTCTATCTCTCTCTCTCTCTCTACATCTCTCCCCCTTGATCCATAATCCCCCCTCCCCAAACACCCCTCCTCTACCCTACCCCTAATCTATCTACTTTGGATCTCCATCTCTCCCTCTCTCTCTCTTAACCCTCAACGCCTCACTCCTAAACTATATATCAATTATCTCTTACTACCCTACTCCTCCCCAAAAAATTAACCCTCTCGATTGATATATCTTTATGTCCTAAGCATCCCTCTACACCTCTACCCCTGATAATCACTCCATCATCACTCTTTCTCCCTCTCTCTCTCTCTCTCAATCCCCTACTCCACCTACCCACAACCCCCACCCCTCTCTCTCTACCACTAAATCCTAACCACCCCCCCACTCTCTCTCTCTATCTCTCTCTCCCTACTTCACATCCCCATTCCTTAACTATACCCCACTTCTCTCTAACCCTCCTGATATCTATCTCTTTCTCTACCCCAACCCCCCCTCACTCTCTCACACACACTCTTTGTCTCTCTCACGCACTCACTCATTTAACTCCCTACTAATCCACCTACCCCAAACCCCCACCCCTCTCTCTCTCTACCTACTCCCCAACACCCTCCCACTATCTCTTTCTCTACACATATAGACTCACCTCCCTACTCCCACCTCTATGAATAACTCCTCTCCTACCTCCCTCTCTCTCCCACATCCACCACCTAAACCTTACTAACCCCCTCTCACTATCTCTCCCTCTATTCCCTAATAGCATGCCCCCCTTCTCTCTCTTTCTCTCACCTCTACTCCTACCACTACCACTAAACCCCCCATCTCTCTTTCTCCCCTTCTCCCCCTAACCCTTGCTAAAACACTCTCTCATTCTCTCTCTTCCACACTCCTCCACCTACCCCTAAACCTCTCTTATTTCTCTCTCCTCCAACCCCCTAACACCCAACTATCTCTCTCTCTCTCACCCCATTCTCTCAAACTGTCATGCTCCTCCCAAAAACACTAACCCTCATGGTCTCTATATATTTCTCTACCCCAACCTCCATCCTCCCCCCTACACCTAATCATCCCCCAATCTCTCTCTCTCTAAAACCCCTACTCATCTACTTACCCATAACCCCAAACCCTCTCTCTTACGAATTCATAAAATCGCCCCACTCTCTTTCTCTCTCTTACCCCCATACTCTTACATGTATAACTAACCCTTCTCTCTCTCTCTCTCTCTCTATCCCTTCCTCCCCCTAGACCTTACTAATACCCTCTATCATTCACTATCTCCACTACTCCTCCAACTATGCCTAACCCCCACTACTTTCTCTCTCTTATAATCACCTAATACCCAACCCTCCTCTATTTATCTCTCTTACAGACTCAGGGGCTTAATCCTACTCCTACCCCCTACCACTATCCCCCCCTCTCTCTCCCTAATGCTTAATAACACCCTCTCTATTTCTCTCTCTCCCCTACTCCTCCACCTACTCTCTCTCTCTCTCTCTCTAACCCTTACTAACACCCTCTCTCATTCTCTCTCTCCTACACTCCTCCACCTATTCCTAATCCCCATTGATTTCTCTCTCCCCAAACCCCATAAAACCCACCCTCTCTCTCTCTACCCATACCCCCCTCTCTATCGCTAACCCACCCTCTTTCTCTCTCTCCTACTCCAAACACTAACCAACCCACCCCCTCTCTCTCGCAACTCCACACCCTCGTCTCCTCAAATATACCCCCATTCTCTTTAACTTCCATACTTTTCCCCTATCGCCTAACACCCCTCATCTGTTTCTCTTTTTCTCCCCTAACTCCACTCCTCCAACCTACTGCTAATCACCCCCAACCTCGGCTCTCTCTCTCTCTCAAACCATTACTAATACACCTATCCCTAACACCACCCTTTTCTCTCTCTACTTACTCACTAACAACCCACCTCTCTCTCCCTAAAACATAGACTCAGCCCAGTACTCCCACCTCAAAACCACTCTCTTCCTACATCTATCTCTCTCCCACCTACTCCCCCTAGCCCTTAGTAACCTCGCTCACTCTCTTTCTCTCTATGTCTTCCCCTAACCATTACTAGCCCCATTATCTATCGCTCTCTCCCCTAATACCACTAACCACTCCCCCTCCATCTCTCTTTATATATCCCCCCATTATCCATAAGCCCTACCTCTATGAACCCTCCTCCTCTACCCTACCCCTAATCTCTATGTCTCAATCTCTCTATACCCCCAACCACCTATTCCTAAACTATATATCAATTCTCTCTAAGGACTCTCCTCCTCCCAAAACCCATTCCACCCCCTACCCCTAATCACCACCCCCTCATATCTCTCTCTCTCTATCACTCTGTATGTCTATCTCTCTCAATACCCAACTCCAACAACCCATAACCCCCACCCTTCTCTTCTCCCCTACTCCCTAACAACCCCCCCATGCACCCCACTACTCCCACCCCTACCATTAACCCACTCCTTTGTCTCTCTTTCTCCCCTCCTACCCCTAATCCTTACTAAAATCCTCTCTCACTCTCTCTCTCCCCTACTCCTGCACCTACCCCAAACATCTCTCTCTCTCTCTCTCTCTCTCTCTCTCTCTCTCTCATAGACACACTCACCTCCCTACTCCCATGCCTATAACTAACCCCCTTCTCTATGTCTCTCTATCTCCCACCTACATCCCTAATGGTTACTAAATCTCTCTCTCACTTTCTATCCCCATACTTGACCTACCCCAATCCCCACCTATTCATGTCTCCACCAACTGCTTAAAACCCACCCTCTCTCTATCTTCCATAAACCCACCCTCTCTCTCTCTATCTCCCCTACTCTGAACATTAAAAATACCACCTCTCTCTCTCTCTATGCATGGCTCTCTCTCTCTCCCCAAAATCCCCAACCCCTACTCCTAGAAAATACCCTCCTTATCTCTTACTACCATACTCCTACCCCTACAACTAACCCCCCCTCCTCCTTCCCCTCTTCCTTTCCCTCTCCCTCCCTCTACCCCCCCTACTCGGTCTCTCTCCTCCCCCTAACCCTTACTAATATCCTCTCTTATTCCCTCTCCCCACTGCTCCTCAACTTGCACCTAACCCTCGTTACTTTCTCTCTCCATAAATCCCCTAACACCCACCCTCTCTCTCTAACACTAACCCCCTATATTTATCCTTAACCTCCCCTTTATTTATCTCCTACTCCCACCACAAACTAAACCCCCCCACCTTTCTCTCTCTCTCTTTCTCTACACCACACCCTCTCTCTATCTCTCCCAACTCTATGCCCTGGGCTCCTCCACTATACACCCCTTCTCTCTAAGAATCCTACTCCTCCCAAGCACCTTATCCCTTGTGATCTCTATCTCTTTATATCCCCCAACCCCTAATTACTCCCCTTCTCTCTATCTCTCTCTCAACCCCCTACTAATCCACCTATCCCTAAACCCTACCGCTTTCTCTCTCCCTATACTCCCTAACACCCCCATTCTCTCTCTCACCAACACACACACAAACACTCACCCCCTACTCTCACCATTACAAATACTCCCCTCCTCCCTCCCTCTCTACCCTCCTCTTCCACCTAACCATTACTAACCCCCGCTCTCTCTCTTTCATTCTCTTTGTCCTCCTCTAACCCTCACTATGCTCCCCCTCTCTCTCTTTTTCCCTTACAAGAACTAACCAACCCTCCCTCTATCTCTCTCTATATATCTCCCACCTCATGCATAACCCCTTGTAACCCCTATAATTAATATCATCCCTCTCTCTCTCTCTCTCTCTCTCTCTCTCTCTCTCTCTCTCTCTCCTACTAATCCACCTACCTCTGACGATAACCCCTCTATCTCTACCCTTATTTCCTGACACCCCCCTACTCTCTTAATCTCTAACAAACACACACACTCAATCACCTACTCCCAACCATACAACTAATCCCCTGCTCCCTCTCACTCCATCCACCTACTCCTTGTAACCATTACTAATCCCCTCTCTAACTTCCTTCCCCCTTCTCTCTCTTTCTCTCCTACCATGAAACACCCCCCCCCCCTCTCTACATAATTTCCTTATAAATATGTTTCACCTAATCCCCCTACCCCCTACAAATAACAACCCCCCAACTATCTCTCTCCCTATCTACCCCAACCTCCCTACCCACATCTCTCTCTCTCTCCCTGTATACTCCCCCTTCTCTCTCTCTCTCTCTCTCCCTACAATCCACCCATTCCTCATCCCACTATCCCTAGCCCAAACTCCCCAATCCTCACATCCTATCCCCACCCCCAATTTATCTCCCTCTCTCTCTACCCCTAACCTCTCTATCTATGTCCACCTATAAAATTTCTCTCTCTACTCATAACCCCCCTCTCTCTTTCCCTACTTTTAACCTTTTTTTTCTCTCTACCTCTAGCATCTCTCTCTCTCTCTCTCTCTCTCTCTCTCTCTCTCTCTCTCTCTCTCTCTCTTTCTCTCTCTCTTACTAATATAGTATCTCATTCCCTCTCTCCCCTATTCCTCAACCAACCCCTAAACCCCATTTATTTCTCTCTCCCCAAACCATCAAAATCCCACCCTCTCTCTCTTTCAAAAAAGACCCCTATCTCTCTCCCTAACCCACCCTTTCTCTATCTCCTACTCCCACCACAAACCAACACACACCTCTCCCTCTTGCATGCTCTCTCTCTGTGCACCCCACCCTCTCTCTTTCCATAGAACTCTCTATCTCTCTCTTCATATAACATATCTTTCTCTCTGTACTCATAACCCCCCTCTCTCTTTCCCTACCTTTAACTTATCTATCTCTCTCTATCTCTAACGTCTCTCTCTCTCTCTCTCTATCTATCTATCTATCTATCTATCTATCTATCTATCTATCTAACCCTTACTAATATCCTACTCATTCCTTCTCTCCCCTATTCCTCAACCTACCCCTAACCCCCATTTCTTTCTCTCTCCCTAAACCCTTGAACACCCACCCTCTCTCTCTCTAACAAAAGCTCGTTATCTCTATCCTTAACACCCCATTTATCTATCTCCTACTCCCACCACAAACCAACACTCCCCTCTCCCTCTCTCATGCTCTCTATCTCTCTCTACCTATAACATATCTTTATCTCTATACTCATAACCCCCCTCTCTCTTTCCCTACCTTTAACCTCTCCATATATCTCTCCCTATAACATCTCTCTCTCTCTCTAACACTTACTAATCTCCTATCTCATTCCATCTCTCCCCTATCCCTCAACCTACCACTAACCCCCGTTTCTTTCTCTCTCCCTAGGCCCTCAAACACTCACCCTCTCTCTCTCTAACACTATCCCCCGATCTCTCTCCCTAACCCCCCCTTTCTCTGTCTGCTACTCCCACCGCAAACCACAACCCCCCCTCTCTCATGCTCTCTCTCTCTCTCTACACTCCACCCTCTCTCTATCTATCAAACTCTACACCCTTGACTCCTCCACTATACCCCCCTTCTCTCTAACTACCCTAATCCTCCCCAAAACCCTAACCCTTGTCATCTCTATCTATTTCTCTCCCCCAACTCCACTCCTCCCTCATACCCCTAATCACTGCCCTTATCTCTCTCTCTCTCTAATTTTCTCTCTCTCTATCATTCCCCTACTAATCCACCTATCCCTAACCCCAAACCCTTTCTCTCTCCCTCTACTCCTAAGCACCCCCATGCTCTCTCTCTCTAACACACACACACAGACACACAATCACTCCCTACTCCCACCCTTACAAATACCTGCCTCCTCCCTCCCTCTCTCCCCTCCTCCTCCACCCAACCATTACTACCCCACACTCTCTATCTTCCACTCTTGTTGTCCTCCCCTAACCCTTACTATGCCCCTCCCTTTCTCTCACCCCTACTACAACTAACCAAACCACCCTCTATCTCTCTATATATCTCTCCCCCTTATGCATAGTCCCCAATTATCCCTATGTTTCTTCTTATCTCCCCAACCCTGCTCCTAACCCCTACACCTAATATCACCCACTTGGATATCTCTCTCTCTCTCTCTCTCTCTTTGTCTCTATTTGTCTTCCTTTCTCCTACTAATCCAACTACCCCTGATGCCTAGCCCTCTCTCTCTCTCCCACTACTCCCTAACACCCCCCTGCTCTCTTCATCTTTAACACACACACTCATCCCCCTACTCTCACACATACAACTAACCCCCCTCCTCCCTCTAAATCCCCCCCTCCTTCTCATAACCATAACTAACCCCCTCTCTCACTTCCCCCCCATCCCCCTCTCTCTCTCTCTCTCTCTCTCTCTCTCTCTCTCTCTCTCTATCTATCTATCTATCTATCTATCTATCTATCTCTCCATAATCCCACCCTCTATTTATGTTTCACCTAATCCCCATACCCCATAGAACAAACAACCCCTCGACTATCTCTCTCCCTATATACCCCCACCTCCCTACCCACATATCTCTCTCTCCCTATATACTCCCCCTTCTCTTTAATTTATCTCATCCTCCCCAAACCCATAACACTCCTTCTCTCTCTCTCTCTCTCTCTCTCTCTCTCTCTCCCCCTACAATCCACCCAATCCTCATACCACTATCCCTACCCTCAACCCCCTACTCCTCACATGTTATCCCTATGCCCAACTTATCTCTCTCTCTCTCTCTCTCTCTCTCTCTCTCTCTCTCTACCTTTAATATCAGTCTTTCTCAACCCCTAAACTCTCTATATTTGTCTACCTATAACATATTTTCCTCTCTCTACACATAACCCTCCTCACTCTTTCCCTAACCCCCCCTCTTTCTTGTAAAAACTTTTCCTTACCCCCCCTCTCCCTCTCTCTACACCCGCTCGCTCCTCAACTATACCCACTTCTCTCAAAATTACATGATATTCATCAAACCCCTAAACTCTTGATCCCTACCTCTTTATCTCCCCCAATTTCCATGCTCCCACTACCACTAATAACCCCTCAACCTCCCTTCTCCTACTACCCCTAGACCCCCCTCTATCTCTCCAAATCCCCCTACCCCCCTACAACTTCTCTCTCTTTATCACTCTCTAATCCCAACTTCCCCATTCTTTCAAACTTCCATTCTCTTCCCCAAACCCCTAACCCTCATCATCTCTATTTCTTTCTCTCCACTCTCTTTGTCTCTCTCTCTCTCTCAAACGACTACTCTACCTACCCATAACCCCCACCCCCTCTCTCTACCACTACATACTAAGACCCCCCACTCTCTCTCACTCTATCTCTCTCACCACTTGACATCCCCCATTCCTTAACTATACCCCACTTATCTCTAACCCTCATGATATCTATCTCTTTCTCTCCCCCAATCCTCCAACCCCCCTACTCTCAGTACCCCTAATAACCTCCCCTCACTCTCACACACACTCTCTATCTCTCACTCACTTATTCAACCCCTTACTAATTCACCTACCGCTAACCCCCACCCCCCTCTCTATCACTACTCCTTAACACCCTCTCGTTATCTCTTTCTCTACACCCTCCCTACTCCCACCTCTATAACTAACTCCACTCCTCCTCTCTCTCTCTCACATCCACCACCTAACCCTTACTAATCCCCTCTCTCACTCTCTCTCCCCCTACTCCCTAATAGAATCCCCCCCTCTCTATCACCTCTACTTCAACAAATACCACTAACCCCCCGTCTCTCTCTCTCTCTCCCCTCCTCCCTTAACCCTTGCTAAAACCCTCTCTCATTCTCTTTATCCCCTAGTCCTCCACCTACCCCTAAAACCCACTTTTTTCTCTCTCCTCCATCCCCCTAACACCCACCTTTTTTATCTCTCTCTCTCTCTCTATATATCTATCTATCTATCTATCTATCTATCTATCTATCTATCTACCCTTCTCTAAAACTTTCATGTTCCTCCCAAATCCCCTAACCCTCATGATCTATATATTTTTATCTACCCCAACATCCCTCCCCCTACACCTATTCACCTCCCCTCTCTCTCTCTCTCTCTCTCTCTCTCTCTCTCTCTCTCTCTAAAACCCCTACTAATCCACTTACCCATAACCCCACCCTTCTCTCCCCCTAATCCTTAAAAACCCCCACTCTCTCTCTCAACCACCTACTCTTACCCCTATAAAAAACCCTAATATCTCTTTACATCTCTCTTCCATCCTCCCCCTAACCCTTACTAATACCCTCTATCATTAATTATCTCCCCTACTCCTCCAACTACACCTAACCCCCATTTCTTTCTCTATCACGTAACCACCTAACACCCATTGCTCCTCTCTTTATATCTCTTACACACTTACTCCCCTACTCCTACTCGTACCACTACCTCTCTCTCTCTCTCTCTCTCTCTCCTTGAACCTCCCTCCACCCCTCTATCCCTCATCACTCTCCCCCTATCTCTCTTTCGGTAAACCCCCTAATCCATATACCAATAACCCCCATCCCTCTCTGTCTACCCATACATCCTAACATCACCCCACTCTCTCTCTCTCTCTCTCTATCCCTACTTCACATCCCCCATTCCTTAATTATACCCCACTTCTCACTAACCCTCTTGATATCTATATCTTTATCTCTCCCAGCCCCCCTCCTACCCCTACCCCTAATAACCCACCCTCACTCTCACACACTCTCTCTCTCTTCCACTCGCTCCTTCAACCCCATTCTAATCCACCTACCCCTAACCCCCACCCCTCTCTCTCATTCCCTACTCCCTAACACCCACTCAGTATCTCTTTCTCTACACACATAGACTCACCTCCCTACTCCCACCACTATAACTAACTCCCCTCCTCCCTCCCTCTCTCTCCCATTTCCACCACCTAAACCTTACTAACCCCCTCTCTCACTCTCGCTCTCCCCTACTAGACAACCTACCCCTATCCCCCACCTCTTTCTCTCTCTCCCAACACCTTAATGATCATCCTCTCTCTCTCTCTCTCTCTCTCCCTCCCTTCCCCTCATGCTACTCTCAACCACCAACTCCTACACTGTATATATATTATCTATAACTACCCTAATCCTCCCCTAATCCCTAACTCTCCTTATCTAAACATATTTATCTTCCCCAAACACTATCCTCCCCCTACCCCTAATCACTTCCCCCATCTCTCTCTCTCTCTCTCTCTCTCTCTCTCTCTCTCTCTCTCTCACACACACACACACACACACACACACACACACAAAACACACACACACAATCCTTACTACACCTACCTATAAAACCCACCCCTCTCTCTCTCCCTTACTACACCTACCCTTAACCCCTACCTCTCTCTCTCTCTCTCTATCCTGACCCAACTCCCAACACCCCCACTCCTCAACTATACCCCCTTCTCTCAAAATGCCTTGTTGTCCCTGAACACCTAAAATCATGATATCTACCTCGTTCTCTCCCCCAATGTACCTCCTACCCCTACCCCTAATAACAACCCAAATCTCTCTATATAGCCCTAGTATATATCTCTCTATCCCTAACATATGTTTCTCTCTCTACACCAAACCTCTCTATCTCTCTCTAAGAATAAATCCCTCTCTCTCTCCCTAAATCCCTCCTACTCCCCCCACCCCAAACCCCCCTCCTCTCTCTCCTAAACTCACTCCCCCCCTACCACTTATCTATATCCCTCTCTATCTCTTTCCCACTATCTCTCTCTCACTCTCTCTACGTCTCTTTCCCAACTCTCATCCCCCCACAACTCAACTACATCCCCTTATCTCAAACTGCACTACCCATCCACAAACTTTGAAACAACTAATCTCTACGAGCTACCCTCCCCTAATGTCCCTCCTCAATTATAAACTACTATTTTTGAGTTGGTGACTAATAGTATATGATTTCCACTATCTTATCTCTAGTCGTATTTCACTAGTCATTTATTGGTTGACTTATTAGTCATTGATTTAGTCATTGATTAAGTTATTGATTTAGTCATTGATACTCACTGATTTAGTCATTGGTACTCACTGATTTAGTCACTATTTTAGTCATTGATTTAGTCATTGATTGTCACAATTAATGACCAAATATACGACTAAATAAACTACTAGATGATAACATATTAATGACTAAGCTAAATATGACTAAACGTTAGTTGCGCTATAAGATACTAGAAATTAGCTACTAATAGTCGTATATATGCGAATTTAGTTGTTTTCTTAGTCACTAATTTATGATAGGGTATGGAGGAATCGAACCACCAATCTCCTACCTTTAATTAGGCAGGTGCTCTACCATTGATCTAGCACCCTTTAAGAAGTTGTTATTGCTTGACAATGATGATATTCAAACAAATTTCATATATATCTTTTCACCTTGGGGTTTGACCATGCATCAAACCACACAATATTGATACCACTTTGGAAGTCAATTAATCATTGTTTTTCCATCCATTCTACCTTTCCATCCATTATGGTCACTAGCAGAGGTCCTATCACCCACATTGCCATAAGGACACAAGTGTATAGACTTCATAAATAACAACACTAGGGGTTGCTAATATTTTGAAAATAGTACAAGTGCCCCCTCAAGAGAAGTAAATGAAGTAGTGCAATTCATGGTTCAGTTGTCACCATAGAGTAAATTTTCATCTGAGCTGCATATACCTTGTCTAAATGTCAATTGAAAACCCATTACAAAATATGGAAGCTCAGGGTTTTTCTCGAAAACAACATCAATAATCCTTGATGAGCCATTACAAATGGAAGAACCAAGCAAAATAATGAAATGTAGACCTTGGTAGTTCATAAGATCACTTGAATTTAATGCTTCAAATGATTGAAAATACTTGTATTATGTATAGCATGATGTAAAGTTCATAAGAAATGAGGAAAATTAAATTATATGCAATGAATTGAAATATAGAACAAAAATATCACTAAATAGCATAACTTACTGACATTACATTTAGGGCAGCAGATTAGAAAATGTGGTCAAACGTTTAAGAGTCAAACCTCTTCCAAGATTTGTTTGGAAAACTACCATATGTTGTTGAGTTTTCAATCTTAGAACCTTCAAATCCTTTGTACCCAAAAAATAGCTTGAACCAAGAATCTTCAAGGCCTTAGTGGCTTTGGTGTGTCCAATGGAAAGCTACTATGAATGAGTTGATTCGTCTTTTGCTTATAGTAATTATCTTGTACCATTCCATTGGATGGTGAACATCCAATGGAAAGTTAAAGCTAATCCTATCCATCCCGTAAACTATCAATCCTATCCATCTCGTAAAATTCCCATGATCTTATCTAATTTATGAAAATAAAGCTATTCCAAAATTTTGAAGTACCTTCAATCCATCCAATCAGGTAAATTTTTAGGGTAGATAGGAATGTGTCTAATGACTAACCATAACCCTCCCTCGAAGACTCCCATTATACGAAACTCAAGACATACCATACATGTGGCATAACGCTGCAAGCAAGTTCTTCAAGACAATCGATTGGAGATTCACTGTATTCAATGTAGATATGAAGTACCTGTTGTAGCACATCTCCCTACATACAAACACTCATCTTTTAAACAAAGAATTTGATTGAAGACATAATTCTCATTTTAAATGAATGCTATGTAGCAACAGCAAATTCATTGAAAGAAATGGAACACATGGAGCTTCTAGCACCGAAACAAAATACATTCTTGCAAAGCTACTCACTTTGCTTGTCCAAGTTTTACCCTGACCATCAATATCCCAATTGTGCTCCAGTAACTCACATGCTGATGTACTCAACCTTTTACGTAGAATTCGCACAAATCTTACTATCCCACTAACACTTGATCGTCGCTTGCTTTCGGCAATTTTTTCAACAGAGGCTTGAGCACAATTTGCTAATGCTCTGAGTGTCATTATAAGTTCTGATGCCACCAAAAATGAAGTTGTGCTAGCTGTGCTACACAGATATCTGAAAGACAAAATTGACACATTGTGTTCTTAATATGATTTGTGCTAATTTATGAGTTTGCATGATAGACTTAAAATATGCATCTGATGCTAGTAAAGATGTACATTTCCTTCATTTTTATGCATTCCTGCTAGAAGTCAAACATAGAGAATGCATGATTAATGGTATGCAACTCGCAAGTAATGAACTATAAGTTGATTACATACCAATATCAAAAACCCCATCAATGAATGCATAAGCACTATAGAAACAGTACTCCAAAGTGCCAATAGAAGGGTATGGTTGAAGTGAACAAATATCATTTGCTGCATCGGATGATTGGAATGCCTCAAGCAACTCTTCTAGAATGGGTACATTACTAGGAGTGGACAAGTCATCAAAACTTAACATCTGCAATTGTTCAACAAAGTCACCACCTGAAAATCAAATTTAAATGGAATAAAGAAGATTTTGTTGCTTTGAATGGAATATGCATAGTATGCCTCTGTCATTCCAGGTTATGTTGAATCTATTACAAACTCTAAGTAGGTCTGGCCTAGAACCAGGTGGATACATTTCCTTTTTTGAATCATCAGTTCTCTTCTATGTCCCTATATGATAAAATACCGAACTCAGAACAGCTCCATTATTCTTTTAGAGTACTATGGTTCAGCTTCCTTTGGAAGCTGGGCACAGTCTGGACTGATTGTATTATTTTCTGTATACTATTATTCGTTCAAGTAGATAAATTACAAAAAAAACATGCATAATATAATTAAAATGATTTTATAGGAGAGCTAATAAACATTTACCTTATGCACACAGCACAGAATCTCCTTGAAAATAGACTCTACAGTTAGATAACTTGAAGCAATAACACTTGTTTTTTTGGGTTCCCAGATGAAAGAGACTTGGTCATCCCATATTGTCAGCAAGCTTCGCAATCTATACAGTGAAAATTTTGCAGTGATTTTAAATAAGCACATATACATAGATCTTACTATGCATAGATATTCCTAATTGCTTCAACCAATGCAAGCAACTTGCCTTTTTTAAGCAAATTAACTGCACAGTCAAGATGCCTTCTAAGGCTTGGAAATAGGCCTTGCACTTTCTTTAGAAATTCAAATAAGGACATATTCTTAAGGCCATAAGGTGCCTTGCATACAGTGGATAGCATTGCAGGAAATTGCTTGTGAGGACAATACATGTAGTCCAGTTTGTAAATCATATTTTTTATCACTAAGCTAAAGCTCTCCAATAATAAGTGCTTAAACCTACAGACAACCAAACCTTGTGTTGCACTCTTGTTTCTTAGATGGATTTTCTCTCACTTGTGCACTTGATCTTCTCTCTAATGTAGTAATGGATAGCTCCAGCACACTATTTTAGTGTTGGTTTTTCTCTTTATTACAGGTTTGTGGGTTGGCGATTTGGTTCCATTTGATCCCCTCTTTCTGTTTGTGATCTCAATAGTAGTTTTCAACTTGCTTATTTAAATGTTGTTCTACATTATTTGACTTCACATGTTGGCATGTTATAGATTTCTTTGTGGTGCATTATAGTAATATGTCAGTGGTTATAGTTCCAAAGTCAAATTGTTAAATTATTTGCTTACTTCAAATAAATGATTATTGGTGTTCATTGATATTTGCTAGACTTAGTTGATGTGACTATTGAAATTTGGTTTTCAGCTTGTTTTCTGATGAGCTCGTTTTGACTTCACATGTTAACCTGTTAGATTTATTTGTGGTGCATTATAGTAATATGTCAGTGGTTATAGTTCCAAAGTCAAATTGTTAAATTATTTGTATACATCAAATAAATGATTATTGGTGTTCATTGATATTTTCTAGACTTAGTTGCTGTGACTATTGAAATTTAGTGGTTTTCAGCTTGTTTTCTTATGAGCTCGTACTATATATCATTATATTCTAAACGTAAATAGTAGCATGTTCTGGCTATGAAAAAGAACCTGTTTTGATGCACATCCATGAACAGATATTTATTCTCATCTAAGCATCACTTATTAATGGAAAAGGAGCAAAATATTCAGGTCCAACAATGATGGATAAGGAAAATTTCAATGATGCTGTTATGGGCCAAAGAAGGGAGACTAAATAAGAAAAAATTCTACTAAATCAAACCTGACTATTTTTTGAGGTCATGACTCAGCTCAAGGCAGGGAAACAAAAGAGGGCATGGACTCTTTTGCATTTCTTCTAAATCAAACCTAAAAGTTTTAAGATAATAACTCGGCTCAGACTGTTGTAGAAATTTCTCCCTACGGATAGGTAGAAACTCTCTTAGGTTAAAGTAGACTTTAACTGACTCTAAACTAAGACAAAAAGATAACAAATGCTACCTTGAATTCCTAGATCTAAACAAATATCTCAAGATTATATTGTTGTAAGAAATGGAAGAGATCTAACTGACCTTCGATTCAATTGCTCCTCCTAATGGTCACTTCAATCTCCAAGTCCTCGCGAATGAAACTGTCAGAATGAAACCAAGATACAAGCATATATGATTCTCTAGCAACTTGAAATGTGAGTTAGGATCTAAATCTATAAAAGATACAAATCATATGATTGAAACAAAATCAACATACATGATTTGGGAAACAAGACAAGTTATGTTTTATTACCAACTTGAAGTCACTTACAATGGTTGCTTGATATCCAAGCCAACTCCCAGCTCCAAGTGCTTTCTCTTCTAGCTATCTCCACAAAGATTCAAGATCATAAGTTTGATGTCTCCAAGAGTCCTCCCCCTTTGCTCATGGAAGACCTCTCTCTTATAGTGTGTAGTAGGGTTAACCAACAAGAGAGAAGGATGGATCTTGGGAGTGTTTAGTGGATCAGGCCCAGTAATCTGAGAAAGTGAGTTAGGATCGAAATAGGGATACCAATCCTCAAAAATCTCTCGAAAATCAAGAACCCACAAGCCATGGCAAAAAGGATAAAAAAGGAGTACCGCGCCCCTTGAACTGAGCATAGCGCGGTAGTACTGCGTGGCAGAGAAGAAGCATAGCATGGTAGTGGGGACTACCGCTCCCTCAATGTTGAGCAAGGCATGGTAGTGTAGGTATATGAAGTCTCAGGTGGGTTGATTCTTGACAGGATAGGTTTGTCTTCAAGGATCATTCATCATATTTCTCTTCTGGGTGTTTTAAGCAGTAGGGAAAGTGTCGTCAACTATTTTTATGGTGAAGATGTGACACTGTGAAATATGGAGGTATAACAGATGCCCCCTAAAGTGTGAGGTCAGAAGGGACTGATGGCCGAAAGACTTTACAAATATGGTGCAGAGATAGCATCGAGGAGAGCAACAAGGAGCTGAAACAAAAAAAAAATGTCAGATATACCATCGAAGCGGGCATTCCCATGCTCGAAAACAATTGACTCAAAGCATGGCTTCCGACCAATACATTGCAGATCCATGAGTACTGAGATGATATAGGCTGTAGACAAATCATGGCTACTATGAACAAGCATAGATCCATGAGACAGTAATGACACAGCCACGACCAATGCAAAAGTGGATCTGTGTGACAATACAAAGGACATCTCCATCGCAACCTGGACGCAATCAAGATACAAAGGTGCACCCAGGGTCTTCTACTCAATCGTAAATGATACAAATCTAGCCATGTGATTACAAGGTGTTGAAGTCGAACATGGTAGAAACCATTTGATTACTAGTCAATGATGTGAACCATTAACAAATGCAAGGGAAATCACCAATGATGATTATGATCCCCAAGGTATCTATAGTACATCTCAATGAAATGTGAATGAATGGGTTGTTGTCGAGCATTCGAGAGATCGTTCGATCAGAGGTCAATGATGTAAACTTTCTGTCGAACATGAGGAAACCTGCCATTGAGGCATGCAGGTACCAAGGTACTAGTGGTTGATTCCTAAGTCCAATTCTTGGATAGTGATTTGGCGTCAATGGGACTAGACTCGTCGAAGGTGGTCCATAATGATTCCCACATCATCGACACAAAATCGGAACGAAAGATAGTATAGGATGATGAAACAATGGAACATGTACTGACACAGCAGAGGTCTGACAAAATGAATAACTCTGAACAATACAACCCTTTGAACATATAACGACATGTAACAGGACTTGGCAGCAGGGATTATTGATAGCAAAGGATAGACACCGAACGAGTAGGCTCGTGGCCAGAGAGATGACTTAGGATGATGACCATAACTCAGCAAAAATAGATACCCAAAATAGACAAGAGACAGACACATGCCATGTTCAAAGGTGACGACTAACAAGCTGCCAACAAAATAAACTCGACTTTTTTCCCATTTTCCCCCGACATCATAGACGAGTACCTCTTTGTTGTTTTTTCGAGCTTGAAGAGGATAACAAATGCTCGGTATAGCTCATCTCATAGATGAGTCCAATCTCACATGTTTTACGAACCTGAGAAAGGAGGGGTTCGTCCCAAAGTGGGTCCTTCAATGTCAAATTTTAACGAGTCCAAGGAAGGAAAACTCAGTAGTTTTTCACATTTAGAGAGCCCGAAAAACTTAAAGAAGGCTCCAAAGTGTACTTTTTTGTAAATTTAGTCCCTCGATCCTGAAAAAGTGTAAAACAATTCCCAAGAGAACTCTCCCAGCCAAAAAATTGACCGAGGTATACCTTTCTCGTAAATAGTCTAGATGGGCCGAAAAAGGGGTAACCTATCACCGAATAGACGACCTTTCAAATACTTTTGCAAGTGTGAAAGAGTCAAGATCACTTGGAAATCTTTTCAATTTTAAGGAGTCTGAAAAGAGCTTAACTATGGACTCCAATGGTCTTTTTCGTAATTTTTAATTATTCTGGTCCGAAAAAAGAATAAAATACAACCAGGATAATACTTTCCTCATCGTTTAATGAGCATGAGTAAAGCTGACTAAGCTCGACACCATTTTACTTAACTTTGACAAGCATTACACGGGTGTAAAAGCGCTTGGAATCTTTTTCAAGTTTTAATCCAGAGCACGAAAAAGATAAAGTAGGCTCGAAATGAAGGTCAAATAATAAATGAACGCCAGTGTGAACATTTTTTAAAGGAGACCCTGTCAACAAATGCTCATGGGACCAGATATTAGTAATGTGAAATGGGTTTTAATTTAACCAGATAAAATAATGAATAAAAAATAAGTGAAAAAGTTATATAAGGAATAAGTAAATATGGAAAGTTACCATTTCACTTGTGCATTTGCCAAAAGAGGATATTTTACCCATTGAGGAGCAAAAACTTCAAGAGTTCATATCTGGAGATCTGGAGCACCGTTTCAACAGCCGTCTGCACCAGGTAAGAGCTTTCAAGCACCTCTTTCATTTCATATATGAATAGCTTGATTTCAATAGGGAAAAACAATTTTTTAGGCAAGCCCTAATAGGTAATTTTTGCCTTCCACAGTACCGCGTGGCAGCCATATCGAGAAATGCGGTACTGTGTAACAGTACCGCACTATAGCGTTAAATAGGGGCACAGTACTATGCAGTACCGTGCAGTCGCGTTGCCCCCAAGAATGGTAGTGGTGATTTTTAAGATGAAAAAATTGATTTTTCTCTAAATTTTTGCAGAGATCAAGTTGTTAAATGATTAATGAATGTTTCCCATGACCTTTTGCAGGTGTTTACAACTTGTTTGGAGCAAAATGGTCAGATGGAAAGAAAGAGAGCATGAGGTGGATGATTTGTTGGCCGAAGATGACCAAGAAACCTTGACTGCACTGCAGGAATGTGGCTTGTTGAAATTCTTCAAGACCAAAGGTATCCGTAAGCAGGAAAAACTTCTCACCCACATTATTCAAATGTGGGACCCCGATATTCAAGCTTTTCGAGTTGTAGAACACACCCTCAAGATTGAACTCGAGGACATTTATTTCCTCACGAGCCTCTCAAAGAGAGGAGCCCGGGTGAGTTTTACTAGGTTCATGGCTTCGGAGGCGAGCACTGATGCTTTAATTGCTCGTTATTGTCGTCAAGGTTCGGGGAAGAAAAGTGGTAAGGTGGTCATTAAGGACATTGTAGAACTTCCTTTAAAAACCATGTTGTTCACCATCACACGTGCAGCAGGGAGTACGGGTCCCCATCAGGCGTCCCGTACACAGATGAATCTTGCAGTGGATTGCATGGCAGGAACAGTATTCAACTAGTGTGAGGTAATATTGACCAACCTCAAAGAGTAAGTGAACAAGTGTAGGCTTAGAGAGAACTCTCAATTTGGGTACGAGAGCATCTTGGTCACCTTCTTCTTGGTGAGGGTGCCATTGTTGCGTCCACAGCTGACCATGCCCCCACGTTCACCCACTGAGCCATGGATGGCTCGATGGAGCGAGTATGCAAGACGACTTGGAGGGCCACAGCGTTTGGCTTTCGGTGAGGATTTCTTCTCGTGGCTCGAGGAACAGATTGTGATGATCGATGACTACCCCTATGTAGGGGTGGACTTCCGCAAGGACATAGACTTGGCACTGGCGAAAGATGAGGATTGGAAAAATTCAGGTATGACCTTCATAAATGTGTTTTTTAATTTTTTGAATATATAATTTTTATTGTTTTTTAGGATGTGTAAAAATATTTTAAGATATATACGTGTGCATGTCGCAGATCGTGGACCACAGAGACTGGCAAGGTACTCGTCGTTACGCCGAGGTGGTGTTGATCACCAAGCCGCTCCGGACGAGGAAGAAGATGAGGATGAGGCGGGAGGGGTCCAAGAGATAGAGAGGAACCTACAGGGTTTAACCTACGGTGTCCCCGCTATGAGGATGGATGAGATCCCTTTGCATCTCCAGCGGCGTACTATAGGTGTGCCTAGGCGTATTGGTCGACTCCTCCATAGGGTGGCTCGGGCTATAGTGTGTTATCACCAGCAGCGTGAGGAATCTGAGGAGAACATGATAGATCTCCCAGATCTCCTTAGATGGTAGCTTTTCTCTTTTTGCAGCATGTATACGATATGTAGGCTTTGAGAGCCAAATTTTTGTATGGGACTAGGTCCCAAATTTTGTCTTTAAAACACAAACTTTATGTATTTGAAAAAACACTTTTATATGCAGTGATATATACATGGACCTATTTTTATGACCTATTTATTTACAATGACTTGTGTGCTCATTTTATGATGTGTTTTTATGTATGGGAAAGATGCCAATCCAAAATGTAATTAGCTAATGAATCAGCTATACAATTGAATTCTCTTGGTATGTGTTGATATGAAATAAAATTAAAAGATCGTTCCAAGAGGCATACCCTTCAAAATAACCGAAGTAGGATAGGATTGAGAACTGTGTAAACATGATTCAGATGAGAAACCACGAGTTGGGAGTCTAGAAATACTAATAGGGAGTCAATTCCAAGGGAGGCAAGCTCCATCAAGAGTCCGATGACTACATGGTACTCTGTGATATTGTTGGTTGCGGGACCCAAACAATTGGCTCCTGAAGATAGCAACTCGCCAGTGGGAGAATAGATTACCCATGCTGTGGAAGCGAGGTTCTGGGTATGTCGGCTTGCACCATCGGCGAATCCGAAGTAGGCAGACATCTGCCCATAAAATCGCAAGTCAAGGTAAGAATGGATATATGAGGTCCGTGTGTGCACAAAAAAAGATAAGTGAAAACAAGCTAGGTACATTATGTACAAAAAGTATCTCACGTAGGATAACCCTACGCATAGAAGCGTTTGAGGTACATCCCATTGTGGGGCCGTGCCAATGGTGTGCCATCACAATCGACAAGTTCATAGGCTCCTTTCTCCAAGACACATTTTACAACAAAGGGGTCGTACCACATAGATTCTAGCTTTCCTTTTCCAAGTTTATCATGCATTTGATCATATGTGAGTATGAGGTCACCTTCATTGAAAACCCAAGGTTGAATGGATTTGTCATACTGTGCTTTGACACATTTTTTATGAGCTTCATTGGCTAAAGCGATGTCTCGACGGGTTTCATCTAGCTTGGCTAGGTATAGAAACCGTTCATCTTTGGAAGTGGTGTGGGGAAGTAGCTCTATGGCTATATTAAGTGATGGAATTTCAAATTCAATCGGTAAAATGGCTTCTAGGCCATACACCAGTTGGAATGGTGTAAACCCAGTAGCACTTTTTACTGAGGTTCAGTATGCCCATAGTGCCGAAAACAGAGCTGAGTGCCAGCTAGACTTATGAGTACCCACAATACGCTGAATCATTCGTTTCAGGGCTTTGTTAATGGCTTCAACTTGCTGAGTAGCCATTAGCTTGTGGGTAGTATGGGGTTGAGTTTTCATGGAAAAAACCCAACTTGGCACTCAGTTCCTCAGTCATATGGTTCCTGAAGTGGGAGCCATGATCGGTCACAATGGATTGTGGGACACCAAATCTAGCTATAATGTGATTGAATATGAATTGTGCTACTGTTTTGCCATCCTCAGCATAAGTAGGCATCGCTTCAGCCCATTTTGTGAAATAGTCCACAGCTACTATGACATAGCTATGCCCCCCGACTGAAGTGGGCTTACAGTGCATGAAATATATGCCCCATTTGGAAAAGGGGCCGACAGCAATAACAGGATGGAGTGGAGCAGGATGCGAGCATGTATTACTATGAAAGAATTGACAAGGTGGACATTTCTTAACCATTTCAATGCAGTCTTTGAAAATCGAGGGCCAGAAATATCCCATTCGCAGTATCTTCTGGGTCGTAGCCATCCCAAAGAGATGACCACCACATGCTCTAGCGTGGCAGTCATTAAGAACGCATTCCGCTTCATCTAAAGTCAAACAGCGTCAAAGAACAGTGTCGACACCACACCGATAAAGGGTATCGTTGACTATGAGGTAGTACTTGGCGTGATGTCGGATATGTTGACGTTCATCGTGAGTGAGGTCAGGGTGGAAACATTGGGTTTGGAGATATAATAAAATATCCCCATACCACGGATCAGACATGATAATGAGGAACAACGATTCATCAGGAAGAGAATCAATGGGCTCGGATTGCTCGGTAGCACAGGGCAAGTTACAAATCAACTCAGCAAAGACCAAAGATTTCTTGGACTTGGATTTGGCAAATTCCAAGTCAAACTCTTGTAGGATGACAATCCAACAAGAATATTTGCCCCCAAGCACTTGACATGTGAGGATATAATACATTGGATTGAAATCCGCTATAATAGTGGTCCGACGTAGTAGAATGTAATGACGGAACCTCTGGACAATGAAAACTGTTGCCAGAGCCAGTTTTTTAACATGTGAATAACAAGTTTCAGAGTTGAGGAGACTCTTACTAAGATAGTATACCACATGTTCTATGCCGTTATTGTCTTCTTGGACTAGCACCATACCGATGGTGGAAATCGAAGCTACAAGATAAAGAATGTAATCCCGTGTGTAATTGGGGGGTTGAATCACAGGATCTTTAGTTAAGGCCGCCTTTAGATTATCAAAGGAGCGTTGGGATTCTTCGTCCCAGATGAAGGGAGTGTTCTTCTTGAGAAGCCTCATATAGCCTTTTGTTATCTCGAAAAAATTACAAATGAAACGGCGTAGAAATTTTGCATGCCCTTGCAAACTTTGAAGTTCTGGGATGTTCGTTGGGGAAGGAAAGGCTAAGATAGCTTCTACCTTCGCAGGATCTAAGCATATCCCACTTTTGGAGATTATGAATCCCAAAATTTTTCCGGCTTCAATGCAAAAGACACACTTATGTGGATTCAAACGGATATTGTAGTGACGACACCTTTCGAAAATTGCACCTAAGTGATCAGGATGGTCTTCCCGGGTCTGAGAATGAGTGGGAAGATCATCAAGATATGGTTCTACAATATGTTTGATATCATGAAATGCGTACGACATTGCCCATTGGAAAGTTGCCCCGACATTTTTAAGGCCAAAAGGTAACTTTCGATATGCAAAAATCCCCCAAGGGAAGATAAAGGTTGTTTTATGTTGGTCGGCTGGGAGGATATCGATCGAATTATAGCCAAAAAAGCCATCCATAAATGAAAAGATGACACTCCCGGTGCAGTTATCGATGATCTGGTCAATGAACAGAGTTGGGTAGTTGTCCTTTGGACAAGCTTTGTTCAAGTCACGGTACTCGACACAGACTCTAATCATTCCCTGTTTCTTGGCTACGGGAACGATGTTAGATACCCATTCTATCAATGGGACAGGATAGATAAAACCAGCACGCAAAAAAATTTCAACTTCTGCTTTAGTAGCGGTTGCCTTACGAGGATGGACGGGTTGGAGTTTCTGCCGAACAGGTCAAGTGCCAAGGAAGGTTGGAATTTCATGGACCACAATCGAGGGGTCTATTCCTGGCATTTCTTCATAACTCTAAGAAAAAACATCGCGGAAGGTTTTAAAGTAGGCAGTGTAGAACTCCATTTCGAGGGGAGTGCATGTTTTGCCAATATGAATGTTTTCCACGATACCAGGCTTCACTAAAATGTCAATGGGAATGGTTTCCATAAGGTTGGCCAAGTTTCCTTCGGAAAATACTTCATCGAGGGAAGTGGGAAACTTGGTTTGAACCATTCCAAGTGAAGGGCTGGATTTTGTATCGGGCTCAAGCATCTAAATGGTGGGGAATGAAGATCAATGATGAAAATCTCCCCATGGTGGCTCATCACCGCACATAACCTCCATAATTGATTCGTCAGTGGGAAAAATCAAAGTGAGAGGATCAATAAGTGGTGGGGATGAATGAGTCTCAAACGAGAGCTGTGCCACGATGTGATGGGTAGAATAATCGACCCAATCGGTGGTTGACTGGATGGCTTCGTACGCTGCGAGGTTTCTATTCAATGGCATGGAGTTGCCATAGTTTTCAACCTCAGTGGGACTCAGGATTACCCATGAATCATTGGAAGGGGTGACATTTGATGAAATCATGTTGACTGGTTGAACATGGGGGCCCAGCTCTAGGAAAACTCCAATAAGGGAAGAATCCTTCATAAGACCAACGCCAATGTCTTGGAACTAGTACCGAGGCTGATCCAATAATGGGACGATGTTGGCGGAGTTCGGATGAGAGTTTGGGATACAGTAATCAAGTTGATCTATGGTGACAATTTTCCCTTCATGAGGAAATTGCACAATCCGGAAGACAGTAGATTCTATGGTAGTCATGGCATAAAACCAGTTCCGACCAAGTAGAAGATTGTAATCCAATGGTGCATCCACGACTTCGATGTGTACGGATACTATTTTGCCCCCCAGTTCAACACCAATTGCAGGAATGAGTCCATAAGGTTGAAAACCATGTCCGTCAAATGCCCTGAGAGTGGTGGGAGACGTCATGACTTTGGGTGAGCCTAAGTCTCTTCAACACTTCAAAGACATGATCGACGTGGAGGCACCTTCATATAAAACAGTATGATGGATGCTATTTCCATGGATTTTTGTATGAACCTAGAAGGCTAACTGGTGGGAAAGCTGAGGTTTGGCATACTCCAAGTTAAACATAATAGTGTTTGAAGTATCTGGGTCCACTGCTCCCAGTGCTGAAAGTAAGGTCAATGCATAGGGCAGTGTTGAAGAACCTCGAGAGTCGACATGGCGCAAGGTGCTTGAGCTAAATCCTCAACAATGTTGTAATTCTGGGAAGCTCGCGCATTGGGATTAAATTTCGCCTTTCGCATGGTGCCCTTGGGTGGGTGTAGCACTGTGTCCGTAAGCGGTCTCTTGATATGGAGATGGCCGTTAGGGGGAGAGGTAGGAGTCGGATCTTCGACAGGAGACTTGCCTTTAGCTGTCTCTGACTATTTGTTTGAACTTGGAGGGTTCTCATATGTCTTTGAACAAGTGGTTATATGAATCTCCTCATTACTCGTCATTAGGATTTCATGATTTGCGGACGTCTCTCCGCGATTTGGGTTGCTCGGGTTGCCCCCTTGTGGGGTTTCTTGGGAAACCATCTACTATTGCTGCTGAGGGAAAGTATCAGTTAACACTGCCAGGCGAGAGGATCCTTTAACGAATTTGTTGACTTCATCCTTGTAGGGACAGTCGTGCATGTAGTGATCATCTCGACAAATGAGGCAAGGAAACTTAGCCTTCCGACGTGGTTTCGAGTCATCGTGGGTGGGTTGTGGCTTGGGATTCTCTTGTTGGTTTTTCTTGGATTTACCATGATTGTTCTTCTTCTTTCCTCCGGATGGTTGTGATGTAGATTGAACTACGTTCACTTAGGAGGAGATAGCAGGAGAGGGAGAAGCTTTTGAAGCAGCCTGAGGTAGAACAGGGGAAGCGGAAGCTGGTTGCCTCATCGAGTTGGTGGTAGGCTAGGCCTTGAATGAACCAACAATACCATCAATGGGGGGTTCAGTGGTAGGTTTCGTTGGATCAGTGATAATGCTGGTGGCATGGGGAAGAAGTTCGTGTAAAGTGCTAGATTGGGTATATACCAAATCCATGTACTGGGCTGCCGAGATGGCCTGTTCCTCCATGACCAGTCCGCGCATAGCGATATCCCTGGCTATGGGAGGCAAGAATGACTTTGTGAACCAATCAGTGAGTAGATGATCTGGAATGGGTGCATTGATTTTCCTATGGCATCGACGCCACTCATGGATGTGATCCGAAATGTGCGTAGAAGTGGTTTGACGCAGTGAGGTTAATAGTTCTGTTCCAGTCTCATACCGGATGGGGAGCTGGAAATGGATCAGAAACTGCATAGCCAAGGTGTTGAAATCGTGAAAAAAGTGTTGTGGCAGCTCGATGTACCATTTTGCTGCCATGACGGTAAGCGTACACTGGAAGAGCCATAGTCGAATGGAATCATCCATCAATGAGTTGGATTAACACCAAATATGGAAGGTCATCACGTGGTTCTTGGGGTCTTCCCTAGGCTTAGCATCAAACTTAGGAATGTCCGATGGAAGTTTGGCTGGAATGGGTGGCCAGTGAGGTTCATTCCATATAGGATCGTTAATGAGCCTCGACAAATCGGATAAATCTAGCATGGCCAAAAAGGGAAGTTGACGATTGGTCTGCGGGTATGAGTAATAACCATATGGTGCAAAGAAACCTGGGGGGCCCTGCATAGCATATTTTTGTGTGTTATACCCATATGTGTTTTCCGTGGGGTACTGCTGGAAGTTTTGTGGTTAGTAGGCCATCTGGTTAACCGGTTGTTGAATATTCTGCTGAGTGGGGATGGTAGGTATGGTACCCTGGGGTTGTTGTGTCCCAGGAATGGTTGCTGCTCCTTATTGGGGAAAGGTTCACTGGAGTTGTTGTGTCCCAGGAATGTTACCACTACTTTGAGTAAGTGGAGGGTTTCCCGTAGCAGGGTTGGCGGGTGGCTGCGACAGTGGTGTCCATGGAATGCTGGTTCCACCTTGATGAAGATGTGGAAATTGAAGGGATGGGTTCCATGGAGTTGTTGCAGCCGAAGGATAAGGGAGGCCAGAATTCAAGTTGGGGGGAATATGAGATTTCCCCCCATCTTGGTTCCAGTTTCCAAACAATGAGTACCCCCCACTCTATGGGATTTGAGATCCCTAAGAAGGAAGCATTCCTGACGAGGGATGTTGAAGATGAGGCCCTGTTGGGAAACCGGTATAAGGTTGTCTGCTTCCAGGTGTGTTGTACATACCATACTGAGTAGATGCTACTGGTTGGGAGGGTTGTTGGATGGTGCCGATGGGTTTCCCTCCAGTAGATGGGTTGGATGGCCCTATAGGAGGAGGTTGTTGACTAGGAGCGGGGTTCCCAACAAAGGATTGTCCTCTAGTAGGTTGGGTTGATGGCCTAGTGGGAGGCAGTTGGTGACTAGGAGCAGGGTTTCCAACAAAGGATTGTCTTCCAATAGGCTGGGTTGATGACCCGCCAAGAGGGGTTTGGTTGTTGGGATTGGGGATCGCGGTAGTCAGTTGTCCACCTCCTGAGATAGTGTAGATAGTGGCCAAAGGTGAACCTCCTGTCAATATGGATGATCCAGCGGTATGACTTGGTGTTCTTCTGACACTAGCAAGGTAAGATAGTGTCGATTGGCCAACGGCGCCAAAGGTGTCAATTTGTTGAGGGGGTCTTCCATATGTGACGGGCGAGGATGGAGAAAAAACTAGGTTATCCCTCATAGAATGTGTGCCAAACATGGGTGATGGCAGCAAATGTGGGGAATTTAACCGAGGGGTATCGGGGGTTTCATCCATAGCATGTTCAACAATAGGAGGACCATTGAAGACTGGGTCTGAATTCATAGTTTGCAAAATGTTTTTGGGGTCCGATGGGAATAGAGGTATAGTAACGTCTGAAGGTCCGGAGCCATCTGCACAGGAGTGATGAAACTCTATGCTAGACGGAACGTTGGGATCCCGATAGTCGAGAGGACGGGTAACAGGGGGATATCTAGAAGCCAACGAGAGCATTTGCTCTGTATCACGTTTAAACTGTGCCGACGCTAACGGGGAATTAGCTAGACTAACCATACTAGACTGAATGGAGGCCATGATCTCATGTCCCGAAGGGAGGTTGGGGAGAGATACAGTGCAAGGTATGTTGCTGGAAGAACCGGTTTCTTGTGGATGAACACTGGATGGCATGGTGGTAACAGGTGGAGGCTCCGCCTAGGAAGTGATAAAGCCATAGTCAGGTTCAAAAGGTGTATCAGGAAGTTGGGTTTCTTCGATAACTTCGACGTACCCACCCGGGACTGGAATCAAGCTAGATATATCTTGGTCGGATCCTTCAGTGGTGCCAACAGATCCTTCTGTGTCATTGTAGAAAGTTTCTGGTGGAAGGGAGGTGTTGACATCGGGGAGGAGGATGGTCTCCGGTCTAGTATCTTTGGCTGTACTAGATTCAGTCACTGTAATGTTGTCCACTGTGGTAGATATATCTAGAATAACAGTGGGTGAAGTGAAAGAGAGAATCTTAGATGTACTAGTGGTTGCAGAAACTGTAAGAGGTTCTAAGACCGTGCTGTGAGTAACAGTTACAGGTGGACTAAAGATGTAGTGCGTATCGGCAGTGGAATGTTCCCTCGATCAGCACCGCGGCCAGGAGGGGTAGGAATACATGATGCAGGTGGACCGGAGGTCCATAGTAGTGGTGGTGGTGGAGGGATTTTGCCCTGTACTCTTGGTGATCTCCGTAATGGTTCTGACGTAATGGCAGGAATATGAAAACCGAGGGCAGTCTCGTAACAAAGAACTCAAAAACTCTAATGCATCCGAGTGTGCAAAAGAGGAGCTAGAAAAAGCAAGGCTCGCAGGCGAAAAAAGAAAGCTCTAAATCGATACTGAGACCGGTGTCTCAGTAAGCGAGCTGAGAAAAATAATGGCCAGAATGCCAACAAGCAATCACTAAAAGAAACATGAACCTCTACTATGATGAGATAACAAGCAAACTCCTAACTAAGAGCTGGAGACCTCAACAAGTTGTATCCTTCGCAAGGTGATGAAATCCAAGTCGAACAATACAACATGAGAGACCAATATGACAAGGGTATCCCTCTACTGAAAGGGATCCTGGGTAAAAGAGCCCTAGTAGAAAAGTCACTAAGCTACCTCGTTCATGACACGTTGGAAAAGGTTTTCGACGCTTCTGCCTTATCATCCTTGCATTACTATGAATACAAGGAAGACAATGATCGATGTTGCCTTAGGGATAAGTGGAGTGCGGCATTCCATAGAGTCCGTTCGGTTCTCGATCTCACAGCGGTTTAACCCTTGAAGGTTAAAAACAGTTAGGAGGCCCCTCCACAAACTGGTCTATGACCGTGTCAATAAATACTAGAGGATTTTAGTTCCCTAGAGGACAACAACTATGTCTCAGATGAAAATGACAAGGGGGAATTATTTTGATGCCTATCCCCGGTGTCCTACCTAACTACCAAATTCTTTTGATTTTATCAAGTGAGGTTAATGTTGGTTTAGTTAGGGAGATTAATTTTAGTGGTTGTATTAGTCAATCAGGTAAGTGGACATGAAACTTGGTGTTGTTGTGACGACCCAAACCATGCAAGTGAGAATGAATCGAAATAAGCCTTGTATTTGATGAAAACTAGCTATGGAAGAGAGAGAGTTCTTCGATCATAAATGCATGAAACTTTTCACAATCAATGAAAAACCACTTCAAAACAAAAAAAATTGTTTTCTTTTTCTAAGTAAAGCCAAACTGAAATAAACACTTCTTTCCAATTCACCGATCTTGCAACTAGAATGCTTCAAAAAATGAGAATTTATGTGGCAAATTAAATGGTTCACTTCCTAATGCACAATAATACTGCTAGATCATTTCAATCCAAACAACACAAATGTTCTCCAATGATAATTTTCGATATAAGTTTGAATAACAATAATGGAAACAATGTGATTATGAAAGATACACAATCCCGTAAAAAGAGGACAGTAGTAACAGTTTGGTTGTGATGAGAAGATCAAGCTAATGCAATCAGACTGAAGGGGTGACCCAATGTGCAAATAATGCCACTAACTCATAAAATAATCAAGCTCACAAGAGAAATAAACAAACCACAAAGACTGTGCAATGAACAGGATAGTAATAAGCAACAGAAAACACCAAACTAAAGCAAAGAAAATCAAAAGTGACTTAGGAAACCAAACAGGCAAGAAAATTTGAAAAAATGTAGACACTACCGTGTGGCAGAAACAAGCTAGAGCACGGTACTGGTACACTACTGCTCTGGTAAGAGTGCTGGGTACGCGGTACTACCGCGCTATAGACAGTAATGGGGGCATGGTACTGTTGCAAAGAATGGAAAAATGCATCTTTTGAAAAGGAGATTGAATTTTTCAGGGTTGCTGCAGACCTAGAGGACTCACTGATCACTGAGGGAGGAAAGATGTAGAGAGGAGGGGTGAATAAAGGTCAAAGAGACCAAAATTCAGTACTGGTTTGAAGAGAAAGAAGAATCACAATAAAAAATTACTGAAAGTGAGATAAATCAATCAAATGGGGTTCAAACCAGCGTAGTCGCCATTTTTTGTTGTAGAAATTTCTCCCTACGGATAGGTAGAAACTCTCTTAGGTTAAAGTAGACTTTAAATGACTCTAAACTAAGACAAAAAGATAACAAATGCTACCTTGAATTCCTAGATCTAAACAAATATCTCAAAATTATATTGCTGTAAGAAATGGAAGAGATCTAACTGACCTTCGATTCAATTGCTCGTCCTAATGGTCGCTTCAATCTCCAAGTCCTCGAGAACGAACCTCTCAGAATGAAACCAAGATACAAGCATATACGATTCTCTAGCAACTTGAAATGTGAGTTAGGATCTAAATCTATAAAAGATACAAATCATATGATTGAAACAAAATCAACATACATGATTTGGGAAACAAGGCAAGTTATGTTTTATTACCAACTTGAAGTCACTTACAATGGTTGCTTGATATCCAAGCCAACTCCCAGCTCCAAGTGCTTTCTCTTCTAGCTATCTCCACAAAGATTCAAGATCATAATTTTGATGTCTCCAAGAGTCCTCCCCCTTTTCTCATGGAAGGCCTCTCTCTTATAGTGTGTAGTAGGGTTAACCAACAAGAGAGAAGGATGGATCTTGGGAGTGTTTAGTGGATCAGGCCCACTAATCTGAGAAAGTGAGTTAGGATCGAATCAGGGATACCAATCCTCAAAAATATCTTGAAAATCAAGATCCCACAAGCCATGGCAAAAAGGCTAAAAAAGGAGTACCGCGCCCCTTGAACTGAGCATAGTGCGGTAGTACCGCGTGGCAAAGAAGAAGCATAGCACGGTAGTGGGGACTACTACTCCCTCAATGCTGAGCAAGGCGCGGTAGTGTAGGTATATGAAGTCTCAAGTGGGTTGATTCTTGACAGGATAGGTTTTTCTTCAAGTATCATTCATCATATTTCTCTTCTGGGTGTTTTAAGCAATAGGGTAAGTGTCGTCAACTATTTTTATGGTGAAGATGTGACACTGTGAAATATGGAGGTATAACACAGACAGGATCACGGAAGAGGGAAAAGATCCTTTCACTACATAAAAATAATTTAAGACAACTTAAATGATCCAAGAACCAAGTGGAGTATCTACAGAAACCAAAAAAAGATATATGGAATACCCAAGTAAATGAAAAAACAAAGCTAATGCAAGAACAACAGTTGCCACTACAAGATCAATACAAATCATTGATAACAAACACACCAATGAAGTTGTATAACTGCTTTGTATTTCATGAGTCAAGACTCATGAAACGAATTTGGAGATGCATGCTGGCAATAATTAGTAAAATGTCAATATTGCAAACATCAGAATGCATAGAACACATAAGGCCTAAGTGGCAACTTGCCAAGGTACATGGATGCAGATATGGGGATAGGGATAGGTGCAGGGATGCTAAGCAAATTTAATTATAACAATAAAAACTTAAAACATAACATAATATGCTTTATTAATTAATGATATCATAATACTCGAGGGAGTGAGAGGATTGGTTGACATGATGTAAAAAATGGAAAGGAAAATTTAGACTTGAAGACAACAACAAAAAATTAGAAATTTGAAGTAAAAATTTGTTTTTGGCCTTGGACCACTGGGGAAAAGTATTTTTTTCACTGCCTGCTTCTGCTGCCACAGATCAATTATCTGTTGCTGTTGGTGATTCTTGTTTTGAGTTTTTACAGGGCATGTCACTGTAACACAGAACATACCCAAATTTGGAATTTTCACTATGTGGGCATCAGGCAGCAAGCCAAGGGAAATCGCCAGTTGTTGGGGACATTTATGTACCCCCATCCTAGGTACAGGAGCTGCTATTGAAGTATGGAGGTTCTAAAAAGAAGAAAAATTGTTGGCAATGCTTACACATGCTAGTTTTAACTTTTACCCCCATGAGATGAATACCTAGTAAAGTGGAGTATAGGGATTTTTAAGATAAAACTTTATTGGCAATGGATCAGTATGGTTTTCCTACTATTGATACAAATGGGTATTGTTGTTGATCCTAATTTTAACTATGGCATGTTTCCAGAGGATGCTTCCCTGGGAATGGGTAATGCAACCACTGGAAAAATCGGCCTAACAGCAATAGCCATTCACATCAATAGCAGAAAACCATCATGATCTGTTGCCAATAAAATTTTACTTCATGATGCCCTACACTCCACTGTATTGGGTATTCATTTCAATGGGTAAAAAGTAAAAACTAGCATGTGTAACCAATGCCAAGAATTTACAAACTCCAATAGTAGCCAAGACTCTAAATATCAAAATGACAACAAAAGTTCATGAAACTTTGAGAATTGTCATCTAAAAATATTAACTCGGGTAAACCTTCTCATTTTGAATATAATATATGTTCCACCTGTTTCAGACTCTGAGGTCACTAGAGGACTACGCTTGTCCATCAATGCAAATGAGAGACCAATAATATACAAGAAGTCAGGGAAACAATCATAGAAGCACTGGTAGCCTACACTCAATGGTGGAAACCTGGAAGGAGATGGGGGGGAACAATATTTACCAAGGATTCCAGGTGTGCAGCATTCTAGACAGGAGGAACAAGGATTTCCGAGGAATCCAATTCACCTATTTTTACTGTTGCAGCTAGGGCAATTACCATATTATCTTGTGGTCTATTTCCTAGTCTCGTGGAACACTGTGTTTTGGTGATAGCTTTGGTCTTGTTCCCATGGAACTGCAGTTGCATTTGGCTTCCTCAATATGGAAGGGTTTCCCTGCACACAATTAGGGTGAGAATGTACTTTCTTTCTACTCCAAGTTATATTCAAAACTATGACCATCAGCCATAGGCATGTTGCCAGTATCCCACCCCCTCTCAAGCAGAGCCCATTTTTTTGTAGGTGTGTCCATAGGCATCATTGCAGGTATCACACCCTTTCAAGAAGAAGCCATTTTTCTACATCAGGACTATGGTTGTTAAAAAATTCAGGGCCTTTCTGTACAGTCACAAGTAGTATCAACATTATAGTGTATCCTTCCAGATTTCAAGTATATCTTCTTGCTGAGATGCAAAGCACCCTCACTTGAGAAACAACAAACAGTGCAGAGTAGGGTGAAATTTTAGATTTGTGTGGAGGGCATCAAATCCTTGTCCCTTCGTACATTTATATGTGATATATGTCATTCCCTTGATAATCTTGATAACCTTTTCTAGATCTGTATGAGCTGAAATAGTTTTCTCGATGCTTTCACCATTTTAACTTTTTATAGTTTCCCACATTGGTTCCCATGTGAGTATCACTTATTACTGTTGTCGAATTGTATAAGAAAGATATACGGGAGACCTGAGAACAGAATATCAACCTCATCCATTTTTGCAGTGCTTATATGAGGAATCCATATACTTTCCCTATGGTAACTATCCTACATGCATGGTTGCATTGTTTGCTTCATGAAAAGATGGCCACTAAATGGCACTGGGAATCGAGTTGTTTACTTTCCACGTTGCACTGCCCATTTCTCTATGCAACAAAGGTGTTCTGGTGAGTGTTAGAGTGGACCTAACAGGGGACTGGAGTCAACCAAGCCCCCCTCTAGGGGGGCAATCTCTGGCTATATGAATCTTCTTGTTTAATAATAGAAATAATAATTTCAATAAATTATTTAAATAAAAAACCTAACTCAGAGCCAGTGACACAGATAATGAGTACCCTCATAAAAGTCAGAAATCTATTTTACTGAGAAAAAAAAAAAACAGTCTTGTAGACTAAATTTAAACTCGAGATGATACAAATAATAGTGTGTTAACTTATGATATTAGCCAAAGGAAATCTAAGAGGAATGAGAAATTATGAAAATATAAACCTAAATAACTACATGTTGAATATTCATATAATTTAACTTGTTATAAGGACATAAGGATACACCAAGTATATAATTCAAAAAACACAAGTTATATATATAACAACTTTCCCTATGGGAACTATCCTACCTACATGGTTCAGTTGTTTGTTTCATGAAAAGATGGCCACCAAAATGGCACTGGGAGTCGAGTTGTTTACTTTCCACGTTGCATGGCCCATTGATCTATTCAACAAAGGTGTTCTACTGAGTTTTGGAGTGGACCTAATAGGGGACTAGAGTCAACCAAGCCCCCCTCCATGGGGGCAATCGTGAGCTATATGAATCTTTTTGTTTAATAATAGAAATAATAATTTCAATAAATTATTTAAATAAAAAACCTTACTCAGATCCAGTTGTTCAAAAAACAGGATCGTGGAGCAATAACAATAAACAGAAATACAAATATAATCACACACACATTACAAGAGAGACACAGATATATCGTGGTTCACCCCAACTTGGGCTACGTCCACACTAAAGTTTCCAGTCCTTATTATTATTCCATCCAGCAAAGTGAAGGGATACAAGCTGCAGCACAACCGCTACACTTCCTCTTCACTATCTCACAGTCTCTCTTCACAGATCTCAGAGATATTTACAATGCATAAAACCTAATACATCATTAACCCTAGCCATGTTACAATGCCTTTCTTTTATAAGGGAAATACAATGGGAAAATACCATGGGTTACCCAAAACCATGGGCCAGGATCATAACCAAACCTAGGGTATGGACACGGTTGAATCATCATCTATGAGACTGGAATATCTGGCTCCACAACCAACAATCTCCCACTTGGAGACTGATCACAATAACTCCACCACTGTTGTACTTGTTGGACCTTGGACTTGGAAACTTTCTCATCTTCACCTTCATGCTAGAAGGCCAACTGAAACCAAGCAGGAACTCAGTTTCTCTCTGGTCACTACCTTTGTGAACATGTCTGCAGAATTCTGGCTAGTATGTATCTTTTCCAGCTTCAACAGTTCATCTTCCAGAACATAGCGTATGAAATGGTACTTGAGCTGTATATGTTTAGTCCTGGAATGGAATGCTGAGTTCTTTGCAAGATGAATGGCACTCTGTCTGTCACTATACAACCTGCTATCCTTCTTCTTATTACCCACTTCCTCCATAAACCTCTGCAACCAAATCATCTTTTTACTAGCCTCTGTAATAGCAACATACTCTGCTTCTGTTGTTGAAAGTGCAACAACCTTCTATAGTCTCGAAATCCAACTTACTGTTGTTCCACCTATAGTAAACACATACCCTGTGGTGCTCCTCCTGTTATCCTTATCACCTACCATATCTGCATCAACATATCCCTATAGAACAGTGTTTGAACCTCCAAAACATAATGTCTGAGTGGTGGTACCTCTCAAATACCTGAGAATCCACTGTACTGCCTTCTAATGTTCTTTACCTGGATTGTTCATATATCTGCTCACAACTCCCACTGCTTGTGCAATATCTGGTCTTGTGCACACCATGTCATACATCAAGCTGCCAACTACTGATTGACAGGGAATCTTGGACATGTAATATGTCTCTTCCTGTGTCTTGGGACACATTTCCTTACTTAGACTAAAATGGCTGGCCAAACGTGTACTTACTGGTTTTGCATTCTGCATTTTGAACCTCTCCAACACCTTTTGTATGCACTCACTCTGAGACAATGTCTGTTTGCGATTTTTCATGTCTCTTGTTATTGTCATACCAAGGATTTGCTTTGCAGCACCCAAATCCTTCATCGCAAATGAATTAGCTAGCTTCCTTTTGAGTACATTTATATCCTGCATGTTAGACCCTGCAACAAGCATGTCATCCACATACAATAACAAGATAATGTATCTTTCATTGTCTAGCTTCTTGAAATAAACACAGTGGTCAGATTGACATCTACTATAACCTTGTTCTATCATAAACCTGTCAAATTTTAAATACCACTGCCTTGGAGCTTGCTTCAAATCATACAAGCTCTTTTTCAACCCGCACACCAAATTCTCCTTACCTTTGACCTCATACCCTTGTGGCTGCTGCATATATATCTCTTCCTCCAAATCCCCATGGAGAAAAAGTTATTTTTACATCTAACTGTTCAAGATGCAAATCTTCTACCACCACTAGACTTAAGATAGTCCTAATTGAAGTCATCTTAACAATAGGAGAAAATATTTCATCAAAATCTATACCTTTCTTCTGTGTAAACCCCTTTACAACAAGTCTGGCCTTGTACCGCTTCTTGCCTCCTTCTTCTTCCTTCAACCTGTAATCCATTTGTTCTGCAATGCTCTTTTACAAGCAGACAAGTGAACCAGATCCCAAGTTTGGTTTCCTACCAATGAGTCCATCTCCTCATTCATGCCTTGCTCCCACTTCTTTCTATTTTCCACCTGTATTACTTCTTCATAACATTCTGGTTCACCAGCATCAGTCATCAACAAATAATACATTGAAGGAAAGTATCGTTCAGGGAGTCTACTTAACCTAGTAAATCTTCTTACAGTTGCAGGAGTTTCAAGTACTTGTTGTTGTTCTTGATTTTCTGGCACCTTTGGAACTTCATTTTCTTCAATTTCATCAAGTACTGTGTACTCTATGTTTTTCTTTTCCTGTTTCTTTCCCTGCAACTGATCTTTATACATGACCTTTTCATTGAATATTACATCTCTACTCATGATGATTGTTATACCTCCATATTTCACAGTGTCACATCTTCACAATAAAAACATTTGACGACACTTCCCCTGCTGCTGAAAACACCCAGAAGGGAAAAGTAATGAATGACCCATAAAGACAAACCTGTCATGTCAGGAAACAACCCAACTGAGACCTCATCTACCAACACTACCGCGTGATGCATTCCTACTGATACGCGGTAGTCCCCACTACCACGCTATGCTCTTTCCCTACTGCGCGATACTACCACATTATGCTCAACTTCAGGGGCGCGGTAGTCCCTTTTTAGCCCTTTTGCCATGGCTTGTGGGATCTTGATCTTCGAGAGATTTTTGAGGATTGACATCTCTGATTCGATATTAACTCACCTTCTCAGATTAGTGGGTTTGATCCACTAAACACTCCCAAGATCCATTCTTCTCTCTTGTTGGTTAATCCTTCTACACACTATAAGAGAGAAGCATTCCATGAGCAAAGAGGAGGAATCTTTGAGATATCAAACCTATGGTCTTAGATCTTTGTGGAGATAGCTAGAGGAGAAAGCACTTGGAGCTGGGAGTTGGCTTGGACATCAAGCAACCATTGTAAGTAGCTTCAAGTTTGCAATACAAATATAACTTGTCTTGTTTCCCAAATTGTGTGTGTTGATGTTGTTTCAATTACATGGTTTGTTTCTATTATAGATTTGGACTCTGACATATATTTCAAGTTGCTAAAAAGATTGTGTATGCTTGTACTTTGATTCATTCTAACAGGTTCATTCGCGAGGACTTGAGGATTGGAGAAATAACTAGGACGAGCGATTAAATCAAAGGTCAGTTTAAACCTCTTCCATTTCTTTCAGTAGTATAATCTTTAAGCATTTGTTTGAATCTAAGAATTCAAGGTAGCATTTGTTATCTTTTTGTCTTAGTTTGAAGTTAGTCAAGTCTACTTTAACCTAAGAGAGTTTCTACCTATCCGTAGGGAGAAATATCTACAACAAAACTGGTGACTCCGCTAGTTTGAACCCCATTTGATTGATTTATTTCACTTTAAGTCATTTTTTATTGTGATTCTTCTTTCTTTTCAAACTAGTACTGGATTTTGGTCTTTTTGACCTCTATTCACCCCTCCTCTCTACATCTTTTCTCCCTCTGTGATCAGTGAGTCCCCTGGGCCTGCAGCACCCTTAGAAAATTCAAAAATTTTCTCAAAAGTTGTGTTCTTTGCACCCTTTGTATCAGTACCGTGCCCCCATTACTCCATCTAGAGAGGTAGTACCACGTACCCAGCGCTCATCACAGCGCGGTAGTATACCAGTACCACATCCCATCCAGTAGAAGACAGGCGGTAGTGTCTGCAATTTTTTATTTTTTTCCTTCCTGTTTGGTTTTCCTAGGTCATTTTCTATAGTGAAGCATGACTCGGCTGAGACTCGTAGGTACTCACGAGTCTCAACGAGTCAAATCTAGCCCTAAGTAACCGCTTCGCACTCACCCACAAACTCGGCAAACAGTTGAAACTCGCCTAAACTCACAAAACCGGTGCACTCGGGTCAAACTCGGGCCATAGTCGATCGGACTCGCCACGACAGGAAAGAAAAAAAACCCTCAAAAATTTGTTGGACGTGAAGTCATTATGCTCATTGGTTGAGCATTGGAGCCCGCGAACATATATTTTGGAGGTAAATGAGCTCGCGGGGATGATCCGTACCTCTCGTTCATCCATCAAGCACATAGTTGTGGTCATGTTCGTGGTGAAGTTGTGTTCGTGGTATGAGGTCGTGGTCTGAGGTCGTGGTCACCAGAGCTGGAGCTCTTCCACTGAGCAGAGTTGAGCTATCGGCCAAACCTATTGAGGTATCTGCTAAACCTATTGAGGTATCCGCTAAACCTGGAGCGGAGTTGAGGTATCTGCTAAACCTGGAGCGGAGCGGAGTTTTGCAGCGGACGGAGTTCATTTTTTTATTATAAATTAATAAAATTTAAACTTTAAACTTTAAGGTTTAAACTATAGCATTTTTATTAATATTTTTATTATAAATTATTAAAATTTTAATTTTAAAGTTTAAGGTTTCAAACTATAGCTGCTATAGTTTAAAACCTTAAACTTTAAACTTTAAAATTAAAATTTTAATAATTTATAATAAAAACATTAAAAAAAATACTATAGTATAGCATTTTGTAAAAAATTTATGGTTATAATTGCAATGTGTGATGTTTTTAAATTTTTAATATAGTAACTATAAAATGCAAATTTTTATTTTTGATTATAAATTAATTTTTAATATAGTAAATTTAGAATGCAATATATTATATATATATATATAGATAGATATTTTATAAATTATTAAATTATAGTTTTTTTAATTTTTTTGTTATAATTAATCAAATGTACAATATTTTTATATTTTTTCTTATTTCTGAGTCTTGCCGAGTCTGTCCCAAGTCTTTCCCGAGTTTTTCCCGAGTCTATGAATTATATGCTAGCCGAGTATTTACCGAGTCCGAGTCGTGCAGCATTGATTTTTTTATCTTCTCTCCCTCAGATTGGTGTTTCTTGTTGCTTACTAGCATCCTGTCCATTGCACAGTCATTTGTGGTTTGTTTACCTCTTGGTGTGAGCTTGATTATTTTTGTTGAGTTAGTGGCATTATTTACATATTTGGTCACCCCTTCCGATCGATTGCATTGGCTTGATCCATCCATCATAACCAAATTGTTACTACTATCCTCTTTCATTGGATTGTGTATGTTTCATAATCACATTGTTCTTATAAATATCATCTTTTCCATTATCGTTATTAAAATCTATATTGGAAATTGTCATTGGAGAACATTTGTGTTGTTTGAGTTGAAATGATCTAGTTGTATTATTGTGCATTAGGAAGTGAACCATTCAATTTGCCACATAAATTCTCATTTTGAAGCTTTATAGTTGTAGATCAGTGAAATCTGAAAGAGTGTTTATTTCAGTTTGGCCTACATAGAAACACAAAACAATAAAAAATATTTTGTTCTTAAATGGTTCTTTGAAAAAGTTTCATGCATTTATGATCAAGGAGCTCTCTCTTTCCCGTAGCTAGTTTTCATCGAATACAAGGCTTATTTCAATTCATTCTCACTTGCATGGTTTGGGTCATCACAACATCACTCAGTTTCACGTCCATTTACCCGATTGAGTAATACAACCACTAAAATTAATCTCCCTAACTAAACCAACATTAACCTCACTTGAGGAGAAAAAGAATTTGTTAGTTAGGTAGGACACCAGGGATAGGCATCAAAATAATTCCCCCTTGTCATTATCATCTGAGACATAGTTGTTGTCCTCTAGGGTACCAAAATCCTCTAGTATTTGTTGACACGGTCATACACCAGTTTGTGGAGGGGCCTCCTGTTGTTTCAGGGGTTAAATCGCTGCGAGATCGAGAACCGGATGGACTCTGTGGAATGCCCCACTCCACTTAGCCCTAAGGAAACATCGATCATTGTCTTCCTTATGTTATACGGCCACCATACTGATAATACAAGGGTGATAAGGCAGAAGCGCTGAAAACCTGTTCCAACATGTCATGAACGAGGTAGCTTAGTGAATTTTCTACTAGAACTCCTTTACCCAAGATCCCTTTCGGTAGAGGGATATCCTTCCATTATTGGTCTCTCATGTTGTATTGTTCGACTTGGATTTCATCACCTTGCGAAGGATACAACTTGTTGAGGTCTCCAGCTCTTAGTTAGGAAGTTTGCTTGTTATCTCATCTTAATAGAGGGTCATTTTTTCTTTTAGTAACTACTTGTTGGCATTCTGGCCATTTTTGCTTCAGCTCGCTTGCTGTGACGCCGGTCTCAGTATAGTTTTTTTAGAGCTTGCTTTTTTGGCCTGCGAGCCTTGCTTTTTCTAGCTCCCCTTTTGCACACTCAGCTGCATTAGGGTTTTTGAGTTCTTTTTTATGAGACTGCCCTCGAAATTCATATTCCTACTAGTATGTCCGACCCACAGAGATCACTAAGAATACAGGGACAAATCCCACCACCACCACCACGGACCTCTGGTCCACCTACATCACATATTCCCGCCCCTCTCGGCCACGGTGCTGGCCGAGGGAACGTTCCACTGCCAATCCGCACTACATCTTCAGTTCCGCTTGTAACTGTTACTAACAGTGCGGTCTCAGAACCCTTTGCAGTTTCTACAACCACTAATACATCTGAGACTCCCACTGTCACTTCACCCACTGTTATTCCAGATATATCTTCCATAGTGGACATCACTACAGTGGCTGAAACTAGTACTGCCCAAGATAATAGACCCGAGGCCATCATCCTCCCTGATGTCAGCACTACCCTTCCACCAGATACTTTCTACGATGTTATGGAAGGATCTATTGGAACCACCGAAGGATTCGACCAAGATATATCTGACTTGATTACAGTCCCGGGTGGATACGTCGAAGTTATCGAATAAACCCAACTTCATGATGCACCTTTTGAACCTGACTATGGCTTTATCACTTCCCAGGCGGAACCTCCGCCTACTATCACTGCACCATCCCGTGTTCATCCATTGGAAACCGGTTCTTCCAGCAACATACCTCGTATGGTATCCCTCCCTAATCTCCCTTCAGGACACGAGATCATGGCCTCCATCCAATCTAGTATGGTTAGTCGAGCTAATTCCCCTTTAGCGTTGGCACAGTTTAAATGTGATACAGAGCAAATGCTCTCGACGGCTTCTAGATATCCCCCTGCTACCTGTCCTCCAGACTATCAGGCTCCCAACATCCCATCTAGCACAAAGTTTCATCACTCCTATGTAGACGGTTCCGGACCTTCGGAAGTCACTATACCTCGTCTCCCTCTGGACCCCCGAAAACCCTTTCCAGGATACGAACCCAAACCCAATCCTCGATGGTCCTCCTATTGTTCAAGATGCTATGGATGAAACTCCTGAAACCCCTCGGTTAAATTCCCCACATTTACTACCGTCAAGTATGTTTGGCGCACATTCTATGAGGGATAACCCAGTATTTTTGCCATCCCCACTTGTAACGTATGGAATACCCCCTCCACAAATCGACACCTCTGGCGTCGTTGGCCAATCGACACTATCTCACCTTTCTAGTGTTGGAATAACATCAAGTTGTACCATTGGATCATCCATACTGACCGGAGGTTCACCTTCGGCCACTATCTACACCATTTTAGGAGGTGGACAGCTGAATGCTGCAACCACTAATCCCAACAACCAACCCCCTCTTGGCGGGCCATCTACCCAGCCTACAGGAGGACAACCCTTTGTTGGGAACCCTACTTCTAATCACCAACCTCCTCTCGTTGGGCCATCAACCCATCCTACAGGAGGACAACCCTTTGTTGGGAACCCCGCTCCTAACCACCAACCTCCTCCCATAGGACCATACAACCCACCTGCTGAAGGGAAACCTACTGGTACCATCCAACAACCCTCCCAACCAACAGCATCTGCTCAGTTCGGTATGTACAACACACCTGGCAGCGGACAAACTTATACCGGTTTCTCAACCGGGCCTCATCTTCAACATCCCTCGTCAGGCACGCTTCCTTCTTAGGGATCTCAAATCCCACAGAGTGGGGGGTACTCATTATTCGGAAACTGGAACCCAACTGTGTTGATGTATATCTAACTTTGGAATGTATTTCACATATATGTATATTGTATTCCTATAGAGATGTTATTATTCCTCTATACGGAAGTGTCGTCATTTATATTGTAAGTGTTGTAACTTATACTTGATGGGTTATTAGACCACCTTGTTGGGGTCCGCCCTGTATAAGTCATGTGGGTCAAAGGGTTATTAAACCACCCTATTGGGGGTCGGCCATGTGGGTCAAAGGGTTATTAGACCACCCTAGTGGGGGTCGGCCCAGTTAGCATTATGTTAAGTGGTTAAGTTGAGGCCAACCTAGTTGAGTAAAGGTCAAGTCAAGTTAGTGTATAAATAGAGAGTGTGTCTCTCTCATTTTACACATTCTATTCTCTCACTCACACTTGGGAGAGTGGCGCACTTGTGGAGGAGGAGGCTCTGTTGCTAGGAGAAGACTATCTCTTGTATTCTAGTTGTATCATTTCTCTATCTATCTCTGAGGAAGTTATTGGGGTTTTTCACCTTTATGGTTTTCCCCAAGTAAACTCTGTGTCTCTTGTGTGCTTGAATTATTGTGTCCATGATTGATATGCTATAGATTTGTTGTACATGTTGTTCTCTCAGTTAAGATCCTAGATAAGATTGAAGTAAATTCTGAAAATTTAACATGGAATTAGAGCTAGCCTGAAAGAAGGCAAGATATGGCATGTATGACACTTGTTGCACTTACGATGCTAGGGCTTGATATAGCAAAAACCAGTCATCGTAGCACTTTCACTATAAATCCATTTTTGCAAAGTTTTTGGATCTGAAACTTTTACAGGTCGAATATCAGATCCACATGTACCTTGTGTCCAAAGGACAACCTCTAATTCGTTGTACTTTGTGATTTATGATCTATAAAATATAGGGTTTCTGCCTCTTCCAGATCTGAGTCAAAATCAGGTGACCTTGGGAAAAAGGTCATAACTTGGGCTAGGAAGCACCCAATGAAATTTCATAAAAGGTGACAGGTAGTACACAAAATGTCCTATCTCAAGAAAATGTTTCAAAGGCTAAATTTGAACCAGTGACACGTGGCACGCCGTACAAGTTCGCTCTCTTGTATTATCTCATAAATAGGTCACATTGTGACACTTGGAATAACTCTCTCTCAGAGAATCCAATTGAGGTCAGACCTGTCGAGATGGAAAGATAATAGGTTGGGCTATCTCAAAAAAAAATTGCAGAGACCAAAGTTGAACAAGTGAGATGTGGCACGCCGTACAAGTTCGCTCTCCTGTATTATCCCATAAAAAGGTCACGTTGCGACACTTGGCATAACTCTCTCTCGGAGAATCCAATTGAGGTCAGACCTATCGGGATGGAAAGATAACAGGTCAGGCTATCTCAAAAAAAAAAATTAGACCCTGTGGGTTGAAAAGTTCGGAGTTACACCAGAAACAATCAGGTACATATTTCTATCAAATAAGAATTATTTTTTAGCACCTTCATTCATGGCTTCCGGAATTTAGAGCTTCGGAGAAAGTTGGAATTTTTGTAATCACAGACCACGGCTGAATGCTACTCATAAAAATCGAAATTTAGAAACCAAGATCAGAATTTTTGGTTGGGTAGAAGGCCGGGCTTGATTAGACCCTAGTTCGGGACTTTGATCAGAAAAGTGGAAAATTAGGGCTTCTACAAAAATGGGAATTTTTGAAATCTGTGACCACGACTGGAAGCTCCTCATAAAAATAGAAGCTTAGATATTTGGATCAAACCTTTTGATTGGGCAGAAGAGTGGGCTTCATCAAACCCTAGTTCGAGGTCATGTCCAGTGAATCCGAAAGTTTCAAAGGCAAAATTGAGGAGTGAAACTTTGCAGTTTTCAAATTCTGAATATACCAGCTTGATCAGCTCATCAAGGTGCATATTTCTATCCTTTCGGAAGTTTGAAATTCAAATTTTGATTTTTTGGGGTTTCTCTAACAAACCCTATTACAGCTCCAGATCCAGTTCTTACAAATCAAGTGGATTGGGTTAATCCTAGAAGAGGATGGATTGGTCACCTGCATAAGTGAAGAAGTTCCTGTTTCAGAGGGAGATGAGGCTAAGGCCTTCCATAAGAAGATTAGAAGCAATCTTGACAGGTATGGCTTATAGGTATGTTTCATGGTTAAGTTTATCATATGTTTATCATTACAGTACAATCTTGATTAATTACTAGACTTGTCGTATCACCTTAATAGAAGATGTTCATTGATTAAGGTTTTGACAGTTATGAATGTACTAATGCATTGTGATTTTGTATGAGGTTTATGTTGTTCGCTAACATAAAAGGTACACCAAGAACGACAAATCATGTTCTACTTCAAGAACATATGATCATGGTGACATGAAGACAAAGATTCATCCATTGTCATGGATAACATAGAAGATCTACTTACGAAGTATGTATAACTTGGTTCTACAATGGTTAACTTATGAGACATGCAGGTTACTAGCACAAGTCACTGAAGAGAACCAGTAGACATTATGCGGGTATGTTAGACATAACTAGCTAGCATGCTAATCCAGGTATGTTTTTCCTATATCAAGCTAGAATCCTACCTTGTGTTAGGATCTTATACTGTTTCGTTGTTGATAATGATTATTCATGAAGTCATAGGTTTGAATAGTCATGGTTGTATGCATATTATGTTTCTTACCATAATTGATGATATGACTAACCAGAAGAATCATGAAGGTATAAGTTTGAGTAATCACCGATTTTATGCATATTATATCTCTTATCTTGATTGATGATTTAACTAACCATAAGAGTTCTATGATCAAATAAGAATATGCATGAGTAAAAGAAGACTTCCCTGAAACCTTGAATACTAATGCTTATTATTTCTGTTTGAAATGATCATGATTATACATGCTTAAGATTATTGTGTTTTGATAGTATTAAGATTATACTAATAAATGTGTGATTATGTATGAGTCCTCAAGGATAACACAATGATGATACTAACAAGCACGCATAGGGATTGAGAATGAATATAAGTTCAAGAATAGGTAATCTAGGAAGCAAAGATCAAGAGGGAGCACACTCCAGTAGTTTCTGCAAGGATGCAGATATTCAGAGGGAGTTGACCACTTCTCACAATCCACATCAGAATGGAGTTGTAGAGAACGAAGCAAAGACTGAGAGGGAGTCAACCCAACAATCAAACAAAGATAAGTATTTTTATTATCATTTCTTGCATATTTGTTTGTTTAAATAAAATTGTTCAATGATGTATATGCTCATGTTCCTAGACTTAGGATATGTATTGTGCATATTAGAATGATTGCATTAATGAACATTATACTACTAATATGCATGTGATGGGTAAGTGGCCTATGGCACTGTACAAAATTCCAGTGCTAATCTAGAATGAAACCTCTTTGCTGACATGTTGGGAGTAGTGCAAACTCTAAACAATGTTCTGGTAGAGACTGGAAGGCATCTAGAAAGTTGTGGAATGTGGATGAATGTTGTATTGAAGCATTGGCTAAGATAATTGCATGACTGTATGACATATTTCTTTATGTGTAAGAATTTGTCTGAAAATTATGAGATGTTTCTAATCATGCAATTTAACTTGTTTTGTAGGAAAGACCGTATACCTTCACCTACAAAAGAAGGACTACAACATTTGTTCAAGCAACAAAATTATCTATTGAAGATATTGAAGTTCCCAGGATATGGGAAGAATGCCATGATCCGTCGAGCATGAAGAATGATGTTTGGGATGTGGTCCCAAGAGCTGAAGGGAAGTCTGTTGTGACTTCCAAATGGAACTATCAGATCAAGCATGTTGTAGATGGTAGCATAGAGAAATATAAAAGTGATGAAATAGAAGATACACCAGATGGATTTCAAGACAGCTTTCTTGAATGGTGTAGTCATATATGTGTGTAGAACTTGGGGATGATGCACTATTTGTTTTTGGCATGAAGGTGTGGCAGAGTGCAGATGGAATCTTCTCTGGACAAGGGAAGTATGCAGTAGAGATCCTGAAGCGGTTCGAGATGATGGACTACAAGGCTATGGCCACACCTATGGAATCAAACCTGAAGCTTCTGTGTGATGCTCCATCTGATCCAGTTGATTATGGGCTCAAGTACGATGCGAATCAAAAGTTTAACCTGTAGGGTTATGTTGATTGGGTTGGCAGTGCTGCAGATAGGAAGAGCACATCTAGGTGTTGCTTCAGTATGGGATCAGGTGTGATCTCTTGGTTCAGTAGGAAGCAGTCCTGCGTAGCACTGAGTATAGCTGAGGCAGAGTATGTTGCAACCTATTCAGCTAGTTGTGAGGCAGTATGGCTACGGAATCTACTGTCTGAGTTATTTGATCTCCCATTGGATGCTACTGGTATATTCTGTGAAAACCAAAGTTGTGTGAAGCTGTCTGAGAACCCAGTGGTTCATGACAGGTCGAAACACATAGAGATCAAATATCACTATATCAAGGATATGGTGCAGAGAGGAGCTGTGAAGCTCCTGTACATTGCGATGGACGAGCAAATTGCAGATGTGCTAACGAAACCACTAGCCAGAGTGAAGTTCGAGTACTTCAGAGAGAGGCTTGGTGTTCTTCGGCTTGATGACACTTCGAGGAAGAAGTGATGGACACATTTGCAGAGGCCATTCCAAGCATGCTGGAAGGAGGATCCTTCACATGGCTATGGATGTAAGCGCTGGATGATGAGCATTAGGATGATGCTCTAGTTACTGCTCTGTATATGCATCAGGATGATGCTGGATATGATCAGTTGGATCATTTATATGTATATGTATGTATGCATCATGTTGGATGTTGGATATGATCAGTTGGATCATTTATGTATGTACGCATCATGTTGGATGCTGGATATGATCAGTTGGATCATTTGTATGTATTTTGTATGTGCATCATGTTGGATGCTTGGACCATGTATCTGTATATGTATCAGGTGGATACATTGTATGATCAGGTAGATCATGTATGTTGATATGTATCAGATATGATCAGGTGGATCATGTATTTGTATTTGTATCAGGTGGATACACTGTATGATCAGGTGGATCATGTATGATGATATGTATCAGGTAGATACTTGGTATGCATCAGGTGGATGCATTGTATGATCAGGATGATCATGATGATGAGCTTCAGGATGTTGCTCCAGATGATATGTATCAAGATGATATAGTGATGATGATCAGTGTGATCATGAGCATCAGGATGATGCTTTGTACGATGATGATCCGTTGGATCATGAGTATCAGGTTGATACTTGGAGGTCAGAGATGATATGTGGCAGGTTGTGCAAATAGCATGTAATCAATCCTGGGAGATCTTGTCGGTCGTGCTGCGGCACATAAATGTTCCTGGGATACTCTTTTCGGTATTGCTATGTAGTATGTAATCAGACCTCAGATATCCGATAGGTTGAGCTGTGTGCTCGTAATCAGTCCTGGGATGAGGTATTACTATGGAGACATGTAATCAGTCCTGGAGATCCGAGAGGTTGAGCTGTGTGCTCGTAATTAGTCCTGGGATGCTATTTAGAGATCTTGTCTGTCGTGCTGCGGCACATAAATGTTCCTGGGATGCTCTTTAAAGTTTTTTTCTATCCACATGTAATCAGTCCTGGAGATCCGAGAGGTTGAGCTGTGTGCTCGTAATAAGTCCTGGGATGCTCTTTAGAGATCTTGCCGGTCGTTCTGCGGCACATAAATGTTCCTGGGATGCTCTTTAAAGGTATTGTGGAGGAAATGCATGTAATCAGTCCTGGGAGATCTTTCCAGTCGTTCTTAGGCACATAAATGTTCCTGGGATACTCTTTCCAGTATTGCATCCGCACATAAAATTAGTCCTGAGAGGCCACCTCTATCAGACCGTTCGCACAGATGATGAAGACCTACAGGTGGTGGGCCTACATCCAGTATGAAAAAGGACTGGCTCTGTAGAACTTCCTATGATGAGTAGATTCAAATATTGATTGAGATAGTAGCAGCAGTGACGATGATGATGACTCGATGACGATTATCCAGTGATGATGATCCAGAGAAGAAGACTTGTGCTAGAAGACCTGTGTCGAGAAATACCTTCCTAGTTAAGAGGGAGTGTTGATGTATATGTAACTTCAGAATGTATTTCACATATATGTATATTGTATTCCTATAGAGATGTTATTATTCCTCTATACGGAAGTGTCGTCATTTATATTGTAAGTGTTGTAACTTATACTTGATGGGTTATTAGACCACCTTGTTGGGGTCCGCCCTTTATAAGTCATGTGGGTCAAAGGGTTATTAGACCACCCTATTGGGGGTCGGCCATGTGGGTCAAAGGGTTATTAGACCACCCTAGTGGGGGTCGGCCCAGTTAGCATTATGTTAAGTGGTTAAGTTGAGGCCGACCTAGTTGAGTAAAGGTCAAGTCAAGTTAGTGTATAAATAGAGAGTGTGTCTCTCTCATTTTACACATTCTATTCTCTCACTCACACTTGGGAGAGTGGCGCACTTGTGGAGGAGGAGGCTCTGCTGCTAGGAGAAGACTATCTCTTGTATTATGGCTGTATCATTGCTCTATTTATCTCTGAGGAAGTTATTGGGGTTCTTCACCTTTATGGTTTTCCCCAAGTAAACTCTGTGTCTCTTATGTGCTTTCATTATTGTGTCCATGATTGATATGCTATAGATTTGCTGTACATGTTGTTCTCTCAGTTAAGATCCTAGATCAGATTGAAGTAAATTCTGAAAATTTAACAAACTGGGGGGCAATCTCAAATTCCCCCCAACTTGAATTCCGGATTCCCCTACCCTTTGGCTGCAACGACTCCATGGAACCCATCTCTTCAACCTCCACCTCTTCATCAGGGTAAAACCCATATTCCATGGACACCATTCTTGTAGCCACCCCCTAATCCTGGTAGAGGAAATCCTCCACTTACTCAAAGTAGTGGTAACATTCCTAGGACCCAACAACCACAGGGAACCATTCCCCAACAAGGAGCAGCAACCATTCCTGGGACACAGCAACCTCAAGGTACCATACCCACCATCCCCACTCAGTAGAACATCCAACAACCGGTTACCACTGTGATTCCAAGTCAAATAATGACTTCCAACACACAACCGGTTAACCAGATGGCCTATTACCCCCAGAACTTCCAGCAGTACCTTACGGGAAACATGTATGGGTACAACACGCAACAATATGATGTGTAGGGCCCCCCAGGTTTCTCTGCACCATATAGTTATTACTCATACCCACAAACCAATCGTCAACTTCCCTTTTTGGCCACGCTAGATTTACCTGATTTTTCGAGGCTCATTAACGATCCTATATGGCATGAACCTCACTGGCCACCTATCCCAGCCAAACTTCCATCGGCCATTCCTAAGTTCAATGCCAAGCCTGGGGAGGACCCTAAGAACCATGTGATGACCTTCCATCATTGGTGTTCATCCAACTCATTGATTGACGACTCCATTCGGCTACGGCTCTTCTGGTGCACGCTTACCGGCACGACAGCAAAATGGTACATCGAGCTGCCACAACACTCCTTTCATGATTTTAACACCTTGGCTATGCAGTTTCTGACCCACTTCCAACTCCCCATCTGGTATGAGATTGGAACAGAACTATTAACCTCCTTGCATCAAACCACTTCTACGCATATTTTGGATCACATCCATGAGTGGCGTCGACACCGTAGGCTAATCAAGGCACCCATTCCGGATCAACTACTCGCTGATTGGTTCACAAAGTCATTCTTTCCTCCCATAGCCAAGGATATTGCTATGTGTGGGCCGGTCACGGAGGAACAAGCCATCATGGCTGCCCAATACATGGATTTGGTATATACCCAATCCGGCACTTTACATGAACTTCTTCCCCACGCCACCCGCATCATTACTGATCCAACTAAGCCTGCCACTGAACCCCCTATCGATGGTATCGTCGGTTAAGTCAAGGCCCATCCTACCATTCAACCGATGAGGCAACAAGCTTCTGCTTCCCCCGCTCCACCCCAGGCTGCTCCAAAAGCTTCTACTTCTCCTGCTGTCACCTCCGAAGTGAACGTTGTTCAATCTACGTCACAACCATTCGGAGGAAAGAAGAAGAACAATCATGGAAAATCCAAGAAAAATTCTAACCAGTAGGAGAATCCCAAGCCACAACCCACCCACAACGACTCGAAACCACGTCAGAAGGCTAAGTTTCCCTACCTCATTTGTCAAGACGATCACTATACGCGTGACTGTCCCTACAAGGATGAAGTCAACAAATTCATTAAAGGATCCTCTCGTCCGGCAGTGTTAACCGACCCTTTCCCTCAATAGTAACAACAAATGGTTGCCCAAGAATCCCCACAAGGGGGAAACTCGAACAACCCACCTCGCGGAAACTGCGAAATCCTGATGATGAGTAATGAAGAGATTCACATAACCACTCGTTCAAAGACTTATGAAAACCCCCCAAGTTCAAACAAACAGCCAGAGATAGCGAAAGGCAAGTCTCCTGTTGAAGATCCTTCTCCCACCCCTCCCCCTAATGGCCATCTCCACATCGAGAGGCCGCTTACAGACATAGTGCTACGCCCACCCAAGGGCACCATATGAAAGGCAGCATTCAATCCCAATGCGTGAGCTGCCCAAAATTACAACATTGTTGAGGATTTAGCTCAAGCACCATGCGCCATGTTGACTCTCGAGGTTCTCCAACACTGCCCTACGCAGCGCAGAACCTTACTTTCAGCACTGGTGGCAGTGGACCCAGATACTTCAAACACCATCATGTTTAACTTGGAGTATGTCAAACCTCGGCTTTCCCACCAATTAGCCTTCCAGGTTCATACAAAAATCCATGGAAATAGCATCCATTGCACTGTCTTAGATGAGGGTGCCTCCATGTCGATTATGTCTTTGAATTGTTGGTGAGCCTTAGGCTCACCCGAAGTCACGACGTCTCCCACTACTCTCAGAGAATTTGATGGACACGGTTTTCAACCTTATGGACTCATTCCTGCCATTAGATTACAATATTCTACTTGGTCGGAACTGGTTTTACACCATGACTTCCATAGCATCTACTGTCTTTCGAATCGTGCAATTTCCTCATGAAGGGAAGATTGTCACCATAGATCAGCTAGATTACTGTATCTTAGACTCTCATCCGAACTCCACCAACACCATCCCATTATTGGATCAACCTCAGTACCGTTTTTAAAATGTTGGCGTTGGTCTTATGAAGGATTCTTCCCTTATTGGAGTTTTCCCAAAGCTGGGCTCCCCCGTTCAGCCAGTCAACATGATATCATCGAATATCACCCCTTTCAATGATTCTTGGGTGATACCGAGTCCCACTGAGATTGAAAACTACGGAAACTCCATGCCGTTAAATGGGAACCTTGCAGCGTATGAAGCGATCCAGTCATCCACTGATTGGGTCGATTCTTCTACTCATCACATAGTGGCACAGCTCTCGTCTGAGACTCCTTCATCCCCACCACTTATCGATCCTCTCGCATTGATTTTTCCAACTGACGAATCAATTATGGAGGTTATGTGCGGTGAAATTTCCATCGTCGATCTTCTTTCCCCGCCATCTAGATGATTGAGCCCGATACAAAATCCAACTCTTCACTTGGAATGGGTCACAACCAGTTTCCCACTTCGCTCGATGAAGTATTTTCTGAAGGAAACTTGGCCAATCTTATGGAAACCACTCCCATTGACATTTTAGTGAAGCCTGGTGTCCTGGAAAACATTCATATTGGCAAGACATGCACTGCCATTGAAATGGAGTTCTACACTGCCTACTTCAAAACTTTCCACGATGTTTTTGCCTGGAGTTATGAATAAATGCCAGGAATAGACCCGTCTATCGTGGTCCACAAGATTCCAACATTTCCTAGCGCCTGACCTGTTCGGCAGAAACCCTGATCCGTCCACCCCCATAAGGTAGCCGCTATCAAAGCAGAAGTCGAAAAAATTTTGTGTGTTGGTTTTATCTATCGTGTCCCACTGACAGAATGGGTATCTAATATCATTCCCGTAGCCAAGAAACAGGGTACGATTAGAGTTTGTGTCGATTACCATGACTTGAACAAAGCTTGTCCAAAGGACAACTACCCAACTCCACTTATCGACCAGATCATCGATAACTGTGCGGGGAGTGTCATCTTTTCATTTATGGATGGCTTTTCTGGCTATAACCAGATCGAGATACTCCCAGCGGACCAGCATAAAATAGCCTTTATCTGCCCATGGGGAATCTTTTCATATCGAAAGCTACCTTTTGTCCTGAAAAATGTCGAGGCTACTTTCCAATGGGCAATGTCGTACGCATTTCACGATATCAAACATATTGTAGAGCCATATCTTGATGACCTTCCCGCTCATTCTCAAACCAGGGAAGATCATCCTGATCACTTAGGCGTCGTTTTTGCAAGGTGTCGTCACTACAATATTCATTTGAATCCGCACAAATGCATCTTTTGCGTTGAATCCAGAATACTTTTAGGATTCATAATCTCCAAAAGCGGCATATGATTGGACCCTGCGAAGGTAGAGGCCATTTTAGCCCTGCCTTCCCCCACGAACATATTAGAACTTCAAAGTTTGCAAGGGCACGCAAACTTTCTACGTCGTTTTATTTGCAATTTCATCGAGATAACAAAAGGCTATATGAGGCTTCTAAAGAAGAACACCCCCTTCTTGTGGGACGACGAAGCCCAATTCTCCTTTAATCATCTAAAGGCAGCCTTAACTAAGGATCCTGTGATTCAACCCCCCAACTACACACGGGATTACATTCTTTATCTCACACCTTCGATTTCCACCATCGGCATGGTGTTAGTCTAAGAAGATACTAACGGCATAGAACATGTGGTATACTATCTTAGCAAGAGTCTTCTTGACTCCGAAACTCGATACTCACATGTTGAAAAACTGGCTCTAGCAATAGTCTTTGCTGTCCATAGGTTTCGTCATTACATTCTACTCCACCAGACCACTATCATAGCGGATTTCAATCCAATGTACCATATCCTCACACGTCAAGTGCTTGGGGGAAAATATTCCCATTGGATTGTCATCCTACAAGAGTTTGACTTGGAATTTTCCAAATCCAAATCCAAGAAATCTTTGGTCTTTGCCGAGGTTATTTACAACCTGCCCCATGCTACTGAGCAACTTGAGCCCATCGATTCTCTTCCCGATGAATCGTTGTTCCTCATTAGCACGTCCGACCCATGGTATGGGGATATTTTACTATATCTCCAAACCCAACGTTTCCGCCCCGACCTCAACTGCGATGAACGTCGACGTATCCGACATCATGCCAAGTACTACCTTATAGTCAACGATACCCTTTACCGTCATGGTGTTGATACCATTCTTCGATGTTGTTTGACTTTAGACGAGGCCGAACACATTCTTAATGACTGCCACGCTGGAGCATGTGGTGGTCATCTCTCTGGGATGGCTATGTCCTAGAAGATACTGCGAGCGGGATATTTCTAGCCCTCAATTTTCAAAGACTACATTGAAATGGTTAAGAAATGTCCACCCTGTCAATTTTTTCATAGTAAGACACGCTCACACCCTGCTCCACTTCATCGTGTTATTGCCATCGGCCCCTTTTCCAAATGGGGCATAGATTTTATGCACTGTAAGCCCACTTCAGCCGGGGGGCATAGCTATGTCATAGTAGTTGTGGATTATTTCACAAAATGGGCTGAAACGATTCCTACTTATGCTGAAGATGGAAAAACAACAACACAATTCATATTCAACAACATCATAGATAGGTTCGGAGTCCCACAATCCATCATGACCGATCATGGCTCCCATTTCAGGAACCATATGATTGAAGAACTGAGCTCCAACTTGGGTTTTCGTCATGAAAATTCAACCCCATACTACCCACGGGCTAATGGCCAAGTCAAAGCCATTAACAAGGTTTTGAAACGCATGATTCAGTGAATTGTGGGCACTCATAAGTCTAATTGGCACTCAACTCTTTTTTTGACATTATGGGCATACCGAACCTCAGTGAAAAGTGCTACCGGGTTTACACCATTCCAACTGGTGTATGGCCTGGAATCCATCTTACCAATTGAATGTGAAATCCTGTCACTTAAGATAGCCATAGAGCTACTTCCCCATACCACTTCCGAAGAGGAATGGTTTCTATACCTAGCCAAGCTAGACAAAACTCACCGAGACGCTGCTTTAGCTAATGAAGCCCATAAAAAATGTGTCAAAGCACAGTATGACAAATCCATTCAACCTTGGGTTTTCAATGAAGGTGACCTTGTACTCACATATGACCAAATGCATGACAAACTTGGAAAAGGAAAGCTAGAGTCTATGTGGTACGGCCCCTTCATTGTAAAATGTGTTTTGGAGAAAGGAGCCTATGAACTTGTCGATTGTGATGGCACATCGTTGGCACAGCCCTACAATGGGTTGTACCTCAAACGTTTCTACGCGTAGGTTCATCCTGCGTGAGACACTTTTTGTACATAATGTACCTAGTTTGTTTTCATTTATCTTTTTGTATGCACGCACGGATCTCATGTATCCAAACTTACCTTGACTTGTGCTTTTATGCGCAGATGTCTACCTATTACAGATTCGCCGACGGTGTGAGCCGACATACCCGGAACCTCGCTTCCGCGGCATGGGTAATTTTTTCTCCCACTGGCGAGTTGTTATCTTCAAGAGCCACTTGCTTGGGTCCCACAACCAACAATATTGCAGAGTACCATGCAGTCATTGGACTCTTGACAGAGGTTGCTTCCCTTGGAATTGACTCCCTATCAGTTTTCTAGACTCCCAACTCGTGGTTTCCCATCTAAATCGTATCTACGCAGCCTGTGATCCTATCTTACTTCGCTTATTTCGAAGGGTACGCCTCTTGGAATGATCTTTTAATTATATTTCATATCAACACATACCAAGGGAATTCAATTGTGTAGTTGATTCATTAGCTAATTACATTTTGGATTGGCATCTAGCCCATACATAAAAAAATACATCATGAAATAAACACACACGTCATTGTAAATAAATAGATCATAAAAGTAGGTCCATGTATATATATCACTGCATATAAAAAAAAATTCTCAAATACATAAAGTTTGTGTTCAAAAGACAAAATTTGGGATCCAATCCCATACAAAAATTTGGCTCTCAAGCCTACATATCGTGTACATGCCGCAAAAAGTAAAATACTACTATCTAAGGAGACCTAGGAGATCTATCACAATCCTCCTTCGATTCCTTGCATCGCTGATGGTAGCAGACTATGGCTCTGGCCACCCTACGGAGGAGAAGACCAATACGTCTAGGCACACCTACAGTATGCTGCTGAAGATGCAGAGGAACATCATCCATCCTCATAGCCGGAACCCCGTGAGTCAAACCTTGTAGGTTCCGCTCTATGTCTTGAACCCCTCCTGCTTCTTCTTCCTCTTCTTCCCCCTCCGAAACAACTTGGTGCTCAACACCACCTCAGTGTAATGGCGAATAGCCTACAGGTCTCTGTGGTCCATGATCTGCGACATGCACATATACATATATTAAATCTTTTTTACACATCCTAAAAAATAATTAAAAATCATATATTCAAAAAATTAAAAATTACATTAATGAAGGTCATACCTGAGTTATCCCAATCCTCATCATCGGGCAGTGCCAAGTCAATATCCTCATGGAAATATACCCCTGCATAAGGGTAGTCCTCAATCATCACGATCTGCTCCTCGAGCCATGAAAAGAAGTCCTCACCAAAATCTAAATGTTGTGGCCCCCCGAGCCATCCTGCATACTCACTCCATCGACCCATCCGTGGCTCAGTAGGTGGACGAGCGGGCATGGTCAGCTGTGGACGTAACAATGGCACCCTCTCCAGAAAGAAGGTGACCAAAATGCTCACATACTCGAATTATTGGTTCTCTCCAGTTCTACACTTGTTCACTTGCTCCTTGAGATTGGATAACAACCCTTCGCACCAGTTGAACAGTGTTGGTGCCAAACACTCCTTGGCAAGGTTCATCTGTGTACGAGAAGCCTGATGGGGACTCGTACTACCTGCCACACATGTGATGGTAAACAACACGATTTTCAGATGAAGTTCCACAACATCCTTAATGACCACTTTACCACTTTTCTTTCCAGAACCTTGACGACAATAACGAGCAATTAAAGCATCGATGCTCGCTTCCGAGGTCGTGAATCCTGTCAAGTTCACCCGGGCCCCTCTCTTTGAGAGACCTGTGAGGAAATAAATGTCCTCGAGCTCAATCTTGAGGATATGCTCCCCAACTCGGAATGCTTGGATGTCGAGGTCCCACATTTGTATAATATGAGTAAGGAGTTTTGCTTGCTTGCGGATACCTTTGGTTTTGAAAATTTTCAATAACCCACATTCCCGTAGTGCATTTAAAGTCCTTTGGTCATTTTCGGCCAACAAATCATCCGCTTCATGCTCCCTTTCTTTCCAGCTAACCACTTTGCTTCAAACAAATTGCAAACACCTGCAAAAGGTCCCAAGAAACATTCATTAACAATTTGATAACTTGATCTCAGTAAGAAATTGAGAAAAAATCATTTTTTCTTCCTTGAAATCCGCCTGTACCGCGCCTGGGAGGAACATGGTGTAGCTAGGGTTTTCACCCTAGATTGTGCAAATGAGTACCTACTAAGGAGAAGGGCCTCCTTAGTAGCAGTTCAATAAATAGTAAATAAAAGCAATAAAACAGTATGAAATTTAACCTAGCATGAGCATTGACATAAATAATAAAACATGAAAATATGGCAAAAGATTTCTCTTTTTGTATTAAAAGTTACCTCAGATGTAGAGGTTGGTGGAGCCTTTGCAGCAGTCCAAGAGGGTTGCTTCCAAGCTCTAGTGTTGTTCCTTTCTCCTTCTCCAAAGGGTTTTGAAAATGGGCCAAAGGGGCACTCAAAGGTGAAAATAGCTCAAAAGGGTGAGCTAGGGTTTCAGGAGTGATTTTGGCAGAGTAAGGATATGGATGACTGTGGATGAAAAATGGGGAGCCTCCATCACCTATTTATAGGTTTTTAGTAGTGGAGTGTTGACCCATGGTTTTGGGCACCATATGGTTTAGGTCAGTTGTATAGGGTTTTTGCTTCCTTTTTTCCTTCTTTTTCCTCTTTTTTGTATTTTTTATTCCCTTTTTAGAGAGTTTTTGCTATTTTTGGAGGAATTTACATTATTTTGGGAAAAAAGGGGGGTTTTGGCCTTTTGGAGTCTTTTTTAATGGTTTTTTGGCCTTTTGGAGGCTTTTTAAATGGTTTTTTGCCTTTTGGAGGCTTTTTAATGGGTTTTTAAGGTTTTGGAGGCAAATATGGTAGTAAATATGGACAAATGAGTCATGTAATGGGGTAGATGAGGTAGTGAGCACTTTTTGGGTGTTAACACATGGCTGTGTGGTAGTCCACACTACCGTGCCCCTATTTAACACTACAGTGCGGCACTGTTGCACAGTACCGCGCTTCCCGATACAGCGACCACGCGGTATTGTGAAGGGCAAAAAAATCCCCTTAGGGCCTACGAAAATATTAATTTTCCCCTACTGAAATCAAGTTTTTACCCTATGAAATGAAAGAGGAGCCTGAAAGCTCTTACCTGGCGTAGACAGTCATTGAAACAGTGCTCCGGATCTCCAGATGTGGACTCTTGAAGTTTTTCCCTCCAATGGATGAAATTTCCTCTTTTAGCAAATGAACAAGTGAAATGGTAATTTTCCATATTTACCCATTGCTTATATAACTTTTTCATTTGATTTTTACTCATTATTTTATCCGGTTAAGTTAAAACTCATTTCACATTGCTAATATCTGGTTCCATGAGCCTTTTTTGACAGGATCTCCTTGAGATGTTCACACTGGCATTTATTTATTCATTTGACCTTCATTTTGAGCCTACTTTATCTTTTTTGTGCTCTGGATTAAAACTTGAAAAAGATTCCAAGCATTTTTTACACCCAGTTCGTGCTTGTCAAACTCAAGTAAACGGTGTCGAGCTTAGTCAACTTTACTCATGCTCGTTAAACGATGAGGAAAGTATTATTTTGGTTGTATTTTATTCTTTTTTTGGACCAGAATAATTAAAATTACGAAAAAGGCCATTGGAGTTCTCTTTAAGCCCTTTTCAAGACTCCCTCATTTTGAAAAGATTGCCAAGTGATCTTGTCTCTTTCACACTTGTAAAAGTATTTGAAAGGTCGTCTATTCAGTGATAGGTTGCCCCTTTTTCGGCCCGTTTAGACTATTTACGAGAAAGGTATACATCAGTCGATTTTTGACTGGGAGAGTTCTCTCGGGAATTGTTTTACACTTTTTCGGGATTGAGGGACTAAATTTACGAAAAAGTACAATTTGGAGCCTTCTTTAAGTTTTTCAGGCTCTCTAAATGTGAAAAACTACCAATTTTTCCTTCCTTGGAATCGTTAAATTTTGACATCGAAGGACCCACCTTGGGATGAACCCCTCCTTTCTCAAGTTCGTAAAACATGTGAGATCGGACTCATCTATGAGATGAGCTATACTAAGCATATGTTATCCTCTTCAAGCTCGTAAAACAACAAAGAGGTACTTGTCCATCATGTCGGGGGGAAAATGGGAAACAAGTCAAGTTTATTTTTGTTGGCAGCTTGTTAGTCATTACCTTTGAACATGGCATGCGTCTATTCCCTATCTACTTTTGGGTATTTATTCTTGCTGAGTTATGGTCATCATCCCGAGTCGTCTCTCTGGCCATGAGCCTACTTTTTCGATGTCTATCCTCTGCTATCAATAATCCCTGCTGCCAGGTCCTGCTTCATGCCGTTATATGTTCAAAGGGTTGCATTGTTTAGAGTCATTCATCATGTCAGACTTTCGTTGTGTCAGTACATGTCCTATTGTTTCATCGTCCCATACTATCTTTTGTTCTGATTTCGTGTCGATGATGTAGGAATCATTATGGCCCACCTTTGATGAGTCTATTCCTGTCAATGCCAAATCACTGTCCAGGAATCAGACTTAGGAATCAACCACTAGTACCTTGGTACCTGCATGCCTCAATGGCAGTTTTCCTCGTATTCGACAATAGGTTTACATCATTGACCTTTGATAGAATGATCTCTTGGATGCTCGACATCAACTCCTTTATTCGCATTTCATTGAGATGTACTATAGATACCTTGAGTATCACCATCATCATTGGTGATTTCCCTCGCATGTGTTAACGGTTCACATCATTGACCGGTAATCAAATGGTTTCTACCATGTTCGACTTCAACACCTTATAATCACATGGCTAGATTCGTATCATTTGCAATCGGGTAGAAGACCCTGGAAATTCTTTTGTATTCTGACTATGTCCAGGTTGCAATGGAAATCTCTCTTGTATTGTCACACAGATCCACTTCTGTATTGGTCATGGTTGTGTCATTACTATTTCATGGATCTACGCTTGTTCATAGTAGCCATGATTTGTCTACAGTCTATATCATCTCAGTACTCATGGATCTGCAATGTATTGGTCGGCAGTCATGCTTTGAGTCAATTGTTTCCAAGTATGGGGATGCCCACCTCGGTGGTATATCTGACATTTTGTTTCTGTTTCAGCTCCTCGTTGCTCTCCTCGATGCTATCTCCGCACAGTATTTGTAAAGTATTTCGGCCATCAATATCTTCTGACCTCACACTTTAGGGGGCATCTGTTATACCTCCATATTTCATAGTGTCGCATCTTCACAATAAAAACATTTGACGACACTTCCCCTACTGCTGAAAACACCCAGAAGGGAAAAGTAATGAATGACCCATAAAGACAAACTTGTCATGTCAGGAAACAACCCAACTGAGACCTCATCTACCAACACTACTGCGTGATGCATTCCTACTGGTACACGGTAGTCCCCACTACCGCGCTATGCTCTTTCCCTGCTACACGGTACTACCGCATTATGCTCAACTTCAGGGGCACGGTAGTCCCTTTTTAGCCCTTTTTCCATGGCTTGTGGGATCTTGATCTTCGAGAGATTTTTGAGGATTGACATCTCTGATTCGATCTTAACTCACCTTCTCATATTAGTGGGTATGATCCACTAAACACTCCCAAGATCCATTCTTCTCTCTTGTTGGTTAATCCTTCTACACACTATAAGAGAGAAGCCTTCCATGAGCAAAGAGGAGTACTCTTTGAGATATCAAACCTATGGTCCTAGATCTTTGTGGAGATAGCTAGAGGAGAAAGCACTTGGATCTGGGAGTTGGCTTGGACATCAAGCAACCATTGTAAGTAACTTCAAGTTTGCAATACAAATATAACTTGTCTTGTTTCCCAAATTGTGTGTGTTGATGTTGTTTCAATTACATGGTTTGTTTCTATTATAGATTTGGACTTTGACATATATTTCAAGTTGCTAGAAAGATTGTATATGCTTGTACTTTAATTCATTCTAACAGGTTCATTCGCGAGGACTTGAGGATTGGAGCAATAACTAGGACGAGTGATTAAATCAAAGGTTAGTTTAAACCTCTTCCATTTCTTTCAGCAATATAATCTTGAAGCATTTGTTTGAATCTAGGAATTCAAGGTAGTATTTGTTATCTTTTTGTCTTAGTTTGAAGTCGGTCAAGTCTACGTTAACCTAAGAGAGTTTCTACCTATCTGTAGGGAGAAATATCTACAACAATGATTTTTTTATTTTCATAATCCCATAAACGATAACCAAATTCATCAACCCCATATCCAATAAAGGTACATTTCTTGGATTTAGCTTCAAGCTTTGTTCTATTTTCTTTATCAATATGGACAAATGCTTCACAACCAAACGTTCTCAGAAATGAGTAGTTTACCTTTTTATTTGTCCATGCCTCCTCTGGAATACCATCATCCAAAGCACTTGAAGGTCCTCTGTTTATTAAATAAACAACAGTATTTACAGCATCCGCTCAAAACTGTAAGGGCAACCCTGCATGCAATCTCATACACCTTGCATGGTCCATGATTGTTTTGTTCATCCTTTCTGACACATCATTTTCTTGTGGTGTTCCTAGGAGTGTCTTCTCTCTATGAATCCCATGGTGTGAATAGTAACTATCAAACTCCTTTCCACAGTAGTCACCTCCATTATCAGATTTGAGACACTTCCACCTTTTTTCTATCTCATTCTCAACCAAAGCTTTCCACTTCTTAAAAGTAGCAAAGACATCAGATTTCTGTCTAATGCAATAAACCCAAGTTTTCCTAGTTGCATCATCAATAAATGTAAAATAATAATGAGATCCACCAAGGAATTGTACCTGAGCCGGTCCCCATACATATGTATGCATTAGCTTTAACTTTTCATTCTTCTTCTATTTCCCAACCCTGAGAAATCTGACTCTCTTCTGTTTTCCATAAACACAGTTTTCACAGAATTCCAAACTTACTTGCTTCAAATCTGGTAGCAACTTCCTTGAGTGGAGAATCTGCATCCTCTTCTCACTCATGTGGCCAAGCCTATGATGCCACAGTACTGTATCTGTTCCTGTGGAAGCTAAAGAGATAGAATGGTCAGTATTATGAGGACATAAATACAACGTACCTATCCTATCTCCTTTTGCTATCACCATTGATCCTTTAGTGATCTTCCAGCACTTTTCTCCAAATGTAGATAGACAGCCACCATCTCCCAACTACCCTATTGAGACCAGATTTCTTTTCATAGCAGGAATATGCCTAACATCTTTCAACAGCCAATCAGTTCCATTCTTAACTTTTATCCATACCTTACCCATTCCAACAATTTTACATGGCTCATCATCACCCAATAAAACATGTCCAAAATCGCCAGGAACATACTCATGAAAGTATTTCCTATGGGGTGTAGCATGACATGAATCTCCTGAATCTACTACCCAATAATCACTAGTATTATCTAATGCAAGAATCAAAGCATCTTGTAACACATCACCTGCTACATTTGCTTCCTGGGTAGTTTCCTTTTGTGCATCTCCTTTCTTCTTTAGAGATCTGCATTCTTTCTTCAGATGTCCTTTCTTTCCACAATTCCAACACTCTATTTTTCCCAGTCTGGACTTGGATCTGCCCATTTTAGACTTGCCACGATTACCTTGGCTCTTTCCTCTCTCCTTTGTATTCCCCTACTCTCCATGGTCAACGCATTACCTGATGTCTCATCTATTCTTTTTCTTCGCATTTCCTCGCTAAGAATAACACCAATAACATCATCAAATTTCAAGGTGTTTGAACCAGAGACAGAGTTACTTACAGCCATGACCAAGCTATTCCAGCTTTCTGGCAATGAACACAAGATTAGAAGAGCCCTAACCTCATCATCAAATTTCACACTTACATATATTAGTTGATTTGTAACTGTATTAAACTCATTTAAATGATCAGTAACAGATCCACCTTCAAACATCTTCATATTAAATAAATGCTTCATTAGAAATACCTTGTTGGAGGTCGAGGGTTTTTCATACAGCTTACCCAGTGCGCTCATCAAACCCTCCGTTGTCATTTCTTTTGAGATATTGAAAGCCACCGACGAAGCTAGGCTTAGCCATATTGTTCCCAGAGCCTTTCTATCAATAACTTCCCATTCTTCGTCCTTCATGGCCGCCGGCTACTTTGCTCTTCCTCCCAACAGTAGGAATAGATCCTTCTAGTACAGATAGTCCTCCATTTGCATCTTCCATAACTGGAAGTTTTGGCCGTTAAACTTCTCAACCTTAAACTTTCCTTCTTCTGCCATTTCTCCCACTCGAACTAGAAACCCTAGCTTCCTGTGGGCTTATCTGCCAAATAGACCTTTGGCTCTAATACCAATTGTTAGAAAAACAGGATCGTAGAGCAATAACAATAAACGGAAATTAAAATATAATCACACACACATTACAAGAGAGACACAAATATATCATGGTTCACCCCAACTTGGGCTACGTCCACACTGAAGTTGCTAGTCCTTATTATTATTCCGTCCAGCATAGTGAAGGGATACAACCTGCAGCACAACCGTTGCACTTCCTCTTCACTATCTCACAGTCTCTCTTCACAGATCTCACAGATCTTTACAATGCATAAAACCTAATACATCATTAACCCTAGCCGTGTTACAATGTCTTTCTTTTATAAGGGAAATACAATGGGAAAATACCACGGGTTACCCAAAACCATGGGTCGGGATCATAACCAAACCTGGGGTATGGACATGGCTGAATCATCATCTATGAGACTGGAAGATCTGGCTCCACAACCAACACTAGTGACAAATAATAAGTACACTCGTAAAACTCAGAAATCTATTTTACTGAAAAAAATGAACCAGGCTTGTAGAATTTGTTACTCTAAAGACTAAATTTCACATGCAAAACTCAGATATCGATATATGTATATACATTATTCCTTGAATGTTTACAAATTTGTAAGGTGCATAATTACCTATATTAGTACTGAAGCAGCTGTATTAGTACTCAAGCAGATGATAGATCATGTTCCAAATATTTTGAGATAACAACCTCATTCATAACTTCAAGAGATTGCATGACCTGCAGTACATTGTCAAATGAAAAAATTTCTCCAAGTTTCTCTTCATACAATGGTTGCATTGTGTTGATATTTAATGACTGGTGGAGATTGAAAAGCTTCCACAAGATGTCACCCATAAGCCTCACTACCAAGGACAAACTTTCACAGGTTAGTAACAATATTGATAGATACCTGCCAATCATACATTATATTTAAGGACAATTCAAACAATAATTTCATGTCTAATAAGCATGACAAGACTCACAAAATCCCAAGAAATGCCACAAAAGAAGACCAAAAAATAATTTACTCATTTGGGGTGTGCAAACGTGGACTACTAGGCTTCAAAGCATTCCAAATGTATCCCTCTGTAGAAGGCCACATAAATTTTCTTATGCTCAAATCACATAATAATCCTACCATAAGACAACTCAAATCTTCAGGCAACTCATAAATGTGTGCAATCATCAAATTGGTAACTGCAGCTCTTAATCTTCCAAACGCGCTAAGATCTTCATCTTCATCTGATTTTTCTGAAACATATTGTTCAAGGAACCTTTTTTTAATCATGTGCTCTTATCACTCTTCTCATTTGAAGAAACATTTTTTTGTTCAACTTTCCCTTTTTCCATTTCGTCGTTTTTGTTATATCCCTTCTTATCATCTTGCTTCACTTTGTCAGGACCCAACCCTATATTTGTAGGCATTACTTTAGCCCAGAAAGGCTTAGACATTGGGGATGTTTCAAGCAAATAATGTAACATCATCAAACTTGGGATAATTGGTCCGGTTTTTATCCAGTACTAGGTTTCTAACTTTATTTGTACCTCTATGCCCAGCTGTTAATAAGGCATGTCCTCGTAACAAATTCTCTACAATCAAATTTTTCGTCAGTTCTTGTCCTTCACCTTCATTTCCCATATTTTTTGACCCCAAACTCTGAGACTATGACTTAGACCACCTTACCAGAGGTAGCAAGATAGGTTTGAGAAGGTAAGTCTCTGAAAGCTCCGGCTCTCAAACAATCATGGTGCCAGCCAACAATAAAGAAGTATGATGAATGTTTCTGAGAAGCCGTTGAGTAGTTTCACCTTCTCCTGGCTGTCCTTTTCCAAAATTTTGGTAAGGTAGAAATGGAAGAAGATGTGGGCAGAATACCTGGTAATATTCTTCTGCAGTAGCAACATACTTTGGTACCTTGGCCAAGTGTGATGCCACATTATCATATACTTGTACATCACCCTGAAATGTAGGATGCACACCATTGCTAAGGTCTTCAATACCAAATTATAGAGAAACTTATTAACTGATGTTTACTCATACAAGAAAGTAGAAAATTGAAATTAATGTCCTCAAAAGTCCAAAATAGGTCGGGGACTAGAAAGCAGAACAAGCATATGCATTCAGATCAAAAAGCAGGGCGAGGTGGAGGTACAAGAAGCCCCCATACAAAGGGGTTAAAAAGGAGAGTACAAAAACCAACATCAATGACATAAAACATACAAGCATGTTATACCAAAAAGGTAGATCCTACACAATGAAGAAAACCTAATAAAGAAATATAGCCTCAGAATAAGGTGCAACTGTCTCCGGAGGAGGAGAGAATTTCTGAATTAGCATAACTCATCAGCTGTATCAGTTGGTAAAATGTCAATAGCAGGAGATTTCCAAATAATGTCCTCTAGTGAGTGGCCTAGATTGATCAAGCCCTAGGGGGTAATGCTAGGCAACATCAAAACACCGATGTTGGTGGTCAAAGAGGAGGATAAAAAGGAGCACTCTTAACATTCATGGGAAAATAACCCCTACTATAGTGGTGATGCCTCTAAGTGGATTTTTTCCTCCTATGCGCTCGCAATGGCACAATGTAGAGCCTATTTGGTGTAGAACAATGTTGGATAGTCCTAACGTTTTCCACATAAATAGATGCAAGGTGATTTGGGCCCACTGCCTTAAGCTAGGTGAAAGGAGATCATCTATGTAGTCCAAAAAGAGCTCTAAAGTAAATTTTGTGAGAGTAAAGGCCTCTCTAACATAAAAGGAAGAGAATTTTTAGTCGAGGGATCTTAAAAAGGTCAATGAGAATTTTTACCAACACTTGTAGAGACAATGAAACCTCCCTTTAATCTCATAATAAACTAGGCACCTAATAAAGTGCTCCACACAAAGAGAAAAGCTTGCAAATCTGTTTTTCCTTAGGGAGATTATGGTCTTCCTCTACTCTCAATTGGTGTGAGCACACCCAAAGTTGGCCAAGAGGAAAACAAGGAACGTGTAGAAAATGGAACTAAAGGTAGCTCAGCTGAAAAATAAACCTGACAAAATCTGGAGGAAATGCTCAAAGTAAAAGGCCATCTTGCAGCTCAAGAGCCTAAGCGGTGTAGTGCAAAAAAATCAGATGAAGCTCTTGCATATATCTCCCATCATCATAGAATTGATATTCTCCTTTCAAGGGAGGGTGGGGTAGGCCATCAAGGGATATCAGGTAGGGATGGAAGCAATCAATTGAAATGCCCACTGACTCCAAGAATGACATGCCTAAAAAAAAAAACAAGGCCACCAACCTGACTAACCTTGGGATGCAAGTAACTTAAAGGAGCAGAGTTCCAAAAAGGGGTACCTATCGTGCCATGAGGAATCTTCCATTTGTTGTAGTCTATGAAGGTAGATGATAAGCCTAAATATAATCCTAAGATGAGGAGGATATGCACCAAAATCTACCTGCACAATACAGTAAGGAACATTATGTTTGCATCAAATAAGCCACTCAAGCATGATACTTTGGACCCTCTAAATGAGAGATCACTCTATATGACCAAGGCTAGGGCCCCAACGAACATTATGTTGCATCAAATAAGCCACTAAAGAATGATAATATGGACCCTCTAAATTAGAGATCACTTTATATGACAAGGTTAGGGTTGTATCCATATAAAGCAATAAGCTTGGTGAGTACATAAAAGAGCTTCATATTAGATGGTATGTCCTAGAAATGAAGTTTGAAGAAGTGCTTCTTGAGCATGGGCTAGGAAACATGCCCTTACATATTGGTCACTGGAATACATACCTCTATATTATAGCAATATTCTCTTGGATTATATTTTTCCTCATTCACACCAACAACATATTGAGGAATATCTCCCTTTTTAGGAGCTGTGATCAAAACCTTCTTTGCCCCATCTTGAAAATGCTTTCCAGCACTGTCCCTGTCAACAAACATGTTGGTACCTTGTATGAAAAAATCAATCCCATAGTCCCTGCAAAAAAAATATGAAAAATTTCTTTAAGAGATGATAAACACCGGTCATCTCTATATAATAATCCTACAAGGTTATCATCATTTTCCAGCACTACATAAATGTAACAAAACTTTTGCATATTGTGTCCTGGAATGCAATGGTTGCAGGTTATGCCCAGATTTCTCAAGGTAGGGAGGCCATAGAAATATTTCGCTAGATGCTGCTAGTGCATAATTACTTGGACCAGGTCACTTTTGGTAGCATTCTCAATGCATGTGATAGTGTAATGGACCTGGAACTAGGTAGGCAGATCAATACCTATGTCTTTAGAACTGGATTTAAAGGAAATGCTTTCATAGGAAATTCCATCCTTGATATGTATTGTAAGTGTCTGAGCTTAGAGAATGCACGTTAGTGGTTTCATAAAATGGTCAAACGAGATAAGGTGTCATGGAATGCAATGATTTTAGGTTACACCGAGTATGGACAGGATACAAAATCTCTTGAGATGTTTTCTGAATTGCAACTGGCATGCTTGAAGCCAATTCATTTCACCTACAATAGCATTAACAGTGTTTGTGCTAGCTTAACATCCCTTGAGTATGGATAACAGGTCGGTGCTTGCATCAATGTTGGCCTTGAATCAAATGTATTTATAGGGAGTGCCCTTATTGACATGTATTCCAAATGTGGTAGTGCAATTTTTAAATGTCAAGTATTTGACGAAATGGATGAACAAGATGTGGTTTTGCAGAATGATATAATAGTTGGATATGCTCATTATGGTAGTAGGAAAGAACTCCTTGAACTATTTGAAAGCATGTTACAAGATGGAATGATTCCAGACTCATTGTTGTTCTTAATGGCTGCATCAATGACAACCTTGTTCATGCAGGATACCACTATTTTGAGTCAATGGATAGAGATCATTATATCACCACAATAGTTGAACATTATGCATGTATGATTAACCTCCTTGGTCGTGCCGGACACATGGATGAGGTAGAAAAATTCATCAATAACATGTCATTTGAACCTAATGATATTATGTGGAAGTCATTGCTCAATGCCTGCATAATTCATGGTAACATAGATTTAGCAAAACGTGTAGTTGAATGCATGTTTGATTTGGAACCAGAAAACAATGACACTTATGTCATGTTGGCAGGTGTGTATAGTTATGCTAGAAAGTTGCATGAAGCAGCAGAGGGTGATAAAAATAATGATTCAGATGATGTAAAGAGGCACAAAATATTATGCCTGGTTATAGTTAAGGATGGGGAACTTTCATTTGAAGTGAAAATATCACACTTACATCCAACTGAGGTCCATATGTTTGAGATTCTTGGTACAGGTCCTAATGATAATCATAGCACGATGGGACAGTGATGACCTAAACTTATACAATTGCACTAAATGATAAGATTCATTATTTTAAATGGAAAGTCATGAAGGTGATTGACCGAATTGCAGGACAAGGGGAATAGAATTCAGGTAAGCAATGGATTCAATTGCAGAGGAAGGAGACGCATACGGTGGTTGAGACACCAGTTATGGATGATGATCAAGTCATGATTGTATTGCATGATGTTGCAAAAACATGATTAGTTCCATCTCCATGACATAAGCAAGCTGGGTGTTGATTTGAAAATATATTAGGAAAGTTGGTGTTGATTTGAAAATAAAGGTTTCAAAGATTTTGATTTTGAGCTGGGAAAGATCAGGGTTCTAACTTTCTAAGGTAACTCCCATGAAGATTAGGCATCTGCAACCACTGATGAATAAGTTACAAGTTACATTGAACAATATATAAATATTTACAATCCCCTTAAAAATGTGGCCAATGATAAAAAAATGTTGAAGTTATTATCTTTTGGAGAGGCTTTTCTTGTACATTTTGTGTTATGAATGACTTATTTTACTTTTCTATTCTAATGTATACAAGTAGTTTCCCTTTTTTTATAACACGGTCACCAATGATTTCTTATCTAAGGAGGAATCCACTGACAAAACTTGTCCAGTGTCCAACATAGCGTCAACGAAAGGTGTTCTCTATAAAGAACGTAGCTCTCGTGAATGTATCTGCCCTAAAAAATGGGTTTCATATTTGATACCTTGCACATATAGTTACACTTTTCTTTAACAATTGCTAGTGATATAACATTTATTAGAGCGAAATTGAACCGATGTTTTATTATTTATATCATTAATTATTAATGCTAATTGGATGGCATGTTTGAAGTCTGCATTGAATTTTGGGGTTTTTTTAAGTGTTGAGAACTTAATCCATGATTAATTACATGGTGAGTAGGTGATATTCCACATGCATATATAGTTATACAAGTAACAATTTGCATGTAAGAACTGCACTGGGAATTGGCTCAGTGCTTTCAAGATGTAATTTGCTATAGATGTCTTCTCTTCTGAATTTATAAATGTTTTGGAAAGATCTAGCAAAGATAGAGCTAAGATGTTTTATGACGTTTTGTCCTTTGGCAAGATACTGGTTAAAACGCTCTTTTATCAATGTGATATCAAGTTTCAACCCAGTGATCACCTACAAGAACAACATTAATTGCAAGAGAAAATATCCATGCCTAAGACACATTTAATCTGTCAAATCAGGCTAAGTTCTTGGCCCTTGGCTATGGAAAAGAAGAGATGGAAAATATAAATTGAGAATAGTGTCTATTCTTTCTCTACAAGAAGGGAGAAGTTGAGGATGAGGTGCATGTGATGTTGCAATGTTCTGTTTACAAGCAAGGTAGAAGCACTCAATCAAGCACAAAGGTTTGAATAGTTTACATCGTCGTTGTTAGACTTGACAAATTGAAATATTTTTTCTATGGAGTGGTTCTCCAAACTAGTTTTGGGCATGTTTGGACTCTAAACCGGTAGACACATTGTTAATGGGAAATATTCCCCAAGGAGATTCTACATATTTGAAGTTGTATTTCACATTTGAAGAGGACTATTGGGGTAAAGACGCATTGTTCATCCCATGGCATGTTTCTCATATCTAGAGGCATAATTCAACTTTTAGATCCCTTGGGGTTGAGGACAAATTACTTGATGCATTTCTACATATTAGAAGGCGTGTTTCGCCTTTGAGGAGGGATTTGGAGTAAAAACATTTTGTTCAAGGCATTTTCTACATTTTAATAGGAAAGCTCTTTGCTTGAGGAGACACCATGTGGCACTTTTGACATGGTCAAACCATCGAATGAAGAATAAATGTTCGCTTTAATAGGATATCACGAGTTAGACAGCTGAGATATAGCAATGTGGACCTATTCAAGGCATTGTATCCAATCATAAGGAAAATAATAAGGGAGTGCCCCTCCTTATGGGATTCTATCGATTTCTAAAGAAATAATATTCTATGGGAGAGTTGTTGGAGGTGAACACTATAAAAGGAGATCATTCTTATTTGTTGAATCCGTGTTTGGAAGAGAGCATCATCTTAGTCATACATCAGCTCAGACTTGGTCAACAAGATTTTGGATCAGTTTGGTTCAGTTTGGATTAGTGGCAGCAGTCTTATACAACCATTCTCCTACAAGATATTTCTTGGCATGTGTGCCCTAGAGGCAAGTTCAAACTGATGTAAAGTTTGCTGATGTACAAACTCAGTCATCTCATTTAGAGGATGGATTATTAATTGTTTTGGGGTTTTATTCCTTGAAAGGTTTCCCCGTAAAATTCTTGTGTTCCTTTGCATAATTTGCGGATGATTGTTTATTTTTTGCTACTGCTACATAACTCGAAATTCTAACTACTATTGATATACTATACAAGTCTAATAGAAGTTAAAAAATAAGACTATTACTGCTATTAAATTAAAATCCATGTTAAAATTTAACCAAACAAACCTGGTTAGGTGCCCGTTTGAACTGTGTTGTTGGAAGGAGCTCATCTCTAAGCTTAATCTCATCTCTATAACCAAAATTTCGCAAAACTATTTAGGTGGTTTCAAGTCGTCCTTTTTCAATAAAACAACCAGGAATATCAATAGATAAAGGTGTAGTATTGTGGATATAAATTAAGTTGTTGTAAGCCGTATAACAATGTTCTGCCAATAGGCATGTAAAATAAATTTTCTACAAAAATATACTTCTGATTGTTTTCCTTAACTCACCGACAAGAATTCATATAAGTTTTACTCTTTCTATCCAAATTCCCGGCACTCATGAAAAAGATAGAAACGTGTTGCTACTCAACTGAGATTAGATATGATAAGATAATTTTATCAATGTCCAACGAATGATCACGTATGTCAAAAGGACTCTTGGGTACAAAATGATGTCAATACAAAGTGGGAGTACTAAAACTACTCCTATGAAAAGTAAGATGTAGAAACTAAGGTATGAATCTAATTAAAAATCCTAGAAAGCCAACCCCGAAGATGGAGAATTGATCCTGGCAAAGATAATGGTACAAGCATCTCATAGTCCATTGGAACCATCTCTCTTGAGTCCTAGCATCCAAGGCCAAATGGAGGAATATCAAAATAGAAGTATGCCTGGAGGATGCACTGTAAGATGAATTGGATTGTGTCGTGCTGCTTCCTAGAAAAAATATTAAACCTTTCTAACAAAAAAAATGCTTTTTGTTAGAAAACAAAATAATCTCGCATAATTACTAAAGACCTACCTATATGCGTTGTGGATCTTGACAAACCCTGTGTACCAATGAGGCAGATCGATAACATTGCTAAAAAACTATTACAATATTGAAGCTATAAGATAAGATCATTTTATTAATGTATGTGGGAAACTAGGTATTTTCTTTTCCTGGCTTCCCACATGGTCCTCTACATGAATGTGGAGATAAAATTCCACTTCCTATTCTTGCACATTCCCACAAAAACAATAGTAACGAATATCGTCTGGGGATGAAAGCTTCATAGACTAACAACTGGGGTATCTCCAGTTGGAACCCAGAATTTTCCCATCAGACAAATCTAGAGAGGATGGAGCTCCTGCCCATTTCCTTACACAGTGCAGGTGAAAAATAACATAAAAGATGCCACAAGACCATATGTTGACACGTGTGTGTATTTTGGATATATAGCAATTCAAAGATCGCCATTTGCAGTTCCCTCTTCAATTGCATTTGTTTCATTAATAACAAAGCAGCATACAAAAGGAACAAATGTAATCAAGCACAAAAAAGAACCATCAAATTTGATAGCCACATACAATAACCAAAAACTGCATTCAAATGAAGAGGAGAATTAGCAAAGGTGACTTGGTGCACCCAAGAGATGTTCTTTATAAATAAATTCTTTGTGAGAGTTTGATCTAGATTATTCTTCAATTATTATATCTTCATTAGATATTGTCGTGTCAATTTGTGACTGTATTTGACCGAAAACAAGAAGTTTTTGTAAGGATTGAAACAACAAATTTTCAGCCAAATTGGATATGTCACTCCATTACGAAACTAGATCCAAATTAAAAATGTTTTATTCCAAACTAAGATACACAAACATCCAAATGACCTAGCAAGGTAATTAAAATAGAAATATGACATGTCAAACCAATTAACAAGATGCAAATATGACAATTCATACACCCTGCTTGAAGTACTTCTAGACATCAATGGGCCTTTGTTAAATAGTTAGCTGAAATTTTAAAACAACCTAAAAAATATCGGCGAGCTTTTGAGAAATCAATAAGTTGAAATCAAAATGAAAAATAAACTGGAATTAAGGGGGGGAAATGGATTGTTGAAAACTCATTGTTTTTTGGAAACACTCACGAGTATACTGAACACTTGCCAAGTTTTTATAACTTCACAAGAGGCAACATCATTTTAAAAGTGAATTTAGCCCTCATTAACACTCTTTTACTAGTTAAATTCATCTAAAGTCGGAAGAACAACAATTTTGTAAGCAGGGAGTGGGTACAATGACAATTTATTTGGGGAAAAGACACTTTCTTGGATTCTCCATCTTTAATGCTCAGAGATTTTTGCTAAGGTTTTTAATTTGTTGCCTATTTTCCCCATTTTTTTATTTTTTGGGCCCTTGATTTTTCCTGAGCTTACTTCTAGTCTAACTTGGTTGTGGACTATCGAAAACACTTCATATACACCCTGTTGTATCTTATTATTCATGCTAAAACCGATCTGTGTGTGAAAGTTTGACTTGGTATTTCGTCAAACACTTGGGAGTACTATTAATATTTGGTTGTAGCTTCCCTTAATAGTGTTCAGTACTAAATTTAATAGTTCCTCACCAAACATATTGATCACAAACATTAATAATTGACATTGATTCCCATGGAAATTACAACCACAGTTTTCTTGTGAGGAAAATATTTAAATGCCACTATCATAACAGAGTTTAATACTAAAAAAAACAAGCATGAACATTCATAAATATTTTTCCTGTACATATACATAAACTATAGTACCTTCTATCAGTAGTCAGACTCCCTTAATGGTCACGGTTTGTTGTTGTGAGAGTGATGGTGAGATGTGATTGCCAAATAGAAACACCCAGTATTGTTTTGTGTCCTCTTCAAGCAAATAAATAGTATCCAAACTTGACTTTGTTGATAATCTTCCTATACAATGGGGTGCACCCTCTTCTTGAACAAACTGGTATTTAACTAGAGCCTATTTATCTCTATGTAGTCCATGATTAGGATGATGAGGAATCGGTGTTATGTCCCTCTTCTCAAGAAGCTCTCACAACCCTCTCAACATTGTAGATACTCCTTTGAAGTAAAATCCCTCTCCCATGGTCAACATTACTTCCTGAAACCCCCACGACTTCCAAATGATGAGTCATGTTTCACTGCAAATGGTAAAAAGGAATATCTCTTGGAATTATGTTCTGCATACTTCTCTAAAGCAAGCTTCTGCATATGCTCTGAAATCCTCCCTGCACTTAAACATGCCATTGCAAACTATTATTGATATGTTCAAGAGAGAATAGATTCTCAATTCTTACAGTTTATTGATAGTACTATGAAATAGGAGAGTGTCTACCCTTCAAAAGGCTTTGAATAATACTTTTGATGAAGTTTAAGTTCTTGCCAATAGTTGAGGTGGGCACCAAGATAGCGATGGATCAAGATGAAAAGGTGATGGCAGCAAAAACTGTGATCTAGGTGAATCCCTTTGACTTTGTATTTCCTTCCCTTATACGATATGATTCAATACAAATAGGAGGAGAGACCCTACTTCCACTTACGGAAATAGACATCATACCAAGCCGAGAGCAGCTGACCAAGCCCGTGCTATAACCAATCAACCTGCTAATAAACCCAACCAACCTTCATCATCACAATCAATTGTGTTGCGAAACCCCTTTCCAAGGAAAGGATTTGTATCCACATCATAATCCCATCCTTTTAGTTAATCTTCCAACTCTAACCCTTCTGAGCATGGTACCTTCCAAATCCTCTTCATAGATTCGATAACCTATGAATGCATTTTTGACCTTACCCAAGCCCGCTCTTCTACCCATAACTGCCAAATATGAACCTCAGATGTGAGTTGAATAAAGTCGGTGCATAGAAACCGCCCATGCGATGGATAAAATGGAATAAGCTTCTAGTGGATCCCAAACCTCTAGCTAATGCAACATTTTCTGTGAGGTTTTTGTTCAAAATGCAGATCCCCTGCAACATGAGTGTTCCATTCATGGGAAACTCCAAATTTGGAAATGAAAATGAATACATTTTTTTTAATATACTTTTCTCTTTTATATGTTTTTGTTATTTATTTTACATCTATTGATATATATAATATAAAACTAAGTTTTAATTCATGTGAAGACAATTGAGCGAGAGAGGCATGTTAGATGGGTAGTGAATATAGTGATGGTAGGCAGCAAGGGTTTGTAGGTCACGGCTAGGGTTTGCAGGTGGCAAACTATCCTATGGCTACCTGCTGACCGGTCACTATTGTAGGCTGACAAGTGTAATGGCGTTGTTCGGGTGACAAAGGCCTGTGACCTCGAGATTGGTGTTTTCTTGGTTTTGTTAGGACCCTATACGAATACCTTTTTTATTTTTATTTTCCTTTTCTTTGTGGTTTTACTAAGGACCATTGTCACTACTACAATGGGTTTTGAAGAGGTTTTAATTCATGTGAAGACAATTGAGCGAGAGAGGCATGTTAGATGGGTAGTGAATATAGTGATGGTAGGCAGCAAGGGTTTGTAGGTCACGGCTAGGGTTTGCAGGTGGCAAACTATCCTATGGCTACCTGCTGACCGGTCACTATTGTAGGCTGACAAGTGTAATGGCGTTGTTCGGGTGACAAAGGCCTGTGACCTCGAGATTGGTGTTTTCTTGGTTTTGTTAGGACCCTATACGAATACCTTTTTTATTTTTATTTTCCTTTTCTTTGTGGTTTTACTAAGGACCATTGTCACTACTACAATGGGTTTTGAAGAGGTTTTCGATTACAACAGTGATCACTTGGAGGCATGCGACATTTGGGCCTCGCCAGCTAGAGGACCTCGGGCTGAGGTGGAAGCTAGGTCATCGTTTGGTGCTGTTGGTGAGCCGAGTAGGCTGGAGCAGGTACTCCCTTCTGATGTGGATATCTCTTCAACGGGTTTCCTGAACTTCTCTACTTCTCCGGAACAAGTCTTGGGGCAACCTAACACTTCTATTTTGGTGCGGACTCTTTTGTTGATGTTTTGGGTGGTTCTCCCTAGGGGTTTTTGGGACTACATCAACCCCTATTCACCACCCCTGATGCACAGCCGAGACCGTGTCGGTCTTTTGATTTTTTGGATGGTTTTGGTGTTGGTTTCATCTTTGGTTCTGCCGGGTTTAGAGGGTTCCCACAGGTTTCACATGACAGTTTTGTGCTTGGATCGGCACATTTGAGAGAGTCTGGTTTTCTTGCGGACTTCATGGTAACCATTGAACAAAAGGGCTACCCTATTCCATCTTCACGAAGGGATGCAAGTCTGGTTTTTCAGTAGGGTCAGGAGGAGGAGGGTGCGGAAACTTGCTCCCGAAAGAAAATCAGAAGGAAATGGTTAAAGAATAAAGGAAAGGGAGCAAATTACACACTGGGTGAAGACATTGGTTTCCACCAAATTTTGGAGATGGATAAATTGACTCTAGTTGGGCGAGCATATGGTCATCCCTTTGCACTGCAATCAGTGATTAGTTGGGTCAAGAAGAATTGGATGGAGCATCTTGGATATGCTTTGGAGTTTGTGGCCCTTTCCAGGAATTGGTTTGCCTTCCATTTCACATAGGCGTACCATGCCCTTTGGTTTTTAAGTCGAAACTGGAACCTGGTTCAAGCGCCTTTCTTACTCAAACCCTGGGACCCCCTCTTTGATGCCAGTAGGGAACGAATGGACACCATTCCTCTGTGGGTTCTCCTTATTCCCCTTATCACCTTTGTTATTTTTGTTAGTTGTTGAAGGCATGAGCTGTGCTATTAAGGATGCCAGGAGGCGTGGTTCCCTTAGGGGAATTCAGATTGCTAATGATCTACAGATCTCTCATCTATTTTTTGTAGACAATGTCCTCATCTTCTGCTCGGGATCAGAAAGGTATGCTCAAAAGCTGAGGGAGATATTGGACCTTTTCTCCAGGGAAACTGGGATGGAAATCAATTCTGGAAAATCCACCCTGACTACAAACTTGCTTAGTGACGAGTAGGTGGCTTCTTTTATCAGGGTTTTTCCTTATACCCACTTAACTTTGCAGGAAGGGTTGAAATACTTGGGTTTCAATTTGAAACCTAATGATTATAAAATTCAGGATTGGAAGTGGTTGATTGAGAAGTTGGAGAAGCGGCTGAAATGTTGGAGTCACAAGTGGCTATCTAGGGCCGAGAGACTGGTTTTGGTCAAGTCAGTTTTGGAAGCAATCCCCGTGTATTGGATGTCACTGTCGTGGATTCCCAGAGGCATTTTGGATGCTACAAGACATTTATGCTTTTGTTTTATTTGGAGTGGTAAAGAGGATGCTTATGTTTCTCCTTGGGGAAGATGGGAAAGGATTGTTATTCCTAAATCCTTGGGGGGTTTGGGTCTGAAGAATATTTTTTCCTTTTCCAAAGCATTGGCAGCCAAAGGTGGTTGGATATTGATTAAGACTGGAGGATTATGGGCTCAGGTGATGCTTCACAAATACATTGTACCTCAATCGATCGGAGAATGGATCAGGAGACCTGTGAAGACTCACTCTGGTGGTTCTGTGATATGGAAAGCGGTCGTTTCTTCCTTCCATATTATTGAGAGAGATCTGGTCTGGAACATTGGAAATGGAAGCAAGGTCAAGATTGGCTAGGATCCTTGGGTAGGTTGTGTCATTCAACATCTGTTACCAGAAGGGATGGTGGATGCACTACAGCAGAGAGGCTTGGTGTTTCTCAACCAGCTTGTTGATCCTGTGGCGACCATTTCGGGTAATCAAGTATGGATACCGACAAATTCTTATGGTTTGAATGAGGCTGAGGAACTCAAACTCTTCCGATATCTTAGGGTACTCAACCGTGATCATATTTTCTTTGATGATAGTGAAGATGAGCTTATTTGGGACGTTGATCCTTCGGGGGTGTATACCCCCAAAGATGTTTATTTGAGGATTACTGAAGATCTTGCACAGGGTGTTCAGGTATGGTGGTGGAAAGTGCCGTGGAAACTCAATATCCCTCCCAAGACTCGGCTTTTTATGTGGTGTGTCGTAGTAAACAAAGTCCCAACTTGGGATAATCTTCAAGTTGGTGACTCCATTTAAGTGACACGATATTTAACGCCACTCGGGTCTCTAAACCCATATATCTATAATGTTACAATTTACTAAATTTTAACACTGCGGATGGATTCAGAGACCCCTAAATCCATCCGCAGTGTTAAAATTTAGTAAATTGTATGAATTCATTGTCAAATTTGTAATTTTCTGTTGTCGGGGTGACACAACTTAAAATTACTAACATAAACATCTAATTTATATTCTTAGTCATTGTTAGATAGTCATATTTGTATTCCTATGACTAAATTAGTCATTCCATTAGTCATTTTTATTTTAGTCACTTGTCATTTAGTCGTAAATTTTATCTTGTGACTAAATTAGTCATTTATTTTAGTCATTTTTAGTCGGCTCACTTAAAATTGCTCAATTTTAGTCATTTATCCCTTGAAAAAACTGCGGTGACTAACGTTTTTATTTGCCTAGTCACTTATCTCTCATTTTGACCTAGTGTCTCTCTCTCTCTCTCCCTCCTCTCCTCCTCCTAACCCTTCCTAACACCCTTTATACTTATATCTCTCCCTTACTCCTCCACCCCCTAATCCTAACCACTTTCTCTTAGTGCAACCCCCTAATACTCACCCTCTCTAAATCTATCACTCTCTCTACCCCTAACCCCCATATCTCTCCCTAACCCACCTCTCTCTCTCTTATTCCTACCGCCAACCAACTTCACCCCCTCTCTCTCTCCACTCTCCATGCATCCATCTCCTCTCTCTCTATTCATGCCCCCATTTTCTCTCTCTCTCTCTCTCCCAATTCCACACCCCCATGCCTCAACTATACCCCCCTTATCTCTAACTTCCCTACTCCTCCCCAAACCCCAAAACCTCATAATATTTATCTCTTCCTGTCCCCCAACCCCACTTTTCTGCCCTACACATAATCACGCCCCCCTCATATCTCTCACTCTCTCTCCCTCAACCCACGACTAATTCCCCTATCACTAACCCCCACTCTTTTTTCCTCCTCGTACTCTAAATCACCCCCCTCTCTGTGTCTCTAAGGCACACACACACACACACTCCAATACATACAACTATCATGCCTCATCACCCTCTCTCTCTCATATCCTCTCCCTAACCCTTACTATCATGTCTCTTTCTCTCTGCGTTTCCTCCCCTAATCCTTCGTACCATCTCTCTCTCTCTCTCCCCTCCTCCCCCTAACCCTTTCTAAAACCCTCTATCATTCTATCTCTCCCCTACTCCTCCACCTATCACTAACACCCACCTCTCTCTCTCTCTCTCTCTCTACTCTAGAAACCTCGACTCCTCAACTATACCCAACTTCTCTCTAACTTCCCTACTCCTCCCCAAATTCCTAAACCTCTCAATCTCTATCTATTTTTCTTTAATAAAACCCCTTACTTATCCTACCCCTATCAACCCCCCCTCATCTCTACCTTTCCCTCTCTATTTCTCTCTCAACCCCCTACTAATCCACCTATCCCTAAACCCCATTGCTCTCTCTCTCCCACTACTACCTAACACCCCCCCACTCTCTCAATCTACACACACACAAACTCACCTCCCTCCTCCCATCCCTATGATAAACACACCTTATCCCTCTTTCTATATGGCATCTCACCCTCTAACCCTTACTAACCCACTCTCTCACTCTCTCTCCCAACTACTTGTCCACCTACCCCTAAACCCCACCCCTTTTGCCTCCTAAAACAACTTAAAACCCACCATCTGTAATGTCCCCAGCTTGACCCTATTGCATTAATATTGTAAATGATGTAAATATTGTTATTTAGTTATGGTGAGGAGCTTAAGGCCAAGGCCCCACCATTGATTTTTCATTTTATGTATCGGCAATTAGAATAGATGCATATGGTTTTTGTGCTAGCTGTGCACAATGTAAAATCGGACATCATGTAAATATGCAATTTTAATGAAGAACCCACAACCAGCTATGTAATGCAACGAAGAGATGGGGGCATGATCTTTACAAGGAATAGGGAGGAAAAATAACCAAAACCTTGAGCCATGGTGTTAATCCATTTCATTGAAAAACCCATGAACTCTCAACTACCCATTTGGTCTCATGCACCCAATCATTTAAATTCTTCCAAGAATTGGTTGAGACAATTAATGCCTTGGGATGGGAGAGGTATGGCTGTCAATTTTCGTGTATGGGAAAGACAGCAACCTGGAAAATCGAGTTTTGGTTTGCTGGGCAAGAAAACCCCCACGAAATTGGGCCCAAATCCATTCTTCACCCATGGCATTCGTCCTCTCACGCAATCTGAGCTTGTTGGGGTTTCATCCTTCACGTTTTTTACCATTTCCTGCATTTTTCCATGCCTGCAAACTCTTTTTTGGTTAGCACAGTGGTTGGGAGAAGAGAACCACGATTTTTGGGGTTTATAGAGGTCTTTTCTTTCCATGAATTGCCCATGGACGTTTTTCTCAAAACGATTATGCTCCTGGGGTTGTTTTCCCTTTCACCAAATTTTGTTTTGGGCTTCCCCACATTTTTCTGAGCTGGTAGAAACCCCAACTTTGGTTTGAACCTGTGAGTAGGATATTTTGGAGTGGAAGAGGACATCTTTGGCTTGATGAGCCTAATGAAGTATCCATAGCTCAATGGGTGAGCCACTAGCTTAGTAATTCACCTCTACCCATCTCTTAACAGCCTGAGAAACCCAATTGCTGATTGGCTTGGCTGATTCTAGTGTATCTTTGGCTATGTGAGAGCCTGCTTTCCCCTTTTCCTTGTGGAGATCATGCCCAGCTCGGGGGTGGCAGTGGTGCTGAGAGATTGAGGAGCACACTGGCCTATGGTTGGGTGGAACGTTGCAGAATCGTAGCTGGTTGCTCAAGGACTACTTGGTTTAAAGATAAGTATTCTCATTTGTTATTTCTGCAATGTCTACACTTAATGGCTATCATGAAAATGTTGGATGTGTGTTAATTTTGCACATGATTTACTTCCGCTGTGTTTTTAAAAAAATCTTTATGCATCTTCATATCTCCATTATATTATGTGAATGCTTATGAAATAAGTTTATGGGGCTGGATGCCTGGTTTTAGCCTCACGATCCTATCCATTGCACTGGTATGATGGGTGGGGATGTGACAGTTGGTATCAGAGCTTCTGGTTGCAGCATTGGGCCTCTATGGACCAAATCCAATTACAGTCATCTCTGAAAGAAAGAAAGTTTCCAAATTTTTCCTAAGTCTGTTTGAAAATTTTGTTTTGAAAAATTCGTTTAAGTCTGTTTCGGAGAGAATTCCCGAATGTCTTCCGAAACTGCGGAAGCATTCGACGAATTGCTCCGAAACTGCAGAAGCATTCCGTGAGTTTTTCCGCAACGCGGAGGAGTTTGGGAAGTCACCCTGAAATTTGCGGAAGGAATTCTCTTCCGAAATTTGCGGAAGGATTCTGCGAGTTGTCCCGCAACGCAGAAAAATTTAGCAAAATGCTCCAAAAAAGCAGAAAATTTTTCTAAGTTTTTGGCGTCGAAAGGAAATTTTCGGAAGGAATTCTCTTCCGAAATTGCGGAAGGAATTTTTTTTCCGAACTGCGGAAAGATTCTGCAAGTCGTTCCGCAACTGCGGAAGACTTCGCTGAGTCGTTCCGCAACTGCAGAAGACTTCGGCGAATCGTTCCACAACTGCGGAAGGCTTCGGTGAATCGTTCCGCAATTACGGAAGGCTTCCGTGAACCTCCCTGAAATTGCGGAAGACTTCACCAAATCGTCCTGAAATTTTGGAAGCATTCGGCGAACCGTTCTGAAACTGCAGAAGCATTCCGCGAATGGCTCCGCAACTGCGGGAGCATTCACCGAATCGCTCCGCAACGGAAGCGTTCCGCGAATGGCTCCGCAATTGCGGGAGCGATCGGCGAACCAGCCCGAAAAAAAATAAAAATATAAAATATAAAATATAAAATATAAAAAAAATGGTGACAAAGGCCTTTTGGATAGTAGGAGCATCCGGGCTCAGAATGGAATGATTCTTGTGGGTCTCGGAGGCCATTGACGAAGGCCATGAAAGAACCAGTGAAGACCCCAAGCCCATTACACTCCGATTTGACAGAAAATGGATAATAGTGACTTTTGAAGGACGGAGTCCCGAAGCTTGACGGAAGGTCGGTTTGAGCTGAAATTGATCAGGCGCGGCCATGAAGCAGGCACGATGTTAAGTTCAGAATCTTGGAGCCAAACTCCAAAGGATGTGGAGTCGGGGTGAGCAAGAAGGCCAAAAAGCACTGTTCCGGGCCACTTTTTCAGGATTTTGAAAAGCTCGTGGGCAGTAAAAGTGACCCTAGATGTGGGAATAAAAAAATTTTACTGAACTAGACATTTCATATTCTCATTAATATGGACAGTTTCCGTTAGACGAAGATTTTCCAGAAATGCACCGTTTGGGAGATAGCCATTGTTGGCCCAAAATTTGGAATTTTGTAAAAATGTGAAAAGTGAGAAGTAGTAAAACCCAGAAATTCATGGAAGATGAATGGTACATCGGAATGGAAATCCGTGAATTGCTGAGTGTTTCTTGTTATATGGACTAACTTCGCCCAATAGATAAGTTTTTGTGATTCCTCATAGATTTTCTTCCACAGGTGGCTAAAGTTGGCATTCTAGACCAAAATGCAACTGTGTAAAATGTGCAGAATTGTAGTGAAAGTTGTCAATTTTGAAGAGATGTAGTTTCCGCACCTGATGTCAGAATGGAGCATGAAGACAGGCATTGGAAAGCTTGTCCAGCAGGGAACAATGATGCATGACCAGAGTTTGAATGAGGTCTACATATATCATAGATATTTAGTGCAGAAGAGTGCCAGCGGCTGTTTTGACAAACAAATTTTGTTGTCAATATGGGCAATTTCTACAATTGCATGATATGGAAGAGGAATTCCATGTTACGATGAGGGACCGAAAAGGAAAGAATTCCTTAAACCCCTGTTTGTTATCATACTTATAATTATGAAATTGTCATATGGCATAAAAATGTTAAAAATGTAAGAGATTACATAGATGTATATGCACTAGATGGCATCTTAACAAACATTGCATAGTACATATGGAAATGCTTGTGCATAAATGGGATATGGCATATTGGTAGAATAAGGGAGTCTGCATATGCAAGGAACCACTAATGGAGAATATTGTGGTTGATAATCACTATTGATGTTGTTATTGGTTGTAGGACCAAAGATAACAAAGAGCATGGCTAAATGTGCTGAGGATGTTGTTGCATGAAGCCAACAACCTTATGCAGAAAGGATGGTGCAACAAATCTATGATCATAAAGTTGGAAAAAGGACTGAGCAGCCTTGGTAAGAGGCCAACTAATCAGGTAACATCAGACAATGTTAATGGTAACAATGCAGGTAATGGTTATTAGTGCCAAATTGCATTAATGAGAAAAGAGGATTTGGTAAGATTCCTTCAACTATTTTTGAATTATGTTGAAAGCATAGTACTCATAACTTAATGCAAGGTAGCATTGAGGAAATGTGCATTAAGATATTATGCACAATATTGTGGTTGTGCATTGAGGGGATACACATTAAAAGATTATGTGAGTGATGTAAATATGCATGCATAGATATAGGTGCACATGATGAGATGCATTGTGAGAATGCATGAGTGTGATGTATGTTTCATTGCAACTAGATAATTAAGGGAATGGTGAACTATTATCAATCTTAAGATCAAGAGAATAATTGCATAAAATGATGAAATCGAACCATGCAACTCTAGTATGGTAATCATTCACGGGAAGTAGATGGTTTTGGTAATATTAAAATGCTTCTGTGACTGTGGCAGCAATGAAGTTATTATATGCATAGAAACTTACAAAGCATTTGGTTGATTGAAGTTTCAGATTTCAGGTAGATTGCTCTGGGCATGGAAAATATGGATAAGTCCATGATGAAGATTGGAATCTACCATGAACAAGAGCCAAACAATATGAGGATAGCCTCATTTCTAAGCAAATCACTTTCTGTAGGAGACAGAATTGTAAAATTCATGTTGAATTTAATTATTAATGTTATTGATTGGTTATGAAACAATCATATTTGAAGCTTATTGCTAAATGTTGCTGACTGTTGGCTATTTGATGAAGTGTGCCAGGATGACACGTTGCAGGAAGACCATGCGTGATGGCCTGCAGAAGCCAAACTAGATGGGAAGGATCCCATGCTTTGAAAATGGGTTACGGGTGAAACGCCATTGATAATGTCTCAGCCAAACCACATGTCGGTAAACCATGAAAGTGAAATGGTAAAGCTATGCCCAGAAGGCATGTGAGACACATCTGCAAAATGAATGAGTATTATGTGACCCTAGACAAGAACATTCATGTCTAAATTATTAGGGTTAATATGCAAAGCATGCTCTATCTTATTTATATCATTGCAGACTGCTTGAGTATGATTAGGGCCTACATGGCGCACATCGGAAAGGGGGTGCACACCTTTTCTGGTACTGGGTCATGATAGGGTTTTCAATATTGACTACACCCTAAGGGAATGGATGCATTCCTGGTGTTTCAATACTTGGTAGTGAATGATATGGAATATGGTTAAGAATTGAACAACCATACTGATGAGCTTGCTTATCCTTCTTGTGTTGTCATCCTACATAGATGCAGATTGATACTGCACATTAAAGGGAAAAGTGAAGAAGGGTACGCAAGGAGACTATATGGGAATTGGCAACCTTTCTATGCTCACATGAAATATTACCAGATGGGATGGACAGGCCCGAAGAGCTATGTAATAAGAGAAGGTATCATCCTTGTGTGAGTGTTAACACCTAAAAAGTGCTCACTAGCTCATTCCCTTATTCACATGACCCATTTGTCCACTTTTCCACCATCCGAGCCTCTGAAACCAACAAAAGGTCACCAAAAGACCTTAGTACACCCCTTTTTCTATCAAAAAAGATTATTTTTCCTGAAAAGCATAAAAAACCCTCAAAAAGGGTCCAAATTCCCAAAAATATTAAAAAGGGAATTAAAATATTAATTTTATTCAAAAAAGGAAAAAGGAGGGAAAAGTACCTAAACCATGTTGGTCAATACCATTTGGTTTCCACAAAATCACAAATGGTATTCCCCACCACCAAAACCTATAAAAAGGTGGTAGGGGCTCCTCATTTCCCATCCATCCATTATCTCATCCTTATGCTGCTGAAATCTCTCTTGAGCATTTTAGCCATTGCAAACCACATTGGAGAAGAGACCATTGGAGATTGGAGTTGCTCATCCTTGGAGCCATTCAACCTCACCATTAGAGGTATTGATTCCGCAAGCACTTGCTTGCCCCATTCTTTCAATACAAATTTATTATTCTACATTTTCTTGTTCTTGATTTTAAATTATTTTTGTTATTTGCTTAATATCTTTGCATAGATCCATGAATAGTCTTGTTTAATTAGTTTATTGTTATTTATTTCCATTGAAACTGCTGCTACTAGTTAGCAGGTGCCCATAGCACTAAGCCTGGTTGCAAAACCGGGCCAACAGTTTTTGGCGACTCCGCTTTGGTTTGAACAATAGATCTCTAGTTTGGCCTTTAATCTTAGTTTTTTATTAGTTTTTAACCTTTAGATCCATAGATCTGCCATCTTAGACAGCAGATCCATTGCTGCTCTGAGTTTTGGCCCCATTAACAGCCCGAAATTCTTGATTTTTGGGTTCGTTTTTCGGTTTCCGTGCACGGCTTTCGCCTCGCGGTTTTTAGCTTGACAGTCGCGCGGTCCATCGCGGCTTTCGGCCCTTTTTCCGCGCGGTCCATCACGGCTTTCAGCCTTTTTCCCGCGCGGTCCATCGCGACCTTTGGCCTTTTTCCCGCGCGGTTCACCGCGGCTTTGCTGCCGATTTCCGCGCTGCACATCGCGGCATCGCGGTCATTTACCGCGCTGCACATCGCGACTGCGAGGCCCTTTTCCGCGTGGTTCACCGCGACTTCGCGGCCTTTTTACGCGCTACACATCGCGGCTTCGCGGACTTTTTCCGCGCTACACATCGCGACTGTGTGCCCAAATCCCGCGCGGTCCATCGCGACTGTGCGACAGAAACCCGCGCGGTCCATCGCAGATTTTCTGTCAAAACCCGCGCGGCTGAATTTTTCATTCGGCCATCCCGATTTTGAAAAAAATTGTTACTGTACTTTCTTCCCATAGCACATTTTTTACAGTATTAAATTTTGCATATTTTACAGCTTTGAAAAAAATTTTACTATTTAAAAAGCATATCTAGAAGTCTTGTTAAAAATTTTCAAGAAAGTGAAAGAAAGACTCATTTTGCATTTTTATCTAGATTAAAAAAATTTCCTGTTTACTTCTTTAAAATCTTGCCCTCAGCAATTTACTTGAAAAAAGAAATCCATTTATTTCTTTTAAAGAAGTCTATTATTTGCTTTCAGAAATCAAAAGATCCATTATTTTTTGAGTTGATATTTGCAAAGCAATTTAATTCCCATTTATTTGAAAAAGTCATTTGCTTTTTTATTTTTTCAAAGCTCCTTTGTTTTGTGAAAATTTCCTATAAAACATTTACATTTTTCAAGTTCAATTTACAACATCTCACGTGCACTCACACGATCACTTAATTGAACTAAGCGTTAAAACGTACCCTAATTTGAACACACTTTTAACCCCACTTGGGGAACACTAAAAGAACTTTTGTAGCTAGGTAGTATTGGGGGGATAGGTGTTCCAATAACACCCCTCGGTTATTACATCTGAGACATAGAAGTTGTCCAATTAGGGAGCTAAAATCTCTTAGTACTTTTTGGCGCGGTCACAACCGGTTTGTGGGAAGGCCTCTCCCTTAGGAGGGTTGAAGTCGCGAGGATGGTTCCGGAAGCCTGAGTGGAATACCGAAATCCATTCAGTAACCGAAGGGCTACCATTCGCAGTTCTCGGGATATCCCTGTATTGAGATATTGCGATCAAATGACCAAACGGCAGATTTACCTTTTCTCGACGCGTCATGAACGGAGTATCCTAGTAGCCTGTCTTTAGGATTGATTACCCGGTGTCCCTCCCGGTAGGGGGATATCTAGCCGTTGTCTCAACATTCATATTGTCTGACTTGGATTTCATCACCTTGCAGAGGATATCGTCTATTTGAGTCACAATACTTTTAGATTAGGTGTTTGCATGATTCAACCCACCCTTGGTCTAGTTACACCTATTTTATATAGAAGCCGTTTGCATGTTGGTACTCTGACCATTTGTTGCATTCCTCCACTTATTGTAGCACAGCTGCTAGAATAAGTCCCTTTTTTTTTTAGGATTGATTTTTGGCCTGAGAGCCTTCTTTTTTCACTCCCCTTCTTGCACCCTTGGTTGCATTAGGGTTTGAGTCTTTTTTAGATATATCACCACCTCATACTTAAACAAATTTTTTTACACAACACCTTAATTCTCACCATTGAGAATTTTAGACGCTCTCGTCGTCTACAGGGCGAACTCACAGAGTTTAGTCCACTTGGATCTCCATGTCACGGACGCAGAGCCTTATCCCTTGATTCGACACATCGTCAATCAACTACACAGTCATCCGATTCTGACACACCTCACTTCACTTTTGATTTGGAGGTAGAATCCGAAAAACCCACAGAGTTACCACCAACCACCATTATGGATGGAACACCATTTGATCCATTGTTTACAAGCACCATAGGTGAGACATCCACAGACCCTTCTGCGGTGGTGCCATCCATGGCAACAACCACCCCCCTGGGTATGCCCAACATGGGTAACACTCCACATTTAGGAATGCCCAACACAGGGCCACCACCTGTCATAAGTATACCCAACATAGGGGTCACACCCCCTCTGGTTTCCACAAACCCTATCCCAGGAATCCCCACTGCTATTCCTAACCCAAGTGTAACCCATGTTGCACTTGGAGGCGCTGGCCCATACCATACTACACCTATTGGAGGGCACATACCCTCCATACCTAGCATACCTTTAGGCGCTACTGGACCCCTACACCATACCACAATGGCTAGGCATGTCCCAGTTCCAGTTACCACATCTGCTAGCTTACCATACATGGCGAGTCTGAACCTGCCAGACTTAGCTAGGCTAACAAATGACCCCATCAGACATGATCCTGCGTGGCCTCATATTCCCACCAAACTTCCCTCTGACATCCCTAAGTTTGAAGGTAAGGCAGGGGAAGACCCCCAGAACCATATCATGTCCTTCCATTTATGGTGTTCCTCCAACTCCATAGTGGACGACTCAATCCGCCTCCGGATTTTACAACGCACCTTCACTGGCTCTGCAGCCAAGTGGTATATCGAGCAACCTCATGGGACGCATGCCACCTTTACCTCCCTTGCCTCGACCTTCCTGCAGTTTTTTCAGTTACCTGTCCGCTATGATGCGGGCATTGAGATCCTACTATCTTGCAGACAAACCACGGCCACCCACATCACTGACCACATTCATGAGTGGCGTCGACGCCGAAGCCTCTGTAAAATTAAGTTAGACGACCGTATCTTTTTAGATTGGTTTCTAAAATCCCTCCTCCCTCTTATTGCGAAGGATGTGGCATCTGAAAGACCCCAGTCTGAAGAAGAGGCCATCCTCAAAGCCCAACAGTTTGATCTCATCTACGCCCAGTCGGGTTATCTATACACGATCATACCTGACGCCCCACGAGGTGACTCTTCACCTGGCGACGCACCGGGGGCATCACATGCCGCTGATGGCATCATTGGCCAAATCACCCCGCAACCTAAACCTTTCAGCATGGTGAGCACCATGCTTTCCCCAGACCTCTCTAGGGCTACATCCAGTTCTGGAGCAATAACTTCTTATGCTCCAACAAACCAGACCCATCACATTCATGGACCCTCTTGTCCACAACATTGTTATGGGAAAGCGCCATCAGCGTATGTACCTCCTACATACTATGCTCAACCTACTACACAGAACCCCATTCAGTTCTCACCACAATCGTTGCAGTACCCACAGCAAACTGCACCAGCTAATCCACCACATCCAATAGCTCAGGGGTACCAACAACCCCAACAAGCAGCTGGACCACCTCCAGCTCCACCTGCATACTACCCACCGCAACCTGCTCCCGCACCTGCGGCTCCCCAGAATCCCCCCAATGCTCAAGGGCATGTGTACGCACAACAACATCAGCCCCAATACCAAAATAACCAACGCAACCAGGGTGGGCAACCAAACCACGGAAGAGGACGTAACCGTGGAAACAACCAAAACCATAACCAAGCTCCACAACCTGCCCATCCTCTGCAAAACAATAACGCAGCGCCTGCTCATCAGAATCCTGATCGGCCACCTAAGCAAGCCAAAAATGCTAATTTACGAACAAACCATCCTTGTTCTATTTGCGGTGTTTATGGCCACTATACCCACGCTTGCCCACATCTGGAGCGAGCTCGACAACTATGGACAGATGACGCCCATCGTCAAGGGCAAGCGGCTCCTCAGCCTCCACCCAACCCTCCACCACCTCAACATCAACCCTTGGTGCTGCAAAACCCCTTTCCAAACCAGGTTGTAGTGAACACTCAGCCGTTAGCCCCCCCTCAGGGCAACGTGCCACCACAGCAGATCACTTATGCAGCCCCTGATCAACCCATGTTCGATTCAGGTACTCACCATTTGTTGATGATGTCGACTACCGCTGCCAACCTCCAAACCCGTCGGAACCAATATGGCTCTACCTCTGAAGCCCCTCCCGCTGACAAAAACACTAACGTTAATCCCATAGATCAAATGTTACGTATACCTCCGGCTTCACTTGATGGCGCTTCCAAAGCACCTCGCTTCCCACTTCGTCGCATCAATAGTAATCCTAATGCTCGCGCTGCGTCGAATTACAACATTGTCAACGACTTAGCCCAGTCTCCTGCAGCCATGTCTGCTTTAGAAGTTTTGAAAAACTGTCCTTCGCAGCGCAAAACTTTGCTCTCTTCCATTGGTGCCATTGACCCCAATGATTCACAGTTGATCGCATTCGATTCAGACCAGTCTGAACCCCGCCTGCCTTCCTCTTTAGCATTCCAAGTTTCCGTTTCTGTTCGGAATCTTGTCATCCATCGGTGCATTATCGATGAAGGGGCCTCCACATGCGTCATGTCCACATTCGTTTGGTAGAATTTGGGATCCCCTACTCTCCAGCAGTCCACCACTGCATTACAAGCTTATGACGGCCGTTCGGCTCAACCCCAAGGTCTTTTAGCCAATGTCCCTGTCCAGCTGGCGGGTAAAACCGTGCTCATTGACATTGAGGTCATCAATGCCCAACTAGACTATAACCTTTTACTTGGTCGCAGCTACATGTACGCCATGCGGGCTGTTGCCTCATCTGTATTTCGCACCATGCAGTTCCCCCATGAGGGATGCGTGGTCAAGGTCGACCAGCTCACCTATTACGATCCCAAGGCCCCCGCCACACTTGAAAATGTTCTCCCCATGGTTGAACAACCTGTTTGTGGTGCGACTACCTCATTCATTTCCTCAATAGGACCTGGACTTTACTCCGAGGTGCCGATGACCTCTACTTTCCAGGCCATTCCACCACTGTCACCGGAGACCCACGTCGCGAACCTCTGTACTCTTTCACAGAATACACAACCACCCGATAATCAACCACCTTTGTTCCCTAAACCACCATTGGTCCCTAGTCACATCGGTGTTACACCCATCGACACAATCCCCTTTCTATTCCCTCCTTCGGGCGTAGTAAGCGCTCCGGTTATGGCTACCCTTAGTCTCCCCGGGTTAACATTGGGATTACCTATGTGGTATATTTCGCCTCCCGTTCCACCGCCGACACCAAATGTCATCCTGCAACCGGTGCAACCCATTGTTACTTCTACCCAACCACCTCCCGGTATCACTACTCCTTCGTCATCAACGAATCCCCCTCCACTCATTAGGCCCACTGGGGTCAGAGGCCCACAACCATACACTGCGGTACCCCCACCCAAGGCAGTTAAACCTCCCCCCGTATTCCATGCTCCTCCAAAATGCTCGCTGTGTGATGAGTTAGGCCATCCAACCCATCAGTGTCCACAGTTACCTGCATTACAAGAACACATGCAAATGTTGGACGACGACCCCAACATCCCGGTGGTCAAACTAGATCCAAACCCTATGCCTCGTGATAAATCACTGCGTACCAACCACCCATGTGCGATATGCGGTATTTACGGCCACTACTCCCACAACTGTCCTGACATCCCAGACTACAGAGCAGCTCTCTACGAGATGAACAATTTGGACCTAGAGACGGCACCCCCTACTATCGAGGAGATCTACCCTCCCGCATCATCCTCATCCGGAGAGATTAACACCATCTACATGATCTCTTCGACTACCACTACCTCATCACTCGATTTGACCACTCAAAGCTCCCGTAATGATGAAGAGGTTCCCGAGACTCCTACTACCTTTGATTATCCCAGGGAAGACATGCACCATCGTCCATACCTCCTCCCGGAAGAGACTTCATCCACCACCGCTACCCAATCCGCGGTTGAGTCCAAGGTTTTCCTTCCAACTAAGATCGACTGGTTAACGGATCCCATGGCCGATATTTCTCCCGTCATCCACATTGACATCTCTGACCCACTTGGTGCCCTTCATACCATCACATTAGGAACCTCCCACAGTGAGCATGAGATCGGAGAATACCAACAACTGTTCCAAGAATTCACTGATGTCTTTACTTGGTCAGATACCGAAATGCCTGGCCTTGACCCTGCCATTTATACGATCTCCACTGGATACCCCTCTGTCCGCTCGGCCCCTTCCATTGATCCCTTTAACACACAGGTTCAACCCTTTCAAATCGACCAGGAAACCACATGTCCACAACATGGGGGCAGGCCCAAAATCTTGCCTACTCATCATCATCGTGATCCTCGTCGGAGATACTGGGGGCATCCACCCCACAAAGGGAATCCCCCATCATCATATCATCACTTCAGTATGCCACCACGACCCACAGCCTCATGGTATAACACCCCGCCAGCAGTTGCTCAATGCCCTATTGATCTCTCTCTGAGACAACATCTGCACCACATTGACACCTCTAAGTTAGGGGGCATAATAGATTACCTCGACCCCGGGATAGGGGGCATGATCAATCAATTTGAACCTTCCCCATCATCTCTATCTCAACACCTCAATGAGCCCATCGTTCAAACCAACACATATGTGATCCACAATCACAAACCCCATGCACATAGCATGGGGGCAGGTCATTAACCCTGCTCACTTTTTCATATTCGTGATCTCAACCATTTTTGAGGTCATGTGTCACTTGTATATTTCAGTTGATTTGATACACCTAGTATTTTTCCCCCACGGGTCATCATTTCTCCCCACCACTGCATCCTTCGCTTGGTGGGATCACATTTATTTGTAGCCATTTTTTAACCTAGTTCTTTCCTTTAACCATTCCGGAGTCCTTATGACCTCCGTTTTTCGCACCATTTGCACTGCTGGATTCAGTTTTCCGTGCTCGTGATGATGCTTGAGATCATTTCTCGCTCTCACCTTTAGATTTTTTGGGCATTTTTTTCCATGCCCCCCTCGTCGCCTCGGTTTGCGTGCCACATCGGCCGTTCTCTGTTTTCGACAATCCTTATGTCACCGGATCCAGTTTTTTGCACTGATGACGATGCTTGAGACCTTTTCTCGCCCTCATCAATCCATTTTTGTTCAGTATAAGTTTATCCCTTTTTCGGGCCGAGCAACCCCTTTTACGAAAAAGGCACTTAGGGAGTTTCTGTTAAGCTCTTTTCTGACTCCTAAAACAATGAAAAGATCACCGAGCAATCTTGCTTCCTTTCATGCTCGCTAAACGTATCTGAAAGGGCGTCTACCTGGTATAAGTTTACCCCTTTTCCGGACCTTGTAGACTAATTACGAAAAAGGTATACTCTAGTCACATCGGCTAGAAGAGTTCTCCATCCGCATCATTTTATGCTTTTTCGGGCCTTGGAGACTAAACTTACGAAAAAGAAACACCAACAGAGTCCACTTACCATTTTCAGACTCTCTAAACATGAAAGCAACCATGAGCATGCGCCGTCCTGGGCTCACAAAATCCACAGGACCGTACCATTTCAGAGCACACTTTTATCCCTTCTTGGAGCTCATTAAAACTACGAAGAAGGAATCAATGGTGCCTCTTGGCGCCACGACAGATCATATCTACTCATTTAGGCAGCTTCCCCATTTCGGTCGCCTTTGTTCAGAGTATTCTGCAGTATGTCACCTTGATAATTCCTCGACGACACCTCTCAGCTCGTCCTCCCCCCCCAGAGTCAATATATACCAATCAGTCAAAGCAATGATCCCCACACCTACAAGTCAGTTCCCTACGCTGCCAGGTCAACCATGTCATCATGCTCTGAACAAAGGAAGTTTGAGTCTACCCATTTTTTGACCCAGTTATTTCCCATCCCCACAAGTATGTCAGCCCTACCATCAGTACTACATCACTTCAGTTCTACACCTCGTGCTCCTATCAAGGAAACATCATTGCCTTGTTAGTTGCTGGTCTCCCTCTGTCGACGACAACCACATTTATTCCAGAGGATAGACCTAGAGGTCCCTGTGTCTTGGACTCATCACCATTTATGATGAGTGCCTACGAATCATTTCGAGAGGAATCTTCAGTGCCTCTCCAAATGGTTGTTTCTCACATGCTCGACTTCAACACCTAGATCGCATCGTTGAGACTCGCACAGGGTATTCGTCCGTTTCACTTATTAGTCGAAGACCCCGGATACCTACTGACTCCTCCACATTTGAGAGTCTTCCTATGGATAACACCAGTTACACTTTTTCTATAGATATCTGGGTTGCGCATGGCGACAGTATTCAGATGTACCCCAGTTTGATACTCCCTCGAGTATACAAATACAAATACTTCCCAGAGATGGCTCACAATCATTGAGTCCATACAGATGTTGAACACATTCAGTTTCAGCAGTTCAACAGTTATTCCAGTGTATCAGTTATTGAGATCAGCCATGATCATGAGTATATCCTACAATAATGTCCCCTCTGGACCATTATGATGTACCAGTATATTTCTTTACGTATTAGATCCCCCTTCTTGGGACTAATTGTTATGTATATGTCTTGATACGAGCATGGGAATGCCCGCCTCGTCCATTATCAGAGATTATACCTCATTCATATTGAGGCCATGTAATATTTTTTGTTTCTTGCAGCTTCCAAGGGCCGTGGCTCCAGTCTCCAATCGGTCTCTTCTCCTTCCCAAACCCCTGAAAAAAGACAAAAGAACTATGATGTCTATCGGCCATACGATGAGCTCCTGCCCTCACACATCAGGGGGCAATCTGTTAACACCTAAAAAGTGCTCACTAGCTCATTCCCTTATTCACATGACCCATTTGTCCACTTTTCCACCATCCGAGCCTCTGAAACCAACAAAAGGTCACCAAAAGACCTTAGTACACCCCTTTTTCCATCAAAAAAGATTATTTTTCCTGAAAAGCATAAAAAACCCTCAAAAAGGGTCCAAATTCCCAAAAATATTAAAAAGGGAATTAAAATATTAATTTTATTCAAAAAAGGAAAAAGGAGGGAAAAGTACCTAAACCATGTTGGTCAATACCATTTGGTTTCCACAAAACCACAAATGGTATTCCCCACCACCAAAACCTATAAAAAGGTGGTAGGGGCTCCTCATTTCCCATCCATCCATTATCTCATCCTTATGCTGCTGAAATCTCTCTTGAGCATTTTAGCCATTGCAAACCACATTGGAGAAGAGACCATTGGAGATTGGAGTTGCTCATCCTTGGAGCCATTCAACCTCACCATTAGAGGTATTGATTCCGCAAGCACTTGCTTGCCCCATTCTTTCAATACAAATTTATTATTCTACATTTTCTTGTTCTTGATTTTAAATTATTTTTGTTATTTGCTTAATATCTTTGCATAGATCCATGAATAGTCTTGTTTAATTAGTTTATTGTTATTTATTTCCATTGAAACTGCTGCTACTAGTTAGCAGGTGCCCATAGCACTAAGCCTGGTTGCAAAACCGGGCCAACAGTGAGTAGGGGTCATGTTAACCTGCAGTCAAGAAAGTCACCTATAAATTTCCTAAAAGGAACCACCGATTTGCACAAGAGAAGGAGTGGCGTCCTTTGTATAAACCAAGAGTTGATGTGTGTGAAGGGTTACAGTGCAAGAGGTGTGGTGACATTGGTAAAGGCATGAAATCTCTGTTGGGTTGGCAGTGGGAGGGCGGGCACCGAGGACTGAATGAAAACCCTGAGATGCCTATTGGGTTAGCAGTGGGAGGGCGGGCACCGAGGACTGACTGAAAACCCTGAAATCTCTATTGGGACAGCAGTGGGAGGGCGGGCGCCGAGGACTGACTGAAAACCCTGAGATACCTATGGCTCCATAGTAGAGCCTTGACCTATATTGGTCAGGTGGCGCAGTTTCCTTCCATTGGTCGATGACCCAGATGAATGTGCTAGCTCGGCACTGGAGAGGGCCAACCAGGTATGGGACTGGTTGGGCACCACCAAATGCTTGGTAAATCCAGTTGATGGGGAGGTGTACTGGTTAAGCATTAACTATATCCAAGTCCATAGGTGATCCCAAGGCTTGCAAAGCGAAGCAAGATCCTGTGGACCAGAGGGGAAACGCACAATACAGATAAGTATTCATTTTCATTTATGTCTTGTTTGGAATAATGAAGATTACAGGTATAAATCTTTTAATAGCCAAGCTGATACACTATTGTTTCTTTGTTGGAAACCTTGGTCGTTGCAGGAAGGCAAGACCCTGAAAGACTATAAATTGCTGGTAAATCCAAAGAGTAAATGAGTGGGCGATATAAATTGCTGGTAAATCTAGAGAGTAAATGAGTGGGCGATATAAATTATTAATAAATCCAGGGAGTAGCTGGTTGAACGCTATAAAGTTCTTGATAAGTCTAGAGAGTGACTAGTTGGGCATTAATTACTTGATATGGTAAAGCAGCGTGTACGCTGGCCCAACACCCCTTAAACAATTGATAAAACTAGTTGGAGCACTGGCCTAGCATATTGCTAAAGGAAATGATTGATAAACCCAGTCGGTGTACTGGCCTGGAATTGCCTATTCGAATGATTGTGGGGTAGCCTACGTGCTGGCCCAACATTCGTTACTGTGTTCACGGGAAATCCAAAGCTCGTAAAGCAAAGAAGGATCTCGTGGAATCAAGTAAAGACATCCAATACAGATAAGTATTCAATTACCTTGTAGCTTCTTGCTTATGAAATACGTGTGTATATGATTTGGTTATGATTTCCTAAACTCCTGTTTAAGGATAAACCCTATAAAAATGAACTAAACATGTTAATTGAATCAATGTTTGAGTGTAGGTATCGCTGGAAGCAAGGACTATGAAGGCATCCTAAAGATGCACGTGGACATGTGACCGTCCTAAAGAGCTCAGTATGAGCAGTAATGAAAAATGGTGCTAGTAGATATAAGTGGATCCTAGCAACCCAAGGTTCTGTAGGCAATAATGGGAAGGGTGCCCTAGCTGAAAATCCATATGCAGACCTTAGACACTAAGTGTCATAGCCAAGAAAGAAAAGTCAAAGCATTCACATTGAAGTGAAAGAGACTAAGGAGCATGAAACCACAGCGATGGTGTAGCTCCATAATAGAACAAGACTAAGAGGGAGAAACCCCTACTCTTCTCTTTCCTTTTGATTGATGCATTTATAAAACAAAAGATTGTTGAGTGCATATCATGGCTGTAAATAGATTGTGTTTAATTGCTTGAGATGAATTGTGAATGCTGAAATAGTAAATATCCTATGACAGGATGAACATGACATGTGTATGTTGGGAAAGCATGAAAGTATGGAAGTCCCATGAATAAAGCATGGACATTCCATGTCAATTGGAAAAATAATTGACTAATATTAATGTTTATATTATACTTGTCCTAACAAAGAATTCCCATGATGAATTTCACAGGTAAGAAAGTGAAACAATTGGTTGCAGACGGCACAAGAAAGTGTTGCTAGTAAGCAAAGTGTGTTCAGTTGTTCCCATCGACCATGGCAGCAGACCGAGGGTTATTAGAGTTGGCTGAAAGTCTTCTTCAAACAATTGCCAGGACCCAAGAAAATCTTGGGGAGATGCTCAAGCTACAGAGGCAACAGAATGAGATAAACCATGAGGCTTTGCAGGACTCTATTCGTCTGCAAAAAGAGGTAAAAAGCATTCTGGGAGCAATCAGCAAGGGAAAGGAAAGTGGGTCCATGAAGAAGCATTCATCCAATCGTTCGATTAAGAAACGTCCCAGGTGGGAGGACTCAAAGGAAATGGACCGGGAAAAGGTAAATCCGCCAATGAAATGTTGAAGATGTGGAGGAAATCATTGCCTCCGTGACTACCCAACAAGAGAATATCAAGGGGGTAGCAACCGTAAATTCCCTAGGTTCATGGACCAGTTGGAAGGAAAAGAAAAGGAAGGAATTGTTTTGGAACGATGTCCTCATGCAGAGCTAGAAGGTCCCAGCCAACAAGAGCAGGTTGTAAAGACCAAAGGACTTAGTCCTGAAAAACCCAAGTAGAGGGTGAAATGCAGGACAAACCTACCACATTTTGTGAATTTTGGACATATGTAAAGTGGGTATTTATTTCCGAAGTGTTGGAACACCGAGGACGGTGTTGTTCCAAGGGGAGGGGAATGTAATGTCCCCAGCTTGACCCTATTGCATTAATATTGTAAATGATGTAAATATTGTTATTTAGTCATGGTGAGGAGCTCAAGGTCAAGGCCCCGCCATTGATTTATCGTTTTATGTATCGGCAATTAGAATAGATGCATATGGTTTTTGTGCTAGCTGTGCACAATGTAAAATCGGACATCATGTAAATATGCAATTTTAATGAAGAACCCACAACCAGCTATGCAATGCAACGAAGAGATGGGGGCATGATCTTTACAAGGAATAGGGAGGGAAAATAACAAACCCTTGAACCATGGTTTTAATCCATTTCATTGAAAAACCCATGAACTCTCAACTACCCATTTGGTCTCATGCACCCAATCATTTAAATTCTTCCAAGAATTGGTTGAGACAATTAATGCCTTGGGATGGGAGAGGTATGGCTGTCAATTTTCGTGTATGGGTAAGACAGCAACCTGGGAAATCGAGTTTTGGTTTGCTGAGCAAGAAAACCCCCACGAAATTGGTCCCAAAGCCATTCTTCACCCATGGCATTCATCCTCTCACGCAATCTGAGCTTGTTGGGGTTTCATCCTTCACGTTTTTTACCATTTCCTGCATTTTTCCATGCTTGCAAACTCTTTTTTGGTTAGCACAGTGGCTAGGAGAAGAGAACCACGATTTTTGGGGGTTATAGAGGTCGTTTCTTCCCATGAATTGCCCATGGACGTTTTTCTCAAAACGATTATGCTCCTGGGGTTGTTTTCCCTTTCACCAAATTTCGTTTTGGGCTTCCCCACATTTTTCTGAGCTGGTAGAAACCCCAACTTTGGTTTGAACCTGTGAGTAGGAGATTTTGGAGTGGAAGAGGACATATTTGGCTTGATGAGCCCAATGAAGTATCCATAGCTCAATGGGTGAGCCACTAGCTTAGTAATTCATCTCTACCCATCTCTTAACAGCCTGAGAAACCCAATTGCTGATTGGCTTGGTTGATTCTGGTGTATCTTTGGATATGTGAGAGCCTGCTTTCCCCTTTTCCTTGTGGAGATCATGCCCAGCTCGGGGGTGGTAGTGGTGCTGAGAGATTGAGGAGCACACTGGCCTATGGTTGGGTGGAACGTTGCAGAAGCGTAGCTGGTTGCTCAAGGACTACTTGGTTTAAAGATAAGTATTCTCATTTGTTATTTCTGTAATGTCTACACTTAATGGCTATCATGAAAATGTTGGATGTGTGTTAATTCTGCACGTGATTTACTTCCCTTGTGTTTTTAAAAAAATCTTTATGCATCTTCATATCTCCATTATATTATGTGAATGCTTATGAAATAAGTTTATGGGGCTGGATGCCTGGTTTTAGCCTCACGATCCTCTCCATTGCACTGGTATGATGGGTGGGGACGTGACACCATCTCTCCCCCTCTTTATGTCTACCCTAAGCGCAATCTCTCTCTCCCCCTCTTTATGTCTACCCTAAGCGCAATCTCTCTCTCCCTCTCTCTTACCTACTCCTAACACTAACCATCCCACAACTACCTCCCTCCCTCCATCCCTTCCTCTCTCACTCTCTCTCCTAACTACCCACTTTTACACTATACATCCCTTCTCTCTAACTTACCTAATCATTCCCAAACAACTAAATATCCTAATCTCTAACTCTTTCTCTTTCTCAACACACCTCCCCCCTAACCCTAATCACCAATATCTCATATCCCTCTCTCTATCCCCCCCTCTCCCTCTCTCTCAACCCTCTACACCTCCACCTACCCATAACACACAACCCTCTCTCTCTCTCCCTACTCCCTATAACCATTGAATCTCTCTATCTCAAACAAACTCACCCCACTTCTCCCACCACTACAATTAATCCCTCTACTCCCTCTCTCAATCTCTCTCTCCCTACTCCCTATAACCATTGAATCTCTCTATCTCAAACAAACTCACCCCACTTCTCCCACCACTACAATTAATCCCTCTACTCCCTCTCTCAATCTCTCTCTATCTATCTCCCCTCCTTTTCGTAACAGTTATTAATACCATCTATAATTCCATCTCTTCCCTACTCCTCCACCTACCCCTAACGCCCATCCCCCTCCTCCACTCCTCAAATGTTTATGTATATGTAACTTAGGAATGTATTTCATATATATGTATATTGTATTCCTATAGAGATGGTATTATTCCTCTATACGGAAGTGTCGTTATTTATATTGTAAGTGTCGTAACTTATACTTGATGGGTTATTAGACCACCTTGTTTGGGGTCGGCCCTGTATAAGTCATGTGGGTCAAAGGGTTATTAGACCACCCTATTGGGGGTCAGCCATGTGGGTCGAAGGGTTATTAGACCACCCTATTGGGGGTCGGCCCAGTCAGCATTATGTTATGTGGTTAAGTTCGAGCCTACATGAGTTAGGTAAAAAGGCAAGTCAAGTCAAGTCAAGTATAAATAGAGTGCGGGAGGCACTCTATTTGCTCACTCACTTCTCACACATGCACTCAGGGAGGAGTGGCGCACTTATGGAGGAGGAGGATCTACTGCTAGGTTATGGCTATCTCTCTTGGTTGGTTGTATCATTGCTCTATCTATCTCCGAGGAAGTTATTGGGGTTTTTCACCTTTATGGTTTTCCCCAAGTAAATATTTGTGTCTCTTGTGTGCTTGCATTATTGTCTCCATGATTGATATGCTGTAGATATGCTATACATGTTGTTCTCTCAGTTAAGATCCTAGATCAGATTGAATTAAATTCAGAAAATTTAACATGGTATCAAAGCTAGCCTGAAAGAATGCATGATATGGCATGTATGACACTTGTTGCACTTACGATGCTAGGGCTTGATATAGCAAAAACTAGTCATCGTAGAACTTTCGCTATAAATCCGTTTTGGCAAATTTTTCGGGTCTGAAATTGTTATAGGACGAATATTAAATCTCCAGGTACCTTGTGTCCAAAGGAAAACCTCTAATTCGTTGTACTTTGTGATTTATGATCTGTGCAATATAGGGTTTCTGCCTCTTCCAGATTTGAGTCAAAATCAGGTGACCTTGGGAAAAAGGTCATAACTTGGGATAGGAAGCTCCAAATGAAATTTCGTAAAAAGTGACAGGTAGTAAACAGATTTTAATATCTCAAAAAACTTTTTCAGAGGCCGAAGGTGAACCAGTGACACGTGGCACGCCGTACAAGTTCGCTCTCCTGTATTATCCCATAAACAGGTCACGTTGCGACACTTCGCATAACTCTCTCTCAGAGAATCCAATTGAGGTCAGACCTGTCAGGATGGAAAGAAAACAGGCCGAGATATCTTAGGAAATATTTTCAGAGGCCGAAGTTGAAACAGTGACACGTGGCATGCCGTACAAGTTCGCTCTCCTGTATTATCCCAAAACAGGTCACGTTGCGACATTTGGCATAACTCTCTCTCAGAAAATCCAATTGAGGTCAGACCTATCAGGATGGAAAGCTAACAGGTCAGGCTATCTCAAAAAACTTTTTCAGACCCTGTGGATCAAAAATTTAGGAGTTACACCAGAAACAATCAGGTACATATTTTTGTCAAAACAGAATTATTTTTTGGTACCTTCATTCATGGCTTCCGGAATTTAGGGCTTTCGAGAAAGTTGGAATTTTTGTAATCGGAGACCACGGCTGGATGCTACTCATCAAAATAGAAATTTATATACCAAGATCAGAATTTTTGGTTGGGAAGAAGGCCGGGCTTGATCAAACCCTAGTTTGGGACTTTGATCAGAAAAGTGGAAAATTAGGGCTTCTGTAAAAATGGGAATTTTTGAAATCTGTGACCACGGCTGGAAGCTCCTCAGAAAAATAGAAGCTTGGAGCTTTGGTTCAAAAAATTTGATTGGGAAGAAGAGTGGGCTTCATCAAACCCCAGTTTAGGGTCAGGTCCAGTGAATCCGGAAGTTTCAAAGGCAAAATTGAGGAGTGAAACTTTGCAGTTTTCAAATTCTGAATATACCAGCTTGATCAGCTCATCAAGGCACATATTTCTATCCTATCAGAAGTTTGAAATTCAAAAGTTTGAATTTTTTGGGTTTCTCTGACAAACCCATATCCAGATCAAGGTCCAGTTCTCGCAAATCAAGTGGATAGGGTTAATCCTAGAAGAAGATGGATTGGTCACCTGCATAAGTGAAGGAGTTCCTGTTTCAGAGGGAGATGAGGCTAAGGCTTTACATAAGGAGATTACAAGCGATATCGACAGGTATGACTCATCGAGGTATGTTTTGAGATTTGTTCATGATTAAGTTTATGGTATGTTTGTCTTCATGTTATTACGGTTAGTACAATCTTGATTTTAGATTTGTCGTATCACCTTAACAAAATTATGAATATTCATTGGTTAGGGTGTTGACCCTTATGATTATACTAATGCATTATGGTGTTGTATGAGGTTTGTGTTGTCTACTAACATGAAAGGTACACCAAGAAAGACAAATCATGTTCCAGTTCAAGAACATATGATCATGATGACATGAGGATAAAGACTCATCCATTGTCATGGATCTCATAGAAGATCCATTTACGAGGTATGTATAACTTGGTTTTATAATGGATAACCTATGAGATATACAGGTTACTAGCACAAGTCATTGAAGAAGAACAAGAAGACATCATGTGAGTATGTTAGACATAACTAACTAGCATGCTAATCCAGGTATGTTTTTCCTATATCAAGATAGAATCCTACCTTGGGTTAGGATCTTATACTGTTGTTGATAATGATTATTCATGAAGTCATAGGTTTGAATAATCATGGTTGTATGCATATTATGTTTCTTACCATAATTGATGATATGACTAACCAAAAGAATCATGAAGGTATAGGTTCGAATAATCACAGGTTTTATGCATATTATATCTCTTATCTTGATTGATGATTCAACTAAAGAGTCATAGGTTTGAGTAATTATAGGTTTAGACATGTTATGCTTCTTATGATTTGACTAACCATAAGAATCCTACATAAACCTTGAATGCTAATGCTTATTATTTTCTGTTTGAAATGATCATGACTATACATGCTTGATATTATTGTGTTTTAATAGTATACTAATGAATGAATCATTTTATATGAGATCACAAGGATAACACAATCATGATACTAATAAGCATGCATAGGAACCAAGGATTAATATGAGTTCAAGAACAGGTAATCCAGGAAGCAAAGATCAAGAGGGAGTACACTCCAGTTGTTCCGGCAAGAAATCAAAGGAACACACTTCAGTAGTTTCTGCAAGGATGCAGATATTCAGAGGGAGTTGACCATCTTTCCTCAACAGAAAGGTGTAGAAGAAGCTACTTCAGATTAGGACTCCAGCAGCTCCTGCAAGGAAGCGAAGACTCAGAGGGAGTCCACCCAATGAACAAACAAAGATAAGTATTTTTAATTATCATTTCATGCATATTTGTTTGTTTAAATAAAATTGTTCAAATTATGTATATACTCATGTTCCTAGACTTAGGATATGTATTGTGCATATTAGAATAGTCACATTGATGAACAGTATACTACTAATATACCTGGGTAAGTGGCCTATGGCACTGTACAGCATTCCATTGCTACTTATCTAGAATGAAACCTCTTTGCTGACATGTTGGGAGTTGTGCACACTCTTAACAATGTTCTGGTAGAGATTGGAAGGCATCTAGAAAGTTACAGAATATGGATAAATGTTGTATTGAAGCATTGGCTAAGATAATTGCATGACTGTATGGCATATTTCTTTATGTGTAAGAATTTGTTCTGAAAACTATGAGATGTTTTCTAATCATGCAATTTAACTTGTTGTGTAGGAAAGATCGTATGCCATCTCCTACAAAAGAAGAACTACAACATTTGTTCCAGCAACAAAGATATCTATTGAAGATATTGAAGATATTGAAGTTCCCAGGATCTAGGATGAAGAAATAAAATGCCATGATCCGTCGATCATGAAGAATGATGTTTGGGATGTAATCCCAAGACATGAAGGGAAGTTTGCTATGACTTCCAAATGTAACTATCAGATCAAGCATGTTGCAGATGGCAGCATTGAGAAATATAAAAGTGATGAAATAGAAGATACACCAGATGGATTCAAGATAGCTTCCTTGAATGGTGTAGTTGAAGAAGAAGTGTATGTAGAGCAGCCACTTGGTTCTGAGACACATGATAGGAAATCATAAATGTGCAGAACTTGGTATGGTGAAGATAGATTGATTGTCGACACGCAGCGGAAGCTTACTACCGAGTTCGAGATGAAGAACTTGGGGATGATGCACTATTTTTTTTTGGCATGGAGGTGTGGAAGAGTGCAGATAGAATCTTCCTTGGACAAGGGAAGTATGCAGTAGAGATCCCAAAGAGGTTCGGGATGATGGATTGCAAGGCCATGGCCACACCTATGGCATCAAATCTGAAGCTTCTATGTGATGCTTCATCTGAGCCGATTGATGTCTCTATGTATAGCCAGATGATTGGGTCCTTGATGTACCTGACGAACACGAGACCAGACATTTGCTTTGCTGTGAACACATTGAGCCAGTTCCTGACGGATCCGAGGAGTGTTCACCTGGTTGCTGTAAAGCATATTCTGAGGTACCTGAAGGGTACAGTGGATTATGGGCTCAGGTATGAGGTGAATCAAAAGTTTAACCTGCAAGGTTATGTTGATTCAGATTGGGCTGGCAGTGCTGCAGATAGGAAGAGCACATCTGGGTGTTGCTTCAGTATGGGATCAGGTGTGATCTCTTGGTTCAGCAGGAAGCAGTCCTACGTAGCACTGAGTATAGCTGAGGCTGATTATGTTGCAGCATGTTCAGCTAGTTGTGAGGCAGTATAGCTACGGAAGCTACTGTCTGAGTTATTTGATCTCCCGTTGGATACTACTAGTATCTTTTGTGATAACCAAAGTTATGTAAAGCTGTCCGAGAACCCAGTGTTTCATGACAGGTTGAAACACATAGAGATCAAATATCACTATATGGTGCAGAGAGGAGCTGTGAAGCTCCTATATGTTGCAATGGATGAGCAGATTGCAGATGTGATGACGAAGCCACTAGCCAGGGTGAAGTTCGATTACTTCAGAGAGAGGCTTGGCATTCTTCAGATCGAGGACACTTCGAGGAAGAAGTGATGGACACATTTGCTGAAACCATTCCAAGCATGTTGGAAGGAGGATCCTTCACATGGCTGTGGATGTAAGCACTGGATGATGAGCATCAGGATGATGTTCTGGTTTCTGCGTGGATATGATCGGTTGGATCATGTGTATATGTACACATCATGTTGGATGCTGGATATGATCAGTTGGATCATTTATATGTACGCATCATGTTGATGCTGGATATGATCAGTTGGATCATGTGTATGTATTTTGTATATGCATCATGTTGGATGCTTGGACCATGTATCTGTATATGTATCAAGTGGATACATTGTATGATCAAGTGGATCATGTATGGCGATATGTATCATGTATTTGTATTTGTATCAGGTGGATACATTGATGATCAGGAGGATCATGTATGATGATACTTGGTATGCATCAGGTAGATGCATTGATGATCAGGTGGATCAGGTATGATGACATGCAGCAGGATGTTGCAGTGATGATCAGGATGATCATAGATGACGAGCTTCAGGATGTTGCTCCAGATGACATGCAGCACGATGTTGCAGTGATGATCAGGATGATCATAGATGACGAGCTTCAGGATGTTGCTCCAGATGACATGCAGCAGGACGTTGCAGTGATGATGATCAGGATGATCATGTGTACATCAGGATGATGTATGGTGAGTATCAGGTTGATACTCTATGGCCGTGGAATAGGTTGTGCAGATAAGCATGTAATTTGTGCCCTGGGAGATTTGCAGATGGTCTTTCGAGGTTTTTCCTATGGCATGTAATTCGGTGCCCTAGGACATCTGGCAAATGCTCTTTCGAGGTTTTGCTTGGGAGGACATATAATTTGTGCCCTGGGAGATCTGCAGATAGTCTTTCGAGGTTTTTCCTATGGCATGTAATTTGTTCCCTGGGATATCTGCCACATGCTCTTTCGAGGTTTTGTCCTATGGCATGTAATTTGTGCCCTGGGAGATTTCAGGTCGGATTTGTGTACCCGTAACATCCTGAAATGCTCTTTCGAGGTTTTTCCATGACCACATGTAATTTGTGCCCTGGGAGATCTGATAGGTTGAGCTGTGTGCTCGTAATCAGTCCTAGGATGCTCTTTCGAGGTTTTGTGGTGACCACATGTAATTTGTGCCCTGGGAGATCCGATAGGTTGAGCCTTGCGCTCGTAATCAATCCTGGGATTCTCTTTCGAGGTTTTGTGGTGAGGTCACATGTAATTTGTGCCCTGGGAGATCCTATAGGTAGAGCCGTGTGCTCGTAACAGCCTGGGATGCTCTTTCGAGGTTTTGTGATGCACGTAATAAGTCCTGAGGATTCCACAGTATGGCCAGTGATGATGAAGACCTGCAGGTGGTGGGCCTACATCCAATATGAAAAAGGACTGGCTCTGTAGAACTTCCTATGACGAGTAGATTCAGAGATTGATTGATATAGCAGCAGCAGTGACGATGATGATGACTCGATGACGATTATCCAGTGACGATGATCCAGAGAAGATGACTTGTGCTAGAAGAACTGTGCTGAGAAATACCTTCCTAGTTAAGAGGGAGTGTTGATGTATATGTAACTTAGGAATGTATTTCATATATATGTATATTGTATTCCTATAGAGATGGTATTATTCCTCTATACGGAAGTGTCATTACTTATATTGTAAGTGTCGTAACTTATACTTGATGGGTTATTAGACCACCTTGTTTGGGGTCGGCCCTGTATAAGTCATGTGGGTCAAAGGGTTATTAGACCACCCTATTGGGGGTCGGCCATGTGGGTCGAAGGGTTATTAGACCACCCTATTGGGGGTCGGCCCAGTCAACATTATGTTATGTGGTTAAGTTCGAGCCTACATGAGTTAGGTAAAAAGGCAAGTCCAGTCAAGTATAAATAGAGTGCGGGAGGCACTCTATTTGCTCACTCACTTCTCGCACATGCACTCAAGGAGGAGTGGCGCACTTATGGAGGAGGAGGATCTACTACTAGGTTATGGCTATCTCTCTTGGTTGGTTGTATCATTGCTCTGTCTATCTCTGAGGAAGTTATTGGGGTTTTTCACCTTTATGGTTTTCCCCAAGTAAATCTTTGTGTATCTTGTGTGCTTGCATTATTGTCTCCATGATTGATATGCTGTAGATATGCTGTACATGTTGTTCTCTCAGTTAAGATCCTAGATCAGATTGAAGTAAATTCAGAAAATTTAACATCAAATATATCTTGCTCCTCTCTAGCTTCCCTTATCCTCCCCAAACCCTCTCAATATTTATCTTTTTCTCTCCCCCAACCCCCTCCTCTCCCTACCCCTAATAACCCTACCTAAAATCTCTCTCTCTCTCTCTCTCTCTCTCCTTTTCAACTCCCTACTAATCCACCTACCCATAACCTCCACCATTCTATCTCTCCCCCACCCCCCTGAAACCCACTCGTTCTCTCTCTATCAATGCACACACATTCACTTCCCTACTCCAACCTTTATAACTAACCCCCCTCATCCACCTCTCTCTCTATCACACCTCCTCCCCCTAACCCTTATTAACCCCATCTCTCACTCTCCCTCTCCCCTACTCATCATCCTTCCCCTAACCACCACCCCTTTCTCTCTCCCCCAAAATGATAATTACCACACTCTCTCCCTCTCTCTCTCTCTCACTCTCCCCCACTATTTATCTAAATATCTATTTATTTTCTCTACTTCTACCACTAACTATCACACCTCTCTCTCTCTCTCTCTCTCTCTCTCTCTCTCTCTCTCTCTCTCTCTCTCTATTTGTACTCCCAACACCACCACTCCTCAATTATATCCCCTTCTCTCAAGTGAGCATTCCCCTCCCCAAACCCCTAACCCTCTTAATCTTTATCTCTCTCTCCTTACCCATAAAACCCCTCTACTACTCCCATTACTACTAACGCCCCATCTCTGTAAACCAATCCCTCTCTGCCTACCACTTCTCTCTCTCTTTGTCTTTATTGTGCATGCATGCATGCCTACTCCTACAACTAACAAACCCCCCTCTCTCTCCCTCCCTCTCTCTCTCTCTCTCTCTCTCACCCCTACTCCTATGCTACCACTAACCCCCCCCCCCCCCGCCTCTCTCTCTCTCTCTCTCTCTCTCTCTCTCTCTCTCTCTCTCTCCTCTCCTCTCACTAACCCTTTCTAAAGACCTCTTTCATTCTCTCTCTCCTCTACTCCTCCACCTACCCCTGAACCCCACTAGTTTACATCTCCTCCAACCCCCTAATTCACCCCCCCTCTCTTTCTCACCCCCTTCTATCAAACTACCATGCTCCACCCAAAGCCCCTAATGTTCCTTATCTCTATATATTTCTCTATCCCAACCTCCCCCCTCCTCCTACACCTAATCACCCACCCAGCTCTCTCTCTCTCTCTCTCTCTCCTAATCACCCACCCAGCTCTCTCTCTCTCTCTCTCTCTCTCTCTCTCTCTCTCTCTCTCTCACACACACACACACACAAACACAACCCACTACTACTCCACATACCCATAACGCCCACCCCTCTCTATATCCCAGACTACACCTACCCCTAACCCCCACCTCTCTCTCTCTCTCTCTCTCTCTCTCTCTCACACACACACACACACACACATACCAGAACTCCCAACACCCCCACTCCTCAACTATAACCCCTTCTTTCAAAATTTGTTGTTTTCCAAAAACCCCTAAAATCATGATCTCTACCTATTTATATACCCAAATGTACCTCCTACACCTACCCATAATAACCCCCAAAATCTCTCTCTAACCCAAATATATCTCTCTCTACATCTAACATATGTTTCTTTCTCTACCCCTAACCTCTCTATCTATCTCTAATCATAACCCCCTCTCTCTACTTAACTCCATCCTACTACCCCCTACCCCTAATCCCCCTCCCACCTACCACTTATCTATATCTCTCTATATCTTCCCGCTATCTCTCTCTCACTCACTCTCTCTCTTCCCCTCTCTTTCCCAGTTCCCAACCCCCCACTCCTCAACTACACCCCCTTCTCTTAAACTGCGCTAACCATCCCCAAACTTTGAAAATCCTAATCTCTACTAGTTTCCCTCCCCTATATCCCCAATCATCCCCAAACTCTCTACCTCTCTTTCTTAACCCCTACTCTTACCCCTACAAATAACCACCCTCCTACCCACACCCCCCTCTCTCTCTCGCCTCTCCTCCTCCTAACCCTTACTAACACCCTCTCTCATCCTATCTCAGCCTCACTCCTCCACTTACACCTAAACCCCATCATTTTCTCTTTGTGCAACCTCTAATACCCAACCTCTCTCTATCTATCACTCTCTCTCTACCCCTAATGCCGATCTCTCTCCATAACCCACCTCTCCCTCTCCTACTCATACCACCAACCAACCCCACCCTATACATGTCTCTCTCTCTCCCTACATCCATATCCTCTCTCTATATTCATGCCCCTACCTTCTCTCTCTCTCTCTCTCCCAATTCCACACCCCCATGCCTCAACTATACCCCCCTTCTCTCTAACTTCCCTACTCCTCCCCAAACCCCAACACTCATAATATCTATATCTTCTTATACTCCAACCCCATTTTTTCCCCCTACCCATAATCATGCCCCCTCATCTCTCTCTCTCTCTCTCTCTCTCTCTCACCCCATGACTAATCCACCTATTCCTAACCCCCACCCCTTTCTCTATTGGTGTACTCTAAATCACTACCCCACTCTCTCTCTATATATATATAATGCACACACACTCACTCACTCCACTACTCCCATACCTACAACTATCCCGCCATGTTACCCTCTCTCTCTCCCCCTCCTCTCCCTAACACTTACTATTCTCTCTCTCTCTCTCTCTACTACAATACCCCCACTCATCAACTATACCCAACTTCTCTCTAGATTCCCTACTCCTCCCCAAACACCTAACCCTCACAATCTCTATGTATTTTTATCAACCAAACCACCTGTTATCACTCAGATTTTACCCTTTGGTTGTGGAAGGATAAACCTAAGGTAACTATTTCAAACCAACCTTTAGGAGGGAAATTAGCCTTTTCCCTACCAGAGAAGGCTCTCTCAAAAATATGTAAATGACTAAAGATAATAAATGGTATTTTTCAGATAAACAACATTGGAAAGATTGTCACAGAGGCAAGGTAGTTGTCACATTACAGTCAAAGCTTTTTGTAGGTGATTTAGAAAGAAACATAGACAGTCCATCAATAATGGGCACCGTTTTAGATGAATCCACTATCAACTTTAGAGAAGTAAATGGATACTCAAACCCAATAAGTCAAGGCATACATATATGAATCTCAACTTATTATAAACTTTCTTCTGAGCATAGAAGATAAAACATAATGGAATATATAACGAAGGAAACTAAACATGCACATGTAAGAAGGGAAAAATACAGACTACAACTCTGATCAACACATGAATCTCTGATTCTGTAAAAATATGTTATTCACTATATGTCTCTTTTATATCAAAAATATATCAACTCGATACAAAATTCTTGTCTCTCAAAAAGTTTCCAACCTTTTCAAAAATAAATTTCATTGTCTTTTATACAAAAACTTCTCTGAACCAAAACCTAACTGCTTCTTTTAACTAGAAACTGAAATAACTTATCTAAACTTGCCAAATGTCACTCGAGTCAAATTCATATAAAAAATATTACAAATTTCTTTTGAATAAAAATATTTTAAGGTCTTCATTTGATGTAGCATCCAATAGATACTTTCAAGCATGAAGTGTGTACTTCATTTTCCCGAATTTATCCATGCTTGTCCACAATCAGCAGTTGGAAGATTGTAGCTTGTCATCTCTTTTACCATAACTCTTATTTCAATATGATCTGCAAGGGAAATCTGTGGAAGTATTTCACCAATCGAAACCAGCTTACTTAGAATTTCAAAGTCTTCTACAATCTTTTCCATTAAAATATTCTTTGTAAGTAAGTGATTTAAATGCTGGAATTTCCCATGATCCATTCTTATATCAAACAATAATTTCTTATATTCATCTTTGGGAATCAACTCCCGATTTTCATCCCAGAATGCAAAAAAAACCTTTTTCAATAAATTTCTCAAACTATTTTTTGAATCCCGCTACTTGTTTCTTCATAGCTCCACCTTTGGCTTCAACATTCTCGATGTGTGTATGCTTTCCTAAGATTCTCCTTGCCCATATAATGACTGCAATTATGTTCTTAATACCCATAATCCTCATATCTTCTTTTGTTAAACTATTCAAAAATGTAATTGCATTTTGTGTTGTCTCCTTCGGCTTCCTATTTAGATTCTCTTTGATTGCAGTACAACTCGTTAAAGAATCTCTAATCACTTTTTCTTTTACCCTTATGAAATCCAAATAAGGTCTGAAATTTTCAGCTTCTTTTATGATCAAATCCCACACCATGTGCTTACATCCTTGCATAGTTGCTTGCCCTGTAACTTGGTGTGCCAATTTTTTATTCATTTCAATCAATTCTTTGTACTTCTCTTGTAAAGATTTTGTTTCTTCATCTTTCTTCTCACCTTCTTCTTTTAACCTCTGATTTTCTTCTTTTAATTCTTTAATCTCGACATATTTCAAACTTACTTGAGACATGGCCTTTAGAATACTCTATGCACTATTCCCATCTTCAACCTGATTGGTACCTGTTTGTTGCTGGGCTAGATTTGACAAAAAAAATTTCAAATCTTCAACTTATTTTTTCTTTTTCCCAACTAGCTTCCCTTTCAACTAATTTTAATAATCTAGCTGTGACATAATTTACTTCTTTAGATAACTCTTCTTTTTCATGCTCCAATTTTGTCAATTCAGATCCTTGAATAAGCTGGGTGTCCGGGATATTCAACCTCTTTCTCGACTCTTGGATTAATTTTTCTTTCTCTTTCAACAAATTTTTCCCTGCATTTCCTTCAGTGCCACTTCCAACCAAATCCATTTGCAACTTTTTGATTTGTTGTTGGTGGGTTTTTTTTTCTATCTTTTCTTGTTTTAATTTATTATATAACTTATCTGCAACAATCCTCAATTTTTCAACCTCCAAAGTTGCTTCCAAAAAATCAGCATATATCACCTCCCCTGTCTGCCTGTGTAAAATAATCTTATCAGGCGCAGTGATTTTCTTCAAATTGAACTTTATTTATGTAACTTTATCACTTGATGATATTGCCAAATTCAATGTATATTTTCCTTTATATCTCTACTGGTAACCAAATTAATATCTGACTTAACCAAGCTTCTAACATTAGGAAATAATTGGAATGTCTGCTGAGACGAAGCCTACTTGTCTTGGCTATACTTGCTAAACATATCCGCTCTATTTTGAAATTTATTAACATATCCCGCTTTTGTAGCCTCTTGAAATGTATACTCTTGTATTCATACTTCTGGTACTTCCTCATCTGTAAGTAATAACAAATCTTGTTGTTCATCTAACTTTAATTTTTTCACTTTTTCTTGTTCTCCACTCTCTGAATCGACTGCATCTTGAAAACTTCTTTTTCCTCCAATAACTGTAGTGCTTGTTGAAGTCTTTGCTTCTCCTGTACAATCTGTCAACACCAATTCTCCTCCTTGTAGACTTATATTTTCTTCGCTTTCATATTGTAGCCAGTTTTCTTTTTCCAACATTCTTTCCACTTCTTGATGAACGAAAGCTTTAGTATGATTTAACTGTGGTGTTTTCGATATGACATGAAAAGGATCATAATCGATAGCCACTTTTTTTTTAAAATCCATTTCCTCTAGCAATTTATCTATGTACATGATAGCATATTTATTTTTTATAGTAAATGGACCTACTGTAAAAGGATACTTGATATCGGTGGCTTTCCTAAAAAATAAAAAATGATTATCTTCTACAATCAGTTTTTGTCTAACAAACTCAAGGGAAAAGACCCTTAATGTCAAAAATGCTGGTAATATGTACAGTTGATGCTTGAAACCATAAAATCTAAGAACAGTGTTGTCTTTCGACAAGAACCAATCTCCCACGGCCAATTCAGTATTCAACTACATCAATGTCTTCATTCCAGGTAACACTCTAGGTAGCCTTTCTCCAAAAATCATGCTACATATTTCTGATAACATGTAATTCATGTAATTGAACACATTATCCTCCACTAGATTTGTGAAAATTATCTTCGGAAAAAATATTTCTTCTCGACTGGCGAACATAACCATCTTCATGAGATGGGATTGAAACCTAAACTGCCTTAAGGTATGAAAATTTTCCATCTGTAGATGAATCCTTTCAGCCAAAAATTCTTCAAACTTAAGACAGGGTATCTGATTATCTTCAGCTTCAGGTGAACTAATGTTCATTCTAAATAGAAAACTTAATTTAAGCTCAGTTACCCATGCAACTATATCAAGACCTAAAAACAAATCCAACAGGGAAAGGACGAGTTGGGTATTTTCATTGAAAAGACTAACATCTAAAGGATCAGGAGTTTCAATGACTTCCAAACCTGGTTTAAGGCAGAAGGCCATGAAAATTTTCTTAGTCTCGAGAGACAACTGGTGGTACAAGTCAATAATTGACCTCTCAAAAAAACTCTCTGGCTCAGGAATTTTGGACACAGGGACTTCTAAGGCATCTCTCACAAGCAAGGGTTCTATTCGACAAACAATTCTACTGTTTGGGGCATTCATAACAGCTCGCTCGGCTTCGGAGTAATTTGACGCACACCATGACAAAAACTTTGGGAATGAGACAATCAAGGATAATTTTAGGGGTGAAATTTAGCCCATGGGCTATTTTTCCATGTTTTTTTCCACAAAAAGAGTCGCCAATTTGCATTTTTTGAAGCCCTATTTCCCCCAATTTTGATGGGTAAACTGTTTTCACTCTAAAAATCGCCATATTATTATATAAACTATAGAAAATCCTTAGAAATTGAAATAATTTTAGAAAAATATCACCAAATATTTTATAGTTGAAATTCTAAGAATTGGTAAGATTCGCCAAGGTTTATACACTTTTAAATAAGTATGGGTCCTTAAAATTATCCCTGGAGACAATTTGGTCAGGGAAAAATGAAAAAATAGGGATGACTAATTAACTTTGTGTACGTTCAGACCTCCTTCCAGCAAATTCTTCAACCTCATCTTAATTTCTGCCACTGATAACCTAAGGAATGTATCAAAAATATCCCTATCTCTATCCTCCACAGCATCTTTAACCTTAGCTTCATCTACGTCATGGACTATTTCCATTCTTACTCCTTATAAACAAACTTAAAATATTATTAGTTTGAAGTTATAAGGGCCTACCTGTTGCTGACAACCATGTGCTTCGTCCTGCTTTGTCCCTTTCTGTTATGCCCACTTGTCTAGAACCTTCTAGCGCTGACAATGCAAAGATAAATGTCAACTTTCTCGGGTTTCTTTGCTATATATAACCCACTTTCTTTATCTTTCGGGCATCTTTTCGGTCATTTATTTTTCCCAACTGTTGATCTCACGTGCATTAATCTTGACCGTCAAATTTCATGTCCTTTTGCCACTTGATAACTTATTTATTCCTGTCATCCGATCACTCTCATCTTTCAAATCTAGACCGTTGGATCCCAGTGGTAATCGCATGAAATACAACTTCACGACCCCCGGAAGGTGGTTTCTGGAACAAGCTTTACCAAAAGTGGACTAATCTGATGCTTCCACGTTTCTAGCAGTTTTATTTTTCGCATCCACTACCTCTTCTATCTGTCGTGCATCTTCCTGATGCGTCAATCATCTACGACCATCGATCCTCTCCTGCTGGTGGGCTCCATATCACTATCTTTCATGCACCTCTTTCATGCACCAAAAGTGTTTAACCTTTCAAACTTTCCCGCTGGTGGGCTCCATATCACTATCTTTCATGCACCTCTAAATTTCATCACCGTTTATTTAATTTACCTGCAATCCAAGCCATTGATTCACTTGAGATTTGCACTACGATTAAATCTTTTATCCTGATCCATCGGATCTTCTATCATAAATATGGACCATTAATTTTCTACAACCCTTTCATCTGCCATAGTGGTTTCATGTGCTATCAAAATGGTTTTATATACCGCTTTCCTTGCTTGCGGAGCGCTCTCTAGCTGCCACCTATCCAATGGTATTACCTTCCGCGACCACTTATACTCCCTTCTGTCCCATGCATGTTAGCAATGCGACAACAAACAAGGACCATTGATTTCTTTCTTGGGCTAGATCAATAGTGCATCTTGCATGGTGGTTAGCATTTGCAATATTTGATCTCGGACTATAGTTCTTTTGGCATCCTTTTACTTATTTTGGTCAATTTTTGTATGTTTTCTTTTGAAACTTCTTTTTTTGTTCTTTTTAGCACCACTATTTACCATTTTATGCTCCATTTAACCACAAAATCATAGAACTAGAGACCTTTTCTTGGGAATTTCTCATCCAATTAGAGAATTTTCAAATATTTTTCTACCATACTCCATTATTTACACTGTGAAAACTAGGTGCTAACAACTGGCTCCAATCGGGGATGCTATCCTCCCTGTGAGGTAGCAAAGAACCTCGTAGACCAAATGCCTGATCCATTGGGTTGTTTTCAAATTTTCTTAAAATCCATATAACTTGCAATCTAAAACTTGTTTCTTATTCATCTTCTGAAAAACTGAAAAAACACATTTTTTATTTTTTTATTTTATAAGATTTTAGAGTACTTTCAAAAGAAAATTATATTTACACTGTACAGGAGTTTTCTCTTTTTGAATCTTTAAGAAAGATAATGCTTGAGATGTCGCCCATTCACCGGTCCTCCTGTAAGAAACTCTCCATTCTGGTCTTGAAGAATAAATGCATTCTCTCCCTGAAATCCTGCTATTATATAAGGACCTTTCCACAAATGTTCAAATTTACCATGCTTATCTTCTCTCTTGGCATCCCATTTCAAGACCTAATCATCCATCTGAAAATCCCTTTCCTTGATTTTCCTATCAAAGGTTTTCTTCATTTTTTCTTGATGCACTTGAGTTCTGTTGTAGGCTTTTTCTCATAATTCATGCACTTCTATCATCTGGTTTATCCTCCTTTGCATATGATTTGGTTCCTCTGCAACTTCCTGCAATAATTTCATAACTGGTAACCCCAAAGAGATCGGAAATATTACTTATGTGCCATAAACCAATTGAAAAGGAGAACTACCAATATCTCTCTTTGTGCTAATTCTATCTTCCCACAAAGCATATTTGAGCTTGGTATGCCATGCTCTTTTATTCTCTTCCAACAGCTTCTTTATAATCCTTACCAGACTCTTATTTGAACATTCTTCCAGCCCATTTCCCTGAGGATAGTATGCATTTGAATGATTCAAATGAATGTGGTACTTATGGCAGAAATTTATCATCTTCTTTGACTTGAAAGTTGGAGCATTATCAGTTACTATTCTTTTAGGACAACCAAATCTTGATAAAATATTCTCCTCCAAAAAATTCATAATAACTGTTTCATTAGCATTTCTGGTTGGAATGGCTTCGATCCATTTTGTGAAATAATCTATTGTAGTGAGGATCCACTTGTGTTGTCCTAAACAGTTTGGATTGATTTCTCCAATGAAATCCAATCCCCACTGCTGGAATGGTGCTTCCACTGAAATTGGCTTTAAGGGTAAGGGAAAAATTTCTCTTTTTCCATCAAATATCTTTTACTTGTGACAATTTGATATCTATTTATATACATCTGAAAAAATTGTTGGCCAGCAAAAGCCTTCTCTTAGTATTTTATAATTGTTTCCTTCCAAGAATGATGTCCTCCACACATCCCCTTATGAAATTCTCCCATGATATGCTGCGCTTCATTTTCCAATAAACAATTCAACAAATCCCACCCGGATCTTTCCAATACAAATACTCATTTAATATACAAAACTTTGATGCTTTCATCCTCATTGATCTTGATTTGGTTTTATCCATTCCTGGAGGTGCTTGCAAATTTTTCAACACATATACAATATCTGCATACCATGGTGACAAGGAAAAATATTCAACTACATGGCATTCAGGGACTGTTTCCATTGACATTTCTAAAATGAAATTTATATCCAAAGAGTCACAATTGATTTCAGTCATCATCTTTGCTAAGCCTTGTCCTTTTATTAACTTTGTGGGTTTAATATCCAAATCATATTCTAATAAAATAGCAATCCACTTTGATCTTTTTCCTTCTGTCAGGCTCAATAAGAATGTCCTTTACAGCTACAGAAGGAACATATGCAACAGTATGTGAATGTAGTATATAAACTGTAAAATATTTCAATGCCTTTACCAATGCATAAGCTTGTTTCTCCATGATATTATATTTCACCTCTCCATCTCTCAAAATCTTACTAAAAAAGTAAATTGGCTGTTCCATACCTTCTTGATTCTTTTGTAATAAAACCCCAGCCAAAGTATGTTGTGATGCATAAGAAAATATAATAAAATCCTTTGAAAAATCACGATTAATTAAGACCAGAGCTTCAGTTAGGGATTTCTTAATATCATTGAAAGATTGTCTGGCTTCAGATGTCCATTTAATCTCATTATTTTTCTTTAACATTTCAGAGATATGTCTTAAGATTTCTGCAAAACTTGGAACAAATCTTCTCAAAAAATTCACCCTACCAATAAAAGATTGTACCTCTTTTTTACTTCCAGGTATCCCAATCTTCTGTATTGTTGATACTCTTTATAGGTCAATATTGATGCCATATTTTTATATGATATGTCCCATCAATTTCCCTTCTTCCATAGAAAAATGAGATTTCTTGGGGTTCAAGGAAATGCCAAACTTTCTACATTTTAGGAAAACCTTCTCTAAGTGTTTTAGATGATCTACAATAAATTTGGAGTATATGGTTATGTAATCCATGTACACTACCACAAACTTATCCTTTTCTTCCGCAAAGTCAATGTCCATATCCCTTTGAAATGTAGTTCCTTCATTCATTATCCCAAATGGAATTTTAGCATACATAAATGATCCCCATGGAGTGGTAAACGTTGTCTTCTTCCGGTCTTCTGAATGTACTTTAATCTGATTATAATGTGAAAATCCATCCAACATGGAAATTCTCTCTGCTCCAACAACTTTCTGTAAAATGTGATCCATTTTGGGAAGTGGATAATTATCTTTCAAATATACTTTATTCAAATTTCTGAAATCCACGCACAACTTTATCTCTCCATTTTTCTTCCTTACAGAAACCAAATTTGCCACCCATCTGAAAAATCTCAATGACACAATAATTTTGGCATCAAACAACTTTTTGACTTGTTTTTCAATTACTAGAAGCAACTTGGGATTTATTCTTCTCAATTTATGTTTGAAAGGTTTTTCATTTGGCTTGATTGGAATTGTATGTTGAATTATGGAAGTATCATACTCCTTTAAATCTTCATAACTCCACACGAAAACATCTGTAAATTCTTTCATCAATTCAACATATTTCTTTTCTTCTTCTTTTGGAAGTCTATTCGAAATCTTAACTATCTTGGGATTCTCTTTAGTTCCAATGTTACAATCTTTGACATCTTCCCCTTTGGGTTCTACCTTCGGATTTTTAGCTACATCATTCCTGTCAAATAACTTCTCTAATGGAACAAGGTCTCTAGGAATAACATTATTTTTCAACTGAATTATATCCTTACCTCCAATCTTATCTTTAAACCTTTCTGGTTCCTCAAAAAATTCATTTGCATCAGGAAAATCTTCAACATCTTCAGTGTCAATAGATTTGTAAGTAAACTCATCTGTCATTTCTAAGAACCTCTTAATCTGCTGATCATCTTCAAAAACTTTCCAATGTCTGATATTATCGGGGATGGAAGGTCTATTCACAACTTCAATATCATACTTCTTCTTAGAAAAACTAGGAACCCTAAAAGTTGTAGCAGTAGTAGCCAAAGAATTTGCTATTGAATTATCAACCCTTGATATTGTAACCACATCATGTTCATCAAAGAAATTTTCTAACAAATCCCAAACTTCATTTCTGTAAGATCTCAACCTTGGATTCCTTGCTTGATAAATTGCTTTTAGCTAATTTATCACCAATTTTGAATCTCCAAATACTTCAATCTTTTTTTCTTTCATATCTTTCAATAAATTCAACCCCAAAATAATGCCTCATATTCTACAACATTATTTGTGCATTCAAAAGCCAACTTAAAGGAATACATCAAAAATTCTCTATCTGGTGTAATTATCCAAACACCTGCACCAACACCTTCTTTACTCATGGATCCATCAAAATGCATAATCCAGGTACCTTCTTTTCTCACTTTTTCTTTTGGCAACTTTTCTTCTTCACTTGGAAAATTATCTTCTTTTGGCTTAATCAAATCTATTTTTTCTTCAAATTGATCATCATTGTAAAAAAATTGAAGATCCCAAATCTGTATCTACTGCATATATAGAATGAGTTTCAGGTTCATCTCTATCACTTACCACATAATCAAGCCTTTTTTCAGAATACAATCTCTTATGCTCCCTGAGAACTGGAATAGTAGCAAACGACATATCCATCTGCAATGTTCCTTTAATATTTGATGCTCATGATCTGGATAACAACATGTCAAACTTTGGTGGAATATCAGCAACAACCACATCCATAACAACTCCTTTGACTGGGAATTTAGTAAGATTCACCACCAAATCTTTGATTAATCCCAAGCATTTTACTTTCTTTGAATCAAAAGAAAATAATTCTTTATATGGTATTGTTATCTCTAAACCCAAACTTTCTAATACAACTTTAGGCATCAAATTATGTGAGGCACCAGAATCAAGCATACAATTATGCAAAATCTTACCATGAATATTCAGGTTTATATAAAAAGGTGGTATAGCATCCACACTATTATCTTCCATCTTTGAACCCATATGAATAACTGGAGTATCATCATTCAATTCTAATGTGTCTGGTTCCATTTGTATTTGACCTCCAACCATTTTAGAAATCTGTTCTTTATATTTAGTATTTTTCAAAATTTCATTAAAAGGTATGGAGATTTTGATTTTAGCTATCTCATTCTGCAAACTGAAAGGAACGAGATTCTTGTCACTTTCTTTAGTCAATTCTTTTTTGTTCTCTGGGACCTTTTTCATTACATCTTCATTTTCTTTTTTATTTTTGTTCTGACTAGTAGAGGGTTTATCTATTTGACCTTTGCCTTTATCCACCAGTACATTCCTATTTCTGAGACTTATCTTCCTTTGAAGATCATCTATTGCATTTTGATATCCAATCTAATACTATTCATTTTCTGATTCCACAATGTTGCATTCTCCATCTGTAGAAAACATATCATGCTCTATTTTGGTTAAAAATATCTCTGAATCCAAATCTCCAAAATTATGTATTTCACTTTCCACTAACTCTGTTTCATCCCTTTCATCTACATAATTCTCAGGGAATGGGGGTCTCACTGGATTATCTTCTGCATTTCTTGGATTCCTCTGATCTCTTTGATCTCTTTGTCTAATTTGTGGGGGAATTTGTTAGGATATTCCTATACTCCATCCTAGTCCCACCAGTATTTTGATCATTTAAATTTTCAGTCATGCATGCACCTTTAGGGTTTGCATGCATTATAGGGTTTGCATGCATTTTGCATGCATCCCATTCATCAGTCCAACACCTAGCCCTCAGTTAGACAGCCCCCAGGAGCTTCTCACTATTCATTTTTAGCCCTCCAGTTGCTTAATGCGCCCTTCTTCCTTGATTTTAGGAAGAAACTTGCCCTTCTTCACCTACCAGTCCAGTTGTCACTCAGTTACACCTACCAGACTCAGTTTGACTGATGGTTGACAGTTACTTGAGCATTGATGACTCCACTGATGATGATGAAGACTTCCAGTTGTGCTCCGATGACACTCTATTGATCTTATGATCACTCTAAGAGGCTAATTCGAATTTCCACCTTGGGCATTCAAATCCTCTCTACCATTGTACTATTTATTTGTCCATATTGTGATTAATTAACCAGTGTGTGTGAAGTATTATTGTTTCTATCTGAGTTCTACTGTACCATATTATTCTGTTGTTCATTATACTGTATTGTTCACTCTTCTTCTATTTTCCTACTTAATCATAATTACTCCTGTGAGGTATACATCATCTCTTAGATCTGTTGTGAGGATTTTCACATGGTATCAGAGCATGTTGAGAGTATTGTTTATCTCCATTCTTCATTTTTTTTGCAGGTTATTACCAAGATTTCGAGTGCAACAGTTTCTGCATCTTGCAGCAATAGCAGTTGCAAATATTCTATTTTTTTTTGCAGGTCTTCTACAGCTTCTATGTATTCATCAGGAATTACTCCTCTTGATCCACTCAACTATGATGAATGGAAACCAAGAATGATAGCAAACTTGAAGATCCATGATCTTTTTTATTGTTATTTTGAAAGAGAGTTCGAATCCCCTAAAGAGAAGATTGACTGGTTAAATAAAGGTGACATGCACTTTGAAGTAATAATGTTTTCTTTGTTTGCATGCCAGAGATTCCAATTCAAATACTGTAATGGTGTTGAAACTCCAAAGGAGTTATGGACTCCAAAAGAGATATGGGCTCACTTGGATGGAAAATTTGGCAGAGAGAATGAAGGACTTGGTCCCAACCCATTCGAAAGCAAACAAAGTGATGCATTCACTCCTCTTGATGGTCTCTTAGATCATGCACTAGTATCATCTCATATTGAAGTTGTTGACAAAGAACTTGTAGATTATACACTCATGCTCAACCTTTCTTCTCTTTCTGTGCAAGCTCACACTCTAGATATTGCAGAAGGTCCTAAATCCTCTCTTGCACTAGAGTCTATTGGTTTGCATCATGATCACATGATTATTTCAGAGGTAAAATCGGCTATTGGAGGTAATGCATTCGCTCCTCTTAAGCAATCATCTCTTTTATACTACTATATGATTTTAATTCTCGCTTTCAGAAGGTTATTGAAGAATATGGCCATTGCCACCTGCTTGAGATAATTTCTCATGCATCCATTGGTTTTGATCTCACCTCTTATGGTTCAAAGGAGATCTCAAGAAACCATTGCCATTCACTTGGGATAATTTCTCATGCATATGATAGTTTTGATCTCACCCCTGCTGGTTCAAAGGAGATCTCAGGAAACTATTCTTCAAGTGTTAAATCTGATTTGGATTTCAAGCAATTATTATTTGATGGTTCTTTTTGGCATAATCTCACCCATGATGGTTCGAAGGAGAAGACAAAAGACTATCTGCATATTCATGATTTTGATCCTACCTCAGTTGATTCAAATCACAGGTTCAAGGATCATCCTCATACTTTTGGATTTGTTCTCATCACATTCGATCTGAAGAGCAAGTATAAGCACATGTTTTTTTGAGCATGATCCACTTCTTCCCAAGAAGAAGATACCTCCAAACTTATGACCAAGCATCACACCTGCTTGAGTTTGGAGCATTTATTTTTGTCTGTGCCTTACAGTCTGTTTTTTGAGGAGGGGGTATGTTTCCCATGAAATTTTCCCACTTCCTTGGTTTATTGATTGTTATTATTCATTGTATTGGGTTTCCTTTGGTCTTAGTTACCAGGGCTCAGGATGGATTAAAGGGGGGTGTTAGGATATTCCTATACTCCATCCTAGTCCCACCAGTATTTTGATCATTTACATTTTCAGTCATGCATGCAACTTTAGGGTTTGCATGCATTCTAGGGTTTGCATGCATCCCAGTCATCATTCCAGCACCTAGCCCTCAGTTAGACAGCCCCCAGGAGCTTCTCACTATTCATTTTTAGCCCTCTAGTTGCTTAATGCGCCCTTATTCCTTTATTTTAGGAAGCAACTCGCCCTTCTTCACCTACCAGTCCAGTTGTCACTCAGTTACACCTACTAGACTCAGTTTGACTGATGGTTGATAGTTACTTGAGCATTGATGACTCCACTGATGATGATGAATACTTCCAATTGTGCTCCAATGATCATGAGGACACCTAGTTGTGCTCCGATGACACTCTATTGATCTTATGATCACTCTGAGAGGCTAATTCGAATTGACACCTTGGGCATTCAAATCCTCTCTACCATTGTACTATTTATTTGTCCATATTGTGATTAATTAACCAGTGTGTGTGAAGTATTATTGCTTCTATCTGAGTTCTACTGTACCATATTATTTTGTTGCTCATTATACTGTATTGTTCACTCTTCTTCTATTTTCCTGCTTAATCATAATTACTCTTGTGAGGTATACGTCATCTCTTAGATCTGCTGTGAGGATTTTCACAGAATTGGTATTCTAAAGTTTGGGTTTCTTATGGGAGCTTCTTGTTGTTCTCTATTTTGAGTTCTATTGTCCAATGCCAATCTATCTATTAATATTTCCATAGTTCTCATCATAACTTCAAATTTTGCATCAGTAGAAGAAGAGGTTGAAGGTTGATTATCTTCTTTAATCTTTTTCCTATCCATGTCAATTTTTTGTTTTATCTTTCCAGAAGCCATCAAATTTGCTTCTACTTCCACTGCATCTCTCATCATATCTGACAAAGTGGCTGACCTCCTCTCCCTCAATGTACAAGAGAAATCACCTTCAAATGCATTTGCATAATGTAACTTGTCAGCTCCTACCAAAGGTTTAAAATCGGCAGGAATTGAATTATAAACCCTCATGAATCTAGCAGAAAAATCTTGGACTGTTTCAAAACCCCCCTTCTTCAGATTATTATACTGTGTTAATATTTGTGAGAGATTCTTTTTGTCTTCCCACTGCTCAATAAAAAGTATTACAAAATCATTATACGTAGCAATTGATCCTGCATCTAAAGTTTTGAACCATTTTTTGACCTCTCCTGAAAGACTCTGGGCTAACAGTCGCATTTTTGCATCATCATGGTCAACTTCTTCAAGATCTATAAAATCACTGAATTTATCAATATGCTTTTGTGTTGTAATATCTCCTTCCCATCAAACTGTATAATTCTCTGTGCATAATTCTGGGGAAGGTCATGTAAAGCAGCTGGTAAGACAAGGGGATCAAACCTAGCAGCCATTACCACTGGTGGAACTAATGGAGGATTTTGAGTATTTGAAATATTTTGAACAATGTTCTGATTCCTTAAGGGTACTCTCTGAGCCTTAGGTTTTTTGGATTCTTCCCTTTCAAACCTTTGTAAACCCTCCCAAACTGACTGTAAAGAATACTTCCAGAAACTATCTTGATCAACCTCAGTTTCTTTTAAGTCTGATTCTGATTTAGTTCTAAACAAAGGTCTTTCACTTATATCAACAATTTCATCATCTAATAATTTTTCTTGAAAAGTAGGAAAAGAATTTATTGTTTGAGAAGTACCTGCTTTATCTTTTCCTTTGTTTTTCTTCAAGAGCCTTTCTGTACTTTCTACACCGGAGAACAACTGTGAACTTGGATTTCCCCTCGTAGGGATTCTTCTAGAAGCCACAATGTCTTTTCTTGGAGCCACCTTTTTATAACTAAAAAATATGAACTTGAAGTCGCCAGGGCAAGATACAACCAACTAAAAATATCAAACTTCTTTTCCCACTGAAATTTGATTGCAATGTTGTTCTTCCCAGGGAAAATGAAACCTTCATTCCCCGGCAACGGCGCCAAAATGTTATCACTCAGATTTTACCCTTTGGTTGTGGAAGGATAAACCTAAGGTAACTATTTCAAACCAACCTTTAGGAGGGAAATTATCCTTTTCCCTACCAGAGAGGGATCTCTCAAAAATATGCAAATGACTAAAGATAATAAATGAGATTTTTCAAAATAAGTATGTTGTTGAAATTCACAAAAGAATCACTGGGCATGGAGTCAAAAATTAAGAAGTCCTTATACCAGTAGATAAACAACATTAAAGATTGTCATAGAGGTAAGGTAGTTGTCACATTACAGTCAAAGCTTTTTGCAGGTGATTTAGAAAGAAACATAGACAGTCCATCAATAATGGGCACCGTTTTAGATGAATCCACTATCAACTTTAGAGAAGTAAATGGATACTCATACCTGATAAGTCAAGGCATACATATATGAATCTCAACTTATTATAAACTTTCATCCGAGAATAGAAGATAAAACATAATGGAAGATATAACGAAGGAAAGTAAACATGCACATGTAAGAAGGGAAAATTACAGACTGCAACTCTAATCAACACATGAATCTCTGATTCTATCAAAATATGTTATTCACTGTATGGTTCTTTTATATCAAAAATATATCAACTCGATACAAATTTCTTGTCTCTCAAAAAATTTCAACCTTTTCAAAATAACTTTCATTATCTTTTATACAAAGACTTCTCTGAAGCAAAACCTAATTGCTGCTTTTAACAAAAAACTAAAATAACTTAACTAAACTTGCCAAATGTCACTCGAGTCAAAGTCATATAAAAAATATTACAAATTTCTTTCGAATAAAAATATTTTAAAGTCTTCATTTGATGTAGCATCCAACAGATACTTTTAAGCATGAAGTGTGTACTTCATTTTCCCGAATTTCTCCACGCTTTTCCACTAATTAGTAGTTGGAAAATCGTTGCTTGTCATCTCTTTTACCATAACTCTTATTTCAATATGATCTGCAAGGGAAATTTGTGGAAGTCTTTCACCAATCGAAACCATCTTATTTAGAATTTCAAAGTCTTCTGCAATCTTTTCCATTAAAATATTCCCTGTAAGTAAGTGATTTAAATGTTGGAATTTCCCATGATCCATTTTTATATCGAACAATAATTTCTTATATTCATCTTGGGGAATCAACTCCTGATTTTCATCCCAGAATGCAGGTAAACCTTTTTCAATCAATTTCTCAAACTATTTTTTGAAACCCGCTACTTGTTTCTTCATAGCTCCAGCTTTGGCTTCAACATTCTCGATGTGTGTATGCTTTCCTAAGATTCTCCTTTCCCATGTAATAACTGCAATCCTATTCTTAATACCCATAATCCTCATATCTTCTTCTGTTAAACTATTCAAAAAGGTAATTGCATTTTGTGTTGGCTCCTTGGGCTTCCTATTTAGATTCTCTCTGATTGCATTACAACTTGTTAAAGCATCCCTAATCACTTTTTCTTTTACCCTTATGAAATCCAAATAAGGTCTGAAATTTTCAGCTTCTTTTATGATCAAATCCCACACCATGTTCTTACATCCTTGCATAGTTGCTTGCCCTATCACTTGGTGTGCCAATTTTTTATTCGTTTCAATCAATTCTTTGTACTTCTCTTGTAAAGATTTTGTTTCTTCATCTTTCTTCTCACCTTCTTCTTTTAACCTCTGAGTTTCTTCTTTTGATTCTTTAATATCGACATCTTTCAAACTTAATTGAGACATGGCCTATAGAATACTATCTGCACTATTCTCACCTTCAATTTGATCGGTACCTGTTTGTTGTTGGGCTAGATTTGACAAAAGAAATTTCAAATCTTCAACTTGACTTTTCAAGCTTGCTTTTTATTTTCCCCAACTAGCTTCCTTTTCAACTAATTTTAATAATCTAGCTGTGACATCATTTACTTATTTAGATAACTCTTCTTTTTCATGCTCCAATTTTGTCAATTCAGATCCTTGAATAAGCTGGTTGTCCGAGATTTTCAACCTCTTTCTCAGCTCTTGGATTAATTTTTCTTTCTCTTTAAACAAATTTTTCCCTGCATTTCCTTCAGTGCCATTTCCAAACAAATCCATTTTCAACTTATTGATTTGCTGTTGGAGGGACTTGTTTTCTATATTTTCTTGGTTTAATTGATTATTCAACTTATCTACAACAATCCTCAATTTTTCAACCTCCAAAGTTGCTTCCAAAAAATCAGCATATATCACCTCCCATGTCTGCCTGTATAAAAGAATTTTCTCAGGTGCAGTGATTTTCTTCAAATTGAACTTCATTTCTGTAACTTTATCACTTGATGATATTGCCAAATTCAATGTATTTTCTTTTATATCTCTACTGGTAACCAAATTAATATCTGACTTAACCAAACTTCTAACTTTAGGAAATAATTGGAATGTCTGTTGAGACGAAGCCTGCTTGTCATGGCTATACTTGCTAAACATATCCGCTCTATTTTGAAATTTATTAACACCTCCCGTTGTTTTAGCCTCTTGAAATGTATACTCTTGTATTCGAACTTCTGGTACTTCATCATCTATAAGTAATAACAAATCTTGTTGTTCATCTAACTTTTATTTTTTTGCTTTTTCATGTTCTCCACTCTCTGAATCGACTGCATCTTGAAAACTTCTTTTTCCTCCAATAATTGTAGTTCTCGTTGAAGTATCTGCTTCTCCTGTGCAATCTGTCAACACTAGTGCTCCTCCTTGTAGACTTATATTTTCATTGCTTTCATATTGTAGCCAGTTTTCTTTTTCCGACATTCTCTCCACTTCTTGATGAATGAAAGCTTTAGTATGATTTAACCGTCGCCTTTTCGATATGACATGAAAAGGATCATAATCGATAGCCACTTCCTTTTTAAAATTCATTTCCTCTAGCAATTTCTCGATGTACAGGATATAATATTTATTTTTTACAGTAAACGGACCTACTGTAAAAGGATACGTGATATTGGTGGCTTTCTTAAAAAATAAAAAACGATTATCTTCTACAATCAGTTTTTGTCTAAAAAACTCAAGGGAAAAGACCCTTAATGTCAAAAATGTTGGTAATATGTACGGTTGATGCTTGAAACCATACAGTCTAAGAACAGTGTTGTCTTTCGACAAGAACCAATCTCCCACGACCAATTCAGTATTCAACTACATCAATGTCTTTATTGCAGGTAACACTCTGGGTAGCCTTTCTCCAAAAATCATGCTATATATTTCTGATAACATGTAATTCATATAATTGAACATATTATCTTCCACTAGATATGTGAAAATTATCTTTGGAAAAAAGTATTTCTTCTCGACTAGCAAACATAACCATCTTCATGAGATGGGATTGAAACCTAAACTACCTTAGGGTATGAAAATTTTCCATCTGTAAATGAATCCTTTCAGCTAAAAATTCTTCAAACTTAAGATGGGGTATCTGATTATCTTCAGCTTCAGGTGAACTGATGTTCATTCTAAATAGAAAACTTAATTGAAGCTCAGTTACCCATGCATCTGTATCAAGACCTAAAAACAAAGCCAACAGGGAAAGGACGAGTGGGGTATTTTCATTGAAAAGACTGACATCTAAAGGATAAGGAGTTTCACTGATTTCCAAATCTGGTTTAAGGCATGAGGCCATGAAAAGTTTCTTAGTCTCAGGAGATGACTGGTGGTACAAGTCAATAATTGACCTCTCGAAAAAACTCTCTGGCTCAGTCATTTCAGATGCGGGGACTTCTAAGGCCTCTCTCATGAGCAAGGGTTCTATTCAACAAATAATTCTACTTTTTTGGGCATTCATAACAGCTTGCTCAGCTTCGAAGTAATTTGACGCACACCATGACCCAAAATCTGGGAATGAGACAATTTGGTCAGGGAAAAATGAAGATAGGGATGAGTGATTAACTCGGTGTACGTCCAGACCTCCTTCCAGCAAATTCTTCAACCTCATCTTAATTTCCGCCATTGATAAACTAAGGGAGGTATCAAAAATATCCCTATCTCTATACTCCACGGCATCTTTAACCTTAGCTTCATCAACATCATGGACTGTTTCCATTCTTACTCCTTATAAACAAACTTAAAATATTATTACTTTGAAGTTATGAGGGCCTACCTGTCGCTGACAACCATGTGCTTCGTCCTGCTCTGTCCCTTTTTGTTGTTCCACTTCTCTGGAACCTTCTAGCGCTGACAATGCAAAGACAAATGTCAACTTTCTCGGGTTTCTTTGCTATATATAACCCACTTTCTTTATCTTCCGAGCATCGTTTTGAGCATTTATTTTTCCCAACTATTGATCTCACGTGCCATAATCTTGACCGTGAGATTTCATGTCCTTTTGCCACTCGATAAATTCTGTATTCCTGTCGTCTGATTGTTCTCATCTTTCAAATATAGACCATTGGATCCCAATTGTAATCACATGTAATACAACTTCGTGACCCTGGAAGGTGGTTTCTAGAACCAGCTTTACCAAAAGCAGACTAATCATATGCTTCTACGTGTCTAGCAATTTTTTTTTTCGCATCCACTACCCCTTCTATCTGTTGTGCATCTTCTTGATGCATAAATCATCTAGGACCGTCGATCCTCTCCTGCTATGCATCTATGGTGGAAATTTTCAAAGTGTTTAACCTTTCCCGCTGGTGGGCTCCATAACAGTATCTTTCACACACCTCTAATTTCATCACCGTTGATTTAATTTACTTGCAATCCAAGCCATTGATTCACTTGAGATTTGCACTACGATTAAATCTTTTATCCTGAGCCATCGGATCTTCTATCATAAATATGGACCATTGATTTTCTACAAGCCTTTCATCCGCCATAGTGGTTTCCCATGCTATCAAAATGGTTTTATATATTGCTTTCCTTGATTACGAAGCGCTCTCTAGCTGCCACCTATCCAATGGTATTACCTTTTGCGACCGCTTATACTCCCTTCTGTCCCGCGCATGTTTACAATGCGAAAACAAACGACCATTGATTTCTTTCTCGGGCTCGATCAATAGTGGATCTTGCACGGTGGTTAACGTTTACAATATTTGATCTCGGACTATAGTTATTTTGGCATCCTTTTACTTGTTTTGGTCAATTTTTGTATGTTTTCTTTTGAAACTTCTTTTGATGTTCTTTTTAGCACCACTATTTACCATTTTATGCTCCATTTAACCACAAAATCATAGAACTAGATACCTTTTCTTGGGAATTTCTCATCCAATTAGAGAATTTTCAAATATTTTTCTACCATACTCCATTATTTACACTCTGAATACTAGGTGCTAAAACCACCTACTTATCCTACCCCTAATAACCCCCCCTCAGCTCTCTCTTTCCATCTTTCTCAGTCTCTCAACCCCCTACTAATACAACTAACCCTAACCCCTATTGTTCTATCTTTCTTACCCTACTACTTAACACCCCCCCACTCTCTCAATATACACACATAAACTCACCTCCCTCCTCCCACCCCTATAATAAACCCCCCTCCTCTCTCTCTCTATCTAGTACCTCATCCATGAACATTTAATAACCCCCTCTCACACCCTCTCTCCCCAATACTTGTCCACCTACCCCTAATACCCACCCCTTTTTCCTCCCAAAACAAGTTAAAACCCACCCTCTCTTCCCCTTTCTTTGTCTACCCTAATCCCAACCTCTCCCACACATTCTCTCTCTCCTTCTCTCTCTCTCTCTATCTATCTATCTCCCCCAATCCTAACACTAACTATCCACCTCTTGCTCCCTCCCTCCCTCCCTCCTCTCTCTCTCTCTCTTTCTCTCTCTCTCCCCTAACCACCCACTCCTACACTATACATCCCTTCTCTATAACAAACGTGCTCCACCCCAAACCACTAAAGCTCCTAATATCTAACTCTTTATAACCCTTATCTACTTTAATCCCCATCAGACATAACCCTTCTAAACCTTAGCAAATTTAGCGATTGCATCATCTAACTGGATGATAACCTGTAACCACTAACTTTTAGAACATAACATTTATAAATCCTACTAATTTTAACATTTATAATTCCTAAACCCTTGAAATTTAAACCTTTGTAATTTCTTATGGCCCTTAATATTAAACCTTAACACATGTAACACTTAAATTTGATAGCCCCACTCCTAGTCACTATAACTATTATGAACCTTAAGACCAAAACCCTATAACTCTTAACTATACCCCAACTGCTCAATTATACACCCATTCTCTCTAATTTCCCTACTCTCCAAACCCCTAACCCTCGTTATCTCTATCTCTTTCTCTCACCTAATCCCCCTCCCTCCTCCCTACGCCTAATCACCCCAACTACAACTAACCACCACCCCCTCTCTCTCTCCTCCTAATCCCTAACACCACCTCCTCTCTCTCTCTCTCTCTCTCTCTCTCTCTCTCTCTCTCTCTCTCTCTCTCACACACACACACACACACACACACACATGCACACACACAAAACTAGCCCCCATCCTTTCTCTCTCTCTTCCTCCCCTCCTCCCCCAACCTGTTAAAATTCAATATGCTAAGACAGAAAATAGCAGCATTACATTCCATTTCACAATAATAGCATATACAGGATCACTGAAGAAACAACAAGCATAGCATAAACACAAGAGACAGAGATTTATCCTGGGAAACCCTCATGGGGTAGAAAACCCAGTAAAGCTTCCTCAATATAGATGACCAGCAAAATACAAAGATGCAAACCCTGAGCATAAGCTCCTTCTCCTCCATAGCAGACCTCTCCTCCACAAAATGCGCCTTTCTCAAGTGAGTGAGTATGTATAATGAGGAACACACCTCCTCTATTTATACACTACTTTGATATGTATTTTACACAAGTACACGTAGGCTCGTATTTAACCAATAGGTTAAATACCCCACTACAACTAACTGGGCCGACCCCTCTAGGGTGGTCTAATAACCCTTTGACCCACATAACACATTTAGGGCCGACCCCCACTAGGGAAGTCTAATAACCCGAGTTACCACATTCCGACGGAGGAATAAACATCTCCGGATATACAATAAGATCTTCACGGAGGAATGAATCATCTCCGGAATAATAAAGTACAAATATAATATTCTTTGAAGTTACAATATTTAACACTCCCCCTTAACGAGAAGGATATTATAACAGCATCTGCAGGAGCATGGAGTCACTACACATGATACATCTATAAATCACTGGAAGCTTTCTCAACATCATCAGTAACTCAAGCAGTTACTGGAACATCATTGTCAACATCAATCATCAACATCACGATCTTTAGCATCGTCTTCATACGATCAGCAGTATCGTCATCAGCAGCATCGTCATCACACGATCAGCATCGTCATTATACGATTAGCAGCATCGTCATCACACGATCAACATCGTCATTATACGATTAGCAGCATCGTCATCACACGATCAGCAGCATCGTCATCACACGATCATATTTAAGACTATCCCTCCTGGATTTGCTGTCTAAGGATGATTAGTCCAACCACAATCATATTTAAGACTATCCCTCCTGGATTTGCTGTCTAAGGATGATTAGTCCAATCACAATCATATTTAAGACTATCCCTCCTGGATTTGCTGTCTAAGGATGATTAGTCCAACCACAATCATATTTAAGACTATCCCTCCTGGATTTGCTGTCTAAGGATGATTAGTCCAACAATTCATTTAGGACAATCCTTCCTTTCGGAATTACTGGATTTACTGTCCAAGGATGATTTAATCCAACAACTCATTTAGGACGATCCTTCCTTTCGGAATTACTGGATTTACTGTCCAAGGATGATTTAATCCCACAATTCATTTAGGACGATCCTTCCTTTCGGAATTACTGGATTTACTGTCCAAGGATGATTTAATCCCACAATTCATTTAGGATGATCCTTCCTTTCGGAATTACTGGATTTACTGTCCAAGGATGATTTAATCCCACAATTCATTTAGGACGATCCTTCCTTTCGGAATTACTGGATTTACTGTCCAAGGATGATTTAATCCCACAATTCATTTAGGACGATCCTTCCTTTCGGAATTACTGGATTTACTGTCCAAGGATGATTTAATCCCACAATTCATTTAGGACGATCCTTCCTTTCGGAATTACTGGATTTACTGTCCAAGGATGATTTAATCCCACAATTCATTTAGGACGATCCTTCCTTTCGGAATTACTGGATTTACTGTCCAAGGATGATTTAATCCCACAATTCATTTAGGACGATCCTTCCTTTCGGAATTACTGGATTTACTGTCCAAGGATGATTTAATCCCACCACAATTCATTTAGGACTATCCTTCCTTTCGGAATTACTGGATTTACTGTCCAAGGATGATTTAATCCAACCACAATTCATTTAGGACTATCCTTCCTTTCGGAATTACTGGATTTACTGTCCAAGGATGATTTAATCCACTCAATTCATTCTCGAAGACCTTACGTCTACGGCTCTCTTTAGGACTGAAAGTCCAGGGATGATCCAATCCCCTCAATTCCATCAAGGACTTCATTCTCGGAGACCTTGCGTCTATGGCTCTCTTTAGGACTGACAGTCCAGGGATGATCCAATCCCCTCAAGTCCATCAAGGACTTCATTCTCGGAGACCTTACGTCTACGGCTCTTTTTAGGACTGGAAGTCCAGGGATGATCCAATCCCCTCAAGTCCATCAAGGACTTCATTCTCGGAGACCTTACGTCTACGGCTCTCTTTAGGACTGAAAGTCCAGGGATGATCCAATCCCCTCAACTGTCCACTAAGGACTTCATTCTCGGAGACCTTACGTCTACGGTTCTCTTTAGGACTGAAAGTCCAGGGATGATCCAATCCCCTCAACTGTCCACTAAGGACTTCATTCTCGGAGACCTTACGTCTACGGTTCTCTTTAGGACTGAAAGTCCAGGGATGATCCAATCCCCTCAATTGTCCACTAAGGACTTCATTCTCGGAGACCTTACGTCTACGGTTCTCTTTAGGACTGAAAGTCCAGGGATGATCCAATCCCCTCAACTGTATTCTTATCCATACAGGTACAAACATGTATCACATCAAACCATGTATACATCTCATCAAAACATGTACATATCACATCGAACCATATGTACATCAAAACATGTATACATCACTAATCAAAACATGTATACATCACATCAAAACATATGTGCATCAAAAACATGTATACATCACTAATCAAAACATGTATACATCACATCAAAACATATGTGCATTAAAACATGTATACATCACTAATAAAAACATGTACACATCACATCAAAACATATGTACATCAAGACATGTATACATCACATCAAAACATATGTGCATCAAAAACATGTATACATCACTAATCAAAACATGTATACATCACATCAAAACATATGTGCATTAAAACATGTATACATCACTAATCAAAACATGTACACATCACATCAAAACATATGTACATCAAGACATGTATACATCACTAATCAAAATATGTACACATCACATCTAGCATGTATTCTTACTAATACATCTAACATCAAACCATGTATAAGTAAAACTAAGTACTCTAAGTAAGAGAGTCCTAAATCTAAATATTTCTAAGTAACAGGTTACCTCATCATCGACCTTGTTGTTCGATGAGACAATCTCATCAGTAGTGACTATACTACTCCCCCTTTCGAGGAGGGTCCTTTTGAACTACACCAAGCTTGTCTCGGAAGTATTCAAACTTCACTCGAGACAGAGGTTTGGTTGGTAACTTCTTCACTTGACTTAGAGGCTTGGTTAGTACAACGGTAACCTAAAGCCAAACTTCTTCACAACTAGCAGAGCAAGCAGCCATATATTCTGCTTGTGCTGAGAGTCACACTAGACAGCTTCCAGCTAAACCACGAGATCATGGCTAATCCCAGACAATAACATCCTCTCGATGTGTTCTTCTTGTCTGATACACTTCCTGCCCAAATAGAATCTGAATAGCCATCTGAAGTCATGATCTTCAAGATAGCATAGATCAAATTCTATCATGTCCTTTATGTGCCTCATCACATACTTTGCAACTATCAGGTAAACACATCTAGTTTCCACTAGATACTAACTCAAGGTGTTCATAACAAAGCATATATCTAACCTAGTATATGTTAGATATATCAAAGACCCAATAATTTGACTGTACAGAGTTATATCCACTAACTCTGATGAGTTATCCCCTAATAGCTTCAAGCTGGAATCCATAAGAGTGGCCATTCCAACACCTCAAGTCATATTTCTCATCATACTTTCCCTGGTTGAGAAATGTTCCTTCTGAGCCTTGCCATACTTCCAGACCTAGGAAGTAAAGCATTAATTTGAGATCTTTCATTTTTCATTTCTGCATTGAATGAACTTCTGCATATCTATCTGTGCCATCTCTCGTTAGGAGGGTCTACTGAAATGAGCCTCAATATCATTCGAACTCTGTGGTGAGTTCCTTCTTGCATCCATGTCATATGTGTATCTTATTCAACCTTGTAGCAAAGGTTGAGATCCACATCACCCATATTAAGCTTATCAAAATATTATCGATCCTAGGTACCTATACAGAACCTGATTCATACTTCTTCTTTAATTACACCATACTTGGAGCAAACATCTTGTCGTGATTCTCTTCCCCTTTCTAAGAGAATCTTCTAGCCATGAGCCTTCTATATTTTGTTTGATTTGTAAATCTTCTTGTTTGAACATCCACCACTTGTACGGTGTCCATGACCTTTCCTACAAATCAAAATTAAGTACATGATTAGTAATACTTCATAATCATCAAAAGATAACCCATTATGCATACAGATATCATTTACATAGTGATGCAACTATTTTGACCAATACTTTGGCACAACACTTTCCCATATCCTGTATGCATACAGTGGCTATCTAGATGCCTTCCATCTCTACCAGAACATACTATCGAGAGTGTGCACAACTCTCAGCATGTCAGCAAAGAGGTTTCATTCTAGACAAGCAACAATGGAATGTTTGTCCAAGCATATGCACATTAGTTGTATACTGTTCAATGCTCTATGAATGTTTACACTCAGCATTATATATTCTAGGAATACAAATATGCATGCAGGCAATATCATTACTATTTCAAATAGCAACTCAAATACTTATCTTTTATGTTTGTGTGGCTGCCTCCCGCTTGATCTTCTGTATGTCTTTTGAACTTCTATTCATTCTGTACCACTGTGCATGCTCAAGAGTCATCCTCATGATCTCATACACAAACATACACTCATTAGTATATTCTAAATGCTATCAAAACATTATAGTACTAAATAATCTTGAAAACGTATAGTCATGACATTAGTATTCAAGATTTCAGGGAAGTCTTCTTTTACTCATGCATATCATTGATAAGAGATATAATATGCATAATCCCTTGATTACTAACTTTATGAATGAGCATAACCAATCATTCCAAGTATACTTATATAAGGGATCCTAACACAAGGTAAGATTCATGGGAAACATACCTGGATTAGTATACCTACTTGGTTATGTACAACATACCTAAACAACCTCTTCAATGATTTAGAGATCCTGAGCTAGAACCTGCATGTCTCATAGGTTAAGCATAATATAACAAAGTTATACATACCTCGTAAGTAGAACAAAGATTATGGATGAGTCTTTGTCTTCATGTTTTCATGGTCATGAAGCCTGATTTGTCTTTTGTGATGTACCTGTATCTTGTTAGCAGACAACCTCAACCTCACACAACACCATAATGCATTAGTACAATCATAAGTGTCAACACCCTAACCAATGAATATCTTCTATCATGCATTCATAATTTTGTTAAGGTGATACAACAAATCTAAAATCAAGATTGTACTAACTGTAATAATCATGAAGACAAACATACCATAAACTTAATCATGAACAAATCTCAAAACATACCTCGATGAGTCATACCTATCGAGATCGCTTGTAATCTCCTTATGTAAATCCTTAGCCTCATCTCCCTCTGAAACATGAACTCCTTCACTTATGTAGGTGACCAATCCATCTTCTTCTAGGATTAACCCTATCCACTTGATTTGCAAGAACTGGACCTGGAGCTGGATATGGGTTTGTCAGAGAAACCCCAAAAATTCAAACTTTGAATTTCAGACTTCCGAAAGGATAGAAATATGGGCCTTGATGAGCTGATCAAACTGATATATTTAGAATTTGAAAACTGCAAAGTTTTACTCCTCAATTTTGCCTTTGAAACTTTCGGATTCACTGGACGTGACCCTGAACTGGGGTTTGATGAAGCCCACTCTTTTGCCCCATCAAAAAGTTTGAACCAAATCTCTAAGCTTCTATTTTTCTGAGGAGCTTCCAGCCGTGGTCACAGATTTCAAAAATTCCCATTTTTACAGAAGCCCTAATTTTCCACTTTTCTGATCAAAGTCCCGAACTAGGGTCTAATCAAGCCCGGCCTTCTGCCCAACCAAAAATTCTGATCTTGGTCTCTAAATTTCTATTTTGATGAGTAGCATCCAGCCGTGGTCTCCGATTACAAAAATTCCAACTTTCTTCAAAGCCCTAAATTTTGGAAGCCATGAATGAAGGTACCAAAAAATAATTCTATTTTGACAGAAATATGTACCTGATTGTTTCTGGTGTAACTCTGAAATTTTTGATCCACAGGGTATGAAAAAGTTTTCTGAGATAGCCTTACCTGTTAGCTTTCCATCCTGACAGGTCTGACCTCAATTGGATGTTCTGAGAGAGAGTTATGCCAAATGTCGCAACGTGACCTGTTTTGGGAAAATACAGGAGAGCGAACTTGTACGGCGTGCCACGTGTCACTGTTTGACCTTCGGCCTCTGAAAAAGTTTTTTGAGATAGCTCGGCCTGTTATATTTCCATCCTGATAGGTATGACCTCAATTGGATTCTCTGAGAGAGAGTTATGCCAAGTGTCGCAACGTGACCTGTTTATGGGATAGTACAGGAGAGCGCACTTGTACGGAGTGCCACGTGTCACTGGTTCAACTTCGGCCTCTTAAAAAGTTTTCTGAGATAGTGCAGACTGTGTACTACCTGTCACATTTTACGAAATTTTATTTGGATCTTCCTAGCCCAAGATATGACCTTTTTCCCAAGGTCACCTGATTTTGACTCAGATCTGGAAGAGGCAGAAACCCTATATTGTACAGATCATAAATCACAAAGTACAACGAATTAGAGGTTGTCCTTTGGACACAAGGTACCTGGAGATTTTATCTTCGTCCTGTAACATTTTCAGATCCGAAAACTTCGCCAAAACGGATTTATAGCGAAAGTGCTACGATGACTGGTTTTTGCTATGTAAAACCCTAACCTTCAAATTGTCGTAAGTAAAGCAAGTGTCTTTAGTGCCATACCTTGTCTTCCTTCAGGTTAGCTCTGATACCATGTTAAAATTCAATATGCTAAGACAGAAAATAGCAGCATTACATTCCATTTCACAATAATAGCATATACAGGATCACTGAAGAAACAACAAGCATAGCATAAACACAAGAGACAGAGATTTATCCTGGGAAACCCTCATGGGGTAGAAAACCTAGTAAAGCTTCCTCAATATAGATGACCAGCAAAATACAAAGATGCAAACCCTGAGCATAAGCTCCTTCTCCTCCATAGCAGACCTCTCCTCCACAAAATGTGCCTTTCTCAAGTGAGTGAGTATGTATAATGAGGAACACACCTCCTCTATTTATACACTACTTTGATATGTATTTTACACAAGTACACGTAGGCTCGTATTTAAACAATAGGTTAAATACCCCACTACAACTAACTGGGCCGACCCCTCTAGGGTGGTCTAATAACCCTTTGACCCACATAACACATTTAGGGCCGACCCCCACTAGGGAAGTCTAATAACCCGAGTTACCACATTCCGACGGAGGAATAAACATCTCCGGATATACAATAAGATCTTCACGGAGGAATGAATCATCTCCGGAATAATAAAGTACAAATATAATATTCTTTGAAGTTACAATATTTAACACAACCCTTACTAAAACCCTCTCTCACTCTCTATCTCCCATAATCCTCCAACTAAACACCCTCTCTCTATCTATCCATCTCTCTCTCTCCCCTACTCTCCCTAACACTTACCCCCCTTTTCTCTATCTCTTATAATAACCATTCCCCTACCACTAAACACCCTCCCATCTCTCTCTATATATATATGTGTGTGTGTGTGTGTGTGTGTGTGTGTGTGTGTGTGTGTGTGTGTATTCCACACCTAACCATTCCTCAATTACACACCCCCTCTCCCTAACTTCCCTACTCCTCCCAAAACCTTTAACCCTCCTAATCTCTATCTCTTTCTATCCCTGAACCCCTTCCTCCCCATTACCCATAATCACCCCCCTTCTCTCTCTCTCTCTCTCTCTCTCTCTCTCTCTCTCTCTCACAATCAATCAACCCCCTACTCCTCCACCTAACCCTTATTCCCACACCTCTCTCTCTCCCTCTACTCAACAAAACCCTCTCTCCCTCTCTCAAAAAAACCCTTACTCCTCTTCTTATCCCTATCCCCCACCCCTCTCTCTCTCTCCCTCTACTCCCTACCACCACCTCTCTCTCTCTCTCTCTCTCTCACACACACACAAACACGCACACAACCCTACTCGCACCCACACCACTAACCTCCATTCTCCCTCTTTCTCAATCTCCCCTCCCTAACTCCTACTAATTCTCTATCTCTCTCTCTCTCTCCCCCTTACTCCTCCACCTATCCCTATACCCCACCCCTTTTTATCTCACCCAACCCCATAAAAATATCCCTCTCTCCCTATTTCTCTCTTTACCCCCATCATCTCTCTCTCTCTCTCTCTCTCTCTCTCTCTCCCTCTCTCTCCCCTTAACCATAATCCCCCTACTCTCTTTATGTTTCTCCTAATACCCCTCCCCCTACCAATAGCCAACTCCCCACCATCTCTCTCTTTCTATATGTCTATCTATCTATCTACCACTACCTCCTTTCGCACCCCTCTTTCTCTCTCCCCCTATACTCCCCCCTTCTCTTTAACTTCCATCCTCATTCCAAAACCTATAATCCTCTCTCTCTCTACCCCAACACCCCACTATGCATCCCCATATCCCTACCCCTCTCTCTCTCCCTACACCTAACTCCCCAGTTCTCACCCACCTACTCCTACCACCCATCTCTCTCTCTCTCTCTCTCTCTCCCTCTCTCTCTCTCGACTCATAACCCACCTCTTTCTCCATAACCCCCCTCCTTCTCCACCTAACCCTAACCCACCATCTCTCCTAATCCCCCTACCACTTCTCTCTCTCACTCTCCCACCACTACAAACCACCCCACTCCTCAACCATAAACCCCTTATCTATAAACCTCCATATCCAAATCCCTAACCCTCATGATATTTATCTCTTTATCTCTCCCAACATCCCTCCTCCCCCCCCCCCACCCCTAATTATCCCCCATATCTCTCTCTCTCTATTGTAGAGATTTCTTCCTACGGGTAAGAAGAAGCCCTCTTAGAATAAAGTAAGATAGACTGACTCTATACTAAGACAAAAATAAAACAAATGTGATCTTGAATCGTAGATCAAACAAGTATTTCAGAGTTTTTGTATTGAGGATAATAAGAGAAAGTAACTTACTTTTCACCCTTGATGTTTGTCCCGCTTGTTGTTCAGATCCCGAAGTCCTCGCAATGAACCTGTTGAGATCAAACAATGCACAAGCATATACAATTCTCCAAGATCTCTGAATCACAAGTTAGTATCCATATCTATATATATGCAAATCATGAAATTGAAACACAATCAACACACATGAATTGGGAAACAAGACAAGTTACTTTATTACAACTTGAAGATGCTTACAAAGGTTGCTTGATGTCTAAGCCAACCCTCAGATCCAAGTCTTTCCTCTAGCTATCTTTGCAAAGTCTCAAGATCATAGGTTGGATGCCCCAAAAGTCCCCCTTTGGCCCATGGAATGCATCTCTTTTATAGTGTTTGGAAGGGTTAACCAAAAGGAAAGTAAAATGGATCTAATGAGTTTTTAGTGGATCAGGCCTACTAAATAGAGAGAGGGGGTTGGGATCGAATCAAGGCTGGTAATCCCAAGAAAATCTCTCGAAAGGTGAGATCCAAGATCCATGGAAAAAAGGCTAAAAGAGGATTATCACGCCCCTGGGTCTAAGCATAGCACGGCATTATCGCTCCCTAGGGTCTGAGTATAGCAGAGTAACCCTAACATCACACCCCAACAGATGTGCAAAGCATAATAATTTATGTAGATGGGTTCAGAATGGATGACATGTGGCAATTAAGATGTTGTCTTTGGTATTTAGGCAATAGACTTTACTCCTGTGTGTCCAGATGAGACCAAGGAGGGTACCTGATCATTAGGGGGAAGTGTTGTCTTAGGTCACTTGGTATAAGGATGTGACACTAGGAATTAGTGTGTAATATTGAGGTATAACATATGCCCCCTAAAGTGTGAGGTCATAAGAGACTGATGGCCGAAAGACTTTATAAATACTTTGTAGAGATAGCATTGAGGGGAGCAACGAGGAGCTGAAACATAAACAAAATGTTAAATATACCACCGAGGCGGGCATTCCCATGCTTGGAAACAATTGACTCAAAGCATGGCTTCCGACCAATACATTGCATATCCATGAGTACTAAGATGATATAGACTATAGACAAATCATGGCTACTGTGAACAATCGTAGATCCATGAGACAATAATGACACAGCCACGACCAATGCATAAGTGGACCTGTGTGACAAAACAAGAGTGAGATCTTCCACATAATGATTAGGTGGAAACTGTTCGGATATCCACATCATCATTTTCAGGACCTTGCATGCAATTAGGGTTTACATGCATCCCAGTCACTAGGTTGATGCCTTCAGCACCTTACCCACCTTATTCTAGCACTCGGGAGATTCTTACATCAGTTCTTTATCCCTCCTAGTCATGAAGGTTCCCACTTCTCACCTACTACCAGAGAAGGGCGCACTTCTTCACCTACCACTGCAGTTCCACTTCAGTTACACTCAATTAGCTCTGATTCTCCTTGATTTGAGGCTAGTTTCACTCTTGACTGACTGTTTCACTCCGTTGGACCTCCAGATTGACTAGATGACTTTTCCTGACTTCAGTTAAGCCTCCCATGCGCCCTCCACTGAATCTCCTTCCCTATATCAGTGCTACACACTTCAATTACACTTGTTACACTCAGTTAGACTCAGATTGACACCTGGATGACCGGTTCTTGTGCATTGATGACCACCATTGATTGATGATGAGGACTCCTAGGTGGAGTCAAGCTACACCATTCAGTAATTTGAATGACCTTCTTAGTCAATTCGAATTGCTCAGTCATTGTTACTGTATTGTATTGTAATTATTCACCCTCATTGGGATATTGAGCACTGATGCATGCTTTCCACAGTTTTACACCATTTTTCTGAGTTTCATCTATTGTGATTGATTTACTTGTTCATTAGTTAGATCTGTTGTGACTAATTTTACATGGTATCAGAGCCATTGCAGGGACAAGATCTCTTTTCTACAGGTGTTCTACAAGGAGATTTGAGTGAATTTACTCAAAATTACAAAAAGTTTGGCATGAAAGATCTCAAGGGCATTCGCTCCTATGCATGCAAAGCTTAAAAATACTTCCAATACCACTCCAGAAGCTTGAGTTTCCACATAAATCCTGGATCTGATACATTGGACCCATTCAACATTGCTTGATCTCCAATTCCAGGTGTGATGCAACTCTAAAAAGGGTGGATTGTTCGACCTTACTGTTCTTGGTTTTATTGTGATTTGCAGGTTATTGTCTCCATCAATTGCATTCGCTACCTTACTTTTGCAAGCCTTTCTACATCAAAGTGCACTCGCTCCTAGCAATGGAATACTCTTCTTCAAATCATATCCTCACCCCTTTCAATTATTTTGATTGGAAAGAATATATGAAGATCATGTTACGTTCAAAAGGATACTATCGAGTCACTATTGGTCTTGAATTGGAGCCAAGCACATTGTCAAAAAGAACCAAACACTACAACAAGCTTGATGAAGCTTATGGTCTTCTTTGTCTCTCCATCTCCAAAGATCTTCACTTCCATCTCAGCGGATTGAAGACTCCAAAAGCTATATGGGAGCAACTTGAAACATTATTTGGCAAGCAGGACGAGCTTAGGGCTTTTCAATTACAGAATGAATTGATTGCTCTTAGTCCTGAGAATTTCGAGACCATCAATGAGTTTTTCACAAAATTCAAGCACTTGACATTGCAGTTGAAGAACAGTGGATTTATCAAAGACGATAAGCAATTGATCCTCTTTATTCTCACCAAGCTTGGTAAATACTATTCGGTATTTGTCTCCACTTTCAATTCCGGTCGGCTAACTACCCCGAATTGGAAGATGCCTACCTTGAATGCCTTCATTGATTCCGTCACAAAAGAGCATGATAAGTTTATTCAAATGGGGTCCATAAACTCCAAATATTCAGCCCTATTTTTTCAAGGACCCAAGAATTCGAATGGTAAAGGAAAGCAAAAGAAAGAGAAGCCCAAATTCGAACCTCACAAGCAAAGAGAGAAAGGAAAGCAAATGGATGCACCATCCAGTTCAAAGTTCAAGCAAAAGGGTAAAGAGGGTAAGGAAAAATCTAAATGTACTTATTGCAACCGTGGCTTTCATCCCGAAAGTTCATGCATGAAGAATACTATAGATCAAATGGCCCTCCTTTTGGAAAAGAATAACATAACTCTTCCTGACGGTGCAAGGAAGAAGGATAGGAATGATGATCATGAAAGAGGAAAAGCACTCATGGCAACTGTTTCGAAGCCCACTACTCTTTTGATAGATTCGGGTGCCTCGAATCATATGGCTACAAATATTGATTCTTTTTCTTCATTCAATCCAAACAGCTCCATCCCCATCCATTTGGGAGATGACTCAAAAATTTCTTCAAAGGGAAAAGGTACAATCCATGTTGATCATGGAAGCTTTCAGAATGTTCTCTATGTGCCTTCCTTGGCTTCAAATCTTCTTTCTGTGTATCAAATAACACACACTGGTGAACTGAAGCAAGTTACATTCAGCCCTAATACAGTTGAAATTTCTTATATCAAAAGTGGAAGACTTATTGTAGTCGGAAAGGCGAACCACACTGCAAAATGCTATGAGTTTTCACACTTTATTCCGCTTGCAAAGCCCACTGCTCTTCGCACACATGGTAAAAAGGTTAGTAGTATTTGGAATGAAATATTTGGACATCTTAATTATAAGTATTTGTTTCTGTTATCAAACAAATCCATGGTAGATGGTCTTCCACAACTCCGTTCCTCGAAGGGAATATGCACTGGTTGCATTATTGGGAAGCACCCCGAGCACAGGTTCGACCGCAGCAAAGCTAGTAGAGCTTCTATATTTTTGGGGCTAATACATTCTGATATCAGTCTTCCACTTCCCAATATGTCATTAAATGGATCAAGGTATGTTTTTACATTTATTGATGATTTTTCCCGCTTTACATGGGTATTTTTTCTCAAAAACAAGTCAGAAGTGCTTGGAAAATTCAAGGATTTTAAGGCTTCTGTTGAGACCGCCACTGAGAGAAAGATCAAATCTCTTAGATCTGATAATGGTGGAGAATATATCAAGGCTGAGTTGCTGCAACTTTGTGCTGAAAGTGGAATTCAGATCCAACATACAGTTCCCTACACACCCCGGCAGAACGGTGTAGCGGAAAGGAAAAATTGGTCACTGAAAGAGATGGCTACTTGCATGATTGAATCAAAAGGTTTGGCTACGAATATTTGGGCTGAAGCAATCAATATTGCTGCATACATTTAGAACTGAGTTCCACATTCATCCGTGAAAAGTATGACTCCTTTCGAAGCATTCTTTGGTCACAAACTGGATGTGTCAAATTTGAGAGTTTTTGGCTCTACTGCATGGGCTAGAATTCCTTCCAAGAAGAGACGAGATTTGGATCCACAAAGTATTGAGTGCATACTGATAGGATATGGGGAAGAATCAAAATCATATAAACTCATGGATATCATATCCAAAAGGATATTCATAGAGCGCAGTGTGCAATTTCAAGAACCGCTTCAAGATTTGCAACTAGTCGAGGAAGAAACTGTCGTTTCACTGCCTTCACCAGAAGAATACCTGTGGAGCAATAATGAAGGTATGAGTTCTGATATTTCTGATATTTTAGAAGCACATGATGATCATGACATATCATTTTTAGAATCCGACCATTATGATCCTCCTCAGTTACCAAAGTGGGCCCAAAACACTCTTCAATCTGCTGGTTCGAACCTTGGGAATCCTGCTAATCCGAGACGAACAAGAGCAGACTTTCAAAGAGCAGGTATGGATCTTTCTATTTCTGATCCATTACTTCCTGAAATTTTTTATTTGATGACTAGTTCAGATCCCACAACATACTATCATGCCCACCGAGATCCAAGATGGAAAAGTGCCATGGATGAAGAGTACAGCTCTCTTCAAAAGAACAATACATGGGAGCTAGTTTCTCTTCCACCTGGAAGAAAATTAGTCAAATGTAAATGGGTCTACCGCATGAAAGTTGCTGCTGATGGCTCTATCAGAAAATACAAAGCAAGGTTGGAGGCAAAAGGTTTCTCCCAATTCCAAGGAGCGGACTACACTGAGACCTTTGCACCGGTTGCAAAGATGGATTCCATCCGCCTTGTTTTGGCAATTTCTGCATCCAAGCACTGGGAAGTGCACCACATGGATGTGAAGAGTTCTTTTATACATGGATATCTTACTGAAGAGGTATATATGCAGCAGCCAGAAGGCTACACATCAGATCCATCATTAGTTTGCAGATTGAAGAAATCTTTGTATGGGTTAAAACAAACCCCAAGAGCTTGGTATGCAAAGATGGACTCCTTCCTTCTTTCTCAGAATTTCAAAAGATGTAAATCTGATCCAAATGTGTATCTTCAGCAAGTTAAAGGTAATTTGTTGGTTATTGTACTTTATGTTGATGATCTTCTCATTACTGGTAGCACTCTTACTTCAATAAACAAGCTAAAAACTGCCTTAAATCTAGCTTTTGACATGAGCGATTTGGGCTTGCTGAGTCACTTTTTGGGCTTGGAGATAGCTCAAAATTTTGATGGGATCACTATATCTTAGAAAAAATATGCTTCCAACCTGTTATTGAAGTTTAATATGTCTGAATGTAAGGCAGCCCCATTCCCATTCCTCTCAGGAATCAGTCTTGACGAGGGAAATTCTACATCGCTTGCAGATTGCAGTATGTATCGACAGTTGATTGGTTCACTACTTTACTTGACACACTCAAGGCCTGATATTTCATATGAAGTGAGTGCCGTGTCAAGGTATATGCAGCAGCCCCATGAGCTTCATTGGTGGTGAGCCAAGCAGATCTTGCAGTATGTGCAAGGTACGAAACATTTTGGCATACATTATGCTGCAGATTCTGAGCTTGATTTCATTGGTTTTACTGATTCAGATTGGGTAGGTGATAGCATAGATCGAAAGTCCACTTCCGGTTATGTTTTCATGATTGTACATGGGCCTATTTTCTGGTCAAGCAAAAAGCATGCAGCCATTGCACTTTCTTCAGCAAAGCTAGAGTATCGAGGGGCAGTCAATGCCTGCATTCAGGCAGTTTGGTTGCAGGGTATTCTTTCTAAGTTTGGTTTTGGTGGCACTACTTCGACTGTCCTCTTTTGTAACAATCAAAGTGCTATCAAGATCTCCACAGATCCAGTTTAGCGGCAAAGGACCAAACACATTGAGATTCATATGCACTACATTCGACAGTTGGTGCATGATCGCACCATCATTCTGCAATATTGCCCTACTGATGAGCAAATTGCAGACATCTTCACCAAGAGCTTCACTGAGAAGAAGTTCTCTTACCTCCGTTCACTATTGGGGGTGAGTTCCATCATGGTGGAGATAGATTGATCCATTATTATGTTCTTATCTTGAGGGGGGTCTTTCTTCCCACTAGGTTTTCCCTCTTTCCTCACTTAGCTTATTTTCAGCATTTTTTTGGATTATTGTATTGGGGTGACCTTTGGTCTTAGTTACCAAGACCCTACATTATTTTTTGCACATCATAGTCTAGCTTAAGGGGGGGTGTTCAGATATCCACATCATCATTTTCAGGACCTTGCATGTAATTAGGGTTTGCATGCAAACTCTATGGTTTGCATGCATCCCAGTCACCAGGTTGATGCCTCCAGCACCTTACCCACCTTATTCTAGCACCCGGGAGCTACTTACATCAGTTATTTAGCCCTCTTAGTCATGAAGGTGCCCACTTCTCACCTACTGCCAGAGAAGGGCACAGTTCTTCACCTACCACTTCAGTTACACTCAGTTAGCTCCGATTCTCCTTGATTTGAGGCTAGTTTCACTCCCAGCTGAATGTTTCACTCTGTTGGACCTCCAGATTGACCAGATGACTTGTTCTAACTTCAGTTAAGCCTCCCATGCGCCCTCCACTGAGTCTCCTTCCCTATATCAGTGCTACAAACTTTAGTTACACTTGTTACACTCAGTTAGACTCAGATTGACACCTGGATGATTGGTTCTTGTGCATTGATGACCACCACTGATTGATGATGAGGACTCCTAGTTGGAGTCAAGCTACACCATTCAATAATTTGAATGACCTTCTTAGTCAATTCGAATTGCTCAGTCATTGTTACTGTATTGTATTGTAATTATTCACCCTCATTGGGATATTAAGCACTGATGCATGCTTTGCACAGTTTTACACCATTTTTCTGAGTTTCATCTATTGTGATTGATTTACTTGTTCATTAGATCTGCTATGACTAATTTTACAGAAACCTGATAAACAAATTGCCATCACAGCCTGGACATAATCAATATATAAAAAGGTGTCCAGGGTCTTCTACCCGACCCCAAACTAAACGAATCTAGCCATGTGATTACAAGGTGTTGAAGTCAAACATGGTAGAAACCATTTGATTGCCGGTTGTTGGCGGATATTTCTACCCTATAGTCAGGAAACTAAACTATCAACTTGGTTGGGGTGACAGGTAAGTGCATTTATGTCATCACAGAGGTGTTTACAAAAAAAATAGATTACAGATTTAGAGAACATACCTTTTACTGGAGTCTGATCCTAGCCTTGACCCAGTCTTGTGTACAGCTCTCAAATCTACTTCCTTTCAGCAAACCTGAAACAACAATACCTTCCTCAAACACTTTGGGCAAAATATAAATCATAAAATAAACAAAGATTATGTTTAATATCCAGTATTGACCAAAGTAAATCCAATTCAAAATGCCATTTTATAACACCTTCAAATTGGAACAAGGAAACACTTCAACCTTTATTTGTCAAAATAGTATGCAGTACAAATATACCTGATAATGAAGCAGGCTCCTGCAACTAGATCCTGGGCTCTGGCTCTGCTCTGGTCTGAATGTCTTCTGCAACAGTTTCTCCATTAACTCATCCTCTCATTCTTTAGTAATCATTTGCATTCATAATTTCTTCTAACCTTGCTCCCTTAGTCTTCTAGGAATTTATATGTTTAAGGAAGCAGTTCAAGTCGATGAGGAGGTTGGGGAAGTTAAGAAACTGCCTTCAACTAATCCTCTTCGATGGATTAATATATTTTTTAATCATTTTTAAGATACACGCGACTATTACACAGTGGAGTAGCGTATAGGGCGCTACTCTATTGTTTGATAAATAGCGCTCATTTAGTTTTAAATTCCGAGCGCTACTTTGATAATAAGGAGTAGCGTATATACTGATATGGGCGCTACTATTATGCACTGGAGTCGCGTATGGGCGCTAGTCTCTTTAAGTAGAGTAGCGCTCATACCTCAAAATGATATTTTTGTGTGTTTTCCAGTGTTCTCAGGAAATGGGATGAGTTGTCATAACATCCAAGGTCAACATGCTCCTCCATCCAAGTTGTCCTTTTGTGTGATCAGCAGCTCAGGGTGATCACGGACGGAGAGGTGCAAGTTTGACCTATAACACCGGTCAATGATGTGAACCCTTAAAAAATGCGAGGGAAATCACCAATGATGACAATGATCCCCAAGGTATCTGTAGTACATATCAATGAAATGTGAATAGATGAGTTGATGTCGATCACTTGTGAGATTATTCAATCAAAGGTCAATGATGGAAACCTACTGTCGAATACAAGGAAACCTGCCATTGAGGCATGCAAGTACCAAGGTACTAGTGGTTGACTCCTAAGCCTAATTCCTGGATAATGATTTGGCATCTATAGGAATAGACTCGTCGAAGGTGGGCAATAATGATTCCCACATCATCGACATGAAATCGGAATGAGAGATAGTATGTAACAATGGAACAAGAGAACATGTACTGACACAGCAGAAGATTTGACATAGTGGACGACTTAGAGAAATGCAAGCCCTTTGAACATATAATGGCGTGAAGCAGAACCTGGCAGCAGGGATTATAGATAGCAGAGAACAAACACATGACAAGTAGGCTGATGGCCAAAGAGACGACTCGAGATGATGACCATAACTCAGCAGGAAAAGATAAATACCCAAAAGTAGACAAGGGTTAGATGCATGCCATGTTCAAAGGTGACGACTGACAAGCTTCCAACAAGATAAACTTGACTCATTTCCCATTTTCCCCCGACATGATGGATGAGTACCTCTTTGTTGTTTTACGAGCTTGAAGAGGATAACAGATGCTCGGTATATCTCATCTCATAGATGAGTCTTATCTCACATGTTGTTCATCCCAACGTGTGCCCTTCGATGTTGAATTTTAACGAGTCCAAGGAAGGAAAACTCGATAGTTTTTCACATTTAGAAAGCCTGAAAAACTTAAAGAAGGCTCCAGAATGTACTTTTTCATCAATTTAGTCCCTTAGTCCCAAAAAAGTGTAAAACAATTCCTGAGAGAACTCTCCCAGCCAAAAGTTAACTAAGGTATACCTTTCTCGTAAATAGTCTAGACGGGCCGAAAAAGAGGTAACATATCACCGAATATACGACCTTTCAAACACTTTTACAAGTGTGAAAGAGGCAAGCATACTTAGCAATCTTTTCGAAACGAGGGAGCCTAAAAAGATCTTAAAGAGAACTCTGATGGTCTTTTTCGTAATTTTTTAATCATTTTGGTCCAAAAAAAGAATAAAATAATACCAAAATGATACTTTCCTCATCGTTTTACAAGCACAAGTAAAGTCGACTAAGCTCGACACCATTTACTTGATTTTAACAAGCATGACACGGGTGTGAAAAAGCACTTGGAACCTTTTTTGGGTTTTAATCTAGAGCGTGAAAAAGATAAAGTCAGCTCAAATGGAGGTCAAAACAGTGATATATTGCCAGTGTGAACAAAGTGTAGAGATCCTGTCAGAAATGGTTTATGAAACCATGGAAAAATATATTAGTAATGTGAAAAATTTGACCTAAAAAGATATTTTAAATAAAATAATGAACAAAAATATAGTCATGCAACTTATATAAACAAGAGGTAAAAATAGAAAGTTACCATTTTAACTTGGCTATTTTTGCTCATAGAGGGATTTTACCTATTGAAGGGAAAAACTTCAAGTGACCATATCTGGAGATTCGAGGCACCATTCTGACAACCGTCTACATCAGGTAAGAGCTCTTAAGCTCATCTTTCAATTCATGTCCTTATTTTTTTATTTCTCATCAGTTCGGTAATTTTTTGAGGAATCCCTAGGGAGCTTTTTTCGCACCTGGAATTATCAGGGCCTCCCTCTGTCGTGAAACGCAATAAAATCCCAATTATCGCTCTATAGCTTTATGCGGCGGCGCGGTAATTTCCAATTTTAGCGCTGCCAAGAAATGCCCAAGCGCGATAATCGCGGAAAAAAAGAAAAAAAAACTTGGTATTTCCTCATGTTTGGCATGAGATCAGTCTTCCAGCTTGCTCATGAATGTTTTATTTGGATTTGTATAGGAGTTTACATCTCATTTGAGGAAAAATGGTTGATTGGAAGGAAAGGGAACATGAAGCTGATGATCAGTTGGTTGCAGATGACCAAATGACACTAAATGCACTGCGGGCATGTGGATTGTTGAAGTTCTTTAAGACCAAGGGTATCCGAAAACAGGGAAAACTTCTAACTCACATAATACAATTGTGGGAGAGTGACATTCAGGCTTTTCGAATCGGAGAGCATACTCTCAAGATTGAACTCGAGGATATCTACTTTCTCACTAGCCTCTCTAAGAGAGGGGCGCGGGTGAACCTGATGGGGTATAGGGCCTCAGAAGAGAGTACAAGTGACTTGATTGTTCATTACTGTCGACAGGGTTCTTCAAAGAAAAGTGGGAAAGTGGCCATCAAGGATGTGATAGAGCTCCCATTGAGAACTGTATTGTTCACCATAACATGAGCGGCGGGTAGTGTGAGCCCTCATCAGGCATCCTGAGCGCAAATGAATCTCGCCGTAGAGTGCATGGCACCAACTTTTTTCAACTAGTGTGATGGGGTGTTATCCAACCTCAAGGAACAAGTAACTAAGTGTAGAAATAGAGACACTCGCCAATTTGGGTATGGGAGTATCTTAGTCACCTTCTTTTTGGAGAGGGTTCAATTGTTGCGTCCGCAGATATCCATGCCTATCCACCCTGTGATCGAGCCTCTGATGGGTCGATGGAGTGACTACGCAGGACAGCTCAGGGGACCACAAGTATTAGCCTTTGGTGAGGATTTCTTCTCATGGCTCGAGGAGCAGATTTTCATGATTCAGGACTACCCCTATGCAGGGGTGAATTTCCAAGAGGACATTGACTTGGCATTGCCCGATGACGAGGACTGGGACAACTCAGGTATATGACCTTCACCCATGTGTTTTTAACTTTTTTAAATATATATAATTTTTAGTGATATTTTAATGTGTAAAAAGATCTAATGTATGTACATTTACATGTCGCAGATCGTGGACCAAGGAGACCAGCGGGCTACTCACCGCTGCACCGAGGTGGGGTCTAGCATCAGGCCGCTGCTGAGGAGGAAGAGGAGGATGAAGAAGAAGCAGGATTTATCCGCGATGTAGAGCAGAATCTTAAGGGTTTGACCTTTGGAGTCCTTGCTATGAGGATAGATGACATCCCTCTCCATCTCCAGCAGCATATTATGGGTGTTCCTAGGCGTATCAGCCAACTCCTCCATAGGGTGGCTAGAGCTGTGGTATGCTACCATGAATAGTGTGAGGAGTGCAAGGATCATGATTAGTCTCCTTAGACAGTAGTATCTTCTTTTTGCGGCATGTACACAATATGTAGGCCAGAGAGCTAAATTTTGTATGGGATGGAATCCCAAATTTTGTCTTTAGACACAACTTTATCATATGTATTCAGAAAAACACTTTTATATGCAATTATATACATGTGGACTTGTTTCTATGACTTATTCATTTACAATGGCTTGTGTGTTTGATTTATGATGTATTTTTTATGTATGAGCTAGATGCCAATCCAAAATGTAGTTAGCCAATGAGTCAGCTACAAAATTGAATTCTCTTGGTATATGCTGATACGAAATGTAATCAAAAGATCATTCCAAGGGGCATACCCTTCTAAATAAGCGAAGTAATATAGGATCACAAACAATGTCGACACAATTCAGATGGGACACCACGAGTTCAGAGTCTAGAAAGATTGATAAGGAGTAGATTCCAAGGGAAGCAACTTCAGTTAAGAGTCCGATGACTGCATGGTACTGTGAAATATTGTTGGTTGCGGGGCCCAAGCAATTGCCTCCTAAGGAAACCAACTCACCAACACGAGAATAGATAACCCATGATGCGGAAGCAAAGTTCCAGGTGTGTCGGCTAGCACCATCCGCAAATCCGTAGTAGGCATATGCGCATAGAGGCACGAGTCGAGGTAAATGAGGATACATGAAATAAAATCCGTGCACACAAACACAAAATAAATAACTAAAAACAAGCTAAGTACATTATGTACAAGATGTCTCACGCAGGATCAACCTACATGTATAAATGTTTTAGGTACAGCCCGTTGCGGGGTCGCGCCAAAAGTGTACCATCACAGTCAATGAGCCCGTAAGCTCCTTTTTCCAATACACATTTTATAATAGAGGGACTGTACCACATTGGATCTAGCTTTCATTTTCCTAGTTTGTCCTACATTTGGTCGTATGTGAGTACGAGGTCACCTTCGCTGAAAATCCGAGGTTGAATGGATTTGTCATACTATTCTTTGATGCATTTATTATGGGCTTCGTTATCTAAAGCATCATCGCGGCGGGTTTCATCCAGCTTGGCTAGATACATAAAACATTCCTCTTCAGAAGTTGTATTGGGAAGTAGCCCTACAACTATCTTCAGTGACGGAATTTCACATTCAATTGGAAAAATGGCTTCCAGGACATACACCAATTGGAATGGTGTGAACCCGGTAGCACTTTTCACTGAGGTTTGGTAAGCCCATAATACCAAAAAGAGAGCTAAGTGTCAATTGGACTTATGAGTACCCACAATGCGCTGAATCATGCATTTCAAAACTTTGTTTGTGGCTTCGACTTGGCTGTTGGCCTATGGGTAGTATGGGGTTGAGTTTTCATGACGAAAACCCAACTTGGCACTTAATTCTTCAATCATATGGTTCCTGAAGTGGGAACCATGATCGGTCACAATGGACTGTGGAACTCTGAACCTAGCTATGATGTGGTTGAATATGAATTGCGCTATTGTTTTACCGTCTTCCGTGAAAGTAGGCATCGCTTCAGCCCATTTTGTGAAATAATCAATAGCTACTATGACATAGCTATGCCCCCTGGCTGCAGTGGGTTTACAATGTGTGAAATTGATGCCCCATTTGGTGAAGGTATTGATGGCAACAACAGGGTAAAGTGGAGCAGGATGTGAGCGTTTCTTGCTATAGAAGAATTGACAGGGTGGACATTTCTTGACCGTTTCAATGCAGTCTTTGAAAATCGAGCGCCAGAAATATCCCACTCGTAGAATATTTTGGGTCGTAGCCATCCCAGAGAGATCACCACCACATGCTCCAGAGTCGCAGTCATTAAGGATGTGTTCAGCCTCGTCCAAATCTAAACAACTTCGAAGAACGATATCGACACCATGGCAATAAAGGGCATCGTTAATGATGAGGTAGTACTTAGCATGATGTCGGATGCGTCGTCGTTCATCGCGGTTGAGTTCGGGCCGAAAACATTGGGTTTGGAGATAGAGTATGATATCTCCATACCATGGATCATACATGCCAATGAGGAAAAACAATTCATCAGGGAGAGAATCGATGGGCTCTGGTTTCTCAGTGACACGGGGCAAAGTACAAATCAACTCTGGGAAGACCAAGAATTCTTGGATTTTGCTTTTGCAAATTCCAAGTCAAATTCCTGAAGGACCACAATCCAACGAGAGTATTTTCCCCCAATCACTTGACGTGTGAGGATGGAGTACATTGGATTGAAATCAGCTATGACAGCGGTCTGGCAGAGCAGAATGTAATGGCGGAACCTCTGGAAAGCAAAAAATGTAGCCAGAGCCAGCTTTTCAACATGCGAGTAGCAGGTTTCGGAGTCGAGAAGACTCTTACTAAGATAATAAACTATATGTTCTATGTCATTGGCGTCTTTCTAGACTAACACCATGCCAATGGTGGAAGTGGAAGCTACGAGATATAAGATGTAATACCATGTGTAATTGGGGGGTTGAATTACGGGATCCTTAGTGAGGGCTTCCTTTAGATTATCAAAATATTGTTGGGCTTCGTCGTCCCAAAAAAAGGGGATGTTCGTTTTCAGAAGCCTCATATAGCCTTTGGTGATCTCAGCAAAATTGCACACAAAACGGAGTAGAAAGTTTGCATGCCCCTGTAAGCTTTGAAGTGTCGGTGTGTCTGTAGGTGAAGGCAAAGCTAGAATGGATTCTACCTTCACTGGGTCTAAATGTATACCATCCTTGGAGATTATGAATCCCAATAGTTTTCCGGCTTCAACACAAAAGACGCACTTGTGTGGATTTAAACGAATATTGTAGTGGTGGCACCTAGAAAAGATGGTGCTTAAATTATCTTGGTGATCATCCCAAGCCTGAGAATGGGTGGGGAGGTCATCAATATATGGTTCTACAATATGTTTAATGTTGTGAAATGCGTATGACATTGCCCGTTCAAAAGTTGCCCTGACATTCTTGAGGCCAAGGGTAGCTTTCGGTACGCAAATGTCCCCCATGGGAAAATGAAGGTTGTCTTATGCTGGTCAGCGGGGAGTATCTCTATATGATTATAGCCAGAGAAGCCATCCATGAATGAAAAGATGACACTCCCAGCACAGTTATCGATAATCTGGTCAATAAACGGAGTTGGATAGTTGTCTTTTGGACAAGCTTTGTTCAAATCTCGGTAGTCAACACAGACTCTAATCATACCCTGTTTCTTTGCCACGAGAACGATATTAGACACCCATTCTGTCAACGGGACAAGGTAAATAAAACCAGCATGCAAAAGTTTTTCAATTTCTGCTTTAATAGTCGCTGCCTTGCGGGGATTAACGGGCCGGAGTTTCTGTCGAACTGGTCCAGCACTAGGAAAAGTTTGGATCTCGTGGACCACGATGGAAGGGTCTGCTCCTGGAATTTCTTCATAACTCCAAGCAAAAAAATCGCGGAATTATTTGAATAAGGTAGTGTAGAACTCCACCTCAGTGGGAGTACATGTCTTTCCTATATGAATATTTTCCATGACACTAGGTTTCACTGAAATGTTAATAGGAGTAGTTTCCATGATGTTAGCCAATTTTCCTTCGGAGAATATATTGTCGAATGAAGTGGGAAACTTGGGTTTAACAATTTCAAGTGAACTGTTGGATTAGGTGTCTTGCTCGATCGCCTGGATAGTAGGGAAAGAAGACCGATGATGGTAATCTTCCCAGGGTGGTTCATCGACGCACATAACCTCCATAATCAACTCGTCGGAAGGAAACATCAGTGTGAGAGGATCGATAAGTGGTGATGATGAGCTAGCCTCATACGAGAGTTGTGCCACAGTGTGATGCATAGAAGGATCGACCCAATCTGTGGTTGACTAGATCGCCTGATAAGTTGCGAGGTTCCTGTTTAAAGGCATGGAATTGTCGTAGGTTTCAAACTCTGTAGGACTTGGTATCACCCAAGAATCGACAGATCCATTAGATGGGGTGATACTTGACGATATCATGTTGATGGCATGTATAGGGTATCTGAACTCTAGGAATACTTCGATGAGGGAGGAATCCTTCATAAGAACAACACCAACATCTTGGAAAATGTACTAGGACTGACCCAAGAACGGGACATTGTGGGCGGAGTTCAAATGAATGTCTGGAGTATAGAAGTCTAACTGATCTATAGTGACAATCTTCCCTTGATGAGGGAATTGTACTAGTCGAAAGACGGAAGATGCAACGGCGGTCATGGCGTAAAACCAATTCCAACTGAGTAGAAGATTATAATCCAATGGTGCATCTATGACTTCGATGTGCATAGATATTGTCTTTCCCCCTAGTTCATTTCCAATCGCAGGAGTGAGTCCATATGGTTGAAAACCATGTCTGTCAAACGCTATGAGAGTAGTGGGAGAAAGTGTAACTTCAGGTGAGCCTATGTCTCTCCAACAAGTCAAGGACATGATCAACGTGGAATCACCTTTGTCTAAGACAGTGTGATGAATGTTGTTTCCACGGATCTTTGTTTGGATCTGGAAGGCTAATTGGTGAGAAATCCTAGGTTTAAAATATTCCAAGTTAAACATAATCGTGTTTGAAGTATCTGGTTCTACTACCCCCAGTGTTGAAAGTAAGGTCCTGCGCTGCGTGGGGCAGTGTTGGAGAACCTTGAGAGTCGACATCGCGCATGGTGCTTGAGCTAGGCCCTCAACAATATTGTAATTTTGGGCTGCTCACGCGTTAGGATTGAATGTCACCTTTTGGATGGTGCCTTTGGGTGGGCGTAGCACTGTGTCTGTGATAGGTCTCTCAATGTGGAGATGACCATTGGGGGGAGGGATGATAGAAGGATCTTCAGAAGGGAACTTGCCATTGGATGTCTCCGGTTTGTTTGAATTTGGAGGGGTATTGTATGTCCTTACTCGAGTGGATATATGAATCTCTTCATTACTCGTCATCAAAACTTCACGGTTTGCGGACGTTTCTCCATGGGGTGGGTGGTTCAGATTGCCCCCTTGTGGGGGATCGTGAGTAACCATTTGTTGCTGTTGATGGGGGAAAGGATCGGTTAATGCTGCCGGGCAGGAGGATCCTTTAACAAATTTGTCGACTTTGTCCTTTTAAGGACAGTCTTGTGTGTGGTGATCTTCCTATCAAATCAGGCAGGGAAACTTTGCTTTCCGACGTGGTTTGGGATCATTGTTGGTTGGTTGCGGCTTCGAGTTCTCCTATTGGTTAGAATTTTTCTTGGATTTTTCGTGGTTATTCTTCTTCTTTCCTTCGGATTGTTGTGACATGGATTGAACTGCGTTCACCTCGGAGGAAGGAGCAGGAGAGGTAGAAGCTTTGGGAGCATCCTGGGATGGAGAGGGGGTAACAGTAGCTTGCTTCCCGCTTTCGTTGGGTGCAGGATGAGCCTTAACTGAACCGACGATACCGTCAATGGGGGGTTTAGTGGTGGGATTGGTTGGATCAGTAGTGGTGTGGGATGCATGGGGAATAAGCTCGTATAAAGTTATGAATTGAGTATATACCAAATCCATATACTAAGCGCAAGAAATCACTTGTTCCTCTGTGACAGGTCTGCCCATGGCAATATCCTTGGCGATGGGAGGCAAAAATGACTTCATGAACCAATCAGTGAGTAACTGGTCCAAAATGGGTGCCTTTATTAACCTACAGCGACGATGCCACTCATGAATATGATCCGAGATATGTGTAGAATTGGTTTGACGTAATGAGGTCAACAGGTCTGTTCCAGTCTCGTATCGGATGGGGAGCTGGAAATGTGTCAGAAACTGCATGGCCAAGGTATTGAAATCATGAAAGTAGTGTTGTGGCAGCTCGATATACCATTTTGCTGCTGTACCGGTGAGCGTATCCTGGAATATCCATAACTGAATGGATTCGTCCATCAATGAGTTTGAAGAACACCAAAGATGGAAGGTCATTACATGGTTCTTTGGGTCTTCCCCGGGTTTGGCATCGAACTTGGGAATGTTCGATGGTAGTTTGGTCGGGATGGGTGGCCAATGTGGTTGCTACCATATGGGATCATTAATAAGTCTCGACAAATCGGGCAAGTATAGCGTAGCCAAGAAGGGAAGTTAACGATTGGGCTGTGGGTATGAGTAGTAATTGTATGGTGTGGGGATGCCCGTAGGGCCTTGCACAGCATAATGCTATGTGTTGTACCCATACATGTTTCCCACAGGATACTGTTGGACGTTCTGAGGATAGTAGACCATCTGGTGAACCGGTTGTGTGTTCAAAATCATGGGATTTACCGTCTGATTTGGAATCACAGTAGTAGTCGGTTGTTGAACATCCTGCTGAGTAGGGATGAGTGGTATAGTAGCATGGGGTTGTTGTGTCCCATGAATGTTTCATGTTCCTTGTTGGGGTATAGTACCCTGGGATTGTTGTGTCCCAGGAATATTTCCAACACCTTGATTGGGTGGAGGGTTTCCTATACCAGGGTTAGGGGATGCCTGAAAGAATGGTGTCCATGGAATATTGGTTCCACCCTGATGAAGAGGTGGAGGTTGAAGAGGTGGGTTCCATGGATTATTCGCAGCTGAAGGATAAGGAATGTTGGAGTTCAAGTTGGGGGGAGTAAAAGGTTGATTAGGTTTACCCCCAGCTTGATTCCAGCTTCCGAACAAAGAGTATCCCCCACTCTGTGGGATTTGGGATCCCCAAGAAGGAAGAGTTCCTAACGAGGGATGTTGAAAATGGGGTACGGTTGGGATACCAGCATGAGGTTGTCCGCTGCCAGGTGAATTATAGGTGCCCAACTGAGCAGATGGTGTTGATTGAGAGGGTTGTTGGATGGTACCAGTGGGAGCGTTAACAAGTTGTGTTCCTCCAAATGGTGTAATTTGTGGGACTTGTTGGGCCATTGGAAATAATGGAGGTGTTTGTTGAGTAGCCCCTCTTTGGATGGTACCAAGGGGTTTCCCTCCAGTAGATGGATTGGATGGTCCGGTTGGAGGAGGTTGGTTACTGGGACCAATGTTCCTAAGAGATGGTTGTCCTCCTGCGGGTGGGTTTGATGGTCTGCCTTGACGGGGTTGTTTATTGGGATCAATGCTTCTAGTAGACAGTTGTCCTCCAAAAATGGTGTATATGGTGGCTAAAGATGAACCTCCAGTCAACCTAGATGATCCAGTAGTATGACTGGATGCTCTTCCAATACTAGAAAGGTGGGGTAGTGTCAATTGGCCCATAGCACCAAAGGTGTCGATTTGTGGGGGGGGTCTTCCATACGTTTCAAGTGGGGACGGTGAGAACATTTGGTTATCCCTCATAAGGGGTGTGTCCCCAGAAGGTACGCCGAACATATTGTGTGACAGTAAGTGTGGGGAATATAATCGAGGGGTATCAGGCATCACGTCCATGGGGTCTTTAAAAATAGGAAGATCATCGAGTGTTGGGCCCAGATTTGTATCCTGTACGGTGGAGGTGGGGTTAAAAATGCAAGTGGCCAATCGGGGTCTAGGATGAGGTCTAGTATAGTGAAATATGAGGGTCTGGATCCGTCAGCATAGGAGTGATGAAATTATGTGCTAGACGGAATATGGGGAGCTCAGTAATCAGGAGGACGAGTGGCATGGGGGTATCGGGAAGCCGATGAGAGCATTTTATCCGTATCACGTTTGAATTGTTCCGATGCTAAAGGAGAATTAGCCAAACTAACCATACTGGATTGAATGGAAGCCATAATCTATTATCCTGAGAGGAGATCAAGGAGGGACACGGTGAACGGTATATTGCTAGAAGAACCTGTTTCATGAGTGTGAACATCTAATGGTGTCGTGGTGGCAGGTGGAGGTTCCACCTGGGAGGTAAAATAGTCAAACTCAGGTTGAAACGGTGTGGTAGGTAGTTCAATTTCTTCAATGATTTCAATGTATCCATCCGGGACTCGAATCAACTAGAACGTGTCTTCATCGAATCCTTCAAAAGTTCCAACAGATCCCTCAGGAACATCGTAGAAAGTGTTTGTTGGTGGGGTGGTGCTAGCCTCTGGGAGGGTGATGACCTCCGGTATAGCATCATGTGTAGTACTAACTTCAGCAGCTAATGTGTTGTCTAATGTGGGAGGAATTTTTGAAATAACAATGGGTTGTGGGACAGCCGGAATCTCAGGTATGTTACTGGTTTTAGGAACTGTAAGAGGTTCTAAGACAGTGTTGTGAGTTACAAGTACATGAGGAACTGAAGATGTAGTACAAATAGGTGGTGGAACATTCCCTCGACTAGCCCTACAGTCGGAACGGGCATAAATACATGATGCAGGTGGACCAGAAGTCCATGGTGGTGGTGGTGGTGGTGGGCTTCATCCCTGTATCCTCCGTGATCTTCGTTGATCAGCCATAATGATGGGAATACAAGTTTCGGGGACAATCTCGTAGAAAAGAAATCAAAAACCCTAAAGCAATCGAGTGTGCAAAAGGGGGACTAGAAAAAGGCAGGGCTCATAGGCAAAAAAGCAAGCTCAAAAAACTATACTGATACCGGCATCACAGTAAGCGAGCTGGAACAAAGGTGGCTAGAATGCCAACAAGAAACACTAAAAAGAAAAATGACCCTCTAAGAGGATGAAATAGCAAGCAAAACCTCCTAAATAAGAGCTTGAGACCTCAACAAGTTGTATCCTTCGCAAGGTGATGAAATCCAAGTTAAACAATACAAAATGAGAGACCAATAATGGAAGGATATCCCTCTACCTAAAGGGATCCTGGGTAAAGAGCCCTAGAAGAAGAGTCACTAAGCTACCTCGTTCATGACACGTCAGAGAAGGATACTGGAACTTCTGCCTTATCACCCTTGTATAACCTATACGGTAGAGTACAAGGAAGACAATGGATCGATATTCCTTAGGCGCTAAGTGGAGTGCGGCATTCCACAAAGTCCATCCGGAACCAATCCTCACGGATTACCCCCGAAACGACGGGAGGCCCTCTGCACAAACTGGTCGATGACCGTGTCAATAAATACTAGAGGATTTTAGCACCCTAGAGGACAAAAACTATGTCTCAAATGAAAATGAAAAGGGGGAATTATTTGGATGCCTATCCCTGGTGTCCTACCTAACTAACAAATTCTTTTTCTCCTCAAGTGAGGTTATAGTGTGTTGAGTTCAGGAGTGTAAATTTTAATGGTTGTAATACTCAATTGGGTAATGGAAGTGAAACTTGTGGTGTTATGACGACTCAAACCATGCAAATGAAGATGAATCGAAATGAGCCTTTCTGTTCGATGAAATCTAGATAAAGTAAAGGGGGAGTTCTTTAACCACAATGCATGCACTTTTTCAAAAGAAATGAAAAAACCACTCCAAAAACAAACTTTTTGTTTTCTTTTTTAAATAATGCCAAACTAATGAAACTACCTTCAAAATGCAACTGATCTATAACTAATGGCGCTTCAAAATGAGAAAAATTATGTGACAAGCAATGATAAGTGATTCACTTCCTAATATGCAAAATTATAAACTTTATCTTTTCAACAAAAGCAAGACAATGTTCCAAAAGAAATCCTCCAATGTTGACTTTGATAACAAGAATGGAAAGTTATTGCTATAAGAACAATGTAGTCTTGAAAACCATATAATCAAGGAAAGACAAACAGTAGTAAAACTTGATTATCATGAAAGGACCAAGCCAATGCAAGGATGGTAAGGAGGTGATCAGGATGGGTATGGTGTCACTAACTCAAAAAAAATCCAAGCTTGAAATGAATAAAATCAAACCACAACAGACTTGCAAGTTATGAAAAGTGACAAGGTATGTAGACAAGAGGTAACAAGTAAAGAGTAAGTAGGTATGGTAATAACAATGACCATGAACCCAAGGATGTCCAAGGTGTCTACAAAACTTCCAAAAATGAAATGCAAGAACTGTACTGCAGCTGGGTAGGTTACAAAGGTCTGGTAAATATTAGAGCAACAACCAAAAGCAGAGAAGTCAAAAATTGACCAAAAGTAACCAAGCAAACTAAGAAAAAAATCCTTTTTGCAAAGATTATCGCGTGGCAGTAATCAGCCCAGGCACGATAATGGTGAATTATCGTGTTCTCGCAAGAGTATAGGTAGCGATAAACTGGAAATTGTCTCTCTGTAAACAATGGCAGGGGCACGATAATTCTCAGAAAGAGGAAAAGGGCGAAAGTTTGAGAAAAGTTGTTGACTTTTCAAGGGTTTTCCAACCCAGAGGACTCACTGATCATTGACAGAGGTCTGATGCAGAGGGGAGGAGAGCGAATGAAGTTCAAAGAGACCAACTTTGTAACTATTTTGAAAGAATATTAAATTCACAATCAAAATGAATGAGAGTAAAAGAACTCAAAACAAAAGGGGTTCAAACCAGCGGAGTCACCAGTTTTTGTTGTAGAGATTTCTTCCTACGTGTAAGAAGAAGCCCTCTTAGAATAAAGTAAGATAGACTGACTCTACACTAAGACAAAAATAAAACAAATGTGATCTTGAATCCTAGATCAAACAAGTATTTCAGAGTTTTTGTATTGAGGAGAATAAGAGAAAGTAACTTACTTTTCACCCTTGATGTTTGTCCCGCTTTTCGTTCAGATCCCGAAGTCCTCGCGATGACCCTGTTGAGATCAAACAATGCACAAGCATATACAATTCTCCAATATCTTTGAATCACAAGTTAGTATCCAGATCTATATAGATGCAAATCATGAAATTGAAACACAATCAACACACATGACTTGGGAAACAAGACAAGTTACTTTATTACAACTTGAAGATGCTTACAAAGGTTGCTTGATGTCCAAGCCAACTCTCAGCTCCAATTCTTTCCTCTAGCTATCTCTGCAAAAGTCTCAAGATCATAGGTTGGATGCCCCAAAAGTCCCCCTTTGGCCCATGGAAGGCCTCTCTTTTATAGTGTTTGGAAGGGTTAACCAAAAGGAGAGTAAAATGGATCTAATGAGTGTTTAGTGGATCAGGCCTACTAAACAGAGAGAGGGGCTTGGGATCAAATCAAGGCTGGTAATCCCAAGAAAATCTCTCAAAAGGTGAGATCCAAGATCCATGGTAAAAAGGCTAAAAGAGGATTATCGCGCCCCTGGGTCTAAGCATAGCACAGCATTATCGCGCCCCAACAGATGTGCAAAGTGCGATAATTTATGCATATGGGGTCATAATGGATGACACATGGCAAGTAAGATGTTGTCTTCGGTATTCAGGCAATAGAATTTACTCCTAGGTGTCGAAATGAGACCAAGGCGGGTACCTGATCATTAGGGGGAAGTGTCGTCTTAGATCACTTGGTGTAAGGATGCGACACTAGGAATCAGTGTGTAATATGGAGGTATAACACTCACTCTCTCTCTCTCTCTCTCTCTCTCTCTACACACACACACACACAACCCCCTAAACATCCACCTGCCCATAACCCACACCCCTCTCTATGTCCCCCTACTCCTTAATAGCATGCCCCCACCCTCTCTCTCTCACCTATACTACTACCCCTACCACTAACCCCCCTTTCTTTCTCTATCCCCTCCTCCCCCTAACTCTAAACCCCACTTATTTCTCTCTCCTCTAGCCCCCTAACACCCACCTCTCTCTCACTCTCACTCACCCCCTTTTCTCAAATTGTCATGCTCCTCCCAAAACCCCTAACCCTCATGATATCTATATATTTCTCTACCCCAACCTCCCTCTCCCCCCTACAACTAATCACCCCCCCCCCCTATCTCTCTCTCTCTCTCTCAAACCCCTACTCATCCTCTTATCCATAACCCCCACCCCTCTCATGCATGTCACCTGTAATCATTTAGTGTTATCCCAGCAGTGTTCTCTTTAGATTTATTTTAATTTAATTTAGCTTTAATGAATTTGTAGGGTGCCTCCCTCCCCCTCCTGCTTATGTTATTCTTTTCTTAGCTTTATTTTAATTTAAGTTAGCTTTATTGAATTTGCAGGGCGTCTCCCTCCCCCTCCTGCTTACGTTAGTAGCGTGAGGTTTTTATTTAATAACATTATGTGTAGGGTTGTCTTTTAATTTCACGTGATGCTCTCAAGATTTTCAATTCTCTGGTCATATTGTCTGCATGCAACAATGTCTCATAACATCGCATTAGTGAAATCTTGGTTCTCATTGTGGCTCTAATGCCACTATAATGGCAAACCCGCTTTACCAACACAAGCTTTAAGTTGCGCCTATTCCACCTGAAAATCTATTAAGTTTGACAACCATATAGAGTCATTCACTTATAGTGATGTTTTGCGTAATCCTTTTGTTTTAGCGATCCTCTCACCATTGATTAGCTTGGTTCTTGAACGCAAAGCACTTACTTTGTGCGATCAATTCCTCACACACATCAGCCAAGTAGTTATATTAGCTAAGACCTCATGGAGTTCAAGTGTCAATCAGACCAACATAATCATAATATTTTTGTATCACATAACACTTTACATAATCATAGTTCCTTGCAACTTTTTTTTTTCGCTTAGAGCCCAAAAGGCCCAAGTGCTGGAACATCAGTTCTGATACCATATGAAACATAACCAATATCCTCATTACGTTCTAGAGGAAATGGGGTGAAATTTTTATTTTTATTTCTTGTCGAAAAAGGAAATTTGTGCTACACTAAAACATACTTGGTAAGTAAATCATTTGAATAAGTATCAATCAATATAAGGAACCAGCTATATTGAACCAAACACTTCATTTAGGATTGTACAACTACCACTATAAAATGGATGGTTAGATAATGCAGATCTTCCACTAATATTTATATAAAACATTCCTTGCCAACTTAGGTACATGGCCCATACTTCTTACTCCAAAATGATCCATCACCAACAATACAACCTGCTTCCTTTTTACATTCCTCCAGAATGAGAAGAGGTTAACATTCTTTAGCTAGACATATGCGACAATGGTAAGTCATAGAAGAGAACTTCTTCTACAAAATAAGTTGGGTCCACACCTCGATGGCATATCCTCTTAACATAATTTTCTTCATGAAATTCAACTAAACATCGGAATCATACAAATGTACCAATAATCTTACCACGGGTCAAAATTAGACAAAGATATATACTTATCTATCAGTAAGATGACATGTCATGGTTTTTCTTTTACACCCATTATACATTCTACCAACAACAAATTATATCGAAGACTGATACTAGAGATAGTGCAAATATAGATTAAGAGAATTTACCTATGCTACATCAACGGTCCTCCTTTACATCATTCACAAAGAAAATACAACCATGAATATTCAACATGTCCTTTTTCACACCTTCTTTTACATATATCAACATTAATGCATACTTATTGTAACAGACCTTGCTATATGACCATTGTAACAGTCCTTGCTAGTATTTAATTATTTAAACTCGGGATAGTGTCTTACTTTTTATCCACATAAGATTTAAACATTAATTATAGAGAACATGCAAGTGCACCTTGTTACTTCAAAACAGAAGTTCATTCCTTCTTCTATTGCACTCATAACCATGGAAATCATATTCTCAAACATTAGACATAATTTCTAATACATCCTAAATTCAATATACCATATAGGTAACAAAATAATGAAACCATAAAGCATAGGTATGCTTCGTACGATACTACTCATCTATAAAGTTAGTTCCATATCGAATTCTTTTATCCAAATTTCATACAAACTATGTGGAAGAGTCTATTTCCATTGACTATCTACCAATCTGTTGTGCATAGATACATGGAAAAGTAAACATAAGAAAAGACTCTTCACTTACATTACTAGAACTTGAAGGGACGGGATGGAAACTCTGCCAATGTAGATGTTTTAAGTCAAATATCTTACCGTTAGAGATAAAATACTTGAGTCATCTTGTCACTGCTTCTTTGCTAGCAATAGGGTACAAGATATATCAAAGATTATAATAGTTATACAGAGCATACTTTTCTTACTAGTTTGGTAGAGATGAAAGAGAGTTTCTCTTATTGTTAGAGATAAAATATACCATACAAGATATGCAATAAAAGGAATATATATAACTAGATGATGCCAAATGCACAAAGGCAGAAGATTCCATGCGATCATGCAATTATGCAAAAGAGTGTATGTATATCAATCAATAGAATCATACACTGTAATCAACGTAGAGCCAACGCTTAGATTACATGCAGAAGGAGATAAAGGTTTTGGGATAGGGATTTCTCATCCGTCTCGTCCCTAATGCAGATCATAAACAATTTATAAATACTAACACAAAAAAATGTAGATGGAGGAAGTGATTTGGGACTAGACTCTCTCAGTCATCTATCCCCATCATTGTCACACAACAATAATAAATTCCCAGTACTAAAATTAACACAGATTTATGTGTATCCCAGTTATACGCAGATGATGGATGGGTTTGGGATCGGACTTCCTCAGCATCCTATCCCCATCGTTGGTCATATACCAATAATAAATATTGACACAACAAATATGCATAAATAGAGCAGACTCCTCCATATCTATCTCTTTGAAAATGTTAAAGCAATTCCCCCGATACATTCTCTACATAAAAACGATTTGTGAAAACAATGAAAACGTTAAACCAATAAAATGTTTTCTCTACCACACAGAAGCAGCAATCAAAACCGTTTTTCTCTACCACACAGAAGCAATAATCAAAAACGTTTTCCTCTACCACACAGAATCAGCAATCAAAAACTTTTTTCTCTACCACACAGAAGCAGCAATCAAAAACGTTTTTCTCTACCACACAGAAGCAGCAATCAAAAACATTTTTCTCTACCACCCGGAAGCAGCAATCAAAAACGTTTTTCTCTACCACCCAGAAGCAGCAATCAAAAACGTTTTTCTCTACGACACAGAAGCAGCAATCAAAAACGTTTTTCTCTACCACCAAAATTGAAACATCTTTCTTTAGGTTAACCAACAAATACTCACATAGCATCATAGCCCTAGCTTCCATCTATCTAACTAAAGCGTTAACCCCAACCACAACATAACACTCTGACCTGAGAATACAAGGGTTTTCATGCATTGGATACCCACGTGGATCCCCAAATAGAACCACGTCAAAAGAATAGCAGAGCCACTAACTGATTTAATTAAATACCTGCCCATTACACCTGCGTGAGGGAATTTAGAAGGGGCACCATAATTAAATCAAAATATATATATAATAAACAATACGCATATATATATATATATATATATTATCTCATATAAAACATATATATATATATATACTTGAGGTAATACATATACATATGTATTTAGATAGCAATAGTTATGAGGCTTTAATAAAAATCTAGCTAAAAAAGATACTCCTTTACAATATAGGTATATCTATATATATATAGATAGATAGATAGATATCATAGATAAATTAACCTAAAATCCAAAGCCTTATTAACTTCAAAACTCTCCCCCTTGTGGTTGATTGTGCCCCTTTTCCACTCTAGGTTGCATTGCCTGCTCTAGTCTAGGTTTTAGGTTGTGCCATTATAAAAATAGACAAATTTGAGTAAATAAGAATTTTACCAGAGAAGGGGATGTTATAGGCCTTCACCAGTAACCATCTCTATGATAGAAACTTGGGCAAATCCACCTATGAAAATGAAATGATGACTATCCTTCATGTAGTTGAGACATGGTGCCCCTATCTAATCGATCGACATTTGCAAATCAAGATAGATTATCACTGTCTTGAGTATTTCCTGGAACAACATCTTTCCTTGCCAAAGCAACAAAAATGGGTCACTAAGATGTTGGGTTATGATTATAAAATCATATATAAGAAGGGCCATGACAATGTGGTGGTTGATGCCTTGTCTAGGCAATTTGAAGAGGAGGGTTCATTCTTTGCCTTATCCTTTCCCATCCTAGGAAGGCTATATGAAGTGTGACAAGAATCGTTGGCCCAGGACACAGTTTTCCACCTTATCAAAAGGATTCAAGAAGACCTGAATCCCCCACCCGAATCATTAGAGAAACTTTTAGGACTAAAATGGACCTCCTAAGGAAAATAATAAAATAATATTTATGAATTTTGGAGGAAAAGAGAAAAACTACCTTTTTCTTTGTATTTTCAACGTATATCCTTGTCATTTTACTCATATTTTGAGTGGGAGAACTCGTTGGATGTGTAATTAAATTCCGCATCCAACGAATACCCACACTGCATACTTTGAGGTACCCTGCCCCATGAAAAATAAGAAATACATCAAAAAAACATGTTACTTTCAAAGTAACACGTTTTTTTGATGTATTTTCCGTTTTGTGTGGGGCATGTTACTTTGAAAGTAACACGTTTTTTTGATGTATTTCTAATTTTTTGGGGGGTGGGGTACCTCAAACATATGCATGGTGGGTACTCGTTGGATGTGGAATTTAATTCCGCATCCAACGAGTGCTCTTGTTGGCTCATAAATTGTTCTTTAGCTTTTCAATATAGACCTAGGTTCTGCGCGGTTCAGGGAACCAACAAAACCCCTTTTCACCGGCCCTTTCGAAAACAGTCTATGAGCAGACTGAGGTCTCACCCGAGGTGAAGTTATGGGGAGGTTGCGGAATCAGGTTTCCACAACCGGGTGATGTGTGCTTCAATGGAATGGGGAATTCCGTGAAGTTTACCTACTTCGCAGTTGTTACTTATACAATAGCGCATCCAAGGACTGCGCAATACGGGATGGCTATTCGAAAACAAGACAGCGCAACTTAGGACTGTGCTTCCTCTTTAACACTCACACATCTTCAAAATTCCTTACTTAGTGCATATTTACACATTCAACAAGTATCTTAGACTGTGTATTCCATGAACTTATGCAATATGATGAACTATGATACAACTATGCACTTCTGGTGGTGCGCTTCAAGGAATCACACTACACGGACTTCGTTGACTTAAGTGTTACCCGTCTAACTTATGCATTCATCGTGTTCAAAAATACTTCCGCATTCAACATTCATTCATATGCATTCAACACTCAGCCTATTATTCGTATCATTCATTCTTTTGGGGAATACATATGAAAGAAAATATACATTTACTTATAAACAGGAACTTAACCATTCAACGGAAGCAAATACACATTCAATCACACAACACAGCAATTTAATGTGGCTCACCCCCAGGATGGGAGCTACGTCCACAGGAACTGTTTTTTATTATCAATGGGAAGGGTTCAACAGTTCCAGTCTGTGCACTCAGCTGTAGACTCTTTTCTCTCTTTAGCAGGTCTCTCCGCACACAGCTGCAGAGCCTCTTTACAATCATCTCTCAACAAAGATCAATATTCAACAATACTCAAAATGAATATTAACCGTTTCTCTTACAAAATATTCCCTTTTATAGATCGTGCCCGTAGGTCACGTCTGTTACAATCCATGTGGGCCAAAACCCTAAGGTTACCCAAACCTAGTGCGGTTGCCCTGCTAACCAAAATATGTTAGGCTATGATAGTGACTTCAGCATCGTGGCCACCCTTCTGCGCTATCTCTGGATTCTAACATCTCTGACTGTGTGTGGTCACGTCGCTTTCAGCCCCTCTGTCGAGCGCATGTCGATGGGTGGCTTTCATCTGTCGTTCCTTCTCTAACGGTTTTTTGCGCTCGTTTCACGTAGTGTTGCCTTTCCTCGTGTGACCAGTCTCTTTCCTTCCTTGCCACTCCTTACCCACCTCCTGGGAATCTCAGAGTATCTTTCCCAAAATAGACCATCGACTGATCTTACCGAAACTTATGTTGTTTTCTGTCCAAAACCTTTCCATGCCGGATCTTCACGGAACTGGCACTTCGCAGCGCTGTAACTTTGTAGCGTTGGTTCTTCTACTTTGTCAATGTTGCATTGCGTTGTAACTTCGCAACTCCCAAAACTGACTTGTCCAAAATTTTCTTAACTTGGGCCACGCCCAACAGGCCCCTAATACTCACATGCATCTCGTCCCGGAGCCACTCTTAGTAGGTTCAGTGGAATTGTCCTCTCCTTGTTGAGCTATCTTCGCAACAAATTCTTCATAAGTTGCGCTTAGCTTCGCAACTGTGTCCTTAGATTCTTGCTCAACTGCTTTGACAGTTTCCAACACTTCTGGCAACAAGTCTTCCTTAGCTTGTTCTTGGGTTGTCGTCTTCGATTCACAGAGTTCTTGCAATTTCACTTCAATATCTTGTGAGATGGAAAGAGCTTCTTCCTGGAGGGGCTGTGACGTTGCCTAAGTTTCAGCCTCCCTTTCTCTTAAAACTAGAGGTTCCTTCTTTAGTTCCTTGACTTCTGTAAACCTTCGGAGTCTCTCTATGGCTGGCAGGGTCTTCATCTACATGTTTAGAGAATCTAAATCTACTTATCTTTGATGTACGTTGTTCTGAACATGCAATAGCTGAGGGTCCTCTTGTAGAGTAGTCCATACTCTAGTTGCTTCATCCAGCAAGCTCTGACACTTAGCTATTTTGCTGGATATGTTTTATGCGGCAGCTTTCACTTCTGCTGCTCTAATTTCTGTCTGATCCGGTGTTGTCTTCGGGAGATTTTTTCTTCCAAGGTGGAAAGCTTTTCTTTGTAATCTGTCTCCATGTTTTGACTACCGAGCCGATCTTAAGGATGGTATCTATGAGCTCTCGTTTCTCGTCGCACTCTGGTATCTCTGCGCAGACTGAAGCAACAATATGCTCTGTTCTTCTTTGTTGCTCATGCTCACTTTCAAGCTCCTTAGCCTTTTGCGCACTCTCTTCCTGCAACTGCTTATAGTTTGCTTCGAGATCCTGGTGTTGGCTCAAACTCACCATATCTCTATCATGGATTTCCTCCACAACCTGCAAGTGCAGATTATGTAGGCCTTCTAGTGGTAACATGGAAATATAAATATCCACATGCGGCAATGTCTTCATGCCTTCACTTAATTCGTCGCTTGGCAGAATTACACTAAGTGGGTCTATGCGGACGATGCATGGTCGCGGTTCCATAGTCAAATCCAAGGGCATTTTCTTCTACTGAGATGTGGCACCGGATCTTCCTTCTGAATCAAGATCCTAAACCAAGTATTTATGGACTTGTTCCATCTTCATCGCGATGCTCTGCAAGGTGGTCAGATTTTCTTTTAATCTCGCTTGAATCTCCTGATTTTTGTTGTCTTTTAGGGAAAGTGCGTTTTCCATATATGCACTGAACCTACCCGTGATGATCTCATAATCATCATCATGCAATATTTCTTCCGAGGGGAGCTTTGTTGCTTTTTGCTTCTTTTTCGGCCCTTTCTCTGGTACCGAACTTTCTGGCTCCTTTCTCTTTTCTCCTAGTGTACTCTGAACTTTGTCGGCTCCTTTGTCTTGCCCTTCACCGGTTTCTTCAATGACCTTTGTTGGGGTCTAAGCACTTTCATTGGAATCACTTTCGATGACCATTGGCCCTTCGAACTTCCATTCTTCTAACCATTCCTTCATGATCAGGTCAATACCCGTTTCGTCCAGGTGATAGTTCCCTGCGAACCATTCTGGATTCTTTTTCTGCACCTTTGGTGAAATATAAATGAAATTCATGTCAGCTTTAAAATTTAAAGTGCGGATATACTTTGTTGTTAACTCCTTTGAAATGCATGGTGTGCGAATGATGGCATCACACAGATGCTCGTAGTATGTGAGGAATACTTCATTTGAGGCATGTTGTTGTTCTGTCTTCAGATTTGCATATCCTGTTGAGATATTGTAACTTCAAAGAATATTATAATTGTATTTTATTATTCCGGAGATGTTTCATTCCTCCGTAAAGATCTTATTGTATATCCGGAGATGTTTATTCCTCCGTCAGAATGTGGTAACTCGGGTTATTAGACTTCCCTAGTGGAGGTCGGCCCTTTATGTGTTATGTGGGTCAAAGGGTTATTAGACCACCCTAGAGGGGTCGGCCCAGTTAGTTGTAGTGCGGTATTTAACCCATTGGTTAAATATGAGCCTACGTGTACTTGTGTAAAATATATGTCAGAGTAGTGTATAAATAGAGGAGGTGTGTTCCTCATTTGACACACACTCACTCATTTGAGGATAGCGCATTTGTGGAGAAGAGGTCTGCTATTGTGGAGGAGGAGATCATGTCTCAGGGTTTCATCTTTGTATATTGCTGGTCATCTATATTGAGGAAGCTTTGCTGGGTTTTCTACCCCATGAGGGTTTCCCAGGATAAATCTCCGTCTCCTGTGTTTATGCTGTGCTTGTTGTTTCTTCAGTGATCCTGGATATGCTATTATTGTGAAATGGAATGTAATGCTGCTATTTTCTTTCTTAGCATATTAAATCTTAACATATCTGGGTCCTCGGCAATCCCGGATGAGAGAGGAAAGACCGGCGTAGTACTTTGGTTCTTTCCAGCCTACAAAGGCGATCAACACAATCAGCCAACTGTAATGAAAGGTTGTTCCATTGATCTGAGTGTCACGAACATCGTCCAATAATTCGTTTAGCAGATACTGACACCAGTTAAACCTTACTCCCTGCGTTGTCTTCGCAGCGGGGTGAATTTCTCCTGCTGGCACTTCTATTGGTATTGCCTTTCGCAAGACTTTTCCTCCAAGCAGTTGTACTACAAACCGCGTAGCATCATCTTTTAGGTCTTCAGTGATAAAACCTCATTTTCCTTTGGGAATATGATATTCTTCCTTCATATGCGTGGCGATCTCTTTATCTCTGGTTTTTCCTGCAAAGAAATTCTTAGGGTCATCACCTCGCTTACTTAGCCTCGTGATCCTATCGATCAAGTCTATGGTGAGATCAACATTCTTGTCCATCTACAGGTAGCCTTGGTGTGTGCACTATATTAGCATGCGCACAACCGCGTTGAGTTCGGGACTCCTGTAGAAGTGTGGGATGCGCAGCAGGTTCAGAAGGCCTAAGTCCACGACTTTGGAAAGCCAACTCTGTGCGACCAACAATGGATTATTCTTCACGTCCATCTTTCAGCACATGTATCGGTCCGGTTGAAACTAAGGGTACTTCAGCTCATCAGGCTCCTTGAGCTATTGCAGTAAATCATAGTCTTAAAACTTGTAATCTGGTAGCTTCCCTAACAAATTTTATTGTGGTTTGACATGGCTGGACATCGGTCGAAGCAGTATCTCATACTTGGCATTTCTGGTAAGTTTCACCGTTGGTGCACCTTGTGCTCGCGGAGAGATATAAGTTGGTCTTAAGTATATCAGTAGATCTGTGTCTATTGATGGGGCATTTGGTTTCTTATGCCCTATTATCTTCGGCTTTGATGTTTCAACTACAGGTTCTTTCCCCTTGTGCTGCATTGTTGTAGGGTAGCGTGCTGAATGGTGTGAACCGTGGCCTTTTTCTGTAATAGGTTTCCTTGCAGGAGTTCTCATCAACCCTTCAACTCCAATTCATTTAAATATGTGTACCACTTCATCTAGAGTACACTCTTCAGACATTCACTTACAGTGCGAGTATGAGCTCAAGAAAATCAATGAATTCTCTGTAGTACTTAGCTTGAAAATCGTGGTAACCAAATCACTGTGCAAACTGTGGTATTTATAGGCACTGGAATCCTTACCCTCACCCAAAACGGCTAGATAGGCATTAAATGGCATGACCCTTGGCCGAATCCGATGAGGATCTTGGTCATTTTTCTTCCTTGAATTGATCAGAACAGCTAATTTTGCGTTAAATGCTCAAGCGAACGTTAGCAAAATCACTGTATAACGGCTAGTTTTCAGCTCTAACGGCAATTTTGAGGTGTTGCGTCGAACTGCGCAGATGGGTGTCACCACTCCCAGCACGGTGAACTGCGCGGTGTCATCTTAGAACTTTTCATTCTTCGCATTTCCTTTGATTTGTGCAACTGCATTTCGAACTTCACAACTGCACGCTTCTACTTTTTTCTTTTCTTTTTTTTCTTTTTTTTCCATATCTACGCAGCTTCACTTCTCTACTAGTGCTGCATGGTAGATGCATCCTTTCCATCGAAATTCACGTATCGGACCAAAACTGTGTACAAACTCTGTTCAATTTCTAGTGCCCAATTTCAACTATACTTGACACTTAGAAATTTCCTTCTCTTCTGATCACTAAGAGTTCTACGGAGTAGGACTATCCTTGTAGGGTTTTCATCTACATCCATTAACCAGAACTGGTAAGTTGTCTCCAACTAACGTGGCTAACTGAGTTGTGCCACCATTAGTAACATGCATAACAATATATGGCCCAAGACAATGCATTTTAAATTTGCCAGGAAATTTCATGAACTTACTATCATACAGGAGGACAAGGTCTCCTACCTGGAAGAATTTGTGCTTGATATGGAAATCATGCCATGCTTTTTCTCCGTCCTTCTGCACTTGCTGGTGAAATCCTGCGATGAATCGATTTTCCTCCAATCCAACCAAGTGTAGAATCCTTTCTTGAAATGTCTCTTCATGTGCCATGTCTGTGAATGCTGCAATTCTTAAGCTTGGTACGATGTACTCCATCGGCATCACAACTTCCTGCCCATAGGCCAATCTGAAAGTTGTATGTCCTGTCAATTTATTACAAGTTGTTCAATATGCCCATAGTACAGCTAGTATGCGCGGATCCCAATCATCTCTGTTTGTGTTACATACTTTGGTCAGCGCATTTTCCATCACTTTGTTAAATGCTTCGACAGTTCCATTGGCTTGTGGATGGTACGGTGTACTCCTCTGATGATGTATCTAAAATTCTTCATTAGTTCTTAAATGGTTTTGTTCAGGAAGTGAGTTCCTTGGTCACTCATTAAGATTTTTGGGCATCCAAATCTGGTAAGGATATTCTCAAAGATGAACTACGCTACAATCCTTCACTGGTTTAGCTTCTGCCCATCTGGTGAGATAATCAGTCGTGGTGATAATATATCTCGCACCAGTCCTCTTTCTCGGTGGGTTAATAGGTCCCACGAAATCAATGGCCCACTTGTCAAATGCTTGTGTCAAATGCGGTCTTAACGGAATTTCATCTCTGCGCGATGGCTTTCTAGTCCTTTGGCACACATCGCAACTTTGGAAATGTTCCTTTGAGTCTTTGTGGAGATTAGGCCTGCTCTTAATATCTTCTACGCAGTATCTCTACCTGCGTAGTGACCTCCAGACACACCTGAATGTGCCTCGGCCAATATAAATGACTTCTCATGCTCTAAAACACAATAGCGCAGCACTTCATCTAGTCCCAGCTTGTATAGTTGTCCTACGATGAACCATTTGTTGGCTCATAAACTGTTCTTTAGATTTTCAAGATGGACCCGAGTTCTGCGCGGTTCAGGGAACCAACAAAACCCATTTTCACCAGCCCTTTTAGCAACAGTCTGCGAGAAGACTAAGGTCTCACCTGAGGTGAAGTTATGGGGAGGTTGCGGAATCAGGTTTACACAAGCGGGTGATGCGTGATTCAACGGAATGGGGGACTACACGAAGTTCACCTACTTCGCGGTTGTTACTTATACAATAGCGCATCCAAGGACTACGTGATATGGGATGGCTATTCGATAATAGGACAGCACAACTGAGGACTGCACTTCCTCTTTAACACTCACACATCTTCGACATTCCTTACTTAGTGCAGATTTACACATTCAACAAGTATCTTAGACTACATATTCCACGAACTTATGCAATATGATGAACTACAATACAACTGCGAACTTCCAGTGTTGCGCTTCAGGGAATCGCACTACACAGACTTCGCTGACTTAAGTGTTACCCGTCTAACTTATGCATTCATCATGTTCAAAAGTAATTCTGCATTCAACATTCATTCATATGCATTCAACACTTAGCCTATTATTCCTATGATTCATTCTTCTGGAGAATACATATGAAAGCACAGATGCATTTACTTATAAACAGTAACTTAACCATTCAATGGAAGCAAATACACATTCAATCACACAACACAGCAATTTAACGTGGTTCACCCCCGGGATGGGAGCTACATCCACAGGAACTGTTGTTTTATTGTCAATGGGAAGGGTTCAACAGTTCCAATCTGCGCACTCAGCTGCAGACTCTTTTCTCTCTTCAGCAGGTCTCTGCGCACACAGCTACAAAGCCTCTTTACAATCATCTCTCAATAGAGATCAATATTCAACAATACTCAAAATGAATATTAACCCCTTCCCTTACAAAATATGCCCTTTTATAGGTCATGCCCACAGGTCACGTCTGTTACAATCCATGTGGGCCAAAACCCTAAGGTCACCCAAAACTGGTGCGGTTACCCTGCTAACCAAAACCTGTTAGGCTATGATAGTGACTTCACCGTCATGGCCACCCTTCTGCAATGTCTCTGGATTCTGACATCTCTGACTATGCGTGGTCACGTTTCTTTCAACCCCTATGTCGAGCGCATGCTGATGGGTCAATTTCATCCAATGTTCCTTCTCCAACGGTTTCATGCACTCGGTTCACGTAGTGCTGCCTTTACTCGTGCGACCAGTCGCTTTCCTTCCTCTCCACTCCTTACCCACCTCCTAGGAATCTCAAAGTATCTTTCCCAAAATAGATCGGCGACCGATCTTAGTGGAACTTATGTTGTTTTCCATCCAAAACCTTGCCATGTCGGATCTTCGCAGAACTGGCACTTCGCAGCATTGTATCTCCGCGGCGCTGTAACTTCGCAGCACTAGTTCTTCTACTTTGCCGATGCTGCGTTGCGTTGTAACTTTGCAGCTCCCAAAAATGACTTGTCCAAAATTGTCTTAACTTGGGCCACGCCCAACAATGCCCGCTCAAAATTTGAGTAAAATGACATTGATATATGTTGAAAATACAAATTAAAAAAAAATAGTTTTCTAATGTCAAATATGCCATGTCAACCGTTATGGTTGACTCTTTTCTTGAAATTCTAATTGTTCTTGAATTCAATGGCTCTTTTTCTTATGAGGTGGCTCGTATATTTATGAGGCCCATTTTAGACCCCAAATTTGCTCTAATATGATAACTGGAACCAAAATATGTTAAGGTATAAGGTGCGCATGTTTCTCACATCATATTCTACATTGAAACCAAGAATCTTGGTGGAATTACATTCATCGCCCATAGTAGTTCACTTAGAATTTCATAAACTTATGAATGAATTAAGTGATATTTCTTCTGGGAAGCCATGAAGAAAGGTATCCATAACTTCATTGCTACCTGCAACATTTGTGGATGACATAAGGGTGAAATAGTGAAGTCACAAGGGGCTTCATAGCCACTCCCCATTCCTAATCATATATGGATGAACATCTATGTGGATTTCATTGTTGGGATTCCTAAGGTAGGAAATGATACAATCACTATGGTGGTCATATATCACCTGACCAAATATTCCCATTTTTGTGCCTTACCATCCACATTTACACCCTCTTACGTGGCCCAAGCTTTTTTGGATCAAATTTTCAAACTCCATGGCATGCCCACCTCTATTGAGACCCCACTTTTACCAGCAAATTTTAGAAAGGGATATTCAAATTTCAAGGCACTTAGTTGAATCTCAACATGGAATACCACCCCAAAATAGATGGTCAAACTGAAGTGGTCAATAAGCGCCTAGAAAACTACTTGCGCTACTTTTCATCATATAAGCCACACCAATGGGCACATTTGCTCCCTCTAGCCAAATTTTGTTATAATACCACTTATCATGGTTGCACAAGGATGACCCCATATGAAGTTGTGTATGGATAAAAAGACTTATCATTGTTTTCCTATATACTAGGTACCTCACAATTTTAGGCAGTGGATGACGCACTCCACACTAGGGATAACATTCTCTGCATCCTTAAAGATAAAATAATCCCTTCCCAAAACATAAAGAAGCAACAGGTCGATTAGTGTAATGTCCCCTCCCATCATACCAGCCTGATAGAGAGAAAATTATGCTAAATCCGGGCATCTAGCCCCATGAACTTTTACATTAGCATTCACATAATATAAAAGACATATGGAATGTATAAGTATAAGAAAAACACAGCGGAAATAATATCAACAACACATCCATCATACATTCAAGATATTCATCAAATAATAATTGCAAAGTTAACACAAGAGAATACTTATCTTAACACAGTAGTCCCAAGCAACCAGCTATGCATCTGCAACATTCCACCCAACCATAGGCCAGTTGTGCTTATCAACCTCTTGATACAAATGCCACCCCCGAGCTGGGCATGATTTCTACAAGGAACCAGGGAATAGTAGACTCACACATAGCCAAGTATACACCAAGATGAGCCAAGCCAATCTACAATTGGGTTTATCAGGCTGCTAGGAAACGGAAAGGAAGAATTGCTAAGCTAGTGAGCTCGACCATAGAGCTATGGATACCTCTACAAGATCTATTTAGCTTGGCACCCACAATGCCTACACACCCCACTCAAGGAAGTATTCCCTTCACCGATTCATAGTTCCTCAAGCCATACCTTCCAATTCTAGAGTGTCCCAGGTGTGTATAGAAGAGTAGCCATCCCTCTTGATCTTCTTGAGAGGTTATTTCCCCCACTAGGTTTATTAAGCCAATTCTGTCCACTACCACTCCAAATCTCTTGCTCACAGATTCAAATCAAAACAGGGATGCACATAACAGCAAAAGTATAAGTGTTGGGCATGAAGAAACATTTTTATAGTGAGATGCCCAAAGATGGGGTTTTCATTAGCTTCAGAAAAACGTGGGAAACCCAAAAACGAAACTGGAAGATGGGGAACAACCCTGGGAAGCCAAATCCATTTTCAGAAAAACGTCCATGGGCATTTTGGGGCAAAAACGGCCTCCATAATAGTCCCAAATCGTGGCCCTTCTCTCCCAGCTATTGTACAATGCAAAAACGAGCTCCCAGGCATGGAAAATGCAGGAAAAATGGTGAAAAACATGATGGGGAAAGACCCAGTAGTTCAGACTGCGTGAGAGAGGAAAGACTGTGGGTTTAGAATGGATTTGGGCACCATTTCGTGGGTGTTTTCTTTCCCAAGGAGAAAAAATACGATTTCCCAGGTTGATGGCTTTCCCATGCACGAAATTGGCTGCCATACCTCTTCATTCCCAAGGCATTAACTGCCTCAACCAATTTCTGGAAGAATTAAATGATTGGGTCCATAACCCAAAATGGGTAGTTGGTAGTTTATGGGTTTTCTCATTGACACATGGACTACACCATTGGCTCAAGGGTTTGAATAATTTCCCTCCCTATTCCTTGTAGAATCATGCCCCCATCTCTTTGTTGCATAGCATAGCCAGTTGTGGGTTTTTCATTAAAATTCGTATTTACATAATGTCTTATTTACATTGTGCCTATCTAGCACAAGAACCATAGGCATCTATTTCTTTAATTGTCGATACATAAAACGCCAAATCAATGGTGGGGCCTTGGCCTTGAGCTCCTCACCATGATTAAATAACAATATTTACATCATTTACGATTTAAATGCAAAGGGGGTCAAAATGGGGACATTACAATTAGCATCACTCTAAGCGCTCCTTTGAAGTTGGAGATTAGTTGTTTCTTCAAATATAGATGTATAAACAGGCATGTCTCAAGGCCCATATCCATCAAAATATCACTCTAAATTTCTCTCGACCCTACACCTTTGTACAACACATTAGCCAAGTCACCTATAAGCTTGTTTTTCCATACCACTCCAAGATTCACCATGTCTTCCATGTGTCTTGCCTCAAAAAAATGTTGGGATCAAATTGAAAAGTACATACCTGTTTACCAGTACTAGACGAGGAAATATCCATTTAGCTTCAAGCGGGTGTAGTATTGGATTCCAGAAAATGACAATTGTGAGGGCACGCCATCAAGGAAGTTCAAGACATACTGCTAAAAGATTCCACTTGGGAACCATCCAACATTTTACAGCAATTTTCACATCTTTATCATTGAGGTAAATGTTTCTTTTGAACGGAGTGGGCACATTAGGGTCCTACCCTAACCACCATACTCTAAGAATTAATCATACATAGTATAAGGACATAACTTTGTAATAAGGCCCAATAAATTATTGTTCACCAGTCAATGTAAAAGGGTCTCTTTATTAATTAAGTCCCATTAGGAAGTTGTATTTTGACCATGTCAAGTAGTTAGGGTTTTGGACATTTGAAGCTTATTTAAAGAAGCTTCAAGGCTATGAATTGTTTTGTGAAGAATATTGTAGCCAAGTTCTGTTCAAGTGAATGGTCTCCCTACCATAAGAGACCCATGAACATTGTTTCCATAATAAAAAATCTCTTTTTATACCATATTTTTTTATTATTGTCTCATTTTTTTGTGTTATTTATTTATGGTTACTTGCATGCTAATATTCTTATATACTATGTGATTCTCAAGTTACAGGGGTAAGGAATACCACATTCTTTATAAATCATTGAAAGAGGGGACATTATGATCTAGTTGGATGCTGGCAATGAAAGGAAGTTTTGTGATGTACAATATGTACCATATCTACGGAATCATTTTCTCTCAATCAAGATGATGGATAAACTGGAGTATTCAACTACATTCATTGATAATCATTGCAAGATTACCAAAGGATCCCTAATGGTAGCAAAAGGAAAATCATGATGGAACCCTATATTGTTTGATCAATTATACAATGAAAAACCATGCAACAGCAACAAACTCGGGGAATGTTCTATATGTAGTTATGTTGTGGCATCAACGAATTGGATATGTGAGTGAAAAAGGTTTTTTAATTCAGCATGACCAAGGTTTACTTTATGAGATCAAGTCTTGTAATTTAGAGTTGTGTGAGCACTGTATTTTTGGTAAACAAAAGAGAGTTCTATTGAATGCAAGTACTAGTAAAAGTTCTTATTTTTTCAACTTATTCATTCTGATATATTAGGAGCAATCCCCACTCAATCTATAAATGGTGACAAGTATTTTCTAACTTTTAGGGATGATTATTCTATAGAAGTGTGTGTGTTTTTTGAAAAATAAGTCAGAACCCTTTAAGAAATTTGAGTTCAAGGCATGAGTATAGAAATTTTTGGACAATTCTATTTTATGTATCAAATCATATAATGGAGGAGAGTATTTCTCCAAGGACTTTGATCAATTGTGTACACATGAAGGAATTAATCACTAGAAGACTACTCCATACACTTCATAGAAAAATGGTGTGGCTAAGCAGATGAATTGAACAATCATGGAACATGCAAGAAACATGCTTAATATGCATGTGTTGGATAATGGATTCTAGGCAAAGGTTGTTAATACAGATACGTATCTTATAAACGCATCAACTACATCTGTGTTGGATGGACAAATTCTAGAGGAGGTTTGGTTTTGTAAGCCAGTTGATTACTCTCATTTGTATACCTTTGGTTGTGATGCATTGGCCCATGCGACTAAAGAAGAAAGGCCCAAAATTGACCCAAATTCAAGGAAATGTTTGTTCCTCATCTATGATAATATAGTAAAGGGGTATAGACATGGTATAGACAGTGGGATCCTATTGAACATAATGTAATTGTTAGACGGGATCTTATTTTTAACAAAAAAACTCCATGCAGAGGAAGGAGTTATAGAAGACACATGATATTGTACATATTGAAGTAGAAATTAGTGAAGATGAAGATGAAAATGAAGCTTCTAATAAACATGAGAACAAATTTAGTGACCATGACTTAGAAGATCTACATGTCCTAAGAGGCATCAAGAAAGGTATTGTCGTGATTTTTAGCCTTCTTTTTCTTTGTTAATTGGTGACAGTGAACCCAGTTCATTTCAAGAAGCTAGAGAGTATAAGAATGAATATAAATAGAGGAAATCCATGTATGAAGAAATGAAAGCACTACACAAAAATCAAATGTGGGAACTTGTGGATCTCCCACGAGGAAGAAAGCTTGTTGGAAACAAGTGGGTGTATAAAATAAAGAAGAACAATAATGGATTGTTGAAACGTTATAAAGCTCACTTGACTGCAAAAGGTTGTGTGTATAAGTAAATTATATATTTTAGTGAAATATCCTCTATGGTTGTGAAGTTGTCTATTGTAAGAGTTTTATTTGCACTTGTAGTAGCAAAAGATTTAGAATTGGAGAAACTGGATGTAAAAAATGCTTTCATGCATGGTGGTCTTGAGGAAGAAATTTGCATGGATCAATTTGAGAGCAACAAAGAAAGAGGCAAAGACTATTTGATTTTCAAACTCAATAAATCTCTGTATGGATTGAAACAAGCACCAAGGTTGTGCTACAGAAAAATTGACACCTTCATGAAGATCCAAGGTTTGAATATAAGTGAAGTTGGACATATGTGTATTATAAGAGGTTTGATGACCAAATTTTTATTATATTGTTGTTGTATGTCTATTATATGTTGCCTCCAGGACCTAGCATGAAGAAAAGTATTGATCTTAAGGCTTAGTTGGCTAGGACATTTGAAAAGAAGGATTTAGGTGTAGAAAATAAAATTCTAGGGATGAAGATACATAGGGACATAATAGGTAGGAATATATAGTTAAGTCAAAATTTATATATAGAAAAGATTGTGTAGCTCTTTAATATGCAGAATGAAAAATCATTTAGCACCCCACTTCCTACACACTTCAAGTTGTCTTTCGAATAGTATCATAGTTTAGAAGCAGAGAATACCAGCATGTCATGTATACCATATTCATTAGTAGTAGGGAGCCTCACGTTCATCATGGTAAGCACCAGACCAGATATGGTGAATCCCGGTAAGAAGCATTGGAATGCTATGAAGTGGATACTAAGATATTTAATGTGCACTTCAGATGTTGTTATATGATATAGATCATGAAATTTACAAATTAAATGGTTTTTCATATTTTGGTTTTGGTGGAGACAGATATAAATGAAAGTCTACTATAGGATATACTTTCACTCTTGCTAGTGGAGCTATAAGTTGGACGTCTAAGCTGTAGACAATGTTGGCCTTATCGGACACTGAGACAAAATATGTAGCAGCAATTGAAACCAATAAAGAGGCAATATGGCTAGAGTGACTGATGGATGACTTCAAGATAATGCAGGGGAAGATTACTTTGCATTATGATGGTCAAAATTCTATTCACTTAGTGAAGAATCCATATTTTCATGGTTTCATAAAACATATTAATATTAAGTACCATTTCATAAAGAAAGTGGTAGAAGGTAATATCATGTTGGAGAAAACTGATATTAATGAGAAGACTACAAATATGCTTACAAATCTTATCAAAACAGAGAAGTTTGAATGGTGCAAAACTTATCTTGTCTTGATGAAAATGTGATGAATTCAACATTGGGAAATGGCATGTGGGTGCAAAACAAAGGCAAGGAACTTCTTGTATATTGAATTCAAGTGGGGTAATATTAGGAGATGAAGTCAATAAACATATCTTTGATATTATTCCTATAGAGTACATGACTAGGCCCACATGTAATTTGTATATGTTGGTTGTGCCAGGGGGTGTGAGGGTGGAGCACCCAAGGAAAAAATTTATGGAACCTTCTAGTGTTTGTTGGTTCCTTCCATAACCCTCTTGTGTACTATATAAAAGGGAAATGACCACTAGCATTTTTGTACAAGAAAGCATTGTATTTTTTTCCTAATAATAAAAAAAAAAAATTGAAGTTGTCATTGCCCCATTGTTTTACCTATGAACATCAAAGTTTCCACATACATCTCATTTTATATTGTTATTGTTGTTTGCTTCTATTTTTATATTTTTTTAAACAGAAATCGACACCATCGAATGAAAAATTTTGGTCCCATTTCTAGATGCAATGCCCTATTTTCCTTAATGTTGTCATAATATAGTATTTATTATTATTCGAATGCATCTGAATTCTAAGGATGAACCATTTGATTGACAAATAAATTTAATTTGATAAATCCATATGCTTTGATCATTGAGTTTGAATATAATTGAGGCATTTTATATGGTTCATATTTGTCATTAGATGATGACGTAGATAAATGCATCTTGATAATTACATATTTATGCACAATATGTGTTTTGTATCATGTTATGATTTTATAGTGTTACTAATTATTTAACCAATATGACAAGAAAAGACGCATAAGCACATGGATGTTGAACTGCGCCAAATTGCATAGACTTCATAGTGAGTCCAGATATAATGATTTGTTATATATGTGTATTGATATGTTGGTTATTTTATTAGGTTATTTTACATGTTGGTATCAGTGTGTGTTGAGACAGGAAACAAGATTTCTAATCAATATTTACAAGGGTGACGGGGTTGTCTATGAGATGTACAGGAGTACAATAGGGAGAGGAAAGTATTGTTCCTGCTTTTTCCTACTAGCACGCCATTCCTTGTATTGAGTTGAAAAGTGTGAATTACTTTTACTAAGAGGTTGTACATTTTCATTGGGGGTAGAAAGTGGATCCGATAGCTCATGAGAAATATTAAAGGGCACACAAAAAGGTATTATAATTATTCCTCAATGATCATTAGTCACTCAACTATGAAATATCTTCCCCCAACCAAGGAAAACAAATAATTGAAGGGTGTGAAGAAACATGGCACCCTTGGTATTAAACATGATTACTGAGAATATTTGAAAGAAATAAGTAAAAAACGATATAGGCATATACATATTGTTTATCATGAGAAAAAGTTAAGAGAAATAATATGCATGGTTTATTATTCTTGAATTGATACATGATTTGTGTTTAAGGAGAGTAGTTTATATGTACATAAATATATATGTGTGTATTAAAAAAATGAGCTAGAATTTATGCATGAAATAAGAAGAAAATATTATTTAAACACAAATAAATATTTAACTTAAGTGCACCCACATCATAAGGAGAAGAAAAGGAAACCTAGGAAACATCTAGGAGCGAAAATAAGAAAAAGAATTAGTAGTAGGTGAGTAAAATAGAAGAAATTTTTTTTTATATAAATATAAATTAATGAATTCATGTGCATGCATTATAAAATGAAATGATAAAATATCAAAGGAACATTTAGAAGTAAAAATAGGGATGGTAGTTGTAGATGATAATAATCCATATTTTGAAATTAGAAGAAAAATAACGTGTGCATGTAGTGACACATGGGCGGGTGAGTAAGAGACATTAAGTAATTAGTAAATTAGTATTTTTTATTTATTAGACAAGTGTATTGAGTCACAAAACATATACAACAAGTGCTTGTGATCTAAAATTGATAAATATATAAGTTGTCACCTACTTGGAGCTTTCGGGGTTGAAAGATTGGATGAATTTGCTTGTAGGATCCATTTTATGGGCAGGACACATATTGCATATTTGGGGTTTGGAACCTTATGGGGCCTATTTGAGAGTTTAAATAGAATATTTTGTGGTAAAAAAACCCATCATGATGCAAGGCGGGTCTACGACCTTCTTGCTTAACTATGACACACAAAGCAAACACACAAAGGGCTCACACAAATAATATGTGAACTGGAAATGCCGTGAAGTTGGATTTTTCTATTAAACTGAATGGAATGTTACAATGTGCAAATACAAAGTAAACTATCAAACAAGTCGTCCTTATCCTATTACAATATATAGAATGAACTGTCTACAGTGTGTTTCTTCTCACTTTGTGTGATCCTCTCCTCCTCTCAAAATTCTGTAGAATGCATGGACGAATGAGATATGAGCGACAAGCGATCCCCTCCTCTATGCCTTCGCACTGCTCTTCTACCCTATTGTTGTTGCACATCCCGATGTCCACTCCAACACCTGAGACACTCTTCCTCTATGTCTGCCAATCTTGCAGACCTGCAACTCTGTGGCTATCAGCGCCCTCAGGTCGTGCTGCACAACCTTCCCTTGTGGCTACATATGGCATGTCTTCAACCACCCTCATAACTGCCTTAAATTCCTCAACAACCACGAACAGTTGTTAACTACTTTGCTTGAATTTTGCGCCTTCTCTGACTCTGTGACAGTTGTCGGCCCCATGCCTCGACCATGCTGCACTTCATCACCTCGACCTTTCCTGTTGGCTTGCTCCTCGGTTTCTTCCGCGGTTCACGATTCCTCCCCTTACTCCATGATTGGCTTCCACCGCAAACCTGTCGATGTCGATGTTTCGACAACATGTCGACACTCGACCTCTGCCCTGTTGACCTCCTATAGACAACTTCTTCATAGCCACCTCTGTCGGTATCCTCTTTTGACTAGAGTGCTCATTTCACTTCGGTCATCCGTCGGAATTCCCGTCGATCGGACTGAACTCTATGTCACCTACAGCAATCCTCAGCTTCGACCTTGACTCCTTTCATCTGTCAATATTCCCTTCGACTATATTAAACTTTGAGTTATTTCGCACCCGTATTTTCTCTTCTTCCTATCGATCCACTTCAACAGTTTCTTGCTCGAATTATTGACTTCGACAGCCAATCTTCCTTCGCACCAGTTGTCATCGAAAATCCCCCTAGTCAGCCTCCTTCGTTTCGATCATCCTCAACTTGTCCTCTTATGATCAGTCGGCACTTTGTCGACCTAACCATACTCTGACTTGTTGGCTTGCACTCATCCCATCATGTTGATCTTCAGTTCAACCTTCTTCTGTGACCCCATCTTTTGTCGCCTTCATTCTTCAGTTAACGTCCCTTCCACACGCTAACGACTTCTCTTCTTGGTTTCGCAACTCTGGATTTTTGCGGAAACAGTATTCGCACTTCGACCGGCCATCCTAACTCTGGTCGATGCAGCTTCCCTTGACAATTTCTCTTTTGCCTCGAATCATCTTGGCAACTTAACCATTGGTCCTCAGATCCCTCTTGGTCTTCATTGTCTTCATCCTTAGACCACTTTGATGTAGTCGACACTCTTCACGTCGGCGTCACCACCGACTCGTCTATTCCTCTGACTAGCCTCAGCTTTACTGTGACTTGGCCCTTCGACTGAAATCTACTCTTGGTCATTTCCTGACCATCTGGAATAACTATCCCTTTCTTCAACAGAAGGAAATCACCCTCTGTATGTGACTCCTGCGGTCACTCTCCCTGGCCTCTAACGCAACCAATCCTTATCGACCATCTGTTGTCGACTTCCCTTCTTGGTCTTCCAATTGTCTCCATCGGTGTCAGCTCCTGAGTGCTTTCTTCGCTTGGTCGATATCACCTTTGACCATTTCATCACTCTGTCTAAGTTGTCGGCCATCAACCCCAGTGGTCAGAAACCCCACAACTCACTACACTGTCGACTATCATCCTTTGTCCTAGAGGTCGTCGATGGTCCTCTGGGCATCTTCTGTCGGTCATGCCCAACTGATTCTCTTGGGCTTGGATGCCCCTGCATCAGACTTTCGGGGTACAAAAAGAACAACTTCCTTGGTTTTGATCTTCCCTTTTCGTTTGCGTCGATGCCAGACGTGGTACCCAATACCCCTTGTCCCACTCACTTCTCTTTTCGGAATCTCCTTCATGGCCTTGACCATGGTATCATTCCTACTCCATAATTGGCGGTATCCACTCCTTTCACCAATCTTGATGAAGTATACTACTTCATTCTGACAGTTGTTCCATCCAACTGTCTTCTTTTTCTTGAACCCATCTCTAGTTCCACTCTCACAGATGGCCTTCAACTCGACGTTCATCCCATGTATTCTCTCCCTTGTCGAACTCATGCTCGACCTTTCCAGAACTAGTCGGTCTTGACTGTTCCTTGCCATCGACCTTGTCTGGTCCAACAGCTTGTTCCGCAGACCCATTTCTAGAGTCAACTTGTTCGGCACGTTGCTTCCTCTCAACAACCCTGTCGAAATCTCCTTGACTATCCCAACCTTCTCTTGGGATTTTATTCCCACTTCACCTATTGTCTTGGACTCAAAGGCTTGCATCTCGACTGCAAGTTTCTTCTCAAACTGTAGCAGACTCACTACGGCCTTCGTGGAATCACCTTCCACCGCAAGTTTATCTTCAATTTGCTTCATCTCTCCCGACCATGGATGTCGACTCTTGTGGTCCATTTTGGTTGCTTCCTTGTCCATGCATAGGGACTCTTCCAACTTGTCAGTCGAAGCCCTTTCCTCTACGTGGCTCGCTAGCAGAATTTTCATTGTACCTTTCTCCATAGCGGCTACTCCACTGTCGTCATCGAAGTCGGCAGCAACACTTATGCCGCTTCCTACCTCAGTCATGTCGGGATTCTCTTCAACAGTTTTGTAGGAAGTTTCGACATCCGCTTCATATATGCCTACGTGAAGGTCATCCTCCTTCACCTCTTCGATCATTTTCTTGACTGGAATCCACACTTGTTTGGTAGTCCTTTTACCTAGTTGCAATTCCATCATGTCGATGCTATGATCCTCCGATGGCTCGTCCTCCATCCCCACAGGTGATAGCTCTTGGGAGTTCTCAACCGTCTCCCTTTGTGCATCATTCTCCTCGCACTTGTCGGTTTTCTACATGTCTGACTTCTTCGCAATCTTTGCATGTGACTGCTTTTGCACTTCCATGAGTGCTTGCACCTTTAGCTCGATTAGTGCATTTACAACTCTCACCTCCTCAACTGTGAGGTGGGTTTTCTTCAGGATCTTCGTCAGAGGTATGTTCTGGTGAAGGGGTTCTGTACACCCTTGGACCAACTCCATGGTTCCAACTTCCTCAACTAGTTCCCTCAGGTTCTTCACAACTTCTTCAGGAAATAACCCTTCCTGATATATCCTTGTCGGCTCATCTCCGACCATTCTACTCAGCTTCCTAGAGAACTTCATTCTATCTGACCACATCATCTGCAACTCTACCCACAACCTCTATTGTGGAGCTCCAGCTCGTTAATCTCTGAATTCTCCTCTGGAATCTCATGCTGGTGACTGAAAAATCTAATCCACCTCCAACGTGGGAGCTATCTCTTCACTTATTTCACAAACCTTCATCTCTACCCACCCGTAGTTGGAGTTGTTCTCCTTCGCCCAATCGCAACTGGAATTTTATAGGTCATGCACAACTCTACCCAACCGCAGCTGGAGTTGTTAACACACTTGACTGGATTCTCTACCAGCTCTGATATGGCTATCCTTTTGTTCTCATGATACTAAGACCTTTCCAATGGTACAAATATTGCCTCAATCGTAGTCTATATGCAAAAGTTATGCCTCCCGCAAGTTGAACTATCCAAGTGAAATGGTACCCAAACAAGAAGATAACTCATTCCAACATCTTCCAGTGAAAATTGGATCTATATCACTTTCAATAATCTCTCGGATTTCCATGTAAATTTTGAACTATTTCTGTAAAGGTTGCATCTACTATACTTGCATTAAAAGGGTGAGAAATATCTATGTAATATGAGCCATACTTCTTATGTACCATTACCACTGGTGTAGAGTAAGAACTTCAGCTAGGCCTAATTATGCTAGCCTCTAACATTTCTTCAACCATATGCTCAATTTCAGTCTTCTGGTCATAGGGGTATCTGTAAGGGCTTATGCTAGGAGGAACACTTCTTGGAATTAAGTGAATAGCATGGTCCAGATCTCGAATAGGTGGAATACCTTTTGGAACATCTACAAATACCTTGGAATGTCATTTAAGGAACCTTTGGATATTTGGAGACATAGGATCCTTATATGTTTGAACATCTAGTGAGCATAACTGTACAATTACACCTCATTGTTCATTTTTTAACAATTTTGTCATACGATTAGAGATGATCACCTTGCTTGGTTTCCCTGTGATACCCTTTAACTCAATTTCTTTTCTTTCCCGGGAAAATTTCATGAAAATCTTCTGAAAATTAAAAGCCATTGTTCCCAATGATTGTAACCATTGAACCCCTAATACAACATCAACACCACCTATTGGGATAGAAATAATTGGACTATTCGATACATATTCCCCCATGGTAAGATTGATATTATGGAATTTCCATAAACAATTGATAGTTCCTCCATCTACAATCATTACTTGAAATTCAGGTGTTGGATATACAAAGCAGATGAGATCTTTGGCTAATTTACAATGAATGAAATTATGAGTACTACCATAATCAATCAACATTGTTAGCTTTTTATTTTTGATATATCCTTCGATCTTGAGAGTTTGAGGAGTGTTAATTCCATCCAATGCATGGCAATATATGGTGGGAGTAATCACTTTTATGTTGTTAACTTGTGATGGTTCATGTTCTTTCAGTTCTTCCTCTTCACAATCTATGTAGAATAATTTATTTTCTCCACACTTATGTCCCTTACTATATTTGCTGTCACAATTGAAGCATAGACCTTTTGCTCTTCTTTCTTCTAGTTTTTGAGTTGTCAACCTTTGAGGTGGGTGAAAAGAAGGAACATCATTCTCTCTGTATGTGTTGGAAGTGGTATTTATAGTATCCATCACCATATTCTTACCTTCAACCTTCCTTGACACCATGAAATACTTTTCTAAGGATGTTGGTTCAAAGAGACACACCTGATGTTGAATGTTATCTTTCAAGGTTCCAATTAAGAGATCCAACAAATTATCTTTTGAAATGTTCTTCACTCTAAAACTTAGCTTCTGAAATTGCTTGATGTGCTTTGTAACTGGACCCTTTTTCTTGATATTTATTAACTAGATAAAGAAGGTTTTGCTATTAATATCCCCATAATGTGCAATCAATTCTTTTGTGAATATAGACCAAGATATAATAGAGTCATTTTTATGGTCGCAAAGCCATCGGTACCATAAAAGTTGATCAGCCTCTAAATATAATGATGCAATAGTTACCTTTTGCAAAGTTGGCACTTGGTGTAGATCAAATAATTGATCCATATGGAATATCCATGTTATTGGATCCTTGCCATCAAACTTTATCATGTCAATATTGGGAATAAATTAATTCCTTGAACCTGAATTGAACCCGTGTTGATGCAGTGGATCATCATATTTTGGGGACCCAAACCTCTTATTCTCTAACTATTTTTCAATTTTCTCAATATGTGCCTCAAATAAGACCCCCTTTTCCTCCTTATCCTCTTCTTGAGTAGACAAACGTGTCGAAAGGCTATGTCTTATCTCATTCAACATTAGCTTCAAATATTTAAGATCCTCTTTAGTAGCCATCTTATTTTCCAAGTTAACTAAATCAAGCATTTTCACAGTCCCTTTAATCATATCTTCCAACTTGGACACCCTAAAAGAAATGTCCTCACTTTCATCATAAGTCAAGGATGAATCCTCTAGCAGTTTGAGTGGATTGTAATATTTTCCACCATTTTGGTGGAATTTTGAACAATATAAATATATATCACACCTTGGATTCACCTCAAATAGATCCTTCTACTAAAAATTATTACAAATTTTAAAATGGTGTACCTTTTTCCAGTCCTAATTTGAAGGCTAATATGCAACTGAAGAAACCCTAAAATTTCGGCCCCTATGAGTTTGAAATATACACCTGTGGTATCCTGATATTTCTTCTTTCCAATTCCATAGGTCTCGTTGAATTTGGATGTTCCAAAAAAACGTTGCGATAATTTCCCCAACAGTTGTTAATTTTGGTCTTTTCATAGGAGAGAGTGTACGGACTTCCACGTGTCTAATTTTTTGAATCTCATTCTCAAAATACTACCATGGATACTATGGTCCATCTTCTTTCTGATGCAACTAATCTCACTCAATTTGGATCTCGCATGCTCCATATATAATAATTTTCCCTAGAACACCTTTTTGAGACTAGATTTTGGGCTTGTCAGAAACCCTAACTTCCAAAGGGTATACCTCTGAACTTGTAATGAGTTAGGATCAACAAATTTTACCGCAGATAGTTCAGCCTATTTTCAATATGGACTCTATTTTTTTCTATATGAAACCCTGTAGAAAAAACAATATAGAAAAAACTCCAAGATGACTTGTTTTGAATAAACCAGACCCGAGGAAAGAGCTCTGATACCAAATGTTATTGAAGAAATTTCCAAAAAGAGCATGAAAAGACCATAAATAGATCAGAAAGAGTACTCCATGACTTTAATGAAGAAAATAGATGAATATAAAGCCTCTTTGAGGGGGAAACCTCCTAACACAATGCACTAAGTACACAAGACAACAAGACAAGATGCTCCAAATGAAAAGGTCTCCTTCCTATATATAGGAGACTAAGAGGTACAATTCCAACTAACTAACCCAAGACGATGTAACTAATATAACCATGTTGGTGATAATTATAACTAATGGACCAATTCGACATCAAAACTAATGTAAGGTGCCACACAATAAGGGGTAATGTGCCCCATATTTAGGGCTTAACAACCATGCTACCGAGTGGATTCCACGCCAGCTCTCATTTTTCACACATGTGGAGATAGTCACATGTGGACCTTCAAGAAAAATATAGAAAGACCAAAACCCTAACCCTAATCGGGAGTTAAGGCATGCAAAAACCCTAAAATTAACCCTAAATGGATATCGGGCTAAGCTAAATATCGGGTTGCTAGAAAAAGAAGGGGAGCCATTATTTTGATGTATTATATTATTCCATAGTTAAGAAATAGCACAGGAATGGATGTTAGAGCGGAAAAGAGGAGATAGGATATCATGTAATAGCCATTCTGGATGCAAAGTCATAGGTAACTCCATGTGTTATAAACATAAATAATAATAAATAACATTAACTAAGTATAAATAATAGGATAATTCACTAGCAAAGATTAATAAGTAAATAATTAGATTTATTTATGAATGGACATGAATTCTAATGGTCGTGTCTTTTTTAAGGGTCATCGTAAGGGTTTATATATGAGATCTATTGTAAACATTTATTAATCTTATCTATTTCATTCATTCAATCTATATATATATATATAAGAACTGGAATGGTTTTCTCGTGACATTGGTATCAGAGCAAGGTTAATCATTTTTACCAACCCAAGAAAAAAATTACCAACCCAGTAAAAATAATACCAACATGAGAAAAAAATTTACTAACATAGTTCATGGATCCAGTTCTTGCGAAAGTAATCGCCATTTTTTAGGAATCAAAGAGAAATACAGATGAAATTTTCAATCAAATAGAAAATTCCATTAAGAATACCATTGATAAATATTTTGAGAAAGTGATCGAAGAAAACAAACCCGAGACCATAGAAAAAACTACCAAAGACAAAGACATTTATATTGAATTCAAACTTAGTTATGAGTGTGCATAAGAAAAAGAAAAAAAGGACAATGTAAGTGAGAATAATACATCAATGAAGAAGAATCAAACTTTGACAAACATTGTGAATCAAATCAAATCAGCTTACATTTCATTGTAGAATAGGTGACATATCCTGGCAATTATTTTTCAGATAATATATGCTTAGTGTTTTGAAAACATAGACAACAATACAAGTCTCTATCACATTCCAACCTAGACATTATTCAGAAATCCAATATCACCAAGACTAAATCGATATCTGTTAAGATTCAATATGTTAAGATAGATAACATTAGTACTCAATTCAATTTCACAACAATAGCATATACAGGATCACTGAAAGAATAACAAGCACAGCATAAACACAAGAGACACAGATTTATCCTGGGAAACCCTCATGGGGTAGAAAACCCAGCAAAACTTCCTCAATATAGATGATCAACAAATACAAAGATGTAATCCCCAAACAAGAGCTCCTTCTCCTCCTTTTCAGATCTCTCTCTCTCCTATGCGAGTTCACAAGTGAGTGAGTGTGTTAAATGAGGAACACACCTCCTATATTTATACTTTACATTCACTTGACTTTTACACTTGATAGGTCGGCCTCAATAGTTTATTCTCTTGCTGACTGGGCTGACCCCTCTATGGGACTTAAACACCCCATTACAAATGACTCTTAGGGGATCTATTGCCCTAACTTACATGGGAGGATTTACCTCAATGAATTTACATAATAATAACATTTCGACGGAGGAATAAACATCTTCGGATATATAATAATGTCCCGACGTAGGAATAAACATCTCCGGATAATAAAGTACAGATAGAATATTCTTAGAAGTTACAATATTTCAACAATACCTTGGTTATCAAAATAGATAAAGAACCGTCGACCCAAATCAAATGACCTTTAGATCTCCAATAGAACAAGAAAATTATGTTCAGTAGTGTCTTGTAGAAAGAGTTGGTTTTAAACCAGAATTCAAATTTTTGTTTTATATTAGGAAGTTCTCAAAGGAGAGACGAGTCAGTTTTCCAAGTGGAGACATACCAAACTTTATCATGGATAAGGAGGTTGGCATTGTTGTTCATGACAAACTTGAACATCTCACCTGGTACCATCATGGGAAGAGATGGACAAGAAAGTTTTAGTATGGTGTTTAACTACCTTGGTGTAATGAGGAAGAAAAATGGGAAGTTGAAAGTTATTTTTTAAAGACAATTGAACAAATGGGTCACCAAAATATATTACAAAAAAGTGATATGTCTATCAAGTGCCACTCTAAACCTTCCAAAATCCATAGTCTATAATTTCAATGGTGTCAACCCAATGTTACTTGAAATTTACCAGAGGAAGGTCAATGAGAATGAACAAGGTCTTAATATTCTTTCAAGAGGAGCATACTACATTAGAAAAATGTTGACGAGTAAGGGCTATCGATAATTGTTAGATCCTTAACCACGTATAAGAATGACTTGAAAGGCTTTCAAGTTGATTTCCTTGGAAACATGAAAGATTTAAAAGAAGTCCGAGAAACAACTCATAAACTAGGATTGGCTATAAATTTTAATTGGGAATTGTATTACCTAAAAAGGTGATGTATGAACATCTAGGACGAGGTGAACTTGTTGATGTTTTGATCTGTAGATAAAAGAAGATGATATTAGCCAGTATTTATTTGTTGAAAAAGCTCCTTTAAAGGGGGTGGCAACGTTACAAACATAAATAATAATAAATAATATTAACTAAGCATAAATAATAGGATAATTTACTGACAAATATTAATAAAAGTAAATAATTATAATTAGTTATGAATGGACATGATTTCTAATGGTCATGTCTTTTTGAAGGGTCATCATAAGGGTTCATATGCGAGATCTATTGTAAGAATTTATTCAACTTATATAAGAACCAGAACAGTTTTTTCCTGACACCATAGAGAGTACCATTTTCTTAGTATTTGCATTTTGATATGAAGAGAAAGGCATAGTCCTCATTTGTGGTTGGTTTTTTCCCCATAGTGGGTTTTCCCAGGGTATATCTTATGTTATTGTGTGGACTGTGTACTCAATTTTGCTAGTTTCTCTTTCAATTCCACTGTATTCAGTATTTTATGGAATTAAATTAACACAATGAACTAAGTTGTAAGATCCATTGTGATGAACTCATCCAGTGGAATATCCATGGCAGTTTAGGAATAATGTGTGTGCCGAAGAGGCGCATTCTACACCCCAGTAGGGGGATGTGTAACTCATTTCGTGCTCATCCTAGTGCTGACACATGTCTTTTTTATTGTGCCAAAGAGGTGCATTCTACATCCCAGTAGGGGGATGTGTAACTCCTTCAGTGCTCACCCCAGAGCTGACACGTGTCCTTTAAAAAAAAAAATTATAAAAAATAACATGTCGGTTCAAATTAAATTTAAAACATTTTCAAAGGCATATATATAAAACTACACAAATTAGATAAATTAAAAATCTTCCTCAACATTTGCACTCTAAAAAACGGTTTGCACCTTGAGATATTTGATCCCTCTCGACGCTTGGTATATCCTCTTTTAAGATGGATCTATGTTGGTAGTGGTATCAATGTTGTTTTTATTTGGGTTTTGTGGGTGATCACAGGATCCAATAGTTGGTAAAGAAAGGTCTTCAAACCCTATCCATGGTGGACAAATCTGTTCAAGGAGAGGTGGATGATTATGAGTAGTGATTTATATCACTGGAAATACAAGTCACCGATATCTCACACAACATGTCCATCCTCATGGCAACTCTCGACAACAAGTTTGGACATTTTGAGGATTTTGGAGGTTCTAACTCAGATTTCGGACTTGAGAGGAAATAGGAAGATAAAAATGTCCCAAAAAATGAGCCAACAAAAGAGCTCGAGAGAGAGTAGCTGAGTTCCAGTACCAATATTCCTTCCCAATCTCTCTTCAATATGGAAGCAAAATTCGACATCAAGCCATATCAAGGTGAGACCAATGCTCTAAAACTGAATCATTGGTTGTAGCAATTGGAAGTTTATTTTAGTATCCATCAAATAGCTCAGGATCAAAACATATCATTTGCTTGAATGAAGTTAGAGGGCCATGCATTAACATGGTGGGAAAGCAACACTTAGGTTGGAGGGTGATCTTCTAGTAACTAAGTGGGAGGACTTTAAAACCCTCATCAATACCTAGTTCTACCCTACCGGGTATGTAGAGGACCAATGGATCCGTTGGATTTACTTCAAGCAAAGTCGGGGGCAGAGTGTGCAAGAGTACACCACCGAGTTCTGGAAGATGGGTATTGTTGCGCAGGGCCCAAGTGGGTATAAGTTGGATAAAGAGTAGTTTTGGAATTGCACAGGTCAGGCTGAGTGCACAGAAGGAACAATTTTGTGGGGCGCGCAGTGCAGGGTATATGTTTAAGTTTTGCCCAGATATGTTGTTGCACAGTAACATCACGGCAGTTAGTTTTGGTAAAAAATATGAGTAAAGGTCGGATGAGGAAGCGACCTATTTTGAGTAAGGGACAAAGCGGACAATAGCGGAAAGTGACCTGTCTAAGAGAGTGGCGGCAAGCAGTTGAGGACCTAGGACATTAAGTCGACGGTGACAGGCAGGCTAAAAAAGTGGAAAGTGACAGGCCACGATGCAGTTGTAACCATTTTGCTGATGACTGCGGTTGTTACAAGGGCGTTAGAGCCACGAGTGGTCTAGTAAAGCGGACAGAGTGAGTGGATCAAGCTGTCGACAGCGACAGGCAGGCTGGCGAGCATCCACACCAGTTTTGGAACCTTAGGGTTTTTCCTTCGAATTGTAAAGACATGACCTACGGGCATGATCTATAAATAAGGCATATTTTGTATGGGAAAGGGTTGTTCATTGTTAGTTTTGTTACTCTTCAATATATTCACTGAATAGATCTCTATTGAGAGAAACTTTTTTAAGGCTCTGCAAGATGTGTGCGCAGAGACCATTTGAGAAAGAAGAGGGTCTACAGCTGAGTGTGCAGACAAAGAACTGTTGTACCCTTCCCAAAGACTAATACAACAACAGTTCTTGTGGACGTAGCTCCCATCTTGGGGGTGAACCACGTTAAATATTGTGCCGTGTGACTGTTTATGTGTTCGCATTTGCTTATTGCTTACCATGAATGCCTGGATTCTCATTTATCAGTTGTGCTAATACTTTTATATGCATTTTCCATAGGAGAAAGATGGGAATAATATGTTAAGTCTTACATGAATGGATGAATGATGAATGTGCAGTATTCTAAGTATGTGAAAGTATCAGTTTAATGAATAATCACAAGTGTATGTAGAGTTGGGTTGTGTAATTCTTTTGACGCACAACACCGGAAGTGCGCAGTGTTATATGTTTCGACTGCTTGCATCTATTATAAAGCTAGTTATTCTAAGACAGTAGATGAATGATTAAGTGTTAAGTGAAGCTTTCATAGTGGTTAAGTCTGTGGAGGAGGCGTACAAGTTAATTGTGTTGTCCTATTATTTGCATTCCGCCCGAACCACGCAGACTGTAGAGGCGCTGGGTGCACAAGCATCCTGCTTGTAGAAACAGGGACCGCGACACAATCTATCGTCGCGCAGTCCTCAGCTCGCAGTGCAAGCCCAAGAGTGCGTTGTGCAGTAGTCCTATCCGAATAACTCATCACATCACTGTGGAAACCTGATTCCGTAGTGCCCCCATAGCTACACCTCGGGTGAGACCTTAACCTATTCGCAGGCTGTTGCTGAAAGGGCCGGTGAGAAGGGTTTTTGTTGGTTCCTTGAAACCGCGAAGAACCTGGGTGTACATTGAAAACCTCTAGAACAGTATCTTAAGCCAACAAGTATCATGTTGGGTATCTCACCCAAGAACCCAAATGTACTCCAGAAGTAATCTCGGGAGGTTACATAATCACATATGGAGGCAAGTGATGCTCTTCAAGCCCAATTCAATTGATGAAGCATGTGTAGTACAATCATAGTACATGAAAAAAATAAGGCAGGATAAAGGACAACCAAGCAGTTAAAAATAGAAAGAGAGCCAAGATGCTACCAAGGAAGGTAAGAATAAGTGGAAGGAAAAGGAGAAAAATACTACAGCCACAGCACATCAATGCAAGGATCCAAAAAACCAATGTAAGCATTGTGATATCGATGGTCACACTAAAGAAAAGTGTTGGGAGCTACATCCAGAGTCGAACCCCAAGAACCGTAAGAAGGATGCCAAGAAGAAGAACCTTCTAGCCACGGAGTCAAGCAAGGAGATAGAAAAAAACTCAAATGTGGATGAAAATATTATATGTACCACATTGCAGAAGGTGGTGAATCTGAGTAGCCTTCACCCTAAGGAAGAGAAAGAGATGACTAAACACTTCCATATCAAGATACAGGTCTAGAAGACCAAGATCGATGCTCTATTTGATCCCGGTTCACAACCAAACCTCATAGCATAGGATCTAGTATGCAAGCTTGGATTAGAAGTACATGATCATTCCAATGCCTACCCATTAGGATGGGTAAATAAGGATGCAGAACTAAGAGTCACAAAATAGTGAAAATTCAAGTTTGTCATAAGTGAAGAGTATTTTAATGAAGTGGAGGTAGATGTAGTACCCTTAGATGTTTGTGGTGTAGTGTTCGGCATCCCCTACATGTATATAAGGTATGTGATCTTCGTGAGGAGAGACAATTAATACCGCTTGATCAATGACGGGAAATCCTTCATCATTAATGTGCACAAAAGTAAATCAAAGATCTCTCTGGTAAGTGCCAACCAAATGAAACTTTTGATCATATTAAGTAAGAAATTTTTATTGATTTTCTTAAGATGGAATCAACAAGAAGGTGAATCAATAAAAGTGAAGGAATCCCTAGAGGCATATATGAAAGAGAAAAAACAACAGTTAAAGATCCTTTTGCAAGCATACATAGAAGTGTTCCAGGAGCCTAAGGGGATACCTCCTAAGAGGGACATAGAGAATGAGATACATTTATTGTTGGATTCTCCACTGCCAAAGATCGAACTATATAGACAATCTATCATAGAAGTAGATGAAGTGAAGAAGCAGTTATAATAATTGTTAGAGTAGGGCATGATCTCACCAAGCACCTCACCTTGTGTGTCACCTATCATCGTAATACCTGAGAAGTATGGGAATTGGAGGATGTGCATCGACTACAAATCCTTGAACAATATCACACTTAAGAATCGATACTCATTGCCTAGGATCAATGATCTGTTGGACCAATTTCAGCATGCCTACTTCACCAAGTTGGATCTCAAATTGGGATACCACTAGGTGTGAGTGAAGAATCTTAGTAACATCATAACCATATGATTACTAGTAGCTAGCGCAATATAAAAGAAACAACATTATCATGAATGGAAAACCTTCATACACATAAGCAAATAAGAACTCAGTAGATAAAGAATACTTAGTTGAATTAAGTTCTCTGGGCAATTGAATGTGTGTCTACAATGTTCCACTCAATCATTGGCACTCTGCACTACATACAATATCTTTGCCAAGAGGCCACCCCGAGCTGGGAAACGAATCCACTAGGGCTAAGAAATAATGGAAACTCCCCTTGCCAAGATTTCTCAACACAATCAATGTGTTTAATTCGCCACCACTCAAAAGAAATACATTTGCGACATCAATTAATAATAATTAAGATCTGCTCTTCAAATATTCAAAACAAAAGTAAAAGGAAAGAGCAATCGGTTCCTTGGCAATCTAAGTACATAGCGATATGGCATTGTGTGGGTCGACTCTCAAGCAAAGCCTCTTTTCTTTAAGAAGTCAACTACACGGAAATGCAATACGAAAATCAATCCCCCCATAAAGAGTTCGCTCTCATGTGTAGTGGCCAAAACATAGACGAAATTAAGAAAATGTGCAAAGGGGCAGACTTGCTCTCCATCGTTGTAGCAACCATATCTCATATATAATATAAGGGGTGCGTAAATAAATTTTCAAGCATATAAATAACATAAAGAACATGCCATGGGCAGAACTCACTTCTTTCTAAGATGAAAGAATTAATATAAATAATGCAAGGGGGCATGCCCTAACGTAGCAAATAAAATCAATGCAAGAGAACGCCATAGAGGGAAATGCCCTCAATCCCCCTACCATTTACAATGTTACCATCGCATGGAATTAAAACAAACAAAACGTTACTGGTGCATGGGCCGGATCTCTCCAATATCGCCTAGTTCTTCTGCACATTAACCAATATACAATAGCTAACAAAAAATATGTTAATCCCCAAAGATATGCACCGACAATACCCCCATCTTCCAAACTCTTTTTCTAGACCCCATCTAATAGCGATTTCCCCCTTTATCAAATCAATTTTGTTTTTGGTTAAAAACCCTAAACAAAAACTATCATTTTTCTTTTTCTAAAATATGTATTCATATTTCTGTTATAAATAATAGCTATTTGCCTTATGTCCATTTTAATATATATATTCATATTTCTGGTATAAATAATAGCTATTTGCCTTATGTCCACTTTAATATATATATATATATATAATGGTGATTTTTCTTCTTAATATATTGATGCATGAGTACTATATATATTTATATTATAAAGTCTGCCTTTATGTTCAAGGCAATTCCCTTCCTTTTACAAGTCTCTCATATTCCTCTTTTCCTCTTAAGAAAAACAATTTCAAATAACAATATATAACACATATCCAAAAAGATTAATAAAATTGTTACACTTCGGAGACTTTGTCTTCTCTACTTTAGCTCTAGGTGCATATTAGTATGTCTCTCCATTTCATATATATATATATATATATATATATATATATATATATATCTATATATATATACTTTCTCTCTATTTCAAAACACTCTTAGATGTATTAGTGCTAAATCACTATGATAGACTTAGGTGGTACCCTAGTTTCATAATGATAGGAACAACTTACTCTATGCTAATAAGCACATAATCTACTCACTTTATCATGCGAGTAGGGTGTTGTCTCATAGTCACCCAAGATTAGTAATGAGCTCATATTCATAGTTATGAGTTCTATGGTAATAAGTGAGCAGTAGCAACTCGCTTTTCCTTCAGCATCCAACGGCACCATGACGATACCTAGTCTCTCTTGATTGGATTCATTGTCACCCTCTAGTGGATTTTGTTTCCCTTTTTATTTTCATTTCCATGCACATTCAACCCCTCAGTATATCTCATCATTTGTCATTTACATTATACATGTGACATCGACATGCTTTAACTAGCGCATGGATTGTCTAAGAAATCAAAGTGTTACAAGGTTCACTAGCAGGGCCTTGGCCTTGAGCTCCACACCAAGAACTATTACATCAACGCACTTATATTTTATATTTGATTACAAAGACATGGGTGAGGGATATTACATCCTCTTCCCCTTAAGAAGACATCGTCCTCGGTGTTCCCATCCTTTCAAACCTTGCTTTTAGCTTCCTACACCCTAGCAACAACTTTATTTTCAATTTCCGGTCACCTCTGTTGGCCTTCCAAGACAGCTACATGATCATCACCTTCTTGAAATATATTTAAGAACTTTTTTAATCTTGCAATACATGTGTGCTACAACAACAAGTACAAGCTTTCTCTTACCCAAATGTAACATGTACATAGGTACATCTGCTTTACATTAATGAAACATGCATTATAAAAATAATTACTTGCTCTATTAGAATCGACACTTGAATATCACAATATTCAGTTTCATGACTTACTGAGGTTGGACCTACAATTAACTCATCAGCAAGTAAGTATATCAAAATATATATACATTTGTAAATACTCAAAACACATATACCTACTATTATGCACTATTCCTAAGTACTTTTGTAGGTGTCCTCTGCTTCTCTTGGAAGCTTTGTACCAACAAGCACAGCAAGTGCTAATAGTACATTGAGTACTGATAGTGCACCAAGTACTGATCCAATCCACCCAACATGAGGATGATACCCTTCATCAGTTGTTCACAGCCTTCAGGTGTATCTCCTACCTGTGTTATTCAGGGTGCTTCACCAAGCTCAAGTGCTTCCTTTCACAGACACCATAATACATAGAGGTCATTCTCTTCACATAGCCCCCAATCTTGTGCAAGTCCTCTTATGACGTTAATATGGGTGGAAATAAATCTAACCGTGGGTCTTACAACCGAGTGTCCCCATAGTATGCCCGCACTGGCACCTTGAATACTAGGTAAGGTCTATACGAATGGTTAGTAATGTCATTTGGTTTATGCAATCCAGCTACATTTATGCATTTGATGAATGATGATTACGCCCTTTCTTAGATTTGTTTCTTATGGTATATCTAGATGACATATTGGTTTATAGTGCTACCTAGGAAGAGCACATCTTACATCTCAAGTAGGTGTTTGAGACTCTAAAAAAGAACCACCAATTTGAAGATATGTGATTTTGCCCAGCATTCCTTGGTGTATTTGGGGTATGTGATTGGAAGAGGAGAACTCAATAGTGATCCTGCAAAGATGGAGGCCATCACTAAGTGGCCTACTCCTACAAATGTCACTGAAGTTAGGAGCTTTTGGGGGGAGCACAATACCTTTGGAAGTTCATAGCTACCTTTTCAACTATGGTTTCACCCCTCCATCCCATAACAGCCAATAGCAAGGGGTTCTAGTGGGGGAAGAATCAACATAAAGCATTTGAAGAGCTCAAGCGAAAGATCAGTCAGGCACTAGTTGTTGCATTGCCTAATTTGCAGAAGCCTTTTGAATTGGAGACAAATGCAAGTGGGTATGACATGGGAGCAGTTCTGATGCAAGAAGGAAGGTCGGTATGCTATCATTATGTTGGCGGGAAAATATGATCTACTTGTCAACATAAGGGAAAACAATCTGATCCAAGGGTTTCAGAAAACTCTACACAAGAGTCTTCCTAATCCTCAGTCGTTTGGTATGACTGCATCCGATGGATATCAAGGCTCCGTTGGCCACAAAATAGATTGATCCTCAAAGAGGAGACTTTGGTGGAAGCTTCTGTAAGTCCTAATTACTGAAACAATCTATAATCCTCTCCAATCTAAGTTAAATGTAACAGAAATGTCTGCTACTGATTTATTAATGCTTATAAAGCTAAAGTTAATAATCCAATAACAGAAAGCTATGACAATTTATTAGAGATGAAAATATGTTTATAAACAACCTTGAAAATATCCAAGTTTAATTAAAACACATGTAATTGTAGAATCAAATTGAACTAACAAAATATTGTTGGTAAAACCGAATCTATTTGTAAACTGTTAGTCCGAAAGAAACAATGACATTTATCATTCTGAAAAACGTTCCAAAGTGTATAACTAATAATTAAACTGATAAATCAGATCTACATTGATTAACGAGTAAGAAAAACTAAAAATATTTAATGAACAGAGATTAGGAAAACATCGAAATCCTGCTCATTGCAAATCAAAATAGAGTCAGTACTGTAATTAATTGTAGTTTTTGTAGTCTAAACATAGCCAACAACTATGAACATAAGATAACAATCTACATGTTCTGGAGATGAATTGCAGAATGTTGGGCCCTGGAAATGTCCATTTTTAACCATACCTATTTCATCATTTTGCCAAATTTTACTTTACTTTCGTAAACCATATACACGCCTTTTCCAAATCAATCAGCAATCCTGACAATGTATAAATCATTATTGTTTCATTTAATTATGCCTAAGATTGTTATGGTTACGAATCCTGACCCTTGGTTTATGCTAACATTTGTGAGTTGATTTAGTCAAAATCTAAAGCACAGGTGTATCAGCCAATTGGCGCCAGCCGTTACTCTTCCAGGTCTAATTTATCATACTCCAAGGAACAGGGCATCTTCCACATGAGCTGTAACAGATCCTCACTGTAACAGATTCCACTGAAACAGAGCCTAGCTGCGACAGACAGGTTGCATTCCAGTTGCTGAGTCTGTTGATCCATTAATTATCAGAGCAACAGCATCCTTCATAATTAACAGCCTTGTTTAATATGGCTGTATCAGTTAGCTGTAACTCCGCAACATGAAGATCATAGATCTTCATTGCTGCACGAATATAGTGGATCTAAAAACTGTATTTTCCTTGTATAAATTCCATAAGGCTCTCGTAGCCTGGGGTTGGACAATTACCATTTTACATAAGCTGTAACAGAGCACTAATACTGACGATTTTCCATCATTAGTATGGGAGCAGAGTTCTTCATTTATGTGTCTTAATTTGTTGTGACTCTCGGCGTCTCTGTTAGAAGGCCAAGGCCTTCCTTCTCACAGAGATAGCTGGTTTAAGTAGGTAGATTGGTTTAGTTTTACTTCTGTTGTGTGGTGTGGAATTATTGCAAATGTTATTGGTAGCTACAACAGAGAATTAGCTTTCCTTTTGGTAGTTTATAATTGCATCTTGAATAGCTGTAGCAGATTGGCGTGACAGTCGACTATGTAGGATAATTTATTCAATTGCATGTGTGTTTTAATCAGCTGTGACAGCCAAGCTCAATTCCAATATCTTTCAGTTGTTTATGCTTTCTAGGACTTCCAGTAATTATCAGTTTAGAGTGCAATCTTGTATTTTAATTATGGTTGTTGTTGTATCTTCAATTGCATTCATAGATTAGACAGATAATGGTAGAGTTACAGTAGCCACTGGATAGATCATTTTGGTAAAGATTGAATACTGTAGTTTGATAATTATAGGATTTAACTTCTTGCAAAAGTAATCTAGTTCCATTTCATTATTGGATCATTAACTTGCTGGGTTGATTTTTGTAGGAAGGTTGTTGCATTTTGGATCCTTAGATGTATGAATTAGATTAGTTTCCTTATGGAATGAGTTGGCTGAGCATATAGGTAGGGTCATTATCTACATTTAATAAATCAACTGCTTGGTCTGTTTATGCATAGATTGTGCTTATTGCCTTTGAAATAAAAGACCTTCCTGGGTTTGACAATTTATATTGACCATCCTATGTGTTAACTTTAATTAATTGACATATAGGGTGACCAACATTTTGGTGCCGCTGCTGGGGATGGTAATAGATAGACAGAGTTAGTAGTTGGTTTCATTTGATTTTACTTTAGTTCAATTATTTACAGCATGCATGAATACAAGAAAAACAAATCGGGAACCCCCTTTGAATACTAACATTGCAGGTGGAAGAGGTCGAGGTCGTAATGCAAGTCAGGGAAGACACACATACATTGATGAGATAATTGCTAGAGTTGATTCTTCCACTAAACCACCGCGGAACTCTACAGGCAGGGGAAATTTTGTTCCTCCCAATCTTGAACATTCAGCATCCACAGTGGAGAATACAACGAGACCTTCAACTCCTGTTGCAGAAAGTAAACCTCCTGAAGATAAGGGAAGCATTGTAGGTGCACTAGATAGAGAGGATATTTATCATATAGACGGAACCAGAGTTACCAAAGAGGTGTGGTTGGAGACTCACCGAATAGAAGAGGAAGAAAGAAGGTGAGAAGAAGAGAGGAGAAGAAAGGAAGAAGCTAAAGCAGAGGAAGAACGCATAAAGGAAGCTGTTAAATTTTGGACTAGAACCATGGCTGGTAGAGAACAGGAGGGTGAGAACGAACATGGGAATAACCGGGGGGAAGAAGGAGAAAATAATAAACCTGGTAATACTGTGGCTACGTTAGAATTCCCTATCCTCTAGATACCTAGAGCAGCTCCTATGAAGAATATCTCACCATCAGTTCTCCCAAATTTTCATGGTAAGTCCTCTGAGGATCCTGATGAGTTCCTTTTTGAGTTTGATATCCTCTGTCGCAGCTATGATTACACCTCTAGTGCTCAAAAGCTGAAGTTATTCCCAACCACCTTGAAGGGAAATGCTCCGTGCTGGGTCATGAGTCTGGGTCGTGAGACCATTACTACTTGGGACCAAATGAAAAACACCTTCCTTTCTAAGTACCAAGAATATTGTAGAACTAGGGATAGAAAAGAGGAGCTGTTTAAAATGGTTCAGAAGGATGAAGAAAGTTTGGAGGACTTTGTGGAAAGATTGTTGTACAATTTACAAATATCTACTCATGCTGAGATTGGCAAGGATGTGCTCAATATTATCTTACTAAGAGGAATTAGAGAAGATTGCCTTGATATGTTAAATCTGCTGAGAAAAGGGGATATCTCGAAAGAACCTTTTGAAAAGATTGTTGAATTATGTCGAAGTACTCTAGGGGATCCTCTAGAACCAGCAAATGAGACAAAGACCGAGACCAGGATGTCTTCACTAGGACTCAGAAGTCAACTAGTGGAGGAGCCACTCGAGCAGAAATAGGCAACTTACTGGAGAATTTTAAAATAGACATGATGAGCTCCATTTCCTCAGAGTTAGATGTCATGAGAGCAAAGCAAAAGCAAGTGGTAGAAGATATTACACTTGGTGTATTCTTCCCTAGATGTAGGAAAAAGCACCCACTGAAGGAATGCCCATTGGACAAGGCAGAGGTATGTAGGATATGCGAACTTGAGCATGATACTAAGGAATGTCCTTCCTTACCTAAGGTCAAAGCAGTCCTACAAGCATCTATTCCAGATGTGGAGCCAGCATACTTCATGGCATAGAAGAAACCATGGCAGCCTCGAAATCAAGGTATGAATCCAGACCCAACATTTTTTCTGAATAATACGAATGGAATGAACAATATGCATAATATGAATACACAATTCCCTTCACATTATTCTAACAACCAATGGCATCCATCTCAGAACCCAATGCAAAATCCTAACTCATGGACACCATGGTCACAGCAGTCAAACCATGCTCCTTGGAATTCCAACTAGATAAATTCTTACCAACGAAATAACTTTCCCCATCACCAGACTCAGTTTCAACAGTATCCTCCTCAACAGTATCATCAACCATAGCTCCCTTTCCAAAACAATGTCGCACCTATGAATGCACCACTTCGACCACAACTACCTGCACAACCTAACCCGAACCCAAACAATAAAGCAGTCCATCAATTTGAGACTGCCAACATGCCTGCGTATTCCATCACTCAGATTCCCTGCAATGATATACAATTACGATCAGGGAAGGTGGTGGAACCTATTATCACTGAGTATGTTTCATCCCCGATGATTGAAACTGGAGTAAATCAGCACTATGAGAACATGGTTAATTCAGCAAGCCCCATCATTGAGGATGCTGATACTCCTACTGAAATAGTAGCTGAAACTCAGAAAGTAACACACGATGTGTCACAGCCTACATAGTTGAATAAAGAACCACCATACCCTGAACAATTGGCCCTACAAAAAATAGTGGAACAACCTCGATTTGATCTCGTGGGAGAACTGAAAAATTTGTATGTTAAAATTCCACTGTTACAGGCCCTTCATGATGTGCCCATTTATGCCAATACTGTTAAAGATTTATGTGTCAAGAAACCAGGAAGAAGGCCCAGGGATCCCCGCACTGTCCACATGTTCGGAAAGCTTTCAGAATTAATAATGGGGAAGGCCCCTGTGGCAAAATACGATGACCCTGGGAACCCGACTGTTATAGTTCACATGGGGAACACACAAATTCCAAATGTCTTGATGGATTTAGGCACAGCTATTAACGTTATGACCATAGAAACTGTGAAGAAGTTGGGACTCACTAATCTTCGGCCAACCCCTACCGTTTTGGAACTTGCTGATAGATCAATGATCAAGCCTGAAGGGATCCTAGATGACCTCATGATCTCAGTCGATTCATGGGAATACCCTGCGGATTTCTTGGTGTTACAGCCGAAATCCCAGTTGGGGGGACACCCACTGATCCTGGGAAGATCGTGGTTGGCCACAGCAGATGCCTGTATCAGCTGTCGGTCAGGATCTATGACCATTTCAGACAGAACTGAGATCAAGAGCCTAACCCTGTACCCTCCATCTCGACCAAGCACAGAAGCTGAGACTCCATTGTGGGCAAATTTGGAGGAGGAAGAGGGTGTGCAGCCACTACTAACCATAGGGAGAGCCTTAATGTTTAAAGATGAAATAGATGATGATGCCATTAATAGTTTCATCAATGAGCCCACGTCAGTCAATCAAAGTGTCTATCAGATCTTGGACAGTACTCTAGCTGCAACAGAACAAGAAAAGCTTACAGAAGAAACTCTAATCGATGATGACAGTATAATTCTAGTACTTAAGAATTCGAAGAGTGTTCCAGTAGAAATTGGGCCAGGAAAAACATTGAATATCAATCCTAATCTGGCACCTAGCGAGCTGGAACAGCTAGTCACTCTACTGAAACAACATAGGGGAGCTTTCGCTTGGGAGTTCACAGACATGAAAGGAATCCCTTCTCATCTGTGCACCCATCACATTTATATTAAGAGCGACTCCAGGCCGGTATGTCAACCACAACGAAGGATGAACCCGAACCTAAGAGACATAGAGAAAGAAGAAATCCAAAAACTTTTGGAAGCAGGATTCATATACCCAATTTCAGATAGTGAGTGGGTTTCTCCACTTGTGATTGTGCCAAAGATGAATGGGAAATGGAGGATCTGCGTGGATTACAGAGAATTGAATAAAGAAACGCAGAAGGACCATTTCCCCTTACCTTTCATTGATCAGGTCCTTGATACCTTGTCTTGGAAAAAGTATTTCTCCTTTCTGGATGGTGTTGGAGCCAAGGCCGCAGCTATGGTAAAAGCTGCGAATTTTGAGGAAAAAGCACAAGTATGGAAGAGTGCTAAGTTTTGAATAAACACCAATTTTGGGACAGAAGAAGACGGTGCACAGTACGGTGCCAGATGGAGGAGCTCAGCGCAGATCACGGACCGGAAATCGCGGAGCTCGCGCGCACGTTAGAAGAGAATGAAGGTAGCCGAGTGGAAAGCCCAGCTACCATAATCAATGAAGCGATGGAGTAGAGGGCTCAGCTACCCTCATTTAAAGCTAAGTACAGAATTTATGGTTGCTCGGATCAAGGAGGAGCAACGGACCAAAGCATTGAAGGAAAAGGACGAGGCATCCATACCTGTAAGCTGCGCCGAAATTCATGGAGCCTGCAGGAAGCGGCGACATGACTGCAAGCGGCGCCTACAGTACACCTAGCCATGTGCGTGGTTAGGGTTTTTGGGGATTACTGCTGGGAAAGGCCCACAGTCTTGTAAAGGTGCGACCGCCATGGCCACCTATATATATGAATAATTGTAATGGGTAGATGTTAGTTAGTGAGATAGAGAGTCAGTTGGTTAGACAGATAGCTAACTAGTCAGTAAGCGGGTTAGCAGTGAAGCTAATCCTTGAGTTGCAGACAGTCCGAGGCGACGTCTGAACTATTGTAATCTCTGGAGAGGAAGAGAATAGATCGAGAGAAGGGCTCCCAGCTGTGTGCGTGGAGTTTCCTGGAAAGATCTAAGGCTACAGCTGTGTGCGCAGCATATTGTATAAGTCTATCATTTTTTGGTTAATATAAGATACTCCCGTGGACGTGGTTTTCCCCGTGGAGGTGGATGTCATATTTCTCGCTATTATGATGTTGTGTTAGAGATGATTACCTGTGTGTTTTAGTCTATTACAGTAAATACAGGAATATTGCATTATCTTTATGAATGTGTTGAGTGAATCAGTGAAGCTTCCCTGGGAACTATAATCGTTAAGGGTCAAAGGAATCGGTAAGACGACATCGTCGTTGCGATAGGAGAACCTGTTACTGCGACAAGCACGCAAGTGAAACTACGCATAGAATATCCGCGCAGAGGATAATTGGTCCTAGCGCAGGAGGGAAAGTACCGCGCAGCTAGGCTGCTGAGCAGGAGCTTGAGCGTTGTTGCGCTCATAAGTCTGAATAGAGGTCAGACCGTCGCCTTAGAGGAATCGTCAAGGAGGAAAGAGAAATCTCCGCGTCGCCTAGGTTAAGGAAACCTGATTCCTTAGCCCCCCATAGCCACTTCGGGTGAGAACTCGAGCTGCTCTGCAGCTCGTTGCCGAGAGGGCCAGTGCGCCAAGGGGTTTTGTTGCTGCGCTTCATTAAAACCCGGGTCTGTCCAAAAAGCAGCCAACAAATGGTTCCGTTGCCTTATGACTTCTTGATCATGCCACTTCCGTTGCTTTGAACCCTGTTGGGGAGCCAACAAATGGTTCCGTTGCCGCGTGACTGAGACTTGCTATTTTTGCGACGTAGAAGATTGTGGTTGAGCCAACAAATGGTTCCTTGAGACTTGCTCAGCTGACAAATGTGTTACTGGAATCCCACAGCTACAGAAATCCAGGAGTGATTTGATTTAAAGGCTACAGAGTTCGCTGAACAAGAAAATAAAAGCTTTAGACTCCAGCCAGAAGAATGGTTGCAGAAGTATATCTATACTGACCTTCATGAAATTTTCTTTGTCACATTTGCACTTGAGTTACATGCTTGGATAGCCAAGTTAGCAGATACTAGACCCACTGTGTATATTGATAGACCAGTCGCTTGGACGCCTGAGCTAGTCAGTATTCTGAAGCGGGTAGACAATTCTGTGTCCCGCGCAGTAGACTTTTGGTTGAATAGTCTGCTGGAAGGTTTCATCACTGAGTTTGCAGTGGATACAAGAAAGAGTTTCATTGAAGCTGAGAGGAGTTTCTTTCAGGCACATAGAGGTAAGTTCCTGAATTCTTTGAACTTATCCATTAAAATGCTTCTGTATGAAAAAGCAAAACTATGTATAGCTTCAGATGCATAGTATAGACAAGTAATGTCCGTAGACTCTGATAGTGACCCTGAAGTTATTGGTTGCACTCGTAGTGGAAAACGGTATAAAGTAGGCCTTGACCAACATCCTTTTGAGTCGAGCCCAGAAGACAGTCAAGTTCCTAGAGCAAGCCACATAGAAAGACAAGGGAGCGCTCAGATCCCTTATCACCCTTTTACACCACAAAATCCGGACAAAGCTCAGTATAATCCCGCAGTAACACCTTCTAGTAGCTCACACGGTACTTCTAGTACCTCTGTGCCACCTTTGTTCAACTAGTCCAGAAGAACTGCTACAGCACCTACACCTCAACCTAGCACAAGAAAGATGGGTGATGATATGAAACTACCAACTTTTAGAGGAACAGGGATAGAAGACCCTGAGCAACATTGGTTCCTATGTGAAGCCATTTGGACAATTAAGCAAATTAATGATGATGCTGTTAAACTGGTTCAGTTAGCAACCACATTAAGAGAAAGAGCCTTAACTTGGTTCATGAAATACTCAGCAGCACAGAACAGAACGCTTGCTGATGTAAGAAATGCAATGATTAGAGAATTCAAGAAACCTAAATCAGAATCACAGTGTATAACAGAGCTCAAAGACATCAAGCAGTTACCCACAGAGTCAGTATGGGACTTTGACCAGAAGTTCAAAGCCTTGATAGATCAAGTAAGCTTTGAGTTTGCACCACAACAGCATAAGGAATGGTTCATTGCTGCACTGCTTCCACACATTAGACTTCCTCTTATGCAACAGAATCTCACTACTCAGGAACAAGCTCTAGAGATGGCTATGAAACTAGAAGCTTCACCAATTGCTGGAACAAGCAACGATGTTGCGCAGTTGCAGAACCAATTAGCAAACTTAACCTTGCAAGTGCATGATATTAAGAAAGGCAAGGATGTTAAGGAATAAATATGGTGTACAAAATGTAAAGCGCAAGGTCATTCAAAGGACCATTTCCATGTTTTCATAGAGTATATTGCAACTGGAGCACCTAATCCTTTACCACAACCACAAGGATCTTGGTGTGAAATCTGTAGAACTAGAGGTCATAGACCACAAGAATGTCACTTACTTCAGAAATATGTACAAACTCCAAAGAATCTATATTGTAATTTCTGTAAATCAGTAGGCCATGATGAAAACAATTGCAGAGCATATGACCTTATGATGGAAAGGAAACACGATGTTTATAGAGTACAATCAGAAGCACAAGGACCCGTAGCAGGTCCACAGTACGACCAAACTCGCGACGGCCGAACAGGAAATTACAGAGGCCGTGGACGTACAACAAACTTTGGCCGCGGAAGAGGGCATATTACTTGTTATAATTGTGGAGCGCAAGGTCATTTTGCAAGAGATTGCCAAAACCCTACAACCCTTTGCAGATATTGTAAATCTTATGATCATATCATTGAAGAATGCCCCCAATTGATGACAAAAATGCAAGCAAAGACGCCACAGGTCAACCAGAATATTCAATTGATTGGAGCAGAAAAAATGGAACCAGACCGTACAGTTAATATTGTGACGCGCAGTGGAACAACCACTGGTGCGCCAGAGTCGGGAACTGGAAAGCAAGCAACGCAATGGGTGCGCCGCGCTAATATTAAACCAGCCCCACTTAATCTGCAGAAGCAAAAAGAAGCATTCAAGCAAGCCCAAGAGTATTTCTCAGATCCCAGAGCTTCGAGTTCTGTCGCAACTCCGCATACTGATATTAGATCGCAAGCGCTAAGACAAGACAACCTGGTACAAGAACAGGCCACTACATCCGGAAGGCCCGATGAAGAAGATGCACTAGGTACTGTCCATAATTTTCTAAGGAACTGCTTAAAGTTGTTGCGCAATGAAAAAGCAACTATGGAACTTCAACACCTATTGGATAAATCTCAACAATCTGCTTCGACGAACACGCCGCAGCGTGCTATTCACCAGATTGGGAGTCACGTTAGAACTGGAAAAGAGATGAGGCTCACAGCGCAGATTGGAGCATTTGAGATGGACGAAGTCATTTTAGATTTGGGCTCAGAAGTTAATGTTCTCACCATGCAGACATGGGAACAGATGGGAAGTCCTCAACTTACAAGATCCCCTATCCAGCTAAGACTCGCGAATCAGCAACGAGTCTCTCCATTGGGCAGATTACCCAATGTACCTATTGATATCGAGGGAGTAAGAAGTTTTGCAGACTTTGAAGTAATCAAAATCCTGGATGATAGTAGACCTTACCCAGCACTTTTAGGTATAGACTGGGCATTTGATAATTTGGCTGTCATCAACTTGAAGAAAAGACAGATGACCTTTGAGGATGACCAGATTAGGGTCATTGCACCGCTTGATCCTATCCAAGGACCAAGGTATATAGAACCCATTCGGGCAGAAGAAGAAGCGCGCCAAATGGAAAGTTTGTATCAGATGACTGCTAGTCAGAGTGACTATGTCAATCCCACAGCAGATGGCCATATCAGCTGGCGATGCGATAGTTCGTGCACATCAGACTCAGATGCAGGAGTGGAAAATTGGGAGAATCGCTTACATGAGGTTTCTACAAGATGTTGCGCCATGATGACTAAATCCATTCGATGGATTGGCACAGAATTGACTGACACTCCAATTTTTTATGGTTTAACTAACGTAAGTGAATTCATACAGGCATATGAACAACAGCTTCCAGAACAGCAGCGCATACAGGCATTAGATGTATCACTGCGCGCTACACCCGCAAGATGGTGGGGTACGCATAAAGAGAATATTCACACTTGGCAAGACTGTTGCAGATTGATACTGCGCAGATTCCAGGACACTACAGCAGAAGTGTCGCGCAAATACGAGGGACAGAGTGACCCTAGGTCACACATTGAAGCATGCATTCAGCAATGGTCAGATATTCCGGACGATGAGTGGGTTCACCTATTCATCCACACATTGGACACAGTTCCAAGGAACTGGTACACTGAAACAGAATTGCGCAGAGGCACTCTTACTTAGCCTCTTATGATAGAAAGTTTTCAACTTACCTTCAGCTTTGAGTCGGAGCATCCAAGTATTGATCAAGCTCTGAAGTGTATTAAAAAGAAGGTATTTGAACCATGTCTATTACCAGAATATTCCCAGTCGGATTGGGCTGTTCAGATAGAACATGCCCTCGAATGCTATAATTTCACCACTAGAGAAGAGGAGGATGATCCTCGCAACATCAATATTCCAGAATCAGAAGGGACGCGCAATGTTGAAGGTCCTCAACTTGATACCCCTGCCATTACAGAACACATCAAGCTCAAAAAGGTTAACATTGGTACAGAAGCCGAACCCAAGTTTGCTTCTATAGGAGACTATTGGGATGATGAAACTGTTGCGCATATTTCAGATTTATTACGTGACTACCAGGATATCTTTCCTACCAAGTTCACAGAAATGAAAGGCATCCTAGGAGACTTAGTAGTGATGCGCATACCTCTGAAACCAGATGCCAAGCCAGTAAAGCAGCGCCCATACAGGTTGAACCCGCGCTATAAAGAAAAAGTCAAAGAAGAAATTGACAAGATGCTCACAGCAGGTATTATTGAGCCAGTAGAAGAAAGCGACTGGATTAGTCCTATGGTTGTGCAAGAGAAGAAGACAAAAGGTGAAATAAGAATTTGCGTGGACTTGTGCAAACTCAATGACGCATCAGCGCATGATCCATTTCCTATGCCTTTTACAGATGAAGTGCTTGATCATGTTGGAGGACAAGAGGCTTACTCCTTCACTGATGGATTTTCGGGATACCATCAGATCAGAATTCATCCAGACGACCGCCATAAGACTACTTTTGCGACTGAATGGGGCTCATTCCAGTATACGGTAATGCCCTTTGGTCTTAAAAACGCTCCTGCTATCTTCTCTAGAGTCGTTGTTGTTGTTTTCAAAGAATTCATCCATAAGTTTTTAGAAGTCTATTTTGATGATTGGACTGTATTTGGCTTATTAAAGAACCATATAGCGAACCTGCGAATGATGTTAGAAAAATGTAGACAGCATCAGATTTCCCTTAACTTGAAAAAATGTATCTTCTGTGCTCCTTTTGGTATTTTGTTGGGTCATATTGTATGCAGACAAGGACTCCTGATGGATCCTGCGAAGGTTTCCATCATTGCTAATTTACCGGCGCCCAACTCAGTCAAGCAATTGCGCACTACATTGGGACATACTGGATACTACAGAAAATTTATCAAAGGTTATGCAAAGATCACAGCACCTATGGAAAGACTGCTGAAAAAGGATTCGAAATTCCAATGGACAGAAGAATGCCAACAGAGCTTGGACACACTGAAAGACAAGATGATCACTGCGCCAATTCTAGTTTTCCCAGACTGGAATAAACCTTTTCATGTTCATGTCGATGCTTCTTCTATAGCATTGGGGATCATACTTACGCAACCAGGAGAAGGAGGTATCGATCACCCCATTGCTTACTCTAGCCGAAAGCTTTCCACAGCCGAGAAGAACTACACTACTACAGAGAGAGAAGGACTAGCTATGGTTTACGCCCTACAGAAGTTCAGACACTACTTACTGGGTGCACATTTTAAAATGTATACTGACCATTCTGCTTTGAAATACTTGGTCAATAAGCCAGTGTTAGGGGGAAGAATTTACAGATTGCTACTACTTTTTCAAGAATATGATTTCGAGGTTATTGTAAAGCCAGGTAGATTGAATGCAGGACCTGACCACTTATCTAGGATTGAGTCAGGAGAGGAACCTACAAATTTGGAGGACAATCTTCCTGACGCGCAGTTGTTCTCTATTCAAGCAGCAGATGAATATTATTCTGATATCCTTGAGTTTCTTACCACCGGACAAGCGCCAGTTGAGTTTACAGTCCAGCAGAAGAAACAACTTGTCGTCAAAGCCGCAGACTTCACCTTGATAGCAGGCCAGCTTTATAAGTTGGGCCCCGATGAAGTCCTGCGCAAATGTATCCTACCGCATGAAAAGAACTCTATCATCGCAGAAGCGCACTCAGGCACCGCAGGAGGCCATTTCGCAGGAAAGCCGACTGTTCAGAAGATCTTAGCTGCAGGTCTTTGGTGGCCGACATTGCATAAGGATACTAAGGAATTCTGCAAATGTTGCGATGTGTGCCAGCGAACAAGAAAACCTTCAAGAAGAGATGAAATGCCGCTACGACCTCAGATAACACTACGTGCTTTTGATAAATGGGCCATTGATTTTGTAGGTCCTATCAACCCACCAGGAAAGAGAACCGGCGCAAGATACATCATCACAGCTACTGAATACCTCACCAGATGGGCTGAGGCTAAGCCAGTGAAGAACTGCGATGCTGCCACTGCCGCGCAGTTCATTTTTGAGAACATTATCACTAGGTTTGGATGCCCAGTGATTCTCATGAGTGATCAGGGTACACATTTCCTCAATCAAACTATAGAGGCCCTTACTGAAGAATTTCAAATTAGTCACCATAAGAGTACACCCTACCACCCTCAAGCTAATGGCATGGTGGAGGCATTCAATAAAATTCTTGAGAATGCCCTGACGAAGATCTGTAACCAACAAAGAGACGATTGGGACCTTAGAGTCACCGCTGTATTATGGGCTTACAGAACTACCTGCAAGAAACTAACAGGCCACACACCTTTCAGTTTGGTGTATGGACAAGAAGCAGTTATGCCTATGGAATACATTATTCCCAGTCTCAGAATTGCGCAAATTACAGAAATGACAGATCCTGATACTATGAGCGCAAGACTTTCACAACTGCTTGCCCTAGAAGAAGACCGACTTTTAGCCGGATTTCATCAATAGGTACAGAAGGCAAGACAGAAAGCTTGGCATGACAGGCACATTAAGAATAAACACTTTGCAGAAGGAGACTTGGTACTCCTCTATGATAGTAAATTCATCAAGTTTCCAGGCAAGTTTCGTGTACATTGGTTAGGCCCTTTTCAGGTAATAAAAATAACAGAAGGAGGAGCAGTTCAGCTTGCGAAGCTGAATGGAGAATTGCTACCTACCATGATCAACGGGAGTCGGCTTAAGCTTTACCGCGACGGCCACTCCGCCCTGTCGACTTAAATAGCTCCTCAAAGAAATGCAGATGTCCAGTGTAGTTGAAAGAGGCATCGCATCCAGTCTACACGGAAGTCGCGAGACCCTCAGTCTCTGGCTTCCCACGCAGTTCCATGAAACATCCGCGCATGTCTATAAAGTTTGGTTGGAGCGAACCTAATTGCGCTCTTGCGAGGTTTTTTCCCGAATCATTGAACTATCGCTCTTGCGAAGTTCCCGGTGTCAAATTGCCGCTTGAAGAAGTTTTGTTGTGGACCCATATAGGCACAGTTTCCTAAGTTGAAATGACCCACCGGAAAAATTTGAATTACAACAGTTATGTAGCCGCGTCTGAATAAATGAAGGATAAACCCGCCATTTAAGTGTAGCCACTCTGACAGATTCGGCTCGATCTCCGTAAGATTTGCATTTAAACCATGTGACGGAAAGTTTCAGCTTCTCCCGGAAGCCTGTCAGAGCCCGTCCATCACAGTAAATGCACCGCAGAGGCGAAGCGGATCGTAGGGTTGTCAACTCATGCATAGCCGCCTATAGATAGTAACCCCACTTGCCCGCATTTACTATCGCCTTTGCTATAAATAACCCACACTTGTATAATTTCTGGTTACTTTTCTCGAGCTGCATAGTCTTGTTTGAAAATCTAAGCCATTGTTTTCAGAGCCGAGTCGTGCAGAGTGTTTCCCTTGTTGTCAGTGCTCATATCCCACGCTGTTCCGCTGTTTCTGTCCTAGTTCTTGTCACCTATACCCATTCACGACAGAGAACCTGTCGACTGAAGAAGTTGTTCGTCAATTCTTGCGCCGAGGCCTAGATTTCGGCATGACTACTCCCGTGACGGCTTCGACTTATGTACATCCTGGTTATCAGGATCCCAGACAATCTCCGGCCACACGAGCACCTCAGCCACAGCCAGAAGAGCCCGTTCCAGAGCCGTTGGCCACTATGGTGAATTATATTCCGCCGCGACCAGACGATGCACCAGAGGTGCATATTCCGAAGAATGCAAAGTATCCGCTTCCGTTACCTCCACTACCGGTTGGCGTGCGAATAGAAGGGTCCCTGCTCGGACACCTTCCACTGGTCAAGTTCTCTGATTTCAACCTCAGAGACTACAAGACATATCCTCAGTTCCAGCTAGACCGATATCTGACGGTAGTGCATAATCCCAGCCGAAAGGTTGACGAATTCATCCCGAGGGGATTTGCAGCAAATCTGGAGCGCCCTGGACTCCTGAACCTGTTAAAGCTACCGCATTTCGGGCGTAGCAATGAAGTGAACGCAGTTGTTAAAACACTGCTATCCTGCGTTCATGGAGGTTACCTTTGGCTCGGGAGGCCAATCGATTTAAATGTCGATTTGATTCATCGCATTACTGGCCTGTCTAAGGTTGGTAAGGATCCCAATATCCATTTTACGGGAAAGGAGAAGGATAGAAAACTGGCTGCAAAGCTGGTCCAGAAATACAACCTTACAAGAGGAGGTCGGGCTTATGACCTCACAATAGTAGAAGATGAAGCACTTAGATTTACAGGAAGTTTGCTCGCGGGCAGACTTCTCACGAAGTGCAGACCGAAGGAAGTTACTGGAGCTGTCGTGGAACTTGCCATCACAGCTGCGGAGGGAGAGCAGTACAACTGGTGCCTCTTCCTCCTCAATTCTTTTTTGGAAGACTATCGGAACGTTCAAGATAACCCCGGTCAGTCGTTCCATTTTTCTTGGCTTTTAATTTTATGTGCTCTCGTCGGGTGGAAGGAGCCCCCGAACACTCAGTTCCTTCCACGCCGCGCAGGAGAACCTGCCGGAATTCGCTATGTAAACCTTTGGGAATCCCCTAATCCCGCAAAGCGCAAGATGAACCGCGCTGTATTTTGTGAATACTACTATCTCCTCAGAGATACCATTCAGGAAATGCCAAGGCTGAGTGAGGAGACAGCGACGCTATATGAAGGAAAGTTGGCCTTTACTGCCAACTTACATCAACTTTACCTCCGTCCCTGCGGCATTCAAGAGGAATGGGCCGTAGGCCTTTACAGGATGACCACCGAAGATGTCGAATAAACTATCAAGTCTTGGTCAGACGAGTGGAGAGAAGCCGCCGACATCGCATCCGCGATGCCACCCGCCGCTGCGCACGACAAGGATAAGGGCAAGGAAGCCCCTGAGCAAAGAAGTGATGAAGGCTCGACAGAGCCAGCAACCAAGAAGCAAAAGGTGTCGCATCCCTCTGAGGCCATTCCCTCGGGGATCGACCAGTATCTGAAAGAGCAATTTCGCGAGCTGCGAAACACGCACGCTCACATCAGAAGTGCTCTAGACCTACAGTTTGTGGAAATAAAAGGTCTCGCAGGAAGGATTGCGTAGACCCATGCGCCAGCATCTACGTCGCAGGCGCCACAAGAAATTCCAAGTACTGAGCGAGTTGAAGAACTCATAGAAAGGCATACTGTCGTGCACATCCCGCCTACAAGCATGACACTTCCAGATCCTCTAGCTGCATTACAGGTAAGCGCCGTTGGGCCCGTTGAAATAAATTTGTCTCTAATTCCTATAGAGACCCTACAGCTAGTGCACGAGAAAGTTTCTCTTGAGCTGAGAGCTAGAGAGCTCTCTACATTCCAGGAAAACCAACGACTGCAATCGCAGGAGATAGAGCTGAAGGCAAACCATAAGAATATCTCCGAGAAACTTGCACTTTATGAGGCGCAAGACATCGGCATCAGAAACGCCGTGGATGAGATTGCCCAGGAGTTTCCGACTTGCGAGATTCAACCAGACCTCCCTCTAGTTGAGAAAGTTCAAATCATTGGAGGAAGGGTGAAAACCCTGGAGCATGAAATAGTTGCTATGGCTGAGGGCCATAGAACCCAAATCGCGGAGCTAGAAGCTCGTGTTGCCGCGCAGTTTACAGATGATGCGCAGGTACAATTTGAAGCACTGAGCAGAGCTTCCACACAGATGAAAGACAGAATACAGGAAGCTGAGAACCTGATGAACCAAGCTATGGAAGCTTGGAAGGAGCTTGATAAGATCCCTTTTAAAGTTGGTCTTTTGGAGCAGGTACAAGCCGCAGAACAGTCCCTAACTATTCTGACTGAAGAAGCTAAGGCCTTAACAGGCTTACCAAAAATGAAGAAAATGGGCGAAGTGCGCAGAATGCAACAGCAACTGCACAAGCTCAGAACTGAAGATGAGAAGCTCACCAACAGCATTCAGCCATTTATGGATGAGTATGCTGATATCATGGGTCGAGTCGAGGCCAAAATCAAAGAGATTGTTGAATCTCAAGAGGTGATTGATGCCATCACTAAAGAAGAAGCCACTGCAGAAACGGTGCAGACTGCTGTGGAATGTGTTGATGAATTGGACTCCGCTATTGCGCAATGGAAGAAAGCATTCGCGGAGACCCAAGCAAAAGCAGATGCGCAAGTAAAGCGACCACGCGCTAGTGCAAGTGGCTCGAGGACAAGCCACAAGTAAGTGTTAGGGGCCTGTTGGAGCCAAGGCCGCAGCTATGGTAAAAGCTGCGAATTTTGAGGAAAAAGCACAAGTATGGAAGAGTGCTAAGTTTTGAATAAACACCAATTTTGGGACAGAAGAAGACGGTGCGCAGTACGGTGCCAGATGGAGGAGCTCAGCGGGGATCACGGACTGGAAATCGCGGAGCTCGCGCGCACGTTAGAAGAGAATGAAGGTAGCCGAGTGGAAAGCCCATCTACCATAATCAATGAAGCGATGGAGTAGAGGGCTCAGCTACCCTCATTTAAAGCTAAGTACAGAAGTTATGGTTGCTCGGATCAAGGAGGAGCAACGGACCAAAGCATTGAAGGAAAAGGACGAGGCATCCATACCCGTAAGCTGCGCCGGAATTCATGGAGCCTGCAGGAAGCGGCGACATGACTGCAAGCGGCGCCTACAGTACACCTAGCCATGTGCGTGGTTAGGGTTTTTGGGGATTACTGCTGGGAAAGGCCCACAGTCTTGTAAAGGTGCGACCGCCATGGCCACCTATATATATGAATAATTGTAATGGGTAGATGTTAGTTAGTGAGATAGAGAGTCAGTTGGTTAGACAGATAGCTAACTAGTCAGTAAGCGGGTTAGCAGTGAAGCTAATCCTTGAGTTGCAGACAGTCCGAGGCGACGTCTGAACTATTGTAATCTCTGGAGAGGAAGAGAATAGATCGAGAGAAGGGCTCCCAGCTGTGTGCGTGGAGTTTCCTGGAAAGATCTAAGGCTGCAGCTGTGTGCGCAGCATATTGTATAAGTCTATCATTTTCTGGTTAATATAAGATACTCCCGTGGACGTGGTTTTCCCCGTGGAGGTGGACGTCATATTTCTCGCTATTATGATGTTGTGTTAGAGATGATTACCTATGTGTTTTAGTCTATTACAGTAAATACAGGAATATTGCATTATCTTTATGAATGTGTTGAGTGAATCAGTGAAGCTTCCCTGGGAACTATAATCGTTAAGGGTCAAAGGAATCGGTAAGATGACATCGCCGTTGCGATAGGAGAACCTGTTACTGCGACAAGCACGCAAGTGAAACTACGCATAGAATATCCGCGCAGAGGATAATTGGTCCTAGCGCAGGAGGGAAAGTACCGCGCAGCTAGGCTGCTGAGCAGGAGCTTGAGCGTTGTTGCACTCATAAGTCTGAATAGAGGTCAGACCGTCGCCTTAGAGGAATCGTCAAGGAGGAAAGAGCAATCTCCGCGTCGCCTAGGTTAAGGAAACCTGATTCCTTAGCCCCCCATAGCCACTTCGGGTGAGACCTTGAGCTGCTGTGCAGCTCGTTGCCGAGAGGGCCAGTGTGCCAAGGGGTTTTGTTGCTGCGCTTCATTAAAACCCGGGTCTGTCCAAAAAGCAGCCAACAGATGGCTTTAGTGGCTATAACCAGATCTAGATTGCTCTAGAAGATCAGGACAAAACCACTTTCACCTGCCCCCGAGGAACTTTTTCCTACCGAGTACTTCCTTTTGGGTTGTGCAACACACCAGCTACATTTCAGAGAGCAGTGATTGGAATATTTTCGTAAATGGTGAATGATTGCATGGAAATTTTTATGGATGACTTTACTCCATATCGTGGTAGTTATGAAGAAGCACTGAAAAATTTAGAAAAGGTTTTGAAACGCTGTGAACAAAGCCAGCTCTCTTTAAGCACTGAAAAGTGCCACATGATGATGAGTGAAGACATAGTGCTGGGGCACTTCATCTCTTCTGATGGTATCCAGGTAGATCCATCCAAAATCAAGGTAATTGAAAATATACCAACTCCTAGAAAACAGAAGGATGTACGTAGCTTCTTGGGGCATGCTGGCTATTACAGAAGGTTCATAGAAAATTTTTCCAGACTAGCTTTTCCTTTGTTCACTCTGTTGATGAAGGATGCACAGTTTGTCTGGAATGATGCATGCCAAACAACGTTTACTGAGCTAAAGAAAAGGTTGTCTACAGCACCCATCTTACGAGGGCCCAATTGGGCTCTGCCTTTTCACATTGCTTCAGATACTGCCATTGGAGCAGTTTTGGGATAGCAGGAAGGTAGTTCTCCTTATGCCATTTACTACATTAGTAAAAATTTGTCTCCTGCTGAACTAAATTATACTGTCACAGAAAAAGAATTTCTTGCCATTGCTTATGCCATCAACAAATTTAGACATTATATTACTAGATATTCTACTTTTGTGCACACTGATCATTCTGCTATCAAGTATTTAATGAATAAACCAATCATGAATGCTAGAGTTACTAGATGGTTGTTACTGTTACAGGAATTTGATATCACAATTATTGATAGACCAAGAAAGGAAAATATTGTTGCAGATTTTTTATCTCGACTTACTAACAGTGATGACAATTTACTAGTCGAAGATTCCTTCCCTGAAGAACATTTGTTTGCAGTATCAGCTCATTCCCCATGGTATGCAGATATTGCTAACTTTTTGGCTGCAGGTAAGCTTCCAGCACATCTGTCAAAGAGAGAGAAATGGAAGATCATACAACAGAGTGCTAGGTACTGCTGAATTGATGGCCATCTTTTCTACACAGGGCTTGATTTAGAGATCAGAAGATGTGTTAGAGAAGATGGAATCTTTAGCATTCTTAAAGCTTGCCATGTTGAGCCCTGTGGGGGACATTTCGCTGACAAAAGGACAAGTCATAAAGTTTTGAAAATGGGCTATTTCTGGCCTACATTGTTCAGGTATGCGAAGAAGTATGTTCAGGCATGTGATAGCTACCAAAGGATGGACCAACCCAACAGATTAGATGAGATTCCTTTGCAGCGACAGCTTGTGGTTGAACCATTTGATAGGTGGGCTCTAGATTTTGTAGGGACTATCAACCCTCCCTCAAAGCAGAAAGTTCACATCTTGGTTTGCAAAGATTACATGACCAAATGGGTAGAAGCTATAGCCTTGGTCAAGGCCAATGATCAGGCTGTGATTGATTTCCTGTATGAAGAGATTTTTACTCGGTTCGGAGTACCTAAGGAGATCATTACAGACGGTGGACCACAGTTTGTGTCTCACAAGATGGAATCACTATTACATAAATTTCATATTCAGCACAGAATAACCTCTCCATATCATCCACAGGCCAATGGCCAAGTGGAGAGCACAAACAAGGTTATCGAGGCCATTCTGACAAAAACAATGAAGAGCCATCGTAAAAATTGGGCTGAAAGGCTTCCAGAGGCACTATGGGCCTATCGTATTACATGGTTTAACACCACTGGTTTTTCCCCATATGAGTTAGTGTATGGTAAGAACGTTTTTTTTCCAATTGAATTTGAAATCAGAACCTTGAAAACAGTTGTGGAAGCAAACCTAGATTTATCAGAGGCACAGAGGAACCAACTGAATCAGCTCAATGAATTGGATGAGAAGCGCACAGCTGCAATACATCATACAGGTTTAATCCAACAACAGTTCTCTAAGTGGCATGATCGATTTATAAAGAAGAAGGTCTTCCAAGAAGGGGACTGGGCCCTGTTGTATGATTCACGGTTTAAGAGGAACTTTAAAGGCAAATTGCGCACCCGTTGGTTGGGACCCTATCAGATAGATCGGGTATTCGATAATGGAACAGTCTGGTTCATCACCATTGATGAAAACAAAGTACCATTATTCGTAAATGGTCATCGGCTGCGACTGTATCACAAGTTGATCTCAAGGGAAGCTTTTGTTTCACACGTTGCAAGTGATCCAGATTATCAGTTAACGCCAGGGCAAGGATCTTTCTCAAACCCTGTGAATTCCTAAAAGCTGCAATTTCCATACATATTTTATACATAAATAATTGGTTTTTCTTTCATTCTGTATTTTATCTATTTTTATTTTTGCACTTGATCGGTTTGTTTTGAAGAACTGCGTGCAAGAACTAATTGGAGGAGCAGCAGCCGTGACTAGGCCAGACGATTGCAGACACTCCACATATGTTCTTGATCTAATAAATCTCTTTTTAAGAAGATGGATGATTTGTTATCTTTCAACAGTCAACTGAAAAATTGCTTGTTACTTCATTTTGACACAGCTGCGACTCCTTGCCTTCCTATTCTTCCTATTTTTGCAACTGTGACTCTGCCACTTTTTCCCGTTTTGCCAAATTTCGCAGCTACGACTCCGCTACCTTTTTCCATTCCGCTAAACCCAGCAACTGTGACTCTGCCATTTTCCCTTTACTTTACTTTTCCATGGCTGCGACTCCGCCACTTTTGCCCGTTCTGCCAAATTCCGCAGCTGCGACTCCACTATTTCCGCTCACCTTTCTAAGTTTGGCAGCTGCTATTCCGCTATTTTTGTTTCATTTTGACCCCTTTCCAGCAACTGCGAATCCACTACCTTTGTCCATTCTGCTAAACCCAGCAGCTGTGACTCCACCATTTTCCCTTTACTTCACTTTTCCGCGGCTGCGACTCCGCCACTTTTTCCCGTTCTGCCAAATTTCGCAGCTGTGACTCTGCTATTTCCACTCACCTTTCTAAGTTTGGCAGCTGCTATTCCACTATTTCCATTTCATTTTGACCCCTTTCCAGCAGCTGCGACTCCGCTACCTTTGTCCATTCCGCTAAATCTAGAAACTGCAACTCCATTCTTTCCACTTCATTTTCGCTCCTTCCGTACAGCTGTGACTCCACCATTTTCACTTATTTTGCTAAGTCTAGCAGTTGTGACTCCGCCAATTTGTCTGCTCTCCGATTGATGATGCCAATAATGATGTGATTAGGCGTCAGTTTTGTCGCTCACTCCACAAGATCCAATCATGGTTTGCCATGAAGGAAAATTCTAGGTGCTTTGAGTAGCTGTCAGCCCAAGTAGCAGTGGCCACATCACTTCAGCACATGTGCATTTATGCTTATTTCTAATGACAGAGATGATGAAGGCAGGCTATGATGGTTGGTGCACCATGACGATTAATTCATGGATGGATGCATAGCGTGAAGGTACGGGTTCTAACTATAATCATGATTAGGCATTTATTGACATCACGAATAATAATGGTTATGCCTGTCATTTATCCCTACCATTTATCCTGGTGAAAATTGTGTTTAAAGCCATTACCCATACTCCTGATCATGATTATCATTATATCTGATTCGTGTGACAAACCAGCCATAAATCTTACTTCAAAACTAACGCTGCCACCTTTCCAATACAGCTCAATTCAACTCTTGGTTATCCTTCAACCGTGCCTGCATGCAGACAGTTCGATAGTTGGAGCTATGACTGGAACATTTGTTACAACTTCTTGCAGAAGTCTAGTGATATGGGTATTCCTGTGAGATATGAACCTCTAACAATAGAATCCCTATACAGAAACAGAGATGTCTTTGTCATTTTTCAAGAAGCAGGATGGATGACTTATTTCCAACGCCTGAGTGGTTTTCATGAGGAAGCGGCCCTTGAATTTGCTCAAAATATTATGAACACTCATTCAGAGGTTCGAGGAATAAGGGTAGATATTACAGAGGTAATTCTGGCGGAAGTAACAGGACTTCCCAGAGTTGGGCGACGTTGGTTTAGTCGAAGGCGCTATCATCCAACCACAATTGAAGACTTTCTTGCAGCTGGAGAAAGGGTCTGACCATTGCGCAGGGGAACAACCTTGGAAACTCTTCCACATCCATGGAACCAAGTTGCAATCTTTTTGAAGAAATATATTACCTGCGAGGGGAGGTATAGTGTTGTTTATATCAATGAATTTTTACTCCTATCACATTTACGACACAGCCGATTGCTAAACATGCCGTACTTTCTTTTTCAATCTTTGCAATGCATGGATTACTATGTTAAAGGTGCTCAACACCCCTTAGCATCCCTCGCAAATCATGGGCTCATTAAATTGTTGATCTTACGAGCCCTTGCACAGCATAATTTGACATGGGATCAATTTCTTGACCGGCCAAACCTCCCTCGTGAAATGTCTTTAGAAATATTGCATGAGGACTGGAGTTCCTCAAATTCAGTTGGGGGGAGGGAAGATGGAATACCTAAAGAGATAGAGACAGAGGAAGATGAAACAAGGGCAGCTGAAACTGAAATGGAAAATGAAAACCCTCAAGCAAAGGCAGTATCATAAAATGAACAAGCAGTCCCGAACGTAGAATCTTCTCCCACAATCATAAGGACTCTAAATCATAAGGAGGGAATTGGCTCTATTTATAAGGAAATGGGATTTTCCTTGCCTCGAGGAAAGGGAGGATCGATGAGCATGGGCCAATCATCTCGCTCAGTGAAGAAGAGGAGAATCGAAATTGTGACTGCAGCAGAAGCATTTCGTTTGGTCAGGGTAGATAGTGGGACTCCTATTTTTAAACCCCAACCACCTGCTGACACACAAGAACCTACTATAGAAGAACCTCAATTAGATAATATTCTATTTGAAAATGAGTTGCTAAAGAAGGAGGTGCAAGATCTTCGGGCAGAATTAGATAAATGGAAGGAGACATGCAGGGAACAGGCAAAGAAGTATGTGGATGCAAGGGCGGAAGCTATAGATCAATTGAGGAATTTACTAATTATTCGGGGAATTGGAGTACAGCAAGAGATAATATGTCCAAAATGTGGAGATATTTTTAATTTGGCAGGGCTTAAAGTTACAAAGGCATACCTAGCAGTTCAGGGATCTGCAAGAGCAAGGCAATCAGAGAAGTTCTTTTCGAGCTCAACCTCATCATTTTGAAGGAATCAAGTCGATCCAGCAGACTAAAATTATCAAGAAAAAGGGCGTTGTCACACAAGAACCAGCCACCTTAAAATTTTGTTGGAAGTGTATTTTAGATTGAAGCTGCTAAGGGAAGAAGGGTGTTGTCACACAAGAACCATCATTCCCAATAATTAATTGGAAATTTTTATTTCCTCAACTGGCATAATATGAACAGGGGTCAGCCTCAGAATCAAACTAATCAGTTGTTGCATGAGGACATGCAAATGGATAGTTGGGGGGAGATGTTGGGCCCTGGAAATGTCCCTTTTTAACCATACCTATTTCATCATTTTGCCAAATTTTACTTTACTTTCGTAAACCATATACATGCCTTTTCCAAATCAATCAGCAATCCTGACAAGGTATAAATCATTATTGTTTCATTTAATTATGCCTAAGATTGTTATGGTTATGAATCCTGACCCTTGGTTTATGCTAACATTTGTGAGTTCATTTAATCAAAATCTGAAGCACAGGTGTATCAGCCAATTGGCGCCAGCCGTTACTCTTCCAGGTCTGATTTATCATACTCCAAGGAACAACGCATCTTCCACATGAGCTGTAACAGATCCTCACTATAACAGATTCCATTGAAGCAGAGCCTAGCTGCGATAGACAGGTTGCATTCCATTTGTTGAGTCTGTTGATCCATTAATTATTAGAGCAACGGCATCCTTCACAATTAACAGCCTTGTTTAATACGGTTGTATCAATTAGCTGTAACTCGCAGCATGAAGATCATAGATCTTCATTGCTGCACGAATATAGTGGATCTAAAAACTGTATTTTCCTTGTATAAATTCCATAAGGCTCTCGTAGCCTGGGATTGGACAATTACCATTTTACATAAGCTGTAACAGAGCACTGATACTGACGATTTTCCATCATTAATATGAGAGCAGAGTTCTTCATTTTTGTGTCTTAATTTTTTGTGACTCTCGGTGTCTCTGTTAGAAGGACAGGGCCCGCCTTCTCACAGAGATAACCGGTTTAAGTAGGTAGAGTGGTTTAGTTTTACTTCTGTTGTGTGGTGTGGAATTATTGCAGATGTTATTGGTAGCTGCAACAAAGAATTAGCTTTCCTTTTGGTATTTTATAATTGCATCTCGAATAGCTATAGCAGATTGGTGTGACAGTTGACTGTGTAGGATAATTTATTCAATTGCATGTGTGTTTTAATCAGCTGTGACAGCCAAGCTCAATTCCAATATCTTTCAGTTGTTTATGCTTTCTAAGACTTCCAATAATTATCAGTTTAGAGTTCAAGCTTGTATTTTAATTCTGGTTGTTGTTGTATCTTCAATTGCATTCATAGATCAGACAGATAATGGTAGAGTTACAGTAGCCACTGGATAGATCATTTTGGTAAAGATTTAATACTGTAGTTTGATAATTATAGGATTTAACTTCTTGCAAAAGTAATCTAGTTCCATTTCATTATTAGATCATTAACTTCCTGGGTTGATTTCTGTAGGAAGGTTGTTGCACTTTGGATTCTTAGATGTATGAATTATGATTAGTTTCCTTATGGAATGAGTTGGTTGAGCATATAGGTAGGGTCATTATCTACATTTAGTAAATCAACTACTTGATCTGTTTATGCATAGATTGTGTTTATTGCCTTTGAAATAAAAGACCTTCCTAGGTTTGACAATTTATATTGACCATCCTGTGTGTTAAATTTAATTAATTGACATATAGGGTGACCAACACATAATTGAACTGGAAAATTTAAGAATTCAAAATTCAAAAACAAACACTTTTTACTAATGAAGCTGGTACTGAAATTACAAAAGATCTCTGAATCTGATCAACTAGCTCCCAAATAAATTACGGAGTGTCATCTACAGATCTGCATAGTAACTGTAAGCATAAAAATCCATAGAAAATTCATATCACAGAGAAGAAATGTGTTTTAACTCTAGAGACCCCCACCCCTTTCCTTTTGCATATCAGATTCCTATTTATACAAAATGAATGACTTGTAGGATAAATCAGCTCCCCCAATTCCTGAACTAACTGATTGAACATTTTGTTCAATGGAAGAGGTTTTGCAAATCAATCCATAAGAAAAATCTAAGAAATTTCATTTTAGAAAGATATTCGGATCTCTCAAATCGCACAATTTTGGAAATTATGCTTGTGAGTTAACTAATTGGGCTCATTCTGCACAAAACTCATGTACAGGATTTTCCATATTCGTTCCCATAGCACCAAAAATCACATCTGAAACTCATTACTCTTTCAACTTGGCATATTTGTATTCCTCTTGATTCGAGATGTTAATTGGTTTATTCAAATCCAAATCCATACATGTACAATTTAAAAGATAAATTAAAGCAATAAATAGCATTTCAAATCAAATAAAACAAATCCAAATCAATGAAAATCTATTTGCAAATCAAATCGTAACCAAATAAATAAATCCAAGTCAAATTCGGAATTGATTTTACAAGCAGATTTTCAGACCATTTAAACTACCATTTGGAAAAAATAATATTTCCAAATTATTCCTCATCTTGCTAGCTTTCCAACGAGTTATCTCGGGCTTAATTTGGCCTTTTAGAACTCAAGATATAGCTCATGGAAGTTAACACTCAGCAATCGTTGATTTCATTGTTGGATGAATTGCGACCGTTGATTTGAATGTTAATTCCATTATCCCACATGCATTGGGTAAAAGAAGTTCTATGTGTTTATATTGCATTTGCCACACATAGTAGTTTGTAGAAAAAAGATAGGGAAGAAATAGACAATAGGGCCCACACTAAATATTTTGTCAATTCCTCGGATCTCGGAAGAGAGTTTGGATAATTGGGACATATAGGATAATTGTAATAGATTTCCAATACAACTATTTCCTAAATTTAAAATTCAAAACAAACTTAAAAATTAGAGTATCTTGTTTTGTTTTAATTACAGTATTTCCTTTTGCAAAATGATATATATTATAAAGATTTTAATTTGCAAAATGAAATCAAAGATACTCTATATTTTCAATATCAAATTAAGTTTTTTGAAAGGAAAAACTGATTTATCATCAAGATTTCTATATTTACTAATATTAAATATTAATCTCAATAATTTCTCAAGAACCATGGAATTTCAAAATCACATTGAAATTAGAGAAATGAAAATTTAAATGAGCTATTAAAAACATTGGTAGACTTAACCATATATTAATCAAGCTCAAATATCAGACTAATGTAGAATCTAGAATCGTGAAAATAAAACCAAATAATCAATCAAAATCCAAAAACCAATTAAGGTAATAAGTAGCCATCGTCTCATGAAAAACAAAGCGAAATCATCAATCATACGAAGCTTGTGAAATTCAAAACGATAGATTCAAAGTAATGATTTGAATGGGAAACCCCAAAAGTGAACCAGGTTGATATCCAAAAGATCCCAAAAGTCAATTCTAAAGGAACAAACCCAATCAACTAAATAGAATAAATCCTTGGGACCGTGAAATGTCGTAATGACCAAATGAATAATGGAAATTCCATCCTAATGTCCGATACCCGACAAACTTCATCTTTTCAAAACATCGGGATCGAAATGACAAGGGACTAAAAATAAGGGAAATGATAGTTCCGACATAATCACTCCACGGTAACAGATCCGTTGATAAATTACAATAAAAATAAGGATCCATGTCGGATCCATAACATCGACCCAAATAATTTCGGGAATGGAACATTGGGAAATAAGAATAGAGCATAAAACTTTACCAATGTGAGCATCTCGATATCGGAAATTCGTAGGAATGTCAGAATCGACAATATCAAAAATGTTATCTAAGACATAATCCCAACGAAATCGGCCCAACAAAGAAAATCCGAGAACAAACTCAATGAAAATGAAAAATCAGATAAGAAATAAAATGAGAGAATGTCATGCAATAATCAATGTGGATAGAACCAAAAGGATCTAAACCAAAATCTATCAAACCGAAGAAGGGTGAAAAGTGATTTTAGGAATTTTTAAATGGGGGACCCTTCATTTTTGGTCAAAAATGTGTGGGAGTTGTTGTGGCTACAACAAATGGAAACACATTAGGCCGAAGCAATTGTCTATGCCTTAATGATGTAAGGTTTACGTGTACAAGAAGATAAAACATAAGGCTTTCGACAGGAAGAGAATTTTCCATGGACCATGGGTACCACATTTAGAAGTCGACCTTTAGAGATTAAAATAGTTACAATAGATCAATAGATAAAGATTATGTAATCAGATTTCAAACCATGATACATTTTTCATTGGAAAATTCTTTAAGGAACAATTTGTTATGACTAGAAGATGTTATATTATTATTTACCTATAATACCATAGGCATGGCCACTACTACCAATAGTTGTTCATAGCCTAGATAGGGATACCTTTTAACCCTATTTAGTTTCTTTGATCTCATCCCATTGATTAAGAATGTATAGCTTAATCATCCTACATTTGTATCATTGGGGGAGCAGACTCAGAATCTTTTTACAAGCATGGATGACATGCAAGTACTTTTGAATGTATTTGTTTATACATATAATATTTGATATTTGAACCCCTAATGTCACAGACATTGCTGCTACTGCCAACAGGAGTCCATAGCCTCGGCAGGATTGTCTTTTAACCGATTTTTACCTGAGCGCTCTAGTTCCAAGTGATTAAAACAAAGGAGCTAAAACTATAGTTAATTCTAATCTCAATTGAGATTGTCTAATGGTGGGGAATCAAACTAAATCACCTTAAGAGTTTGAGATGGAATTAAGAGGTTCGAGATGATAACAATGCAAGCCACACTCAATCGCTCCTATAAAGGAAAAAATGACTAGAACACAAGTGTCAAAATCTATGCTAGTTTATAGCATTGCGTGAAAGTTTTGTGATAGTCAAAAGGGGAATGTAAGGCAATGTTGCTAAGTTTTAATATGAATGTTTTCAAACTTGAAAAGTGATCCACCATGGGAAGGACTATTTTCTTCCTAAAAATTGCCTTGTATGGATTTCTTCAGGCGCAACATTTTTAAATGATATAGGATTGGATGACTAACTTAACCTAGGGTTCCTTCCAATTTTAGATTAACAATTCCCTATACCGAAAAACCCCAAATAAGGTTTATGAATACAAAATAATTGGAAGCTCGGAATTGTAAAAACTTTAGATTTGATCATTCCATGATAAAAATCAGCATTTCATCTCTTAGGCTCAAAGCAAATGATACAACTCAAATATTCAAAAGCAAAAAGAAAGCTTGAAAATTTGAAAACACCAATCCCATATCTAAGAAAGGAAAATGGAATAAAACAATTCTAAATAAAACAAAATATTTGCAAATCAAACCAAACTAGGCTTTGAATTAACCAATTATCTTCGCGAAAAATGAAAATAAACAAATCACAATTTAGTTGTAGCAAAATTAAAATTAAATTATAAGGGATCGAATGAAAGTAAATTAAATTTATTGGTTGTATAGAAAAAATATACATTTTGTCCCCATTGAAATAGTAATTGTGATGAAAATCATTTTCGTAAGAGATATTAACTCAAATAGGCCCCTTATTAAAAATTATTTACATAAAGGAAAATCAAAAAGAAAAAAGAGAATTGGAAAAAAATGATCCAAGGCACAGTTATGATGTCAATCTTCGAGATGAGCAAGGTACATTTATTGAGCGACTCCATAAAGGATAAAAAAAGGAATATTAAAACATATTGAAGATGTAATATCCCCAATTTTTTACTTAGAATGTAATTAACCAAAATTATGTAAATGATGTAATATCGTTATAAAATCATGGTGAGGATCTCAAGGCCAAGGCCCCGCCATCGATTTATCGTTCTTGTATCTCCAATTTAAAATCGATGCATGTGGATCGGTGTTATGCTAGAGTGATGGAAATTGTAGATATGATGTAAATGTAATTTAATAAAAACACCCACAACTAGCTATGCAAGGCAAAAAGAGTATGGGGGCATGATTTTTACAAGGAATAGGGAGGGAAATATTCAAACCCTTGAATCCAATAATGTTAATCCAAGTTTCAATGAGATAACCCATGAACCATCAACTACCCATGTTGACTTTTGCACCCAATCAGTTAATTATCCCAAGAGGTGGTTGAAGTAGTTATTGTTTTTAGGAAATGGAGAGTATGGCTGTCCAATTTCGTGTATGGCAAGCCACCATTTTGGAAAATCGTGTTTTTGCTTCTTGGGCAAGAAAAGACCCATGAAATGGATCCCAATCCATTATTCATCCATGAGTTTTTCTCTTTCACACAGTTTTGGCTTGCTGGGCATTTTTCTCCACATTCTCACTGTGTTTTCCTTCCTTCTCTAGCTAGGAAATTCATTTTTAGTGTTGTAGAACGGTGGGGAAGAAGGGAAATCAAGTTGGGGGTCTGTGAGATCTGTTTTTGTTACTCGGTTGCTGGTGTACCTGTTATATTTCGATTTGTAACTTCCATTTGTTGTTCCCCCCTCTCAAAAATATGTTTTGGTGTGCCCACAATTTGGAACACTCATGGAAATTGTGTTTTGTGAATCCCACAACTAAATCGTTTCGATATGCCCAACAATTGTGCCTTGCTATGTGTGTGGAAAATTTATAAGGTTTGGTTTATGTGCATCCTTTGTTTAGGCTTGAACTTGTGTGTAAGCAACCAGGTGTAGACAAGGATATGGAATTGGCTTGATAAACCTAGTGAAGGGTGTAACCTCACTGAAGATGATAGGGCTTTGGCTACTTTTCTATGCACACCCTGAAGAGCACTAGAAGGGAAGGTATGGTCTGAGGTACTGTGGAGAAGTGAAGGGGATACCTTCCTTTTGTTGGGTTTGTAGGTATTGTGGGTTCCAAGCTAGCTACTCTTGTAGAGGTTCCAGTATCTCTATGGATTGAGCTCACTAGCTTAGCAATTCATTTCCCTCTACTTCCTTGACAACCTGATAAACCCAATTGTGGATTGGATTGGATGAGATGTGGTATATACTTATCTATGTGTGATTTTTTTGTTCCCTTTTCCTTATGGAAATCATGCCTAGAGCGAGGGTGGTAGCTGTGTTGAGAGATTGATGAGCACAATTGGCCTATGGTTGGATGGAACGTTGTACTTGCATAGCCAGTTGCTCGGAACAGCTTCATTTCAAGATAAGTATTCTCTTGTATTTAATTATTGAATGTTTTTAATTGATGTTTGTTATAATTATGCCGATAATTACATGTTAGATGTGTGTAGTAGAGTTTATTTATGTTGTGTTTATTTGTATTATGCATATGCACACATGTTTCATTTGTTATGAATTTGTAAAATTATGATGGGGCTAAATTTGGAAGCCCGAATTTAGTTCATGTTCCCTCCCTTAAGTTGGATTGATGGAAGGGGACATGACAGTGTGGTATCAAATCTATAGGCTGCAACATTGGTCCTATATGGGCTAAGTCGTGTAAGTTGTAGCGTTAAGTTCACTCCATCGTTGTGCTTTCATCGAAAAATGATGACTTTTTTCGAATTGTGTGTCGGCAAGTTTGGACGAGTTGCACCGATGCATTTCAGTGAACTTAGACGACTTTCCCTGATGTGCAGTTTCAGTGAAGTTTGAGAAATCCGCTAATGTGTTTTGACAAAAACTGAATAAAGTTTATCGATGAAGCATTTCGACAAGTTTTGAAAAATTTGTTGACACGTTTCAGCTAAGTTGGAGAAACTCCACCAATGTGTTTCGGCGACACTGGAGGAAGTTTGTCGATGGAGCATTTTGACAAGTTTTGGAGAGGTTCTCTGAAAAGAGTTCCGACAAAATTGGAGAAGTTCATCGAAAAGCGTTTCGGTGCGTTTTGGAAAATTCCGCTGATGCGTTTCGGCGCATTTTGGAAAATTGCCCGACATTTTTTGGTGTGTTTTGGAAAATTCCTCCTACGCGTTTCGGTGTGTTTTGAAAAATTATGCCAACGTGTTTCAACATGTTTTGGAGAAATTTTGCCAACAAGTGTTTCAACAATTTTTGGAAATTCCACCAACGAAGTGTTTGGCAAGTTTTGTGAAAGTTCGCCGACGCGTTTCGGTGAAGTTGGAGAAAGTTCATCGATGGGTTTCAATGAGTTTTGGAAAAGTTTGCTAATGTGGTGCTTCGGTGATTTTTTGGATGTTTGTTGAAATGGTGTTTCAACGAGTTTTGAGAAGTCTGTTTCCGAGTGTCGCAGCACTTGGGAAAAAAGAGTCAATGTATCGGGAGACTTGGAGAAGTCCGTCGAAACAGAGAAATTGGGAAATTTTGCAAGTGCCGGAAATTGAAAAATGGTATCGAACTTATGTGCCATATTGTGTGAAATCAATATATTTTCAAAAACAAAACGAGGGTGTTTCCCTCAACCCGCCCTATAGCAACGGGCCAAAAGGGGGTAAGCCCCCTTGACCCCCGCCGTCCCCTTGAGACATCATCAATTTTGAGAAATTCCTATGGTGGTGACAAGAATGATAGAAATGGAAATGTTGCACTATGATAATAGTCCCGGGGACAATTGGGTAAGTTGTGGATTATAAAAGGGTGATTCAGATGTTTTGTAATTTGACAGAAATTGGCAATTTTGAAGGGCTATAGTTTTTATTTGGCTCAATAATTTGAAATAAATATACTTATATTCATTAGAAACATTATCCAGAGGAGAATAAAAATAGAATGCTCTTATTTTGAAACATGTTTCTAGTTGTTTCATAAGGAATGTAGAATAGAGCCTCTGGGATTGATTGAGCAATATCATCATCAATGTGGGTGACTTTCAAAGTAACCCAAAACTTTGGGAAAAAGTTGTATAATGGTATAAGGGTGTACCATAGATGAAGTGACTCAAAGTGAGTAAATATTATGACACCCATACTATGGTAATAATGGTCCCACAATAAAGTGAAGGCACGGCTGGGAAAACAATCATGGTAAAATTGCTTGTTAGCTAGAAATGTAAAAGAACTGAACCAAGTCTAGTTGGATGCTTGGTAACAAGGAAGTACTATTAATGAGCATGGATACTCAATTGAGAGTATTATTGTAATTTATGTTAACATGTGGGAAAACATGTTGAATGGATATGAATACACTCTTGCGTATTGAATTTTATAAACACGCATGATGGAAGAAGGGAACTAAGAAGAAGTGATGGTTCCTTATCCAGGATGCATGTAATGCATTCTCTATGTTCAGAATGTGTAATTTGAATTGCAAGCAAGAGACATGGGAGCTCTTGATTATTGGATATGGATATTGAGAATGCTAAGCAAGGTATGGAATATACCGGCAAGTAAAGGACATGCAACTTGTAAAGGTGATAGGCGAATCATCCTTGTGGGAGAGTGAGTGCATGCTAAGAGAAGTTGTTGGATATGAACCAACAACTTATAAGTAATGAGAATGGGTAAGAAAAAGTGTATTCATATAGAAGTTGTCACTGATAGAATAAAACATTCCAGTATGTGGACCTGTCATGTGGTTCATGATAGTGATAAAGTGGCCATTGGCCATGCAAAGGCTATCAATTAAGGAATGAGGCATTCCCATCTGTGAATCAAGTATGTGGTTTAGAAGTGTGGAAAATATTTCCATGAGAAATGAAAGAAAGTCTCATAGTTGAATGAGATGAAAGGGCATATAATGGACATTGAAAAGACTCCTTATGGAGTTGGAATTGAATCAATTGAAGCGTTGATAAGTCCTAACAAGTCCAAGAAAGGTCAAGTTGGATTTGGCCATATTTTCTTAAAAGAAATTGGAGCAAAAAGGAAATGTGAACATAGCGCAATAAGAATTGTTGTGATGACCAAGGAAAGCTACATAGGGCTAATAAGATGGTTTCAAAAGAAATTGGAGAATAAATCCATAAGGAGATGTTGATAAAGAGGGAAATTTCTCACCTTAAACTATTTATGTTTATAGCATACGAATTGCATGCTTGAAAAGTAGCAAGTATAAATGTTATGCATGTGTATACGTATTGAATTGATGCTTGGTGAGAAGATCATAGCTAATAATTCCTTGTGTGCTTGGTAGAGAGGCCATGAAATTGTATTAGCAATGATTTGGAAGAGAAATTCCATGCTATGATGATGAATTGGAAAGGGATAATTCCTTGACTCTTGTATTGTTGTTACATTTATATATTCTAAGTTTTATATATTGAAATTTTGGCATATGAATGATGGAAATGCAAAGTGATTAGATAACTGAAATACATATGCACTAGTGGGCATATTAAGAGATAATGGATATTGCATGTGAACTTGCTTATGCATGCATATGATATAGCATATTGGTAAAAGTAGTGAGGTTTTACATACGCAATGAGCCACTAATTATGACAATTGTTGTGGTTGATGATGATTGTCTAACCAGGAATGGTTGAAGCATGGTTGAATATGTTGATGATGTTATTACATGTAACTAATATCCTTGTGAAGAAAAGTTGAGGCAATAAATCTATGATCAAGAGGTTGGTAGAAAGATTGTATAACCCTTTGTAAGACATCAACTGATCAAGTAACATAAAATATGTTAATGGCATCCATGTAGGTAATGGTTTATTTATGTTGATTGCATGAGTACTAAAATGGGATTTGGGTAAGAATCTCTTCAACCATATTTCAATCATCATAAAATGGTATGCATGTAATATTGAAGGCATTTATGTGAATGGAATTCCACCAGGATGGTGAGGAATGGGGTGGTAAGGGTAAGGAACCTTATACCCTATGACTATTCAAAAATTAGAATGCACTCATATTGAAAAAAATAGCATGTTGTGTGTGAGACCATGAGGAAGTTGGGTAGTGAAGCCTATAGTGCTGCACAAGTGCCCCATGAACTCCCTATTAGTGTTAGTATAGGATGAAACCTCTTTGCCAACATGCAGGGAGCAAGTGAGATCCCAATGTTGTGTTCAGGTGAATAAGGAAGGCACTAGATAGTTAACCAAGTGATTGGGGGAGATGGTTGGGTATTGTGTCAAATCATTGGCTAAGATTCCAACATACCACGTGTAGACACACAAATGTTTTAGAGCAATGTTGGAGTGTGTCGAGTGCATGATCATAAGTGATTTATGCACATTGAATTAATTATTGGGATGAGGTTCCATGTGCTCCTAAGAGATTATTAAGTAGTGAAGGGAGTAGCTTGGCAAGTGATATGCCAGTGTGAGTCTGATAACATAACATTATGGTATTCATAAATCAATTCAAGGGTACATTGTGTGAATGTGCATTAAACGATTATGAAAATATTGCTGACTATGCCTACATATGTGTGGGTACATATGTTAAGATGCATTGCGTGAATGCGTGATTGTAATATATTGATTTCATTAATAGCTGGAACGATAGAGTTCTGGGAAATTATAAAATCATTCCATGAGTTGCTATGGATGCAGGGAAAATACTTGCACGAAGAAGGTGGTCATGTTTGATGGGATACCAAGATGCTCTATTGGAAGGATAGAGTTGCATGAAAGGATATGATTGTGTAATCATGAATATTGAAAGTTTTACTTGATTTCATAGTTAATGTGATTGTTTCTTGCACTTTTATGGTGATAACGATGCAGATAAAGTGAATGTATTTCATTTCCTTTGAGATATTAAAAAATGATAGTGTTTAAGTTATTGAGTGTTATAATTCCGAGGTCACTTTAGTGACTACTGTAAATGCTGCAATGAAAATATTATTTGCATGGATACTCACAAAGTGTATAGCTGATTGAAAATTTCAAGATTACAGGTGGAATTGTCTTGGGTATGGCAATATGGGTAAGTCCATAATAAAGACTGGAAGCTACCACGTGAAAAATCCAAACATTATGAGAAGGATCTCATGGTTGCAAAATACGGTTTTTGTATGAAACATATTTGAAATTTTCTGATTTAAATATATGAGAAGGATCTCATGGTTGCAAAATCTGATTTTTATAGGGAATAGATTTGAAATTTTTGCTATTGATTGTATGGTTGATCTAGAATTGTGTCAAGAGTACATGTTGTAGGTGAATGTCCAACTTATGGAAGAAAGTGTAAATCCATAAGGGACAAAGTGATATCACTTACAAGAGTCAACCAACATTCAAGAATGGCCTCATGGTTAAATAAATCTAATTTATGTAGGAGATAGAATTGTAAATTCATATTTGAATTTGATTATTAATGTTATTGATTGTTTGGATGGTTGTCAGGAGGACACATTGCGGGAATACCATGTGATGTGACCTACAAGATCCAAACATTATGAGAAGGGCCTCATGTTTGAAAAATCTAGTTTATATATGAAACATATTGAAAATTTTGATTGAAATTTATGAGGGCCTCATGATGGAAAAATCATATTTCTATATGAAACAGATTTGGAATTTTTGATTGAAATTATTATGATGTCATCTCATGGTAACTGTATGTATCTAATACAGGTGATATGATAGATCCATCTAGTAAGGACAGATAAAGGCTGTTAAAATCTAGGGTAGAATGCTACTATGATGACACTAGAACCCTATGATATGCTTGATCACCATGAGCTATGCCATGTTAAGGGTTGCTAGTGGGATTACCTAGCAATAATTCCTATAATTCGGTGCTCTTCTTGTGCAATAAATCCTGGTAAAATGATGGATCGCTCGAGGGAACCGTGGAACAGTGAAGGGGATGCTTGAGCCTAAATGGTGAGTAACTGCAAAGAAGGGGCAACTTGAATGAATCTAAGTGAGAGATTCATGTTGTGTGCTAGTTGATATCAAGAAGGCATCAGAGGTATATCTAGATACCTTGGGTGTGTCAGAGAAGATAGTAAGCTAAATCTCACCCATGGAAGCCATCTAGAGAAACATTATGTTCATACAGATAAGTATTGGTCTTATTGCATACTGTATATGGTGTTATGAATATACATATGCTTCGGTTATAAAACTTGAATCTTTGCTAATAGATCAAATGTTGCTTAAAATGGTTATGAAAAGCATGTTTTTCCTTTGATGAAGGTAATAGGTATGCGAATAAATTCCAAAGGTCTTGGAGGTGTCCCAAGGTAGTCCAAACGAATGATTGAGCATTTTTGTCCAAGATAGCTAGCAAAAGTGACCTTGAAGAGGAAGGCATTGCAACTGTAGTTGAAGAGAAGGACAGGGAACTTTGCTGAAAATAAAGAGAACACCGAGGACAGTGTTATTCCAAGGGGGAGGGTATTATAATATCCCCAATTTTTGACTTGGAATGTAATTAACCAAAATTATGTAAATGATGTAATATCTCAAGGCCAAGGCCCCACCATCGATTTATCGTTCTTGTTTCATAAATTAAAAATCGATGCATGTGGATCACGTGTTAGCCTGGCACGATGGAAATTGTAAATATGATGTAAATGTATTTTAATAAAAATACCCACAACTAGTTATGCAAGGAAACAAAGTATGGGGGCATGATTTTTACAAGGAATGGAGAGGGAAATATTCAAACCCTTTAATCCAATAATGTTAAGCCAAGTGTCAATGAGAGAACCCATGAACTAACAACTACCCATGTTGACTTTTGGAACCAATTAGTTAATTCTCCCAAGAGGTGGTTGAAGTAGTTATTGTTTTTGGGAAATGGAGAGTATGGATATTCAATTTGATGTATGGGAAAACCACGATTTTGTAAAATCGTTTTTTTGCTTCCTGGGCAAGAAAAGACCCACAAAATGGCTCCCAATCCATTATTCATCCGTGACTTTTGCTCTTTCACATAGTTATGTCTTGCTGGGCATTTTTCTCCTCGTTCTTACTATGTTTTCCTTCCTTCTCTAACCAAGAAAGTTGCTTTTGGTGTTGTAGAACAGTGGGGAAGAAGGGAAATCGAATTGGGGGTCTGTGAGATCCGTTTTTCTTACTCAATTGTTGGTGTACCTGTTGGATTTCAATTTGTAATTTCGATTTGTTGCTTCCCCCTCTCAAAAATCCTTTTTGGTGTGCCCACGATTTGGAACACTCATGGAAATCGTGTTTTGTGAATCCCACAACTAAAACGTTTTGATATGCCGGACAAGTGTGCCTTGTTGTGTGTGTGGGATATTTCTATGGTTTGGGTTATGTGCATCCCTTGTTTTGGCTTGAACTTGTGTGTAAGCAACCAGGAGTAGAAAAGGATTTGGAATTGGCTTGATAAACCTAGTGAAGGGTGTAACCTCATTGAAGATGATAGGGATTTGGCTACTTTTCTATGCACACCCTGAAGAGCACTAGAAGGGAAAGTATGGCCTAAGGGACTGTGGAGTAGTGAAGGGTATACCTTCCTTTTGTTGGGTGTGTAGGTATTGTGGGTGCCAAGCTAGATAATATTGTAGAGGTTCCAGTAGCTCTATGGATTGAGCTCACTAGCTTAGAAATTCATTTCCCTCTACTGCCTTGATAGTCTGATAAACCCAATTGTGGACTGGCTTGGTTGAGATGTGGCATGTACTTGGCTATGTGTGATTTTGTTGTTCCCTTTTCCTTGTGGAAATCATTCCCAGCTCGGGGGTGGTAGATGTGTTAAGATATTGATGAGCAAAACTCTCCTATGGTTGGGTGGAACATTACACTTGCATAGCTAGTTGCTCAGGATAGCTTCATTTCAAGATAAATATTCTCTTGTGTTTAATTATTGAATGTTTTTAATTTATGTTTGTATTAATTATGTTGGTAATTGCATGCTAGATGTGTGTAGTATATTTTATTTCCGTTGTGTTTATTTGGATTATGCATCTGCACACATGTTTCATTTGTTATGAATTCATAAAATGATGATGGGGCTAAATTTGGAAGTCTGAATTTAGTTCATGTTCCCTCCCTTAAGTCGGATTGATGGAAGGGGATGTGACAGAATATCACATCTATCATTTGTCCCTTCTTAAACATTCTTGCGTCAAGTTTTGTGAAAGCAATCGCATATAATCATTGTATAATTAAATCATAATAATAAATTATTAAAGATAATATTTTGAAACACAGTCTTTAATAGAAGTGGAACTGAAAATTAGCATCTTTAATGAGCATGATGATAGGCAAGAAAGATAAATGACAAGTAAGAAAGGTAAGGGCACTTACCTGAGTGATATCTTATCTTAATCCTGAATTTAATGACGTGTTTCTCAATAACTGCATTATTTTTTTTGTAAGCTAGTACCCATGGGGATTTAAACTTGTGACCTTCCTGTTAAATTTTCAGAATTTACTTCAATCTGATCTAGGATCTTAACTGAGAGAACAACATGTACAGCATATCAACCATGGACACAATAATGCAAGCACACAAGAGACACAGAGTTTACTTGGGGAAAACCATAAAGGTGAAAAACCCCAATAACTTCCTCAGAGATAGATAGAGCAATGATACAACCAGAATACAAGAGATAGTCTTCTCCTAGCAGCAGAGCCTCCTCCTCCACAAGTGCGCCACTCTCCCAAGTGTGAGTGAGAGAATAGAATGTGTAAAATGAGAGAGACACACTCTCTATTTATACACTAACTTGAATTGACCTTTACTCAATTAGGTCGGCCTCAACTTAACCACTTAACATAATGTTGACTGGGCCGACCCCCACTAGGGTGGTATAATAACCCTTTGACCCACATGGCCGACCCCCAATAGGGTGGTCTAATAACCCTTTGACCCACATGACTTATACAAGGCCGAACCCAACAAGGTGGTCTAATAACCCATCAAGTATAAGTTACGACACTTACGATATAAATTACGACACTTCCGTATAGAGGAATAATAACATCTCTATAGGAATACAACCACTTCCGTATAGAGGAATAATAACATCTCTATAGGAATAAAATATACATATATGTGAAATACATTCCGAAGTTACATATACATCAACACTCCCTCTTAACTAGGAAGGTATTTCTCGACACAGGTCTTCTAGCACAAGTCTTCTTCTCTGGATCATCGTCATTGGATAATTGTCATCGAGTCATCATCATCGTCACTGCTGCTGCTATCTCAATTAATATCTGAATCTACTTGTCATAGGAAGTTCTACAGAGCCAGTCCTTTTTCATACTGGATGTAGGCCCACCACCTGCAGATCTTCATTATATGTGCGAACTGTCTGATAGAGGTGGCCTCTCAGGACTAATTTTATGTGTGGATGTGTTGATGCCTCGGATATCGTAGCATCAATCAGAAAGGGATTCTCCCCGAGAGACAGTCCCAATTAGACTATCTCCCGTTTGGTGTAGGGAATCCGTCCGGTTAGCGGTTCCGGCAACCGTGGTTTTGGACTTTAAATCCGATTCTACCGGTTATGGCCCGATCCACCTTTCTTTTGGGTTTTGTGTGTTTTATATGAGATGCACATGCCTAAAACATACTTAATCTAAATGCAATTGAAACAGATCTAAATCTAGGAATGGGAACACATCTATCTATCCCTGCAGGGGAACACGCTTAAGGGGAGAGCAATCGGCTGTAACAGATATCGTAAGCAACGAACAGATAGCTATTATTTCTCACGGTTAAAGCTACAGCCAGCTGAGGATCTTGAGAAGATAGCTTCTCATTCAAACTGGAACGCACCTATTGCTCAGAAAAAAACAGAGGAAAGCTAAAGGGTAAGGAAACAGATCTAAAATGAAACTTACAGAACGTATCTATTGCTTATGGACAGAAGAAATCAAAATTGTTTGATCTAAGTAACAAGAATAAAGAAACAAATCTAGATGCAACGAAACTGGAATTAAACTAAAAGATCCCTGCAAGGAGCGATTTAAAGTCATGAACAATGAGCCACATGGATTACCCGGAAGAAAGAACAGTTAGCTATTCGATCTGGACAAAGAAATTCACTGCAATACATTTCATTGTTCACAAAATAGAGAGAACGCATGCGTAGATGAGAGCAAAATCATTAATGCAAAGAAATAATTCAGAAGTCAAGAACGATCTCACATTGCAGAATTGCAGTCATTAGAATAATCCAACACAAAGCAACCCAACATTCCAAGCAAAACGTCCATCTCCCGTGGCTTCTATTAGAAAATTCAATTTACAGAGCCGATACAAGATAGCTCATATCATTTTCCCAAAATTTTCATTCCCTGCCAAAAGTCCTTTCTAATCTTTCCTAGCTCCTATTTATAGTTACAAATTTGCCCTCTGGGCTGACACCTAGCATTCCCCCACCTGTCATTTACAGGGATTTCTAATATAATCGATCACCAAAAATGGCCACTTCATTTACAAAAATATTTTGACAAAAAATAGGGACAGCTGTCCCACGACTTACGCCTTACATATAACAGAAAAATTTGCTAAACTCAAAGCGTTCCCTGCTGGGCACGTGTCTGGCTGAAGAGAGTGGCTCACTGAATCCATCCTCTTCATTCCTGTGCGTGAGCTTCTGCTGGCAAAGGATCGCCCAAGTTGATTGTCACTGGTGCCGCCTGGGCAGAGGCCCTTGAATCCCCTGTTGATGCTGCCCCTAATTGGAAAGGGGGAAATGAACTGGCCGGCTTTTCTGTCATTGCTGGGGAAGAGGCTGTTGGGAGAGAGGCTGCCAGATCTACTGATGTTTCTGCTGCTGCTGCAGCTTTCCTGTTCTCCTCTTCAATGTAGCTGTGCCACACACCTGTGTCCCTTATGATTACGTTTGCTGCAGCAGGGAACAGGATTTTCTGGGAAGTCACATTCTTCCCGAGCTCTGTTTTAATGCCTTGGACTTCTGCTTCAGCAGCTTGATGCGCTTCCTTCAGCAGATGGTTGTGAAGTGTTGATGAACCAATGTAATGCTGGAGATCATCCATGGCCAAGACATCAATCCTTCTCACATATTCCATCTGGACGCCTAGCTCTTCTTTCAGTTGAGACAACCGCTGTTCCTTTTCCGGGAAGTCTTCTAGGGTCTGAGGGAAGCTCAATGTGCAGTTGTCATGGACTCCTTTGAGCTTTTGGTACAGGACGTTGATTCTATCTGTTGTCCTCTGCACACTGGCCATCAGCTTATTGGCACAGTTCCGGCCAAACTCCAACAAGGCTATATCTTCATTAAAATCTTCCACGGCCTTAAAAGGAAGATGCGGGGGGAAACCTCCTCTCCCTTCTCTCCATGCCATCTGATTTATGACATTTGCCTTGACATGGGTATTCTTAGCTTTGAGCCTGTGGGCTTCCATATTAACCTCTTTTAATCTGGCTGTCATGGCCTTGAGTTTGCAAACCTCGTCAGTGATCAGCTCCTGCGTGTCATTTATTTGTTTCAGAATGCCGCAGGACAGCTCATGAAAGGGAGCCAAGTCTATCGCTTTGCTCTCAGCCTGCTCTAACCGCTCGGCTAATGTTTGCTTGTCTGCTTCTAGCTGAGAGGCCTTCTCTTCTGCTCCACTCTTCTCCGCTTCTGCAATCATTATTTGGAGTGCTAGCTGGTCCTTTTCCTCCTCCAGGTAGCTGTACTTGTTTGCCAACTCCTTATGCTCAGCGTACAAGCAATTGTATTTGTTCACTGCCAGGTCTCTTTGGGCTTGCTCATTAGCCACATTTTGTTGTAGGGTACGTGCTCTCTTCTTTGTCAATATATTTTCTTTGACTATAACCCCCACATTGGCAAATGATTCCTGTGCTGTTGCTATGGCTGCGGATGCCATGGCGACGGGATCTGCGTCTGTGTTCTGCATGACAGCGACCTCTCGGCGGGTAACTATGTCATCATGGAAGGGACTTTTAATCCTCTCTTCTGATTGGAGGACCATTGCTTTTCTTTTCTTATCATAAACGAACTCATTCCATTTGGACACCGTACGTTTCCCAGATGGAGTGTACGGTACAATTGGTCGGTTTATGATGTCTATGTCTTCTTCCATAGGTGGGGTCCGGACTTCCTGAGCGGGGTCTGTTCCTTTCTTTTGGGTACCATAGCCACCTGCTTGAGAGGTGTCTATCTCCATGTCTTGCACACCGGACCCGCCTGCCTCGGTATTTTCCCTTGTCTTCAATTCTTCCTCCGCCTTCTTCCTTGCCTCAGCTTGCTCAGTCTCTGCTTCCTTCTGCTTTTGGGCTTCTTCAGCCTCCTTCCGCAGTCTTTCATTTTCAGCGTCTTGTTGCTTTCTCGCTTCCTCAGCTTCCTTTTGTAACCTTGCCTCTTCTCTTAATCTGAGCTCTTCCTGAGCTCGGGCATCCTTGGCTTCTTTCTCCTTTTGCTGGATGGTCTTCTGGGCTTTGGTTGAGCTAGAGCTCGCTCCAGTACTTTGGCGACAGATCCGTAGCTCAGTCATGTTGCTGATGCCTCTGAAAGCTTCCTCCTCGGCATCGGGGTAGTGGGAGTATTCGAAGTTAGCATAGTTCCCCTTGCAATGCTCGGCCACTTTACCCTTTCTGTCGTTCCTGTGGAAGATGACCTCACCGAAATGGAAGGCCTTCAACTCTTGAACAAATTCGTCGGCAGAGGCCACCCCTGAAAACTTGTAAGCACCTATGCAGAAAGGTAGGGGGGGAAAGGAAGCCTTGTGTAGCTTGTGGAGGAATGCTCCAATCCCATCCAAGAAGAGTTGCCTTACCGCTTCCTTGAGCACCACATAGTCTGTGGCATACTGCGGCAATATGTATGGGGGTTTAGTCCCCCCAAACATTCTCAAGTAGGTACCTTGTTCTGAAAAGTAGAAGTCCCCATAATCCTCAAGGACTTCCAAAGCGTTTTGTGACAGGCAACTTGGTTCTTCCTTGAACATTTTCTGGTATAGGGGCATGATGAACCCCTCACAGATGAGTTTGTAGCTGGGCTTGTAATTCTGAGCCCACAACATCTTGAATGCGATGTAGACCGGGGCTGTGGCCCTATCCCATGTACACCCCAATCCGGGGAACTCTATCTTGGCCAAGATACAATCTATCAGGTATGAAGACATGAAGAATTCAGCCTTCTTCAAGGCTAGCCCGGGCTTAGCAGCACTTATCATTGAGGCCAGACTATCTGACAAGATAGTGGCCCAGTCAAACACTGTCCCCTGAAAAGCCACATAGTGAATGATAGGGACCCACTGAATCTTGTATACTGTGCCATCGGGCATGCCGAATATTCTGCATAGCATTAAAGCAATCAATTTGAAAGGGGCCCTCAGGTTCTGCACGTCATATTCATCATTTCCCTTCTTTCTCAAATGCTTCCCTCCCCTCAATAGCTTCTTGGCCATCTCGACGTTATCCATTTGTCCCAACCACTCATCAGTCAGAGCTTGTTGGACACGGGGAAATCTGTAGGCCGCCGCAACATACGCGGGTTGAAACGAAGCAATAGCCACCTTCCTGCTGTCATTTATCACTCTCCCATCAGCATCTGCATGTTGGAGTATCCACCCGATCACTTCAGCACAGGGGAATAGCTCAGGGCGGGTAGCGGCTCTAGTTATGCCTGAGGCTCTGATATTTTGATAGATCGGTGCCTCCTCCAGCAACATATCTGGGATCTCTTGGTCCCTGATCATTCTGTATATGTCATCCCATCTGATTTCTGGAGGGACACCAGTGGTGCACTTGGTGTCCTGGAGCGAGGTTTCAATCTTGGGAGGGGCAGGCTTCTTTTCTGTCATCTTCGCCTTCTTCTTACCGGTTTTCGGCATCTTGATTTATTCCTGATAACATCCACATCAAAATCATCATTTGAGCAACAGGCTGCAAGGTTTTAGCAGAGAGCAACATCGTTTTAATATCAATGAGATAAGTCAATGAAGCAAAATATTCAGGAAGTAAAACATTATTTCAACACAAGACACAAATTGAACATTTGAAGCTCTGAGTCTGAAATGCTCCTGAGGGGATAAGCTATGTTGCGGAAGCCATTGGTTGTTTCGGACCGGTAGGTGGTTTGCGGGAGCAATTGGCTTCCGGTTCCGCCTCGCGGAAGGAGATGTTTTCGTTATATGTGTGCGGTTGGAGAGGTTGATGGCGGGGAGACGCGGGTTGAATCGGTGAGGGCTATGGATGCTATTGTCACGCGCGGCCACTCGCCGAGTCACTACGAGGTACTTTTAGTCTGAGCGAAGGTGACGGCGCCGGGGAAATGCTGACGGGGAGTGCTAGGGCGGCCATGGCTTCAGGTTTCGGCTCTCGTGGCTTAAACGCTTACGGGTTTCGGCTCGCGTGTAGGGGCTGGGGCTTATGGAAAGGGCCCAGGGTTTTAAGTCCGAGTTAACGGCCCGGGACATGGAAAGCCCATAGGGTTTCGACAACTTAACCCACGACGAGGGGCGCGGCCCGGGGTTTAAAAACAAAACAGGGCATGGTTAACCGCCCGCACCTACCACTAGCAAATAAAATATAACGTTTTCACGAAGGCCTATGACGATTTTGTAAAATGAAAACTCCGTTCACTGCACCTGACGGGCAAAACATAGCCCTTTACGGGTGTTTTGCCCGTCACAATCCCACTAAAACCATTGCTTTCCCCAAAGGACAACTCAGTAGTGAAAACCAAGGTCAAGATCCTACCTGGCACCGTGGAGATTGCTTGAGCGAGGTGGCTGCGAGCACGGATGCGCGAGGTGAGCTGGAGCGATTTGCACGGTATCGCACGTCGTTGGCCGATTGACAAAAAACAATGGTGTATTGGTCGAGCCCCCCCACCGTATTTTATAAAGGATGGGCACGTGTGAGCCTTTAATTCGGTAGGTGGCGTGGTTAAAACGGGGTTTAAATTCGCCGTGCGTAGCGGTCACGTCAAAGTACCTCGGTTTCCGTGCGACCGCCATTCGCGGGGCCAGTTCGCAAATTGTATCCGCCATTGCGGAAGGATTCATTGAAAGCTTCCGACGTTTCGGGGCTTAATGCGGAAAGGAAACTCGAAGCCTTCCGCGAGAGACCGCCGCGTAGCGGACGGGTAACGCCAAAGCTTCCGCCCTTTCGGGACGATATAGCGAATGCTCCCGGTATTTTCGGAAGACTTTTTTGCGAAAGCTTCCGCGAACCAAGATTTCAAAGTCTCGTTGATTTTTTCGGGAAGGTTCGGCGAAGGCTCCCGCTAGTTTCGGAAAGCTTTTGGGAATGGCCTCCGCCGTTTCGGAAGCGAAATTTATACTTTTCCGCATATTCACCCGGGGTCGTTTCGGAATCCTTTTGCCGAGCGGGTTAAGCGATTGGCTTCCGCTGTTTCGGAAGGGTAGCCTGAAGGCTTCCGCGCTTCGGGAGCAAAGGCTGAAGGCCTCCGCGACAGCTTCTTGAGAAAATTCTAAGTCTTTCTTATGGTTTCGGATGGCAATCGTGAATTCCTCCGCGGGACTTATGGAGATGGCTTCCGCTGTTTCGGAAGGGTTTCATGAAGGCTCCCGCGGTTTCGGGAGCAAAAGGCTGAAGGCTTTCGCCGAAGCTCTCCGAAAAATTCTAAGTTCTTTCATACTTCGGGAGGAAAACGTGACTTCCTGCGCGGGACTTATCCGAATGGCTTCCGCCGTTTCGGGACGTTTTACTGAATTCCCCCGCCGTTTCGGGAAGGGAACTCCAATTTCTCCGCGGACGGTTGTAAAAAATGTTCTAAGTGTTCTCCGGGAGACTAAGGCGAATGTGTCCCGCCTTTTCGGGAGGACAGCCGGAACCTTTCCGCGGTTGCGGAAGGATTCAATGAAAGGCTCCGCCGTTTCGGCAAGGTTTCACCAACGGTTTCCGCAGCTTATGGCCATAATCGGAGTCCTTTTCCGGAGAGGTAAAACACGTTGGCTTTCGCCGCTTCGGGTGGCTTTGTTAAATTCCTCGCCGTTTCGGGAGAACAACTCGAATTTCTCCGTGGTTGCGGAAGGCTTGAGCGAAAGCTTCCGCCGTTTCGGGTGGTCTTGCCCAATGGCTTCCGCTGATTTTGGCAAAGAAAATCTAAGTCCTCCTTTCGGAAAGGTTGGACGTTTGACTCCCGCCGCTTCGGGACAATGTCCGAATCATTCCAAAACGTTTGGGAAAAAACTAAGTTATCTTTTGGATCATTGGGGAAATCATGGCAGGATTGACGGCAAGCTGTTCAGCAGGGAAGCAGAATTTTATGTTGAAAACAGAGCTGACGGCTGGGATGGCTTCTCAAGCAAATTTTCTACAAAATAAAGGAGATGCCCCAACATGTACAAAATTTTTGGGGAGGGGTGTTGCTGCAACAACAATGGCGAGTCGCTGGCGAACACAGATCTCTGAAAAAAAAAATATACCCTACATGGTCCGGAACCTCATTAAAACATCCGTCTCGGGTGCACTACTCAGCTGAGCGTTTTAGACTCATGCGGGGAAGGAGCACTTTTCCTGCTAGCCATTGGGGAAAGGGGAGCTTTGACCGAGGCATCTTCACCACTCTCAGAGGGCCATCATATGAGATTCATTTTAGGAGGGTCATCCCTCAAATGGTCACTACTGCCGGACTCCACAGGATTTGCAACACTTTTCTCATGGACATTGTTGTTCTTGTTCCTCATTCCCATGCTGCTGGCACCCTTTGGGATGCTTGTACTTTGGACAGCTTAGCTGTTTGAGCCTTCCAGGGATATTTTCTTTTGGACACGATCTTTGATTTAGGCTCCTCCATCCATAGTGTCCTTTTGTGTGAGTTAGAATTTTATCGATTTGATTTTATCAAACTTCACGGACGGAGAGGAGCCCATTTTGAGCTGAGTCTTTTGGACAGCCTTCTAGATTTTACATGTCTTTTGCTTTTGTCTCAGCCATGCTTTAATTGAGGCGAGAATCCCTGGAAAACAGACTCTTGAATGTAGGCCATTTTGGCTTTTAAATCTGCAACATGGAGTCATCTCAACACCCTATGTCCTCGAGAGGTGCCACCTTCTATGGGTCCAACTTAGGTAACCTTCTTGAGATGCCTTTAAAGTGTGAGAGTGGGTGGAGCCCAACGATAGTAGTGAAGATGGCCATGGGTCTCTGCTATTGAACAGGATTAGTGTGACTAGCAGGGTAGGCTTCCCCCTTTTGAACATTTCAGCGAGAGCACAGCAGGCCGGGTTTACTGAGCAGGGTTACAGACTCATGGGTTGCAAGTTTTCTTTGAGAGAGCTATCTTCAACGGGAAACTCAACAAAAGGGCTTCACAAAACAAAACCTATAGAAAAGCTCAAATAACCAAGAAGGAAACAATATGGCCGCAAAATAAACAGCTAAAAGCGAAAGCGAAAAGACAAATTTATTTATGTACAGGAAGTCTCGAGGAGACTATGCGAAATATTGTTTCAGGGCGAGGCCATTGAGTGGAAGGGCTACTTCCTCTCCCTCGAGATTTGTCAATTTATAAGTGGATGGGCCCAATTTTGCAGAAATTTGGTACGGGCCTACCCATAGATGTTGAAATTTCGTATGCATTCCTTTGCCTTCATGATTATGGTCCCATTTCAGGACCAGATCCCCGACTTCAAAATCCCTCTTGCCGGATTTCCTCTTATCGAACCATCTCTTAACTATGTCCTGATGTTGATGAAATCGGTCTTTAGCTTTGTGTCGGGCTTCTTCCAGTCGAAGCAGGGTGTTTATCCTGGATTGTAGGGCTTGGCTACCAGAACCCCGAGAGGCTTGGGACAATTGCAAGGATGGCAGCAAGATGTTTGGGGGAAGTACGGCTTCCTTGCCGTAGACAAGAGTGAAAGGAGAGACACCTAAAGCATTCTTCGGGGTTACCCTATCTTCCCATAAGGCGTTTGGGAGAGCCACATGCCAACTTCTCTGGTTTTCTATCACAGTTTTCTTAAGGATTCGAATCAGATTTTTGTTTGAGGATTCAGCCAAGCCGTTTCCCTGAGGGTAGTAATTGGCTGAATAATGCAACTTAATTCCCCATTCGTAAACAAATTCATTTATTTTGCAAGATGAAAAATAAGTAGCATTATCAAAAACAAGGGAAATTGGAACCCCAAACCTGGTTATGATATTCTCTTTCAGGAAGCTGATGACTGCGTCTTCATTGATCTTGCGCAACGGGATGGCCTCCGTCCACCTGGTGAAGTAATCGGTAGCTGTCAAAATGTATCGGTGTTGCAAGGAAGAATTTGGATTTATTTCTCCGATAACATCTATGCCCCATTGCTCAAAAGGTTCAGAGATGATGACAGGCTGCAATGGGCCTGCGGCCTTAGGTAACTTCCCAGCGCTTCTTTGACATACATCACAGTTTCGTGCGTATGTGTGGGCATCTCGAAACAGAGTGGGCCAGTAATAACCAGCTCTCAGTATCTTGTGTGCTGTCGTCTCTCCTGAATAATGACCACCTGCGGGGCCATCATGTAATTCTTTGACAACTTTGTTTGCATCCTCCTTCTCCAAACATCTAAGAAGGACTCCATCATAATTCTTTCTGCAGAGAATCCCATCAATGATCTGATAGGGTGCTGATTTCAAGCGGAGTGCCCTTCTTTGTTTAGAATTCCAGTGCTCGGGTAGATATCCCTGCTGTAAATAGTGCACTAGATCCCTATACCATGACTGGGGAGCTGTGAAGATATGGCATACCTCAACCGAATTGAGCTCGGCTTCATTCTTCCACTGTTGCTCCTCATCAGTCGAGTCTCCCGCCAGTAACTTGCACAGACCTTGTCCTTTGATGATTGTAGCCGGTTTAAATTCCAAATCATACTCCTGCAGAGCTGTGACCCAGTTCCCTCTCCTCTCTCCCAATTCTTTTTGAACGAAAAGGAACCTAACAGCCGGATGGGGCACTATGACTTTAGTTCTGTTCTTCAAAATGTATGGCCTAAACTGCTTGATTGCTTTGAAGACCGCATAGGCGTGTTTGTCAACTACGGGGTAATTCAGCTCAGCCCCTTGCAGACCAGTGCTCATAAACGAAATTGGGTATTCGTCCCCCAACTCCACCTTTTGCGTGAGTACAGCTGCGAGAGAGTCATCCGAAGCGAAGGTATACAAGATGAAATCTTTATCAAAATCTGGACTTCTTAAGGAAGGAGCTTTAGCTACAGCTGCCTTGATATCTCTAAATGCGTCCTTCTCCAAATCTGTCCACTTAAATTGTATGCTTTGTTTAACCATCTGTTGCAATGGCTTAACAATTTGTGCAAAATCCGGAACAAATCTGCGGACAAAATTGATGGTGCCCATGAAAGACTGCATAGATTTTTTGTTGTGAGGCATTGGGATCTTATTAATAGCTTGGACTCTTTCTTGGTCGATCGACACTCCCGCTTTGGAGATGACATGACCCAAGAGATTACCTTCGGGTACAGCAAACACGCTCTTCTTGGGATTCAAGGAAATGCCATACTTCCGGCAACGGTCAAAGATGTGCCTCAGATGAACAACATGATCTTCCCTTTTCTTTGAAAAGACTGTCACATCATCTAAGTAAACAACAACACATTGCCCACCCAATCCTCGGAAGGCAATATCCATCGCCCTTTGGAATGTAGCTCCAGCATTTATCAGACCAAATGGCATTCTCCTGTAAGCGAAAGTTCCCCACTTAGTCCTGAAAGTAGTCTTGAGACGATCTTCTTCAGCTACTAACACTTGATTATAGCCAGAGAAACCATCGAGGAGAGAAAACAGTTCAGATCCAGACACCATTTGTAGGATTTGCTCCATTGAAGGCACGGGATAGTTGTCTTTATCTGAGGCTTTGTTTAAATTTATGAAATCTACACATAGCCTTATCTCTCCTGACTTCTTCCTTACAGGAACCAAGTTTGCAACCCATTCAGAATGCCGAACTTTGAAGATTATCTTAGCGTCCAGGAGCTTCTTTAATTCCTTTTGGATTAGCGGTTCTAGAGTAGGATGCATCCTTCTTAACTGCTGCTGAAATGGTTTGACACCCGCTTTCATTGGTATAACATGCTGAATGATGCGGACGTCATATGTTTTCAGATCTTCATAGGTCCATGCAAAAACATCCTTGTACTGTTTAAACAACTTAATGAACCTATCTCTTTCTCCTGGTGAACAACATTTGCCAAGGTTGACAAATTTTGGTTCTGCCTCGGTACCCAAATTGACCAACTCATGTTGCATTGATGAGCTATTAGTTTTGGTATTAGCTGGTCTTTTGAACTTATTTTGAAGGTCGAAAAGCATTTCGAGGGACCTTACCCCCTTTGGCATGAAATTTCCTTTCTCGTCTTCCTTCTTCATCAAATCAGCATCATGTTCTTCCTCATCTATTGCAGCTCCTTGAAAACTGTCTTCGTTTGTCAGGAAACTGATAATTTGCTCATCATCATCGAATACTCTGAATTTTGTGATGTTATCGGGAATGGAAGGCCTGAAAATCAATTCAATAGAGCACTTGTTATTTGACGGCACCAATCTAGAAGCAGATGTTGCTAACAAATCAGCAGCAGCATTTTGCAATCTGGGAATTGATTTTATATTGAAAGCGTCAAAATACATGATTAAATCCCATACCTCAGCCTGGTAACCTTTCAAGTGCGGTGAGAGACAATGAATGGTGTCCCTTACCTGTCTGACAACTATCTCGGAGTCACCAAAAACCTTCAGGTACTTAACATTTAAGCCAATGGCCTTCTTTAAACCATGAACCAAAGCTTCATATTCAGCGGTATTATTAGTACAGTCGAATTCTAATCTACAAGACAAAAAATACTTGTTCTTCTTTGGATCCATTAGAACACAACCGGCTCCGGATCCTTCCAGAGTTTTAGAACCATCAAAGTATAATGTCCAAAAGGTATCTTTAGTTTCAACCAAGTTAGTTTCTTTGTGGTCTACGTTAGCAACTAAATTGACTATGTTACAATCAACCTCATCAGTCCGAGAGAAATGAAGGAGATCGGACTGTTTGTCTGATTTATGGCAAAAAGTTTCAGATTGATAGTTACCCGGATCCATTTCTAAGAAGTAATTTCCCAGGACCGAGGAAGAGAAAGCTACATCCTCATTCTTTTCTTCTAGCTGGGTTACGTTTTGTTTCATATGAGGTTCCCTAAGAATTTTAATCTGATTCTGCCTGTTCTGATAAGGCAGCCATAGATGGGACCAATCAGTAGCAAAGTAACCACTCAACTTGGTAGACCAATCCCTACTCAAGATCAGCCCATAAGCTTCAGGGATATCGACCACCATTATGTCAATAAATTGACAGACTCTAGGGTCGGTTGACAGTCTAATTAAAACATCTTTCATCTCCCCAATAACCTTGACAGCAGTCCTGTCTAATTGTATGATTTGAGCTGGAGATGGTACGGGCTGCCCATTAATTTTCTTACAAATTGAAAGTGGCATAACGTTTGAAGAAGCTCCAGAGTCTACCAGACAGTTATGAACATTATGATTAAAAATTTCGAATGTCAGCAGAAATGGCAATGTTTGGGATTTGGATTTCCCACCGATGCTAGCCTCGTTAATTTCAGGATTGTCTTGAGAATCTGTTAATGTAGCGCTGGGTTTTGGTTGTAAAACATGCAGTAGTTTGTCTCGTTGATGGGGCAAGCTACACATGTCAAATATTGATACGTTCGCTTTAACTTTCTTGATATCTTCGATAATATCATACCCTATATCGGATTCATTCCCAATTCGAATGGACTTATCTGTTTTGTTCATGGTTTCTTTAGGCGGCTGAACTGTGTTGTCAGCGCTTGGCTGTTTGGCAGCTGTTTGGTTTACTTTGGGCTGTGGTGGGATGATTGGTATATGCCTCCTAGGCGGATCTTTCGAAATTTTATGCTTATGGGGAATGGTGACTGGTACAGGATCCGCAATTGGGCCCTCGCTGCGAGTGGCAACATTTATGGCAGGGGGAGAGCTATCTACATGATCTTCTTCTACTAATTCAGTCATAGGTACCCAATCCCACAACACCATAGTAGTGTCCGGGGTTGGTTCCTGTAACTCAGGGCTTGACTCTTCTGGAGGATCATCCTGGTCTGGGATCTGAGAATCTAACATTTGGTTCATGACCAAGCTCATGGAATTGATCCATTGAGGGCAGCTCTTCTCCGAGTGTGGTTCTTGGTGAAAGGTGCAGAAATTTTCCATCCCAATCTCATTCAAGTTTAAAACAGGGGCAGTGTTCATTGGTGGGTGAGACTATTCCCCGTCTTCCCTTCTTTTATAGAATGGCTTGAAAGGTTTCCTAGATGTACTAGCAGCCTTGTCTTTCTCAAGATCTACGATTTTGTTAGATAATTTCTGCATCATCTTAACTACATTTTCCATATCCGTAGATGGCTCTTCTTTGCCTCTCGTGAGGAGCAAAGGTTTCTTGCTAGCTGCTGGTTTTGTTTCCATATCTAAGGCATGTTTAGCTATGCTATCAGCCTCTTCCTCTACCTTTCGAGCTTCCTCAAAATTCTCTATCAGGGTCATTTTCTTGGATCGTTTTACAAACATTGCGATTGGACCTTCAAGAGCTGTTGTGTAGTATTCAATCAAAGACTCTTCTGTGGGTTTGTTAGTTTCACTGAAGTTGTTCAAAAGCGTTGTGAATCTTTGATTAAAGTCTTGAACCTTTTCCTTCTTCTCCATTCTCATGGATAGGAGTTCTTTCATAAGTGTGGCGACAGTCTTTTGGTTCCCATACTTCTTAAGGAAACACTTTTCGAAGTCATCCCAACTAGAGATTGAGCTGGGTTGAAGGCTAAAGTACCAAGATGATACCTTAGGCTCGAATGTGTACGGAAACAACCTGCAGACTATGTCTTCATGTTGTACATTCAAAAGGTTCAGAGCTAAGTAAAAATTCTTGAGGTGATCCTCCGCCGAAATGGCTTTCCCTGGATCGTACTTAGGCAAGACCTTTTCTGGGTTTTTTGGGAGATTATGGAATGGTCCAGCTAGGTTCAGCGCTCCCCTTGCTCTCCAAGCAGGTACAGCCATGTTTGGGTTTGGATGTGGAGACCCTGGTGGAGAGTTGCAGGGTGAATCTTGTGGAGTACTTTTGGGAGTGTTAACTTCTTCGGGATTTTCTTGGTCTGCCTTGTTAAGAGTGCCGGAGATTTCTTCCAACGTCAGATTTACCAGTTCTTCAAAACTTTGAACGAGGATTGAATCACGGGTGTATTGCGGCTCCTTGCTGGGTGTAGTTTTCTTAGGGAGGAAGTTGACAGCATTTAACCCACCTAGCTGTCTAACGTAAGATCTAGTATGTCTTCTCAAGTCCTCTATTTCTGCAAAAGGAACAGCGTACAAAGCTTCCTGAGGCTCAGGGTCAGAAATGAGGCGTTCTTGGTCTGTTAATCCAAGGTCTGGGCTGTTTGAAAAGTTTTCTTCAAGCGGGTTTTCAGTGTTATCTATGACCGTGGAAGATTTTCCTCTATCAGCCATGCACTTCAGGCCCTCCTTCTAGCGCCAAAAACTGTTGATGCCTCGGATATCGTAGCATCAATCAGAAAGGGATTCTCCCCGAGAGACGGTCCCAATTAGACTATCTCCCGTTTGGTGTAGGGAATCCGTCTGGTTAGCGGTTCCGGCAACCGTGGTTTTGGACTTTAAATCCGATTCTACCGGTTATGGCCCGATCCACCTTTCTTTTGGGTTTTGTGTGTTTTATATGAGATGCACATGCCTAAAACATACTTAATCTAAATGCAATTGAAACAGATCTAAATCTAGGAATGGGAACACATCTATCTATCCCTGCAGGGGAACACGCTTAAGGGGAGAGCAATCGGCTGTAACAGATATCGTAAGCAACGAACAGATAGCTATTATTTCTCACGGTCAAAGCTACAGCCAGCTGAGGATCTTGAGAAGATAGCTTCTCATTCAAACTGGAACGCACCTATTGCTCAGAAAAAAACAGAGGAAAGCTAAAGGGTAAGGAAACAGATCTAAAATGAAACTTACAGAACGTATCTATTGCTTATGGACAGAAGAAATCAAAATTGTTTGATCTAAGTAACAAGAATAAAGAAACAAATCTAGATGCAACGAAACTGGAATTAAACTAAAAGATCCCTGCAAGGAGCGATTTAAAGTCATGAACAATGAGCCACATGGATTACCCGGAAGAAAGAACAGTTAGCTATTCGATCTGGACAAAGAAATTCACTGCAATACATTTCATTGTTCACAAAATAGAGAGAACGCATGCGTAGATGAGAGCAAAATCATTAATGCAAAGAAATAATTCAGAAGTCAAGAACGATCTCACATTGCAGAATTGCAGTCATTAGAATAATCCAACACAAAGCAACCCAACATTCCAAGCAAAACGTCCATCTCCCGTGGCTTCTATTAGAAAATTCAATTTACAGAGCCGATACAAGATAGCTCATATCATTTGCCCAAAATTTTCATTCCCTGCCAAAAGTCCTTTCTAATCTTTCCTAGCTCCTATTTATAGTTACAAATTTTCCCTCTGGGCTGACACCTAGCATTCCCCCACCTGTCATTTACAGGGATTTCTAATATAATCGATCACCAAAAATGGCCACTTCATTTACAAAAATATTTTGACAAAAAATAGGGACAGCTGTCCCACGACTTACGCCTTACATATAACAGAAAAATTTGCTAAACTCAAAGCGTTCCCTGCTGGGTACGTGTCTGGCTGAAGAGAGTGGCTCACTGAATCCATCCTCTTCATTCCTGTGCGTGAGCTTCTGCTGGCAAAGGATCGCCCAAGTTGATTGTCACTGGTGCTGCCTGGGCAGAGGCCCTTGAATCCCCTGTTGATGCTGCCCCTAATTGGAAAGGGGGAAATGAACTGGCCGGCTTTTCTGTCATTGCTGGGGAAGAGGCTGTTGGGAGAGAGGCTGCCGGATCTATTGATGTTTCTGCTGCTGCTGCAGATTTCCTGTTCTCCTCTTCAATGTAGCTGTGCCACACACCTGTGTCCCTTATGATTACGTTTGCTGCAGCAGGGAACAGGATTTTCTGGGAAGTCACATTCTTCCCGAGCTCTGTTTTAATGCCTTGGACTTCTGCTTCAGCAGCTTGATGCGCTTCCTTCAGCAGATGGTTGTGAAGTGTTGATGAACCAATGTAATGCTGGAGATCATCCATGGCCAAGACATCAATCCTTCTCACATATTCCATATGGACGCCTAGCTCTTCTTTCAGTTGAGACAACCGCTGTTCCTTTTCCGGGAAGTCTTCTAGGGTCTGAGGGAAGCTCAATGTGCAGTTGTCATGGACTCCTTTGAGCTTTTGGTACAGGACGTTGATTCTATCTGTTGTCCTCTGCACACTGGCCATCAGCTTATTGGCACAGTTCCGTCCAAACTCCAACAAGGCTATATCTTCATTAAAATCTTCCACGGCCTTAAAAGGAAGATGCGGGGGGAAACCTCCTCTCCCTTCTCTCCATGCCATCTGATTTATGACATTTGCCTTGACACGGGTATTCTTAGCTTTGAGCCTGTGGGCTTCCATATTAACCTCTTTTAATCTGGCTGTCATGGCCTTGAGTTTGCAAACCTCGTCAGTGATCAGCTCCTGCGTGTCATTTATTTGTTTCAGAATGCCGCAGGACAGCTCATGAAAGGGAGCCAAGTCTATCGCTTTGCTCTCAGCCTGCTCTAACCGCTCGGCTAATGTTTGCTTGTCTGCTTCTAGATGAGAGGCCTTCTCTTCTGCTCCACTCTTCTCCGCTTCTGCAATCATTATTTGGAGTGCTAGCTGGTCCTTTTCCTCCTCCAGGTAGCTGTACTTGTTTGCCAACTCCTTATGCTCAGCATACAAGCAATTGTATTTGTTCACTGCCAGGTCTCTTTGGGATTTCTCATTAGCCACATTTTGTTGTAGGGTACGTGCTCTCTTCTTTGTCAATATATTTTCTTTGACTATAACCCCCACATTGGCAAATGATGCCTGTGCTGTTGCTATGGCTGCAGATGCCATGGCGACGGGATCTGCATCTGTGTTCTGCATGACAGCGACCTCTCGGCGGGTAACTATGTCATCATGGAAGGGACTTTTAATCCTCTCTTCTGATTGGAGGACCATTGCTTTTCTTTTCTTATCATAAACGAACTCATTCCATTTGGACACCGTACGTTTCCCAGATGGAGTGTACGGTACAATTGGTCGGTTTATGATGTCTATGTCTTCTTCCATAGGTGGGGTCCGGACTTCCTGAGCGGGGTCTGTTCCTTTCTTTTGGGTACCAGAGCCACCTGCTTGAGAGGTGTCTATCTCCATGTCTTGCACACCGGACCCGCCTGCCTCGGTATTTTCCCTTGTCTTCAATTCTTCCTCCGCCTTCTTCCTTGCCTCAGCTTGCTCAGTCTCTGCTTCCTTCTGCTTTTGGGCTTCTTCAGCCTCCTTCCGCAGTCTTTCATTTTCAGCGTCTTGTTGCTTTCTCGCTTCCTCAGCTTCCTTTTGTAACCTTGCCTCTTCTCTTAATCTGAGCTCTTCCTGAGCTCGGGCATCCTTGGCTTCTTTCTCCTTTTGTTGGATGGTCTTCTGGGCTTTGGTTGAGCTAGAGCTCACTCCAGTACTTTGGCGACAGATCCGTAGCTCAGTCATGTTGCTGATGCCTCTGAAAGCTTCCTCCTCGGCATCGGGGTAGTGGGAGTATTCGAAGTTAGCATAGTTCCCCTTGCAATGCTTGGCCACTTTACCCTTTCTGTCGTTCCTGTGGAAGATGACCTCACCGAAATGGAAGGCCTTCAACTCTTGAACAAATTCGTCGGCAGAGGCCACCCCTGAAAACTTGTAAGCACCTATGCAGAAAGGTAGGGGGGGGAAGGAATCCTTGTGTAGCTTGTGGAGGAATGCTCCAATCCCATCCAAGAAGAGTTGCCTTACCGCTTCCTTGAGCACCACATAGTCTGTGGCATACTGCGGCAATATGTATGGGGGTTTAGTCCCCCCGAACATTCTCAAGTAGGTACCTTGTTCTGAAAAGTAGAAGTCCCCATAATCCTCAAGGACTTCCAAAGCGTTTTGTGACAGGAAACTTGGTTCTTCCTTGAACATTTTCTGGTATAGGGGCATGATGAACCCCTCACAGATGAGTTTGTAGCTGGGCTTGTAATTCTGAGCCCACAACATCTTGAATGCGATGTAGACCGGGGCTGTGGCCCTATCCCATGTTCACCCCAATCCGGGGAACTCTATCTTGGCCAAGATACAATCTATCAGGTATGAAGACATGAAGAATTCAGCCTTCTTCAAGGCTAGCCCGGGCTTAGCAGCACTTATCATTGAGGCCAGACTATCTGACAAGATAGTGGCCCAGTCAAACACTGTCCCCTGAAAAGCCACATAGTGAATGATAGGGACCCACTGAATCTTGTATACTGTGCCATCGGGCATGCCGAATATTCTGCATAGCATTAAAGCAATCAATCTGAAAGGGGCCCTCAGGTTCTGCACGTCATATTCATCATTTCCCTTCTTTCTCAAATGCTTCCCTCCCCTCAATAGCTTCTTGGCCATCTCGACGTTATCCATTTGGCCCAACCACTCATCAGTCAGAGCTTGTTGGACACGGGGAAATCTGTAGGCCGCCGCAACATACGCGGGTTGAAACGAAGCAATAGCCACCTTCCTGCTGTCATTTATCACTCTCCCATCAGCATCTGCATGTTGGAGTATCCACCCGATCACTTCAGCACAGGGGAATAGCTCAGGGCGGGTAGCGGCTCTAGTTATGCCTGAGGCTCTGATATTTTGATAGATCGGTGCCTCCTCCAGCAACATATCTGGGATCTCTTGGTCCCTGATCATTCTGTATATGTCATCCCATCTGATTTCTGGAGGGACACCAGTGGTGCACTTGGTGTCCTGGAGCGAGGTTTCAATCTTGGGAGGGGCAGGCTTCTTTTCTGTCATCTTCGCCTTCTTCTTACCGGTTTTCGGCATCTTGATTTATTCCTGATAACATCCACATCAAAATCATCATTTGAGCAACAGGCTGCAAGGTTTTAGCAGAGAGCAACATCGTTTTAATATCAATGAGATAAGTCAATGAAGCAAAATATTCAGGAAGTAAAACATTATTTCAACACAAGACACAAATTGAACATTTGAAGCTCTGAGTCTGAAATGCTCTTGAGGGGATAAGCTATGTTGCGGAAGCCATTGGTTGTTTCGGACCGGTAGGTGGTTTGCGAGAGCAATTGGCTTCCGGTTCCGCCTCGCGGAAGGAGATGTTTTCGTTATATGTGTGCGGTTGGAGAGGTTGATGGCGGGGAGACGCGGGTTGAATCGGTGAGGGCTATGGATGCTATCGTCACGCGCGGCCACTCGCCGAGTCACTACGAGGTACTTTTAGTCTGAGCGAAGGTGACGGCGCCGGGGAAATGCTGACGGGGAGTGCTAGGGCGGCCATGGCTTCAGGTTTCGGCTCTCGTGGCTTAAACGCTTACGGGTTTCGGCTCGCGTGTAGGGGCTGGGGCTTATGGAAAGGGCCCAGGGTTTTAAGTCCGAGTTAACGGCCCGGGACATGGAAAGCCCATAGGGTTTCGACAACTTAACCCACGACGAGGGGCGCGGCCCGGGGTTTAAAAACAAAACAGGGCATGGTTAACCGCCCGCACCTACCACTAGCAAATAAAATATAACGTTTTCACGAAGGCCTATGACGATTTTGTAAAATGAAAACTCCGTTCACTGCACCTGACGGGCAAAACATAGCCCTTTACGGGTGTTTTGCCCGTCACAATCCCACTAAAACCATTGCTTTCCCCAAAGGACAACTAAGTAGTGAAAACCAAGGTCAAGATCCTACCTGGCACCGTGGAGATTGCTTGAGCGAGGTGGCTGCGAGCACGGATGCGCGAGGTGAGCTGGAGCGATTTGCACGGTATCGCACGTCGTTGGCCGATTGACAAAAAACAATGGTGTATTGGTCGAGCCCCCCCACCGTATTTTATAAAGGATGGGCACGTGTGAGCCTTTAATTCGGTAGGTGGCGTGGTTAGAACGGGGTTTAAATTCGCCGTGCGTAGCGGTCACGTCAAAGTACCTCGGTTTCCGTGCGACCGCCATTCGCGGGGCCAGTTCGCGAATTGTATCCACCATTGCGGAAGGATTCATTGAAAGCTTCCAACGTTTCGGGGCTTAATGCGGAAAGGAAACTCGAAGCCTTCCGCGAGAGACCGCCGCGTAGCGGACGGGTAACGCCAAAGCTTCCGCCCTTTCGGGACGATATAGCGAATGCTCCCGGTATTTTCGGAAGAATTTTTTGCGAAAGCTTCCGCGAACCAAGATTTCAAAGTCTCGTTGATTTTTTCGGGAAGGTTCGGCGAAGGCTCCCGCTAGTTTCGGAAAGCTTTTGGGAATGGCCTCCGCCGTTTCGGAAGCGAAATTTATACTTTTCCGCATATTCACCCGGGGTCGTTTCGGAATCCTTTTGCCGAGCGGGTTAAGCGATTGGCTTCCGCTGTTTCGGAAGGGTAGCCTGAAGGCTTCCGCGCTTCGGGAGCAAAGGCTGAAGGCCTCCGCGACAGCTTCTTGAGAAAATTCTAAGTCTTTCTTATGGTTTCGGATGGCAATCGTGAATTCCTCCGCGGGACTTATGGAGATGGATTCCGCTGTTTCGGAAGGGTTTCATGAAGGCTCCCGCGGTTTCGGGAGCAAAAGGCTGAAGGCTTTCGCCGAAGCTCTCCGAAAAATTCTAAGTTCTTTCATACTTCGGGAGGAAAACGTGACTTCCTGCGCGGGACTTATCCGAATGGCTTCCGCCGTTTCGGGACGTTTTACTGAATTCCCCCGCCGTTTCGGGAAGGGAACTCCAATTTCTCCGCGGACGGTAAAAAATGTTCTAAGTGTTCTCCGGGAGACTAAGGCGAATGTGTCCCGCCTTTTCGGGAGGACAGCCGGAACCTTTCCGCGGTTGCGGAAGGATTCAATGAAAGGCTCCGCCGTTTCGGCAAGGTTTCACCAACGGTTTCCGCAGCTTATGGCCATAATCGGAGTCCTTTTCCGGAGAGGTAAAACACGTTGGCTTCCGCCGCTTCGGGTGGCTTTGTTGAATTCCTCGCCGTTTCGGGAGAACAACTCGAATTTCTCCGTGGTTGCGGAAGGCTTGAGCGAAAGCTTCCGCCGTTTCGGGTGGTCTTGCCCAATGGCTTCCGCTGATTTTGGCAAAGAAAATCTAAGTCCTCCTTTCGGAAAGGTTGGACGTTTGACTCCTGCCGCTTCGGGACAATGTCCGAATCATTCCAAAACGTTTGGGAAAAAACTAAGTTATCTTTTGGCTCATTGGGGAAATCATGGCAGGATTGACGGCAAGCTGTTCAGCAGGGAAGCAGAATTTTATGTTGAAAACAGAGCTGACGGCTGGGATGGCTTCTCAAGCAAATTTTCTACAAAATAAAGGAGGGGCCCCAACATGTACAAAATTTTTGGGGAGGGGTGTTGCTGCAACAACAGGATGCAATACCGGAAAGAGTATCCCAGGAACATTTATGTGCCGCAGCACGACCGGCAAGATCTCCCAGGACTGATTACATGCATCTCCTCCACAATTCCTTTAAAGAGCATCCCAGGAACATTTATGTGCTGCAGCACGACCGGCAAGATCTCTAAAGAACATCCCAGGACTTATTACGAGCACACAGCTCAACCTCTCGGATCTCCAGGACTGATTACATGTGGATAGACAAAACCTTTAAAGAGCATCCCAGGAACATTTATGTGCCGCAGCACGACCGACAGATCTCTAAAGAGCATCCCAGGACTAATTACGAGCACACAGCTCAACCTCTCGAATCTCCAGGACTGATTACATGTCTCTATAGTAATACCTCATCCCAGGACTGATTACGAGCACACAGCTCAACCTATCGGATATCTAAGGACTGATTACATACTACATAAAAATACCAAAAAGAATATCCCAAGAACATTTATGTGCCGTAGCACGACCGGAAAGATCTCCCATGACTGATTACATGCTATTTGCACAACCTGCCACATATCATCTTTGACCTCCAAGTATCAACCTGATACTCATGATCCAACTGATCATCATCGCACAAAGCATCATCCTGATGCTCATGATCACACTGATCATCATCACTGTACCATCCTGATACATATCATCTGGAGCAACATCCTGAAGCTCATCATCATGATCATCCTGATCATACAATGCATCCACCTGATACATACCAAGTATCTACCTGATACATATCATCATACATGATCCACCTGATACAAATACAAATACATGATCCACCTTATCATACAGTGTATCCACCTGATACAAATACAAATACATGATCCACCTGATCATACCTAATACATATCAACATACATTATCTACCTGATCATACAATGTATCCACCTAATACATATACAGATACATGGTCCAAGCATCCAACATGATGCATATACAAAATACATACAAATGATCCAACTGATCATATCCAGCATCAAACATGATGCGTACATATACATATACATATAAATGATCCAACTGATCATATCCAGCATCCAACATGATGCATACATATACATATAGAGCAGTAACTGGAGCATCGTCCTGATGCTCATCATCCATGATCCTCCTGATCATCATAGCATCGTCTTCTTCAGATCATCTCATCGTCCACGAAGCACAGCCCAGATGCACATCATCCAGTACTTACACCACCGACATGGGAAAACACATCTACCACCATTCGGGGAAGGCTCCAACCCTTACTTTTTCACCATGGGAGAACACATCTACCACCATGTGAAAAATGGATTCAACCCTTACATATACACCATGGGAGAACACATCAACCATGTCATAAAATCTCATGTGCATCTGCATCTTCCGGACTCATCACTTCCTTTTGGAAGGAACCTTGATCTGAAGTGCCCCAAGCCTCTCTCTGAAGTACTCAAACTGCACTTTGGCCAACAGCTTGGTCAATACATCTGCATCCTACTCATCCGTCGCAACATACTCTGCTTCGGCTATACTCAGTGCTACACAGGACTTCTTCCTACTAAACCAAGAGATCACACCTGATCCCATACTGAAGCAGCACCCAGGAGTGCTCTTCTTATCTGCAGCACTGCCTGCCCAGTCTGAATCAACATAACCCTGTGGGTTAAACTTTTGATTCGCGTCATACTAGAGCCCATAGTCAACCGTACCCTTCAGGTACCTCAGAATATGATTTACAGCAACTAGGTGAACACTCCTCGGATCTGTCAGGAACTGGCTCAATGTGTTCACCACAAAGCAAATATCTGGTCTCGTGTTTGTCAGGTACATCAAGGACCCAATCATCTGACGATACACAGTGACATCAACCGGATCAGATGAAGCATCACACAGAAGCTTCAGGTTCGATGCCATAGGTGTGGCCATGGCCTTGCAGTCCATCATCCTGAACCTCTTCAGGATATCTACTGCATACTTCCCTTGTCCAAGGAAGATTCCATCTGCACTCTGCCACACCTTCATGCCAAAAACAAATAGTGCATCATCCCCAAGTTCTTCAACTCGAACTCAGCAGCAAGCTTCCGCTGCATGTCAGCAATCAATCTATCCTCACCTGTTACGAATAGGTCATCCATATACAAAAGTAGTATCACTGGATTGCCTTCCTCAACTTTGTAGTAAAGGTTGGAATCCGCTTTACTCTTGGTAAAGCCCAAACTGGATAGAAAGTTGTCTACCATACCAATTTATGCACATATATGGCTCCCTGTCATGTGTCTCTGAACCAAGTGGCTTCTCCACATACATTTCTTCTTCAACTACACCATTCAAGAAGGTTGTCTTGAAATCCATCTAGTGTATCTTCCACTTCATCACTGCAGCCAGAGAAAGTACGGATCTAATAGAAGTGTATCTTGCTACAGGATCAAAAGTCTCTATGCTACCACCTGCAGCATGCTTGATCTTGTAGATCCTCTTGGAAGTCACTACAGACTACCCTTTGGGACTGCATCCCAAATGACTTCATGATCGACTGATACTCCTCGATCATGGCATTCTTCCCAGATCCTGGGAACTTCAATATCTTCAATATTTTCAACAGATAACTTTGTTGCTGAACAAATGTTGTAGTCCTTCTTTTGTAGGTGATGGTATACGATCTTTCCTACACAACAAGTTAAATTGCATGATTAGAAAACATCTCATAGTTTTCAGAACAAATTCTAACACATAAAGAAATATGTCATATAGTCATGCAATTATCTTAGCCAATGCTTCAATACAACATTTATCCATATCCCGTAACTTTCTAGATGCCTTCCAATCTCTACCAGAACATTGTTAAGAGTGTGCACAGCTCCTAACATGTCAGCAAAGAGGTTTCATTATAGATAAGTAGCAATGGAATGTTGTACAGTGCCATAGGCCACTTACCCATGTATATTAGTAGTATACTGTTCATTAATGCAATCATTATAATATGCACAATACATATCCTAAGTCTAGGAACATGAGCATATACATCATTGAACAATTTTATTTAAACAAACAAATATGCAAGAAACGATAATTAAAATACTTATCTTTGTTTGGTTGTTGGGTGGACTCCCTCTGAATCTTTGCAACTCCATTCTGATGTGGATTGTGAGAAGTGGTCAACTCCCTCTGAATATCTGCATCCTTGCAGAAACTGCTAAAGTGTGCTCCTTTGCTTTCTTGCAGGAACAACTGGAGTGTGCTCCCTCTTGAACTTTTCTTCCTGGATTACCTGTCCTTGAACTTACATCCATCCTTAATCACTATGCATGCTTATTAGTATCATCATTGTGTTATCCTTGAGGTCTCATACATAACCACACATTTATTAGTATAATCTTAATACTATCAAAACACAATAATCTCAAGCATGTATCGTCAGGATCATTTCAAACACAGATAATAAACATTAGTATTCAAGGTTTCAGGGAAGTCTTCTTTTACTCATACATATTCTTATTTGATCATAGGGCTCTTCTAGTTAGTTGAATCATCAATCAAGATAAGAGATATAATATGCATAAAACCCGTGATTATTCAAACCTATACCTTCATGATTCTGCTGGTTAGTCATATCATCAATTATGGTAAGAAACATAATATGCATACAACCATGATTATTCAAACCTATGACTTCATGAATAATCATTATCAACAACATAACAGTATAAGATCCTAACATAAGGTAGGATTCTAGCTTGATATAGGAAAAACATACCTGGATTAGCATGCTAGCTAGTTATGTCTAACATACCCGTATAATGTCTTCTGGTTCTCTTCAGTGACTTGTGCTAGTAACCTGCATGTCTCATAGGTTAACCATTGTAGGACCAAGTTATACATACCTCGAAAGTAGATCTTCTATGTGATCTATGACAATGGATGAATCTTTGTCTTCATGTCACCATGATCATATGTTCTTGAAGTAGAACATGATTTGTCTTTCTTGGTGTACCTTTTATGTTAGCAAACAACATAAACCTCATGCAACATCACAATCCATTAGTACAATCATAAGTGTCAAAACCTTAATCAATGAATATCTTCTATTAAGGTGATACGACAAGTCTAGTAATTAACCAAGATTGTACTATAATGATATGAAGACAAACATATGATAAAATTAACCATGAAACATACCTGTAAGCCATACCTGTCAAGATTGCTTGTAATCTTCTTATGGAAGGCCTTAGCCTCATCTCCCTCTGAGACAGGAACTTCTTCACTTATGCAGGTGACCAATCCATCTTCTTCTAGGATTAACCCAATCCACTTGATTTGCAAGAACTGGACCTGGAGCTGGATTAGGGTTTGTCAAGGAAACCCCAAAAATTCAAACTTTTAATTTCAAACTTCCGAAAGGATAGAAATATGCGCCTTGATGAGCTAATCAAGCTAGTATATTCAGAATTTGAAAACTGCAAAGTTTCACTCCTCAATTTTGCCTTTGAAATTTTCGGCTTCACTGGACGTGACCTCGAACTCGGGTTTGATGAAGCCCACTCTTCTTCCCAATCAAAAAGTTTGATCCAAAGCTCTAAGCTTCTATTTTTATGAGGAGCTTCCAGCCGTGGTCACAGATTTCAAAAATTCCCATTTTTGCAGAAGCCCTAATTTTCCACTTTTCTTATCAAAGTCCTGAACTAGGGTCTCATCAAGCCCGGCCTTCTGCCCAACCAAAAACTTTGATCTTGGTCTCTAAATTTTGATTTTGATGAGTAGCATTCAGCCGTGGTCTCTGATTACAAAAACTCCAACTTTCTTCGAAGCCCTAAATTCCGGAATCCATGAATGAAGGTTGTCAAAAATAATTCTTATTTGACATAAATATGTACCTGATTGTTTCTGGTGTAACTCTGAACTTTTCGATCCACAGGGTCTGAAAAATTTTCTTGAGATAGCCCGACCTATTATATTTCCATCCCGACAGGTCTGACCTCAATTGAATTCTCTGAGAGAGAGTTATGCCAAGTGTCGCAACGTGACCTGTTTATGGGATAATACAGGAGAGAAAACTTGTACGGCGTGCCACGTGTCACTGATTCAACTTCGGCCTCTGAAAAATTTTCCTGAGATATTACAATCTGTGTAATACCTGTCACTTTTTACGAAATTTCATTTGGAGCTTCCTAGCCCAAGTTATGACCTTTTTCCCAAGGTCACCGGATTTTGACTCAGATCTGGAAGAGGCAGAAACCCTATATTGTACAGATCATAAATCACAAAGTACATCGAATTAGAGGTTTTCCGTTGGACACAAGGTACACGTGGATCTGATCTTAGACCTGTAAAAGTTTCAGATCTGAAAACTTCGCCAAAATGGATTTATAGTGAAAGTGCTACGATGACTGGTTTTTGCTATATCAAGCTCTAGCATCGTAAGTGCAACAAGTGTCATACATGCCATATCATGCCTTCTTTCAGGCTAGCTCTGATACCATGTTAAATTTTCAGAATTTACTTCAATCTGATCCAGGATCTTAACTGAGAGAACAACATGTACAGCATATCAACCATGGACACAATAATGCAAGCACACAAGAGACACAGAGTTTACTTGGGGAAAACCATAAAGGTGAAAAACCCCAATAACTTCCTCAGAGATAGATAGAGAAATGATATGACCAGAATACAAGAGATAGTCTTCTCCTAGCAGTAGAGCCTTCTCCTCCACAAGTGCGCCACTCTCCCAAGTGTGAGTGAGAGAATAGAATGTGTAAAATGAGAGAGACACACTCTCTATTTATACACTAACTTGACTTGACCTTTACTCAATTAGGTCGGCCTCAACTTAACCACTTAACATAATGATGGCTGGGCCAACCCCCACTAGGGTGGTCTAATAACCCTTTGACCCACATGGCCGACCCCCAATAGGGTGGTCTAATAACCCTTTGACCCACATGACTTAAACAGGGCCGACCCCAACAAGGTGGTCTAATAACCCATCAAGTATAAGTTACGACACTTACAATATAAATGACGACACTTCCGTATAGAGGAATAATAACATCTCTATAGGAATACAACCACTTCTGTATAGAGGAATAATAACATCTCTATAGGAATACAATATACATATATGTGAAATACATTCCAAAGTTACATATACATCAACACTTCCATTTACAACTTCTCATCTCATTTAGTCATTACCAATTGCTCTGCCCTCCATGGGCCTCGATAACTGCATTATTAAAATAAATAAAGGAAAGCTAATATATTTGCGATCTAAAACCAATAAAAAACAATTATCCTAAATCTATACTACATTAAGGCTTAAAAAACTAAATCGAATTTCCAATGTAACAATCAAAATAATTCGGATCCTGCAAAAATAAACAAGTGAAGCATTAGCATTGGAAATTGTAGCAATTGAGATGCAAAAATTTGAAAACTAAACTAAATTTCTTGTTTACAAAATATTAAAAGTAATATTGTTCAAAAAGGAATCTTCCAACCATAAGTTAATCGGATTGCAAAAAGTGTGTTGGAATTTATTTAATGCTTGCAAAGATTTGATTAATAAAATAGATATCTCATTAGGATCTTAATGACAAAGAAAATTATGGTTTAAATATTCAAAAAGTGATTTAATGAAAGATATCTTCTTTAAAGAAATGTCGTCATAATCAATCACATTGTCCAAAATGGCATTTATGTTTTTGTAATCAATGTATGATGGACCATCATGTTTTTCTTCCAACATACAATAGTTTGTATTAACGAGACCAGGCTTCAAATTTGAAGCCTTCATGGCCCTTCAGAGGCCATTTTACACGTCATAGAAGGCCACTTCAAATTTTACCATGCAAAAAAAATTCAATTTCATGGTAATCCCTTCAATAATTAAATTAACCACTACTATTTAAATTGCAACAGAAGGGTAGCTTCAAATTTCACCCATCGACAGTTTTCAATGGGAAATTGGGAATGTGGCTACTAGCTAGGTGACTTGGGAGTGGGACTCGGTTACTCTCCAATATCCACATGTTCAATCATCCATGGATCATGGACCATTGGGCCTCTAATAATATCATTGACCAACTTACGTGGACAGGCTTACACTGAGCAACCCATGGCTTGAACGCTTCTAAGTTCTCGTGTTTGCAATGAGCGCTTACATGTTTAACACATTTAATGGAAGAAAAAAAATTATTAAACCTGGTTGGTGGATCATACATGTTGTTGGCAGTGGGCTTACCAAGTTACCAGTTATCACATACCAATTCGTCAATTCTAACTCAGTGAGTTAATTGAGTACTCAATGTATAATATATTATGTTAATGTGCCCCGAATTTGGCATTTCAAACAAAATCCACAATCCAAAAACTTCTTGTAATGTTGCAGGCTGATGCTCTTGCCCATGGCCCCTACCCACAGCCCTACGTTTGATTTGTTGTATCAATTTAATCCTACCGTCCACGGCTCCCATCCTCACACCCTGTGTTTTCTTTGTTGTATCAAGTCAATCCTGCGACTCCCGAGTCCCACCTTGTGTTTTCTTTGTTGTATCAATTCAATTCTTGAATTCCATGCTTCCATGGCTCCGACCATCAATATATAATATTACAGGAATACAAACAAGTTTTTTCTTATACCCCTACTCCACTATGGTCAATCTACTTCCAAGTTCCACCTACCCTATCTCCTCCAGTCCTCCAGGAGAGTTTGCAAAGCGAAGCTGCCAATGCCAACCTCCCATAAACATATATAAAGAAATTTGTTTTCTTTTAGGAGCTCAACTTCAAGGCTGACTAGATTGCCGACATCCTATGAATTTACAGGTATGTACATCATTTTATCCATTCATGATCCCATCAATTATTTAAAAATTTTGTTATTTGATTAAAATTCTGTAACTTCAAATTTCAAACACAATATTATTATTTGAATGAAATTTCGTTACTTCAAATGGGCCTTGAAGTCTTCAAATTTAAGGCCTGGACTCAAGAGTGGGTTTGTCACAAATATCCGTCAAAGGCTATTTAGAACGACATTTATGAATTCCCAACTGTAGCAACAACAACAATTGATTCTTTCTTCATATGTCCTGTGTATATGCATATGATTCCACGTGCTCCTTCCCTTCCCCTATTTTCCATTATTGCTCGATCGAAGCTCTTGAGAATTTAGCTGCCCTTTAACTTTCCTGAAATGGAGGGACAAGGAAGACCATTGTTTTCACTCTGAAACCGAGTTCTTCCCTGTTCAACTTCCACTAGTCATTGTTGCATCCCTGTGGGAAACAGGTGTGCGCAGTGCACCCCCCAGCTTTACCAAAAAGCCTGGGGATTTGGGGAAGTTCCCACTCTGCCAACCTCCATGCATCTAGTTAATGAGTTAGATCAAGAATCCAGACTTTGTATCTAAAACTGTATTACATGAGCTATTTTCCCCAATTGCTCAGTCGTTGAATCGACACCTTCCTCTAGTAAACGGTTTAATATTCTTGGTATTTATTAATATGAAGACCAGCGATGCTACTACACTTACAATCCGCATTCGACTGTACGAACTGGGACAAAAATGTTTTTGTAATCTTGATTTTTAGAACGACAGTGCTACTTTACCTCTTGATTTTGTTACCCTTATCGGCTGGTCTAGAATAAAACAAGAACTTCAACCATCTATGCATCTCCTCTCTACTTGGTCTACCTACATTTTACTTATGCTTCACAAGTTACAACCCATCCTCTACTCCATCATACCATAGATTTAGTATGTATAACCAGATCTAGGGGGAGGGCTATAGAGAAGAAGCATCCAGGGTTCTTAATCAGCTATTGAGAACAAAAGTTTCCTGGAGTTGGATAGTTATCTTTGCTCAAACCATAACATAGCATGTAACATGTAAGGAGTGCTTAAACTTATTCTATCCCAAGTACGTGTGGCATTCATAGTGTTGAATGAAAAATTAAAACATATATTGTTGTCATTGGCATTCAATTCTGTCGTAGGGTACACAATGAGAGTGACAAAGAAACTTGCTATTAGTTTTCAATCCAATCCAACTTCTTTGTTGAATTGTTCTCTCTAATATACTTGCGTGAAGGAGGATTATAAATGGAAACGAAGTTGTTTGATAGAGGTGCATGAAAGTGAATTATGGTCCTCAATTCAACAAAGTAAAAAAAAGTTACCATTCAGATTCTTTCCCCTCACCTTTTTTACGGCCTTTCTGCATACATCTCTATTGTTCACTAATTTAGTAACAGATAGAGACCAAACTCAACGTCCAATGTTTTTGGCTTATAAAACAATTTCTTCCTTTTTTTTCTTACATTATCATTTTTTCCATTGTTAAGTAGGCTAGATTTTATGTAGGCTAGAATTTATATTAGTTTGAAGAATGTACTGATTCACAAAGATTGAACTTTTCCAAGAATAAGCATCATGTTGCTTTTAGAAGAGTTGAATAACCCAATTCTTCATCAAGTTTGTAGTGTTTGAAGCAGCCTAGGAACCCATTTTAAGAGGTATTAAATATTATTATACTGGTTAAAAGTTGGATTGGAATTGGGCTAGCAAGCTAACTGTAGCTGATGCAGAACAAAAGATTTATGAATTTAGTTATGGCAATCCACACTGAACATTGGAAAGTGGATGTTCTATGTGTCTCCTAAGTTATGTTTCACTAATAAATTCCTCATGTTCAAGCAGATCGTGAAAGAGTAAAATAGTATTAATTTTGGATGTAAGGATGAAAGTTGGATTGGAATGGGGTTAGCAAGTTAACTGTATTATTATACTCGTTAAAAGTTTAAGAGGCAAGATCAATTTGGGAAACTGCTAAGATGGAAAAGGTTGCATAGTGGCCTAGAGACCTAGCCCGCTAGATAGAGGTGAAGTATGGTTGTGTTATATGACATATATAACATTCAGTGCTGCTATATCCACTGCAAAATAAAGCCTCTCGACTTTACTACGTAAGTAAACATTGAAATTTTGATGTATTAGTACATTTTCAAATGAAAAGAATGACTTATTTTTACATGGCAGTATTGAAGGATTCAATATCTCATAGCCCTTCAAAGTGAAATGGGACCCTACCCTTCAAATTTGATCCCTAAACGAGACCAACATTTTCATAAATGTGTTTTATATCTTCTTTATGATGCTGTACATACTAGCGAAAAGTAATTTTCATAAATGTGTTTTATATCTTCTTTATAGTTTTAGGAAGAGATCTAACATACTAGCGAAAAGTAATTTCTTCTGAAGGTTTGTCATCTTCGTGTAAGCTGATATACACCCATTGAAATCGCTCAGCTTGTAATGGTCGGCTCTAGCATACATCTCATATAAATGTTTTACATCATATATAGTATAGCTTAGTTACCAGAAGTTATGCACTACTCATTGAAAACCTCTATATGATCAATTGCTGAATTTATTGATTGCTTGAGTTACTTTGAAATTTACAGCTCAAGTCTATAATAAAAACCCTCAATAATCCATCGACTTTACAATTCGTCATGTTATCATATAGATGTATCAATCGGTTGCTAGATTTCTAATTGGTTGATATTCGTCATGTTATCGGACATAGAGATATGTCAATGGGTTGCTAGATATCTAAGTGGTCTATATATATATATATGCTCAACATTATTATTGTTCAAATGGCTCACAGTTTAACTAAACTTTTATTAAATATTAGGAGGCAAGTTGCCTTTAAAATAGAGATAATTTTGTTATAATTCAAAATTATGGGAATAAAGATGGATTATAATGTATATCGTGGGATATAAAATAATAATTTCCAGTGGGATGAAATCTTATGGAATCATAACATTTTTCTTAATTAAATTGATAAATATAATGTTAAAGAATAATGGGATCCATTGTTTGGCTCTTGGTCATAGAAGACCTCTAGCATCCCTATCTGGAAAAAATTCCAAGTCTTTGCCTTGAATTCTTACAAAATATTTCTTCTTGGATATGGGTAATTGTTTAGGGAAAATTATTCGAGTTTTACAATTCTTTTACTAATACTCATAATTGTTCAATCACTCATATTCTTATGGAGATAGATATCAGAGAGGACCTTTTTATTGTGTGGAGGTGCATATGAGCAGGGATGGAATTTGACAGGAAAATTTCCCATCACAAGTCGATTCACCTGTCAAATATGATCAGAATTTCAGATTAACCGTCATGTTTCTTTAGTAAAATGGTTAAACGTCTTATAAGATTGTTTAGACCATTAAATTTGATGGGTGGATTGAATTTGAAATTCCAACCATGCATATGGGTAGTAATGTTCATATACAAATTTTGCATTGTCAAAAATTGTGCTTTTGGTGTGTGAGGTGACATGATCATGGTCATGTTGCCCACGATTGCTAGAATCCCTTCATAAAATAGTAATGGAGAAAAAAGAGAGTTCTCTCCACAAAAGATGGAAGGGGATTATTTGACTTGTTCACCAGTGACACCTGGAGTTGAATATGTTGTTGGAACTTGTGTTGGTCCTAAAACCAAGTTGGCTATTCCTCTAGAAGAAAATGATGATGTATATGTGGGAGATTTGAAGGGTGTAGGAACAATAGTTCGAGTCCTGCATGCTATGAACACACTAGATCGAGCCTCTATCAAGAACCTTATGTCCATGAATTTGAGTTCCCGAGTAGTTAACCTAACTATGAACTCAGAGGCTACGATTGAGGTAGAATTAAAAGAGCACTCCAACACTCTCAGTACAACTCCTTATACCAATAATCCTCCACCTTGAACTTTGGACATTTCTTATGTTGAATATTATAATAAATATCATTTGTTCCACTTCGGTTGATGGAAATAAGAAGTCAAAAAATATTAAAGGGGGGAGTTAAAGATAAGCCCTAGTTCCTCATTTATAGATAAGACCACATCTAATGAGTCATCCACTAGTACTAATGTTGGAAATTCTAAGAACACATAAGGTGCTAGAGTGGGTTTGGTTTGGGGGAGTGTAGTGGATTATCATGCTTTTAGAGGGAAAATTCCCTACCTCTTATGCCCCAAGAAACCCAATACTGGACCTGGGATGAACTTGTTAGTGGGACTAGGGTTTATTAAACCAAAAGAACAATATATTTCTATGTGAAGGAAATATTCCCTTCATCATGGATAGGAAAGGGATCTTCTTGAAGTTCAACAAGGTAAGCAAACATTGATCTCTAGGGTGATTAGAGCATAGAGCCCTAATAAGGAGGTTTCCCAATGATTATTCTTTCTCTTAACATTAGAGGTTTGGGAAGTCAAATTAAACACCTAGCCCTTCATAGGATTGTATAAAGAGAAAAAACAGGATGTTTTGTTGTTACAAAATACTATGCCAGTGGTGGTGATGGGCTAGTTAGTGGATTAAAAAAAGTTTCATGTGGTTGGGATTCGTTTATGTTAAATCTTTTGGTTTTTCTAAAGGAATTATTTCAAGCTAGAACTCATCCTTAACACTTTTAAATTCCTTTGTTGTATGCTCAGGACTATGCATAGAGCTCTTGTGTGAAGAAATTTGACAAAACTATGTAAATAAAAACAATGCCAAACATAATCTAAAACACAATAATTAAAAATGGCTCACACTCACATTACATAGAGATTTACCCTAGAAACCCAAAACTTCCTATCTCATTATATAATATTTTTTATTTACAATACAATAATATATCATCCAAAACCCTAGGTCATTAACCTAGATTAGATTACAACCAAATTCCTTGACTGAAATTATTTTACAATGGGCCACAAAACCATGGGTTGAAAACAGCTTAATACATACCAAAAATGGACCCAAAAAATATTTTCAGGGGCATTGGCCCCCTGGACCCCCTTGCTCTGGGAACCTACAAAGACTAAAACACATGTCCAACATTGTGTAACAAAATTGGACAATCCCTCGCAATGCTAAATGTGTATAGTTTGTATGGCAGGAAATAAGAGTTCTGGGATCATTTTCTCTCTCAAGGTTCTTGGTGATGAGTCACTGATTATTGGGGGTGACCTAAACTTTAACCTAGGCAGTGACGAAGTTTGAGGAGATACTACTTGGGTAGACATATTAGAAAATCACTTAATTCAAAAGATTAAGGGTAAAGTTTTAATTGATGTGGCACATGTTTCACTTAGGCCCACTTGGAGGAACAACAGGTGAGGTTGGGAGAATGTTTTGAAGAGACTCGATTGCTTCCTAGTTTCTAATCAGTTCTTGTAATATGTTGATAGGTACAGAACTTGGGTGTTTTTGGATGGTATATCTAATCATTTCCATATATTTATACAATTGGATCATGGGGACAAAAAGCCCGCTAGTCCCTTCAAATTCAACTTGGGGTGGATTTCTAAGGGTGATTTCCAGGAGATTTTCAAGAATTCTTAGACTGTCTACAATCCCCAACTACACCTCTAATCCAATGAACAATTTACGAATTCTTTGAAAAAGGTTAAAAATAAGGTTGTGGTGTGGGTGTTGGAATGACATAAAAATAGATACAAGTAGCTACAAGAGGTGGAAGAAGAGATATTATAGATTTTTTATGACAAGTCCTCCCAATATTGAATCAAATGATATTTTCGTTCTAGTGCTCGTCTCTTCTTCTCTCTCTGAATGAGAATCTTTCTCGCCATAATAGTTCAGTCGGTACTATTACCTACCAAGAATCAAAATATAGATCAAACTTTAAATAGAGAAATATTATGTTGATTACTTTTTCTCCGTGATTTATTGTCATCGATACAATAATATACCATTCACTAATGAAATTGATGAAGAAGAACTAACCAAATTTACCTGATGCGGAGGCAATTAAAAAAGATGCATAAGTGAATATATAACCTACATAAAAGTGATCTAATCCAACTAATCGTGCTTGAACAATGGAAAGAGATATTGGCTTCTCCCTCCATCAAAATAAATTATCCAAAGGTGTGTGTTCATGGCCCCGTGCAAGAGTTTCAATCAGTTCCTACCAATATTCATATCAAGAAATCAAAAACATAAATCTAGTAGCCCAAACAAGATGCCCAAATAAGAACATCCATACCCAAACAAATAAATTGTTCATATTCAAAGGATTGTATCCATTGATAAGTTGTGAAGAATTTAACCATACATAATCTTTTATCCATCCCATTAAGTAAGTGGAAGACTCATTAAACTGTCCTACATTACCCTACCATAACATTATATGCTTTCAATGCCTATAGAAAGTAACCCATCCAATAGTATTCAACATCCAGAAAACTAGTAAATAAAAAACATCTCAAGCTTAGATATCGCAAGTACCATCTCTCCCTAGACCGTTGGAAGGAAACTTATAACCAAAATATTTCTTATCTAGAATTAACCTAGAACCACGCACATCCAAAGCACCTTTAACTAGGATCAATGTAGTTGTATGCAAACCTATAGCAATAGCATGATGAACCAAAATGAATTACTTCTAGAATCCATTCTTTTGAAGATTAATAAATCATTTAAATATAGAGTAACCAATTATCCCTATGCAATCTAAATTACTAGGATCATCTACATAGACATAATGCTGTGTCGAGATAAAAAAGGAAGGGATAAAAGTATCATATTCTAGATAGTGGTTAATACCCTTTGGAAGCAGCACTCATCGTCTTTTTTGGTTCTACAGCCACCTGTGTGTAAAATCTAATTCCAATCGAATATTTCCATATTATATGCAATTGTTACAACATCAATTGAGAGGGTTCTTTATGTCTAGACCTCGGAACATGCAATATTCTCTTATATATGTTGGGATTCAATGGACCAAATAGAGATGGAATAATTGTTCGTAGGAACAAAATAATTTTATCATGTCCCTTCTCAAGGCTCATCAAAATTATATTGTTGTTTCAAAAGAAGGCTAGTTATACTGGTCTAGAAGAATTCAAAGATACCCTTGGTATAACATTGAAAATCAAACAAGGATTGTAGAAGATATCAATATGTTTCTATTTACTTATCTCTATATTGCATGGGATCAATTCCACCTGGACTAACTTTACAATAATATACAGAGTTGAGCATGTATGGGAATAGTTGCTAGTATTTTTAGTGAAGATGAGGTGAGTAGATTAAAATCATGTGAGTCCCAAAAAAATAATATACTCTCGAATTTAGAATAAGAATGGTGGTTAAAAAGGAGGGCCACATGACTTGAGATGGGAAACGAAAAATACAAATTTCTTTCATCATGCCACTCACAATCAACAAAATGTTAATACCATATAGGATGTGCATAATGTAGAGGAAGATATGTCTATAGGTTTTAATCATTTGTAAAGACCTGTGGTTAATCATTTTGACAATCCTTACAAGGAGACTCAGCATGCCAACATTGCCTAGGTAGTAAAAATATGTTCTTGCTTTCCTCAACTGACCTCGGAAGAAGACAACCACAGAAATTTCCATGGATGAAATGTTGTCTATCATGTCTTCTTTTAAAAAATATAATAGTCCAAGCCGGAATGGTTGGACCATAGAGTTACTAGGTTTTTTTTACCTGCTAGATGGTAACCTTCTTAGGGTGGCTAAAGACGTGAGGGTGAATGGTCGAGTTTTTAAATCCTTTAATACAACCTTCATCAACCTCAACCCTAAATATAATAAATCATTTTCATTTGATGAGTTCCGGTTGATTTCCTTATGCATATGAATATACAAGATCCTCTCCAAAATTATGGATGTCCAACTAAAGAGATTTTTGTCAAAGGTTATCTCGGCAAAGCAATTTTAGTTTCTAGAAGGCAGGTAAATACATGAAGTTGTAGGATCGGCTCAAGAATCTCTCCAAGTCTTATGAACTCACTTGATGGTTGTACCTACACCTGCTATTGATCCACATTGGCCTTAATCTTCAGGTGGTGAACTAGATCATGGGATGTGTAATGTCAATCACCTTTGATGTTTTAATAAAGGGTTTCCGTTTTTCAAGCCAACTAGGGGACTTCGGCAGGGGTGACCCTTGTCTCACAATATATTCCTTTTGGCACTAGAGGGATTAAGTAGAGATATACACATAGTGAAGCATGCAGGTACTATCTTGGATATCAAGGTTGGAGGGTTGTATATTTTTAGTCATTTTATTTTGTGGACGATTTCCTAGTTTCCCATGGTTCCAATCAGGAGGGAAATATTTATCATGATATAATTGAGTTGTTTTGCAATGTGACAAGGATGGCGATTAACTTTCAGAAATCATCCATAAGCTCCAACGGTCTACAAGAAGACATAACACAAGAACTTTAAAAATTCTACATTTCAAGTTAATAGAATTACAAGATGGACTAAAATACCTAGAGCATTTTTTGAAACCATGTGGACATTAAATATTGGAATTAGTTGTTAGGAAAAATAGAGGGAAGGATTAACTTCTAGTACCACCAGTAGTTAACAAGGGGTGGTCATTTGACTTTGGTTAAGTTTGTATTAGATGAAATATTGGTTTATTGGGTTTTACTTGCCCATATTCCCAAAGAAGTTCAGGAGAAGATCACAAGAGTGTGTTGTGATTTGTTTATGGAGCGGCAACAAAGATAAAGTAGGCTTCCATCTAGAAATATGGAAGTTAATAACCAATCCCAAACATGAAGGGGGTTGGGGCCTAAATCAAACCTCTCACTTCATTCATGCTCTAGCAGCCAAGAACCTTTGGAACCTAATAACTAAGGAAGGTTTGTGGAAGCAATTTGTTACACATAAATACCTGGCTCAAGAGTTATTTTCAAAGAAGAAGCTTTTGAACAATGTTTGGTTCTTATTAATTTTGATGTTTTGTTTTTAGTCAAAGTGTGTTTAGTTTCAATTAGTTTGGGTTTCAGTAATGTAAGCCTTAAGAGGGGGTGTTAGGATATAAGGCTTATATGTTGTAATAAAAGTCACTTTATGGCTTAATTATGTTTTTTTTACTTTTGCCTAAATCAAATCTAACCTACATTCATAAGTTGAAATGATTTGTTCCATGAGTAACCATATATAAAGAAGCGAACTTCTATGTAATAATTGCACCATTTAGTCATAATATCATATTGTGTTATTATGCATATCTCTCTCATATGTTTTATGGGTTTCTATCTTTTCAAATTCTAACTATACACACCAAAAACATGTATGAATCCTTTACATTCTATTGCATGTCCTTAAATAGGAATATACTCAATTCCTTCTCAACCTTGTCCTTAATATCATAAGGTCGACTCATAATAAATGTTCGTTATCAAACCTCACTATCACCATAGTAGATTGGATTTTACAATAAAAATTCATAATTGTTTACTGCATATAGTGTTCAACATTTACATTCAAAACTTGGTCAAAATTGTTCACTAGGAAAAAAGTCCCTTACAACATTCCTTCAACCTCAAAATGCTTGGTAGCCTCCAAGTGATGTCACTATGTACATTGTCCTTAAAGTATTTAATCTACACTTGTATAAACAAGCACTTACAAATTAGTGAAAAATTTCAACATAAATGTGCCTTGTGCAATCCTTAAATTGTTTTTGTATTGTAATATGTGTAGTGCTCTTCATGGCTCTTTTTACTATTGAAGTACATCATATTTGTCTCCTCAACAAATCCAGTTGATGTATCCCTTCTTTCTAACACTCCTCTTGTCAACGTCTAATGTCATTCATGATTTCCCTACTCATCCACCAAAGTTTACTATATGTTTTTCAATCTCCTTTTGAACTATCTTATGAGGTTTATATGTGGATTTTAAGTCCCTTCTTTTCAATTTTTCCAATTGGTAATTGTTGGGATATAAGGCTTACATGGTTTAAGAAAAGTCACTTTATGACTTAGTTATGTTTTTGTAATTTTTTGTAAATCAAATATATCCCACATCTAGGGGCAATAGATTGAATGGTGAAAGAGGGAAGTTGTACACTCTTTGCACCCAGGTTCAAATCCCCAATGAGATATTGACTCATTGTGATAACGCTAGAAGAGTAGGTGCCCCTAGTGGGACATCGTGTCCCTTACTAAGGCATAAGTTATTGGTATGTTTGGCTTGCGTGTTGTTGTATATACTCTTGGGTCATATTGTACCCACCAACTTTGAACTTGGGCCTCGCCCAAGTAATCCCAATGAGTAACCAATTCTCATGGCTAAAAAAACAAATATATCCCACATTCATAAGTGGAAATGATTTTCTCCATGAGTAACCATATATAAGGAGGTGAACTCATATGTAATATTTGCACAAATTATTCATAATATAATATTGTGTTATTGTGTGTAGCTCCTTCATGTCATATACAAGTTTCTAGGTTTTGTAATATGGTATCAGAGCAAGAGCGAGCCTAGGACTAGTCATGCAAACTAGAAATCTATTTTTTTTAGTTTAAGTATGCTCTTCTCTTGCATGGAATGATCATCTAGAGAACCAAAAACCCCTGATAAAAATACTAGATTCTCACAAAATGTCTTTAAGGAGTCACCATGTAGTGTTGAAGGAGTTAGAGGGAAGGAGTCACATTGTGAATACAATAGGTATCGAATGCCAAGAGAGATTTAACTCTCCAATTCATTATCACTATTAATTGTCTTAGAATTCCATCTTAGCATTTCTTATTACAACATGGATACATGCAGCAAATAAACCATAGTTTTTTGTTCCTAATTTTAGAGGGCGGAAATCTAAACTTGTGGTTTATAGAATTTAATTTATGTTCAAACATTTACAATTCAGAAGAAAGTGTTATAGATTCGAGTTTTTCAAATCAAGCAAAAGAGTTATTTGTCTATGTCCCCACCATTGAATTTTTCTGAATGATTTTCCAAAATTGTAATCTATGTTTAGCAACATTGTTTCGGCAATCTTTATCAATGTTTTTCAATAGGACAATCTTGGGTTTTGTCATTCAATGATCTAGCTCATTTTGTATTACGATGTTGACAAGTTGTAAGAATATGCATCACACAACATGTGATGTTGAGTTTATGAAAGGAGATGTAGTCATTGCTAAAGATCCATAAGATACCGACAATGATGATGACCTTACTGAAGAAGAGTAAATTTATACATTTTAAGAAACATGTTTCTTGAATATGGGAAGGGATCTAATGTAAATAAAGCTCAGCATGGATTTTGCTTATCGTAGTTTGCAAGTTTTTGAATCATAGGAATTAAACCCTTACGAGGGTCATGAGACAACTTGATGGAGCACTATGGATGTAGCACAACATGGATGGTTGTCAAATCATTTTTTGGATCCATAATTCAAGAGTTCAAGGAAGTGGAATACGAGAACTTGAGAATTCAACTCGGGAGTTACAACTTTAGAAGGTTTACAAGGCAACTTGATGGAGCCCTACCTAGTCCGAGAGTTGTTTCCAAAGAAGAATATTTTGAAAAACATTTGGTTCTAATTACTTTTGATATTTTATTTTTAGTCAACATGAGTTTAGTTTCATTTATTTTGGGTTTCAGTGATGTAATCCTTAAGAGGGGGTGTTAGGGTATTGAGACTTATATGATGTAATAAAAGTCACTTTATGACTTAGACATGTTTTTGTACTTTTGTCTAAAACAAATATAACCCGCATTCATAAGTGCAAATGATTTGTTCCATAAGTAACCATATATAAAGAAGTGAACTGCTATGTAATAATTTCACCATTTTATCGTAATAGTGTATTGTGATATATCTCTCCTATGTGTTCTATCGATTTCTATCCTTTTTAATTCTAACTATCCACACCATAAACCAATTTGATTCCTTTACATTATATTTCATGTCCTTAAATAGGACTCTACTCAATTCTACTCAACCCTATCCTCAATACTGTTAAGCTTGAATTATAATAAATTTTCATCACCCAACCTTGCTAAGACAATAATCCATTGGCTTCTACAATAAAAATTTATCATTGTTCCCTCATCGTTTATTGCACATAGTGTTCAAATTTTACATTCAAAACTTGGTCAATATTGTTCAGTGGGAAAAAAATCCCATACAGCATTCCTCCAACCTCCAAACGCTTGGTAGCCTCCCAGTGATGTCAGCATTTACATTGTCCTCAAAGTATTTAATCTACATCTATGTAAACAACCACTTAAAAATTAGTGCAAATTTTCAACATGAATGTGTCTTATGCAATCCTTAAATCATTCTTGTAGTGTAAGATGTGTAGTTCTCTTCATGTATCTTTTACTATTGAAGTACATCATATTTGTCTCCTCAACAAATCCAATTGATGTGTCCCTTCTTTCTAACACTCCATGTGTCAACATCTAATGACATTCATGATTTCCCTACTCATGCACCAAATTTTACTATATGTTTTTTGGCGTCCTTCGAGACTATCCAGTGAGGTTTATGTGTGCCATTTAAGTCCCGTCTTTTCAATATTTTTGGTCGTTAATTGTTAGGATATAAGGCTTACTTGTTGTAATAAAATTCACTTTATGAATTAGTTATGCTTTTGTACTTTTGTCTAAATCAAATATATCCCACATTGAGGGACAATAGATCGAATGGTGAGGAGGTAAGCTTCACACTCTCCCAACCGAGTTTCAAACCCCCAATGAGACATTGGTCCATTGTGATAAGGCTAGAAGGGTAGGTGCCACCAATGGGAGGCCTCACCCAAGTTAATATGATGAGTTAGTAAGTCTTATGACTATATATATAAATAAGGCTTACATGTTGTAATAAAAATCACTTTATGAATTAGTTATTCTTTTGTACTTTTGTATAAATCAAATATATCCCACATTAAGGGACAATAGCTCAAATGGTGAAGAGGAAAGCTTCACACTCTCCCAACCAAGGTTCAAATCCCCAATGAGACATTGGTCCATTGTGATAAGACTAGAAGGGTAGGTTCCACCAATGGGAGGCCTCACCCAATTTAATATGATGAGTTAGCGATTCTCATATATATATATATATATATAGCTCAGAGGATTAGCTCAAGTGTTTGAGAGTTGTTTCTTGCAAGCAGGAGGTCTCGGGATCAAGTCCCTGGGTGGCTATGTATAGATGGTAATAGGGCATCACTCGATGTCCCCACCAGGTTAGGCTCCATAATCAAAGCCGATGGTTACCCCATATAAATACTTGGCTTCCTCATGTTCTCTGAATTTCAAGGGGGTTTTCCATGGATGTAGCGAGCAACCAATATCTGGGGTCATGAACCACATGAGGATATATATATATATATATCCCACATTCATAAGTCGAAATGATTTGTTTCTTGAGTTACCATATATAAGGAGGTGAACTCCTATGTAATAATTGCACCGGTTATTCATAACAATATTGCATTATTTTGTGTAGCTCATAATTTTTTTGTGGGTTTTTGGCGCAAGTCAGGTCGGTCAGACCCTCTTGCTTAACAAAACACACAACAACACACAAAATCTCACGAAGACTAGACGTGAACTGAATTCCAGAAGTTGGATTCTATTAAACTAAATCAAATTACAATGTTTTAACTACAAAGTAAAAGAACTAGTCAGCCTTAGCCTGTTACAATATACAAACATGAAACACTACCTCTCAGTGAGTGTCTCGACTGTGTGTGATCTTCCTCCCTCTCACGGCCTCTACTAAATGAAAGAACTCGTTGAGCAATGGATGAACTATCTGTCTATCCTCCAATGATCGATCTCCCCCTCTTCTGTGCCTTCGCACTGCTCTTCTACTCTGCCCTGCTGCTACTTTTCCCTAGGTCACTTCGTTCCCCGAGATGTACTTCCCTCTGTTCGCTGAATTCTCCCTGATCCTGCAGACCTGCAGTTATCAACGCCCTCTTATCGTGCTGCACAAACTCTGGCTGTGGTGACATCTGTCTTGATCCTCGACTCATGTGCTTCTCTGACTCTAATACAGTTGTCGGCCCCATTCCTCGACCATATTGCACTTCGTAATCCTTCGACCTTACTTGTCGATTTCACTTAGCTTCCACGGATGCCAGTTTGCCCCATCCTCCATGCTTGGCCTTCCTCGTTTTCGACCTTCGACACCTTTATCCTGCTTCATGTCATTTTCCAACCTTAGACTTGTTAACTCTCGACCTCTTACTCATGTCGATCGCACTTCAACAGATTATGCTCGACTGCCTGGCTTCGACTGCCAGTTTACCTCACACTAGTGGTCGTCGGCACTCCCCCTAGTTGGCTTCATTTTGTCGATCAACTTCGACTATTTTTCCTAGGCCCAGATGCTCCTACATCAGACTCCCTAGGGGAAAAAGAACTCGACTGCTCCGTCAGTCTCCTGAACTCCTCTTCTAAAATCCATGTCGCCTCCTGCAATTCATCATCTCGCTATCGGACCAAATATTCTTTCTTTCGCGAACTTCGTGTGCGTCCGACATCGCATTCCTCTAACACTTTGGCAATTTCTTCATTATCATGTCGACATGGAATCTGCACTGTCCAGTCGATGTTCGACACTTCTACGTTGTTGCTTGTTGAACCTTCTTCAAACTTGTACAGATCTGAGACATTGAACGTATATGATATGTTCAAGTCTTTTGGCAACTCCAACACATAGGCATTGTCCGAAATATTCTTCAAGATCTTACATGGTCCAATCTTCTTCAGCTTCAGCTTGTTATATGTTCCTATCGGGAACCTCTCCTTCCGCAAGTGTGCATAGACTAATTCTCCTTCATTGAACGACTGTAGCCTCTTCTTTTTATCGGCTCTCAACTTGTATGTCGCGTTGCTCTTTTCAATGCGCTTCTACACATCTTCATGCACTTCATTCATATTCTCTATGAATGTTTCTGCATCTGCACTCTTCCTGATTTCTGTCGATATCTCGACCAAATCCACCACTCCATGTGAGCTTCGTCCTTGAACAATCTGGAATGGGATCATACCTGTCGATTGATTCACAGAGTTGTTATATGCGAATTCTGCTTGTGCCAACACGTTCTCCCACTGCTTGGTTCTGTCGACCGTAAAACATCTCAGAAGGTTTCCCAAACTTATGTTTACCACCTCGGTCTTCCCATCTGTCTGCAAATGATATGTCAAGCTAAACTGCAACCTCGTGTCCAGTTTCTTCCACAAGGTTCTCCAGAAATGCCCCATAAACTTGGTATCTTTGTCCGACGTTATACTCTTCAGAAACCCATGCAATCTAACTATCTCCTTGAAGAATAGTATAGCAATGCTTGTGGCGTCACTTGTCTTCCGACACGGAATAAAGTGTGCCATCTTTGAAAATCTATCGACTACAACAAATATTGTATCATTCCCTTGCTGCATCTTTGGAAATCCTAGCACAAAATCCATGCTTAGGTGCTCCCATGGGGTATTCGGCATTGGTAATGGTGCATACAACCCCGTATTCTAACTTCTTCCCTTTTCCAACTGGAAAAATCAACATTGTCGTACCCACTTATCGACATCTGTCGTCATTCCTGGCCAATAATACTTTTCTTCGACTAATGCCTTGGTCTTGTCAATTCCAAAATGACCTTCTAATCCGCCACTGTGCATTTCTCGGATTAGGTTCTCTCTTACAATCCTATAGGAATACACAATTGTTGTCCCTTGAATAGGTATCCCTCTTGGATGAAATAATCCAAGTATGGAGTTCTGTCGACACTCCATGGTTCGCTACTCGCCTTCCATGCTTTCGCAAAATCCTCGTCAGTCTCATACCTTGTCTTCACCGACTCTATTCCTGTCGCATGAACTATCATCATGTTCAGGAATGCAACTCTTCGACTCAGCGCGTCTACAACCTTGTTTGACTTTCCCAACCTATGTCGCAACATGATGGTATACCCCTGTAGGAATTTGACCCACTTCATGTGCCGCTAGTTCAACTTCGACTGAGTGTTCAAGTACCTCAGTGCTTAGTTATCTATGTACAACACAAATTACTTGGGCAAAAAATAATGCCTCCACTTCTTCAACGCTTGTACAATAGCATAGAATTCTTTATCGTAGACCGAATACTTTCGCTTAGCTTCATCCAAATTCTCGCTGAAGAATGCAATTGGTCGGCCCTCCTAGCTCAACACTGATCCAATATCCATTCCACTCGTGTCGCAATCGACTTGGAAAACTTTGTCGAAATTTGGAAGTGTTAACACCGGGCTCTCAGTCACCTTCTACTTCAACTTGTCGAAATCTCTCTGGGCAACTTTCATCCATTTGAACTCCCCTTTCTTCATGCACTCTGTCAGTGGTGCACATATCCGACTGAATCCTTTGATGAACTTCCAATAGAAACTAGAAATTCCATGGAAACTTCGCACTCCTAGCATGCTTGTCGGTTCTGGCCACTACAAGATAGCCTTCACCTTTTCTGGATCCATCACTAACCCTTTACTCGAGATTACAAATCCCAAGTACACCAATTCTTCCTTCATGAAGAAGCATTTATGCAAGTTCACCATCAGCTTCTCTTCCTGCAACTTTAGCAATACTTGTTGAATGTGCTCCAAGTGTTCGACCTTGGTTCGATTAAATATCAGGATGTCGTCTAGATACACTACGATGAACTTTCCCAAGAATGGTTTCAGTACTTCATTCATCAACAGCATGAACATACTGGGTGCATTAGTCAATCCGAATGGCATGACTAACCACTCATACAGTCCTTCCTTTATCTTGAAGGTTGTTTTCCATTCATCGCCCTCTCTAGACCTAATCTGGTGATAACCACTTTTCAAGTCGGTCTTGGTGAAGTATCTCACTCCACTCAAGCAATCCATCAAGTCATCCATTCTTGACAATGGAAACCAGTACTTGATTGCGATCTTGTTGATAGCTCTGGAGTCTGTACACATCCTCCATTCTCCACCCTTCTTCGGTGCTAGTACAACTGGTATCACACACAGGCTCAGACTCTCTTTGATCAATCCTTTGTCCAACAACTCCTAGAGTTATCAATTGATTTCTTGACCCTCTTCCGGAGTCATTCTATGTGGTGCCTTGTTTGGAAAACTCGATCCTAGAATCAAGTCAATCTGATGGGATATGCTTCTCGTCGGTGCCTCGTTGACTACTATGCTCTGAAACTTGTTGAGGATCTATTCGACTTCGACTGGAACCTTCTCCATTGTCGACCTCTCGACACATGGTCCTTTCAAAATGATGGCGAAACATCCCGATCGTTTCTCCTCCTCTGTGAGGAATTCCTTGGCTGAGCACATCAGCACTCGCTTCTCCCAATAGCTGCTCTCACCCTGCATGCAGTCGTCCCGGTCCTCCTGCTTTGGCTTCAGCATCCTCCGCGTGCCATTTTTCCACATTGTGACTGTGTTGGATCGACCATCATAGATCATATTTCCATGGTCTCCCTAACAATATATTACATGCATCCATTGAGATTACGTCACATAGTACATTGTCTTCAAGCTTCCCCACCTTGAAGTTAATCAGGCATTGTCTAGTTACCTTTACATGGTGACCCTTCTGCAACTAGGATATCTTGTATGGATTTGGGTGCTCTCGACATGTCAAACCCAACTTGTCGATGACCTCTGTCAACACTAAATTCTTCGTACTTCCGCCATCGACTACGGTCTTGCAATACCTATCGCCAATCAGCACTCTAGTTCGAAATATAGCCTTTCATTGCGCCGACTCCTTCTTGCCGCGTCGATCGTCCTAATCCAACATTCTCCTAGTCGTCATGGTTCGACCTCATCTTCAACCATCCTCACCACTGTTAAATGTCAAATATGTCTTCTCATCGCCCTGGTCATCTCGTCGACCTCTGGGTTTCGAATCGTCTGCCACGTTTAGATTCTCTGGGCATTCATAGGATTTGTGTCCCACACCACAACACTTATAACATACTATAGCTCGTATGTCAGCTCCTTTCTTTTCTATCGAACCAGTTCGATTATATGCACCCCGACCATGGGTATCTCGACCTTCCCATCGGTTTCCCTGCTTTTTCTCTATGGTCGATGTCCCTTCCGCACGTCGGTTGTCTTCGACGGCTTCTCTCCCAGTTCTGCTACTTTGGCCTTTCACAGAAACAATCTTCACACCTCGACCAATCGTCCTCCCTCTGGTCGATGCAGCTTTCCTCGACAATTTCTCTTATTCCTTCAAAGCTAACTGGTAGGCTTCACCTACCGCTCTGAACCTCGACAAGCTCAACTCGTCTTGTATGGCATACTACAAGCCATTTACATATCTCGCGATAGCTTCTTCACCTTCGTTGGTTTGACTTAACCAAATTGACAGTCTATAGAACTCTTTTGTGTACTCTTTCACGGTCATCTCTTTCTGTCGAAAGTTTTGCAACTTTCAGAACAAGGAAATCACATAGCCACCAAGAAAGAACTTCCCCTTCAGCTTGATAACTATCATGTCCCAAGACTTGATTTTCTCCTTGCCTTTCTTGACCCTGTCATCCTGTACATTGTCCCACCATAATGAGGCATGACCCTTCAATCTCAAACATGTAGTTTTAACCCATTTAGGATCCTCTATCTGCTCTATGACGAAGTATTTCTCCATCTCTCTGAACCAGTCTATCAATTCTTTCGGTTCCAGACTTCCTGAGTAGGTAGGTACATCCATCTTTGTCTTACCCCTCATCTCTTATAGTAGCTTGATGAATTTATCTTTTGGTTCCTCTTCGACAGATTCTCGTGCTTCCACTTCCTCGACTTCCTCTTCATTGTGGTCAAGCGCATCAGGAATGCATCCACGTATTTGGATCTCTTTGATCACTGCGACTTCACTCGTCAAGCTTCGCATTGTTCGCATGCACTCGTCGAACATTTCACGATCCACTGTGACTGCTGCATTGCGTGCTCTTCATCCTACACCTCGGACATTAATGCCTCTTTGAGCCATTCCTTCGACTAAGTCAAAATCTTCACTCGTCCAATTGCAACTGAACTTCACCACTCACGCACAACTCTACCCAACCGAAGCTGGAGTTGTCGACGCACTCGCGGTATATTCCGGCTCTCCAGATTCAACTGCTCAACACTGGATTCTCTCCAGCTCTAATACCAACTGGCGATAGTCAGGCTGGTATCGTTGATTCTCTTGTTCACAGGATGCTTCAGCTCTGGGCTCTGATACCAACTGGTAATAGTCAGGTTGGTGTCGCTGTCTCTCTTGTTCACAGGATGCTTCGGCTCTAGGCTCTGATACCAATTGGCGCAAGTCAGGTTGATCGGACCCTCTTGCTTAACAAAACACACAACACACAAATGCTCATGAACACTAGACGTGAACTGAATGCCAGAAGATGGCTTCTATTAAACTGAATCAAATTACAATGTTTTAACTACAAATCAAATGAACTAGTCGGCCTTAGCCTGTTACAATATACAGACATGAAACTCTACCTCTCAGTGTGTGTCTCAACTGTGTGTGATCTTCCTCCCTCTCACGGCCTCTGTTGAATGAAAGAACTCGCTGAACAATGGATGAACGACCTATCGATCCTCTTATGATCGATATCCCCCTCTTTTGTGCCTTCGCATTGCTCTTCTACTCTACCATGCTGCTGCTCTTCCTGATGTCACTCCATTCCCCAAGATGTCCTTCCCTTTGTCCGTCGAATTCTCCCTGATCCTACAGACCTACAGTTGTCAGCGCCCTCTGGTCGTGTTGCACAACCTCTGCCTGTGGTGACATCTGTCATGATCCTCAACCACCTTCATAACTGCCTTAACTTCCTCAACAACCACAAACGACTGCTAAGTACTTCTCCTTGACTCATGTGCTTCTCTGACTCTGCTACAGTTTTCAGCCCCATGCCTCGACCATACTGCACTTCTTCATCTTTCGATCTTAATTGTCGGTTTCACTTAGCTTCCACGGCTTCCATTCTGCCCCGTCCTCCACGCTTGGCCTTCGCCGCTTTCGTCAGTGTCGATGTTCGACCATATGTCGACCTTTGACGCCTTTATCCTGCTTCCTGTCATTTGTCGACCTTAGACTTGTCGACTCTCAACCTCTTACTCTTGTCGACCACACTTCAACAGCTTCTGCTCGAATGCCTGGCTTCGACTATCATTTTACTTCGCACCAGTGGTCGTCGCCACTCCCCCTGGTCGGCCTCCTTTTATCGATCAACTTCGACTGTTTTTCCTAGGCCCCGATGCTCCTGCATTAGTTTCTAGATTTTGTAATATGGTATTAAAGTGGGAGCGAGCCTAAGACTCGTCATGCAAATTAGAAATCTATTTTTTTCATTAGTCAAGTATGCTCTTCTCTTGCATAGAATGATGATCTATAGAATCAGAAAAGACTAAAATAGAAATACTAGATTCTCACGAAATTCCTTCAAGGAGTCACCATGCAGTATTGAAAGAGTTGGAAGGGAAGAAGTCAAACAGATCAAATGCCAAGGAGGTTTAACTCTTCAATTCCTCATCACTATTAATTGTCTTGGAATTCCTTCTTAGTATTTCTTCTTACTGCATGGATACATGCAACAATTAAAGCATAGTTTTTTTCTAGTTTCGGAGGGGACAAACCTAAACATTAGGGTTTATAGAAGTTAATTTATGTTCAAACATCTACGGTTCAACAAAAATTATGTTATAAATTTGAGTTTTTAAATCAAGCAAAAGAGAAATTTTTCTCTATTCCCATAGTTGAATTTTTCTCAATGATTTTCCAACATTGTAATTTAAGTTCAGTAACATTTGTTTCGATGGTCTTTATCAGTGTTTTTCAGTAGGACAATCTAGGGTTTTGTCACTTGGTGATCTAGCTCATTTTGTATTACGATGTTGACAAGTTGCAAGAAGATGGGTCACATAGCATCTGCTCTCGAGTTTATAAGAGGAGATGCAGCCATTGCTAAAGATCCATAAGATATAGATAGTGATGATGACCTTGCTGAAGAAGAGTAAAATTATACATTTTAAGAAGCTCGTATCTTGAAGACAAGAAGGGATCTAGTGTAAATAAAGATGAGCATGGTCGGCTTCTCAGATAGTTTGGGAGTTTGTGAATCATGGGGATTATACCCTTACGAGGGTCATGAGACAACTTGATAGAGTACTGTTGATGTAACTCAGCATGGATGGTTTTCCAATAATTTGAGGATTTTGTAATTGGAGAGTTCAAGGAAGTGGAATCCCATAACTCAAGAATTCAACTTGGGAGCTACAATTTTAGAAGGGTTATGAAGCAACATGATGGAGCTCTGCCTAGTCCAAGAGTTGTTTTCAAATAAGCTTTTGAACAATGTTTGGTTTTGATTACTTTTGATGGTTTGTTTTTAGTCAATGTGTGCTAGTTTCAGTTAGTTTGGGTTTCAATGATGTAAGCCTTAAGAGGATGTAAGGCTTATATGTTGTAATAAAAGTCACTTTATGACTTAGTTGTTTTTTTTACTTTTGTCTAAAGCAAATCTAACCTATATTCATAACTAGAAATGATTTGTTCCATGAATAACCATGTATAAAGAAGTGAACTCCATTCTAAAAATATCACCGCTTTATCATAATACCATATTGTGTTAGTGTATATCTCCCTCATGTGTTCTATGGGTTTCTATCTTTTGTAATTCTAACTATCCACACCAAAAAACCTGTATGAATCCTTTGCATTATATTATCTTAATAGGACTTCACTCAATTCCTACTCTACCCTATCCTTGATATTGTTAAGGCCAACTTAACAATAAATGTTCATTACCTCACTAAGACCATAATGGATTGGCTTTTACAATAAAAATTCATAATTGCTCTCTAATCTTATTGCACATAGTGTTCAACGATTACATTCAAAATTTGGCCAAAATTATTCACTAGGCAAAACGTTGGTAGCCTCCCAATGATGTGACTATGTACATTGTCCTCGAATCTTTAATCCACACATGTATAAACAAGCACTTACAAATTAGTCCAAATTTTCAACATGAATGTGTATTGTGCAATCCTTAAATCATTTTTGTATTGTAAGATGTGTAGTGCTCTTCATGGATCTTTTATTAATGAAGTATTTCATATTTGTCTCCTCAATCGAGGTTCAAATCCCAATGAAACATTGGCTCGTTGTGATAAAGCTAGAAGAGTAGGTGCCACCAATGGGAGGCCTTGCCCCTTGCAAAGTCACAAGCAATTGGTATATCTAGATTGCAAGTTGTTGGATATACTCTTGGGTTATAGTGCACCCGCCAACTTTGAACTTGGGCCTCGCCGAGGTAATCCTGACATGTTACCAATTATCATGGCTAAAATATTAAAAAAAACAAATCTATCCCACATTCATAAGTGGAAATAATTTGCTCCATGAGTAACCATATATAAGGAGGTGAACTCCTACATAATATTACACCAGTTATTCATAATTGAATATTATGTTATTGTACATACCTCCGAAATGTGTTCTTCGTAATTTAATATTATGTTATTGTGTGTAGCTCCTAAATGTGTTATGTGGGTTTCTAGCTTTTGTAATATGGTATCAGAGTGGGAGCAATCCTAGGACTAGTCATGCAGATTATAAATCCAAAGAATCATAAAAGACTAATAGAAATATTAGATTCTCATAAAATGTCTTTAAAGAGTCACCATGCAATATTTAAGGAGTTGAGGGGAAGTAGTTGTGTAGTAAGACAGTAAAGATCAAATGCAAATGGAGGTTTAACCCTTCAATTCATCGTCAATATTAATTGTCTTAGAATTCCCTCTTAGCATTTATTCTTATAGCATGGATACATGCAACAAATAAAGCATGGTTTTTTTAGTTTATGAGGGGGGAATCTAAACATTGGGGGTTTATAGAAGTTAATTTATGTTCAAACATCTATACTTTATGTTATAGATTTGAGTTTTCAAATCAAGCAAAAGAGCAATTTTTCTCTATTCCGATAGTTGAATTTTTCTCAATGATTTTCCGACATTGTAATTTAAGTTGAGCAAAATTTGTTTCAACGATCTTTATCAATGTTTTCAATAGGACAATTTAGGGTTTTGTCATTCAGTGATCTAGCTCATTTTGTATTGTGATATTGACAAGTTGCAAGAATATGGGTCACACAGCGTGTGCTCTCGAGTCTATAAAAGGAGATGCGGCCTTACTAAAGATCCATAGGATATTGACAATGATGACGACCTTACTAAAGAAGAGTCAATTTATATATTTTAAGTAGCCCACATCTTCAAGACAGGGAGGGATTTAATGTAAATAAAGCTTAGTGTGGTCAGCATCTCAACCTATGTCATGCCTATTTGCATGTCTTGTCCTACCTCATCCTCTATCAACTTCTCAAAAATTATAAAAATCATGAAGGCCCTATTGTCCTTTAAAATTTCCAATGTCTTTGTCTAGGTCCATCTCAGTTATGCCTCCAACAACAAATATTCACATCACTATCCTTCATCACACTCTATTGGGAAACCCAAAATTCTTGACTTGGAACCCCTCAAATCCTTGTGTCCTTTTGTTTTTCCATTTTCCTTATACTAGCCTCCTTCAATAATGTGCTTCACATTTGTCTACATCATTGTCCTTATCCAATTTTGTGTCCCCTCCAAGCCCTTTTTCATCAATATCAAGTCATGTCCCACTTTACTTCCCCAACATCTATTTCCAACCTTCGTCAAGGACAACTCTAACTACTCACTTCTCCCTGCTCAACCTTCCCATAGATTTAATTTCCCTTATTGCCCTTATCTCCACAAGAGTCTTGTCCATGCGCTTGTCCCAACAATGCCTTCTAAATAATGAACTTTGCTACAATTGCAATCATTATTCTTAACCTATAAATATGGCAAACAAAGTACTATCTAACCCCTAATGTCACCTCTATTGGTCCTACCAATTCCCAAATGAGATTGGGTCCTCCATCCACAATCACTATTAGGATCTGTCTTTCTATTTGTTTTCTTTCTTTAATAGAAGCTTCTCACCCCAACCCAATTTCTATCCCATGCATGAAATGTTCTAAGTGGAGACATTCACTCAAATAAAATATGGCAAACCTTCCAAGGTCTATAACTCAACTGACACATTCTCATATAGCTTCTTTAATTTGTGTAGTCCAAGCCCACGTACATAAGTTTCTTTATCTCATCTTTTTAATGGCTATCATATCACAAAACTAATTGTCTCTCCACAAGGCCCCTAAGTCTATTATCATGATAACCCTTTTTCAAGTTTAATCTTGAATGATTCAAATTTATGCAATCTTTGGTCCACCCTAATCATGAGGATGGGGACCTAGAAGTCCGTCATAATAATGGCTTCTTTACCAAACACCAATTTGAAGTGTATGCCATAAGTTTAATCTTGAATGATTCAAATTTATGCAATCTTTGGTCCACCCTAATCATGAGGATGGGGACCTAGAAGTCCGTCATAATAATGGCTTCTTTACCAAACACCAATTTGAAGTGTATGCCATATTATGTCATTCCATGTTGTCAGTAAGCCTACGTGACAACTTGAACCCTCTTTGCCTAATGTCTTTTATTTAAATCACAAACAATTATCAATGCATCAACCAAAACTTCATTGGTACTCTCCAATTCTCCATTTATCTTGGGAAACTAGAAACTACTCGTGTGATGCATCACATTGAATATTTTCACTACCTCCATGACTAAGTTCATCACGAAATGAGATCACTTCTCTATAATAATTCGTATCAAACAATTGGACTTGCAAAACACAAACTCAAACATTGTGATTGAATCTCTTCATACATCAATAGGCTCTGCATGTTTGGTAAAGAAATTTGTCACAAGTAAATATTTCACTTTTGTCCAATCCCTATTTTTCGAAGAGTTGCATTAGCAATATGTTATTCAACACATTAAAATCTCCTCCCCCTTGCACTCTGTTATAAGGGATCACCCTAGAACGACAAATACTGAGTACAAGCAAAGGGTATTAAATTTTCTAAATATAAATCTCCTCCCCCTTGCACTCTATTATAAGGGATCACCCTAGAACTACAAACACTATGTGAGTACATGCAAAGGGTATTAAATTTTCTAAATATACATTTTGGTAAAATATTAAAATGTTGGATGTAGGAAACTTTAAAGATTATATGGAAAAAAAATTGTTTATTATACCACCAATTTTATGACAGAATGGTAAATTTCAACAAGGTACTACAAATAATTAAAATTAATTTAACACTAGGGGGCTGGAAAAATAATTGATGGATACAATAAATTCTAAAAATATAGGGACATATTTTATCACATTAAATATTTTCACTAACTCAATGACCAAGTTCATCACAAAATGAGATAACTTAAAAAAATTCATATCAAACAATTGCACTTGCAAAACACAAACTCAAACATTGTGATTGAAACTCTTCATCCATCAATAGGCTCTGCATGTTTGGTAAAGAAATTTGTCACAAGTAAATATTTCACTTTTGTCCAATCCCTATTTTTCGAAGAGTTGCATTAGCAACATGTTATTCAACACATTAAAATCTCCTCCCCCTTGCACTCTGTTATAAGGGATCACCCTAGAACGACAAACACTGTGAGTACAAGCAAAGGGTATTAAATTTTCTAAATATAAATCTCCTCCCCCTTGCACTCTCTATTATAAGGAATCACCCTAGAACAACAAACACCATGTGAGTACATGCAAAGGGTATTAATTTTCTAAATATACATTTTGGTAAAATATTAAAATGTTACAGTAAATTCTAAAAATATAGGAACAATTTTTATAATCCCACAAACGAACTTTAAACATTTTTTTCTTTTACTGCTACTCACACTTCTTCACAAACAAAAAGTAGTCCTATAAAATAATAGGCCATTGTAATCTAATGCATAAAGACAAAGAGTAGTTTCCTAAAAAATAATAAGCCATTGTAATCCAATGCATAAAGTTTTCAATGTTGTCATAGAGAAATAACCTACAATTCCATAATGTGCTTCTCAATGGACAAATTTTCTCAATAGCTTCTCCAAACAGCAAACCTAAACCTGGTTCCCCACTTCACTAGGTTACATTTTTAGTAATTATCAATTTGGAAATCTTAAAATTGATACCTGGACAATCTTGTCCTCCACTACAAATGTTATTTGGCATTTAAATGTATATTTAAATATGTTACCTTTAATAGCATCTCCGTGTGGGGTATAGCTTCAATTGCATATCCCTAAACAAATAAAATTAGAAGTCACTAATGTGTACAAGAAATATTTTTCCTGTATGAGATGAAAGACTCCAAGTCCTCTATTACCTTCACCTTCTCTTTGGTCAACCACCATTTTGTCCTTTGAAATTAAGTGTCCAAACAAATATTTTTCCTGTATGAGATGAAAGACTCCAAGTCCTCTATTACCTTCACCTTCTCTTTGGTCAACCACCATTTTGTCCTTTGAAATTAAGTGTCCAAACAAATATCTAAATCGTTGTAAAAACTAGGATTCCTCTCCCTACACCTATTCGACATTACTCTTAAGCATGTCAAATGATTGTTTCAAGCAATCAAATGGTACCCGAATGTCCAAGTGTAATTTCAAACACTGATTGATAAAATCATAATATTTATAATTGTCCTAGAAAAGCATGTTGGTGCATTCATTACTCTAAATGGCATTTCCTTGTATGCACAGGCAACCCACAACCCACTTTCTTACAAAGGTGGTAAATAATTGATCTTACTCTAAATGGCATTTCCCTGTATGCACAGGCAACCCACTTTGTTACAAAGGTGGTAAATAATTGATCTTAATCATCGAAGGAGACGTAATTATAACATGTATAAACATCCAAAAACAATATATCTCACATCCAAGCACCTCTACCATGAATGGTGTTGAAAATGGATCTCATGTAATTAATCTATTCAATCTTTGAAAGTTTTGCACATACCTAAAACTTCCCACCTTCCTTTTAAGCTACCACAGGGGAAGAAAACCATTTACTCTCCTTTATTAGACTATTCTTCTACCTTCATCCTGTACTACAAATTCATTTTATACTGGCCTCTACCTCACTCGTAAGTTTTTTGTTTTTTTGTTGGCTTCTCACTCATTTTTCATCTCCTTCCCTATCCTTTTTTCACATAAATAATTGAAAAAAATGAATTACCCTAACCACACTACTAGAAACCAAAAGGAATTAAGAGATCTGAGAAATTTGATTTCCCAAAATTGCCACTTTCAAACTTTAAAGAGAATATGGAGCTTACTAATATGAATTTAAGGGGGGGCTATCCGAGTAAAATACGAATATAAAGCTTTCTAATGTGAATTTAAGGGGGCTATCTGAGTAAACTAGGTGTAATGACTCTCAACAATGGATTGTTGAGTCAGTGAAAGTGGGATATTGCACTCGCCTCGACCAAGGTCAACTCTCTCCAATGAGATTCCAAAATGTGCTTGTACTCGTTGCATCCATGTGCTTACAATGATTGGAGTAAAGGTGCAAGTCCTAGATTACTTCAATAGAATTGATACTAATCTATAGAATTGATACAAGGACGCTGATTGGAATGTTATAAAATAGTTATAATACTCGTTTACGCATATTAAGGAAGGGTGATCTTGCCACATCAAAATAATCATAAACTAATTAAAATTATAATAATAGTGTAAAGAAAGCTTCAAACACATGAAACGACAATTTGAATGTTTGATACAACAATTTGAACGATGAGGATAAGTATCCAACGTATGTTTTTGATAAAGTACTTGAACAATGAGGATAAGTATCCAACATGGAAAAGCAACTGTAAAACTTAAATAAGTTTGTTTTATCTCAACTCTCCCTCCCACCCTTTAAGTTTGTTTTATCCTATTTCACACAAGGGTTGAGAGTAGAAATCGGATAGTACCTTCCCATAAAAAAGTCCTTTCCCCTTCAACAACCAAAGGGTTACCTTGATAGCCTTTCGCCTCATTTCTATACACGTGAACATAGCACAATATTTACATTTGGATTATTCACTTTTACACCCACATTCGCATGTTATCAAGCATTCTTGTTATAAATACCATCTGCAACATTTGTCACATTACCAAAACCAAAGATTAAAGGTTAAGATGTTAATAACAGCAGTGGTAACAGTACTATAAGCTGTTTGTTTTGTGCTAAACACACCTGAAGAAAGTGTTTTGGTTTACTAATCGGTAAATAAAATACGATTTTTTTCATAGAAAAAAAAAAGAGTAAACAAGGCAAAAGACAGACCGCACGGAAGTGAGATGTGTGTGCATATTTGAGAACTTTTCTTAAAAAAACAATCATCAATCATGTTGTTGGTCGTAATTGAGATGTGTGGGAATAATTAAGAGCTTTTCTTAGTAAAAAATTACAAAGCCAAGGTGCTCGTCTTTTCTGAAGAGCACATGCAAATAAAACTCGATAACAGGCATCAAAACATACAGAGAGAGGTTAACGAAAGGGCCAGAATTGGAACCAGTTTGGATCATGTGCATCCTTTGCTTCATATAGCATTGATCTGGTCCTTGTCCTACTTGTGCCCATCGATATCCGACTCTTGGCAGGAAGAAAAATACTCAGCCGACTAAACAAAGATTTATCGGCCATTGCTTCTCTATAAGATATCAAGAGACTAGTTGTTAAATCCTTTTTTGTTAAAATCCCTTTATGTCGTTAAAGCTTGGACTATGTAGAATCATATTCAAAGGCAATCCAAGTTCCAAGATCCTCTTATTAAGGACTAATTGGTCCAATGAGTCAACCTGGCCACGTTCCAGGAAGTAGCCTGTTGAGAACCTCGTAGTATACGCTCATATCAAGATCAAATCTTATCGCAGTAAACTGATTTAGAATCACTTCACCTTTATGAAAAGGTTGTCCCAACAGTACAATCCAGAAAATGATTCAATAAAATTTAGCTTGAACACAAATTAGTATCTCACTTCACCTTTCTGAAAACGTTGTCCCAACAGCACATTCCAGAAAATGATTCAATAAAATTCAGTTAGTACACAATTTAATATCTGCAATTTATTTCCAAATCAGGTTGAACCTGCTTTCAATAAAAGTCCAGGACTCAATTTTCCATGAAAGAGCAAGTGAGCTATAGCTTTCAAACACTCATTTTGATGATTTCATTGCCAGCACCATATTGGCATTTGACGCGGGTAATTTAAGCCCAGTAGAGGCAGTGGAGGGTGACATGCTTCCAGCCATGGCATCCATGGAGCAGTTTTTATTTGACTTACTGTTTCTGAGAAACAAAGTCCAAGACCATTAAGAAAGAGAGGAAAACCTGTTTTATTTTAATGTTCTCATCATAAAACTCTTTATGTTTTTTGCTTTAAGATGACTAGAAGGCAAGGATCAATGGATGACTAATAATAAGATCTTTGAAGACCTGTTAATTTATTTTTTAGTTCTCTGTTATGAACAGAAGAGAGACTGTACCATCAGAGTGCTGTTAAGGCACATTGTGATGTATATTTTGATTTCTGCTTGACATAACAAACATTCAGTTTTTTTCCTTGAAAAATAAAGATCACATATTAGGCAAAACAATTACATGGTATAGACCATTGGCCAGTAAAATAGTAAGGGGATGCTAAAAATTGTTCTGCTAACAAACAGCAAGATGTCATTGACCAATAACTGACATCTATAAGCCTTTGTAATAAACATTGCAAAATGTCACTTGCATTCCATTGTGGCTTGATGATCCTTGTTATGATCAAGAGGAATGCATTAGTATACCAGCGAAGCAACACAAAATGCACGAATCATAACACTGTAGTAATGAGAAATCAACATCATCTAAGCTACTAGATGCTTTCTAAGGCACGCTAAAACCACCACACCACCACAGGTTACCAAGGAACCAGAAAGAAAGAAAAAAAAGGAAATATGATATCCAACACTAAAATGCACGAGTCATAAAAATGTAGTAATGAGAAATCACCATCATCTAAGGTACTAGATGCTTTCTAAGGCATACTAAAACCACCAGACCACCACGGGTCACCAAGGAACCACAAAAAAAAAGGAAATATGATTCCCAAAACTAAAATGATAAATCTAAACATTGGTACTGGAATCTTGTAGAATGTGAGTTGCATCCATGTGCAGGTATTCGAAATTAACCTTCCAGGAGCATGAACTTATGTATGTAAAAGAATGGACCCAACTGACTTTCCCCAAAAGTAGTGTCATTTATATGAACTGTCAAACACTGAAAGCGTGCTGAGAACAATAAAAAGATTAACAATATACAACTATTCAACTAGTGAATCAATAGCAACTGCAATCAAACAGAACACCATTTTCTTTTTGGATCTTCCACAATTGCTTATCTATTAAATAAGTTCAAAGACAAAATTAATAAACCCCTGTAATCCTTATGTTAATAGAATAAAAGCATTCAAAAGCACCAATACAAAACTTGTACCTCGACATAAAATATACGAAAATTTTTACCAAGTATAGAACTAAATGGAAAATATCCAGATGAAATCAACATCTAGAGTCTAGACACCCTCTGGGAACAGATTTAGAACCCATGATTCTCAAACAAAATTTTGAAGATCAAATGTAATTGAAATTGAAACAGATGAAGAGGTGAATTTTCAATCTAAATTCCAGTCCAAGATTATGAAAAATATTTGCAAATCACTCATGGTGCAACAACTACAACTCGTCCAGCAACCTGGTCCAGGTCTCTTTGCCCACTGGATGTGATACGTCTTCCACTGAAGCAGGAAAAAGAAAACTATATCAAAATAAATTTTAATGAGCACAAACAATAACAATAACAAAATGAATAACCTAGATAATAAGATTTTTAGGCCATGGATAAAATTTGGCAAGCAGAGTTTACTTCGAGAGAAAATTTAAATTTAAAATAATTTGCCCTTTGCAAACTCATAAACAAACTTCCACATAAAAATCACCATATTCCACATTCTACTTATGACTGAATTTATAAAAGAACCACGATAACCCAAGTTACACATGAAACCAATATGTAACAAACAGATCTCTATATCAATGGAGTATTTTAGAAAACTATGATAACAGATTTTGAATCAAAGATTCAAAACCTGATCAAGCATAACAGTTAGTATGATCTGTCAATTGGGTCTAGCTACACTATCAGATTTATTCAGAGCAATTGCCAAAACCAGAACCATGATAACCCAAGTTACACAAAAAAACCAATAAATAACAAACAGATCTCTATATCAACGGAGTAATTTAGTAAACTACTGCTAAGAAAAATACAGTAACAGATTATGAATCAAAACCTAATCAAGCAAACAGTAGGTCTAATGTGTCAATTGGGTCTAGCTCAGGCGGTTGGGGAGGTGAAATATTATCTTCTCCACCCAGGTTCAAATCCCACTAATGACATGTTTCACTCTTTGTGAACCAATTGTTGTTGAGGCTCTGTAAGCCATGAGAAATATCTTACCTTTGCTTACAGTCTGGAGACTGGGGTGCTTAGTTACATGTTACAAAAACATTAATTCTGATCCAAATAAACAAGAATGTTCTGCTCTATATTGTCAGAGCTAACACACAATATCATAAATCAATGGCAATTATCAAAAGTAACAGATCTAAAACATCACAGTCCAGAGTATTAAAGTATCAACTGATAGAAGTACCATCAATCATTTGATGTGTTTCAGTTAAAAGCAGTGAGATAACGAAACATCACAAGAAAGATGCAGTGTAAAGTGGGAACCCAATTACTGGGACAATACCCACTTGAACATCTAACTAATCAGCTCTTAAAAAGGATTCAGCCGTTAAACTGTTGCAAACTGTTGAACAGTGAACACTAATATCACCTCATATATTAAGCTCCTCACAAGATCATGACACAATGAGGTACAAAAATGAGACCTAAATATGAACCTAAGCTTCTATTTATATTTGAGTATCACTTGACCTACTCAACCTGATGACAGTTAAACACCCTACCCTTTACTTAATTTTATCAAAATTATGACACATCTCCAAATAAAGGGGTTTTATTGCAATATATTATATAAGAGATATCAATACCCAACAACACAATTTCAAAGTTTCTTAAAAGATAAACCCTCTCTTGGCATGAAGCTATCTTGATTGATTCAATGTAATTGGAATTGAGCATCATGTACAAAGCAATCAATTGTTTTTAACTCGGGATAAAACATCCATATAGAATACACAAAAAAGCGATCCAGCATGATTACAGTGAAAATATCATTCTATCACAGGTTAGAATGTAATCAAAGGAAAGTTAACCTGGGCTAAAAATTAAAATCTTTTAATTGAAGCATGGATTTCAGCCTAAAAAAGGACACGTGACAAATTGACTGAAAAGTGTAAATTGGAGGTAAAACTCCTTGAGGATCAATTCAGAAAACAAAAACAGAAGAATAAACATATTTACGTGTAGAGAAAATACTATCATAAGAAACTAGGGTCTAGACTCTAGACCAATATTGTCAACATGAAAGTCAGGTCTTATGCATGTCCAGGAAGAAGTAGGACAAAGGAAACAGGATTCCCCTTCAAGAGTCCACCATTTTCTTCCATATGTCTGGGGTTGAACCGTTGAATATTGCTAAAGATATACATCATTTTTGGCTATGTTACCTGATCCACCACTCCAGTGTGTAGGACCCATGGATCCGATACGTATCCAGATGGGATCCATCATGGAAATGGATCCCCTGCAGAAGGAAACGTATCCTGGTCCCATAAAAGGGATCCTATGAAAAATCAAACAATTCCTAAGATTTTCAAACAGATCCTGAAACTTCCAGTGCTTCTATGACCCATTCATAACCCCCAAAAAATTGTTTTTTATGAAAATTTTAAAAAACCCTAAACACCTAGTGCCTGAAAGCATCAACCCTACTCCTTCTCAAGGTCTAATCTATCCTTATGTCAAGATCTGCTCTTGAACTCTGGTATATCGATATCAAGGTCTGCTCTCAACATTTTTATTTGATTTATCTTTATGGTTAAGGTCTGCTGTTAAGGGCTGATCTACCTTTATGTGCTATGTTGTTGCTCACTTCACCTACACTGTTATGAAGTTTAGCCATAGCCTTCAAGAAAACCACTTTATTTCCTGCTGATAGGGACATGTGGATGTGGCTCACAAAAACACTATTATGCTTTGCTTCAAGCTCATGCTGAAATGGCTTTTCAAATTACCAATATCAATCATGGTTACAACTCATCATTTTATCAGTTATGGTACATGAACTCTCTTTTTTGGTGAAAACTTATAGTTCTACTATTGTGTTTCCGGAATAGTTTTGTTTCTTCACTCTATTTTTTTATTTATTATAAAAATATTTTTATAGTTTTTTGTACTTGCCGTTTCCCCGCCATCTCCGGATCCTAGGTTTTAAAAAATCTGGCAAATCCGTATCCGGATCCAGATATGGATCCGTATCAGTATCCTGGTAACTTAGCTTTTGGCAATGCTGCTGATATTTACATGAACATTTTTTGCAGCTTGCACATATGCAAATTAAAAACCACTATAAGTCACAACTTGCAGCCTGACCATATGCAACTAAAGTACTATACACGTCCCAAAATAGGCACTGTTTCTCCCTCTACTCTTTATCCAAGGCAGACGGACCACATTATTCCTAAAGGGATCTTAAGACATTCTCTGAGTACCATAAACTGTGAACAAGGTTTCTCCATATTTGTAAGATTGTCTACCCAAATAAAAACCACAAATAAAACTATAAAAAACCAATGTTCCACCAAGTTTTGGGGGTAGCGGAAACAAGGGAGCAGGGAAACACAGCAGCAGCCTATATAGAAGTTTCCCTCAAATTTTAGGAAACATCAAAGGGGACATCGGGGTCTTCAACATAGGAGACTGAAATTTGCAGCAGAAGTCATATAGGTCTTTAATTTTAAAATCTAAAGATTAATACAAGTTTACAACATTCATCACGTGAGAATAAAATGAAATACAACCATACATAAGCTGTAACTGATAAAACAAAATCAAAAATACAACCATATTGAACAGCAAAATGATAACGAGGCTAGAGAGGCATGGCACTTTATCATTTAATTTTGTTTTGGTCAAAAACAATCAAAGGAAATATGGGGACACCATTTTAAGGTTGGAAACGTTTCCTTTTTTCAGGAAATGTCCCCTTCTGTGTTTCCTTGAGTTTCCTTCAAATGAGGACGTGGAGGACATTACCAATGGAGTTTAAAAGTTTCCGATGCATGCAGGGGTATGGAAGTACGGTTCATTCTCTTGGGAACACATCCCTGTGTAACACTGTAAAAAAACAAATTTTAGTGTAATAAAAAGGATTCTTTGTTTTTCTCTATAGTGTAATTATGCTTTAGCATTAGACCTGGCTTAGTGATTATAGTGTGCAAGGGTCTGCCGTTGGAATAAGATTCCATTTTTCCAACCATCAATACTATCCCCTAGAAAACTTTGCGAAATGAATGGTCATATCTTAGGAATGCCTTATAATCAGCACCTTGCCTATTCATCCATGTGAATAACTACACTTGGTTCATAGGATTAATAAGGAATCAGGCCAACAAGCTAAAAAAAATGGGTGTTGCCTCAAGGGTTTATCCCTTGTGCTCATGTATGGGTTTGGATAATTGTAGAGATATTCATCTTTTTTTCTTGCAGATGACAATGCTGGTATTCAGAAAAATAACCAGAATAAGCAAAACTAAAATCCCTCGAAGAACAAACATCCTAAAGAGCTGACCATGGGTCTCTATTAAAAGAGATTCCCCCTTATTTTCTCCACATGGTCCGTTTACTGGTCTAAATTCTAGATCTCTGGAGATGCCTTGGGCAATGCTGCACAGCCACTGTTTCCTCCCATTGACCTAATTTGTTCATTTCTGAACATTAATATTTTCTCGCTTTATTTATTTATTTTACCGTTTTCTGACAACCATGCTTGACCCAATGGATGTAAGACGATCATAGCGCAAGGAGAGTTGGACATCAAATCAAAACCAAAATTAGCATTCTAAAGCAAAACTTTTCTTTCGAACTCGCTTGAAGAAAGATGCCCCGAAAGACTGTTCCGCCAGGAGCAGGCCTTCTTGGACTTAGATGCCAGGCATGAGGGTCATCTATTCCACTAAAATCGCCCAGGACTTGCAACAAGGCTCACCCCTTCCCTGTGACTATTAAAGAACATAGCGAGAAAGAAACCTAACAAACAGTTTCAACACTATATCTTAACCTCAACAGTGAACAACTAACACCCGATTTGCTAAAACTATTGATAACCTGGTAAGAAAAAAAAGGGGGTTGTGGCACTCACCCGTTAGGGTCGCTCTCAATAATGCTCATTTTCTCCAGTTGCTGCAATATATGGCGTGCTACAGAACCACTGCTCTTACAGAAATGCGGTGGACGGGCCCCATTTCTCTGACTTCCACCGTAGATCTTGCGGAAAGCACCAACTCCAATTCCATGTCTCAGATAGATCTTGCGTGCCATAGAAGCTGAAATAAACCAGAAAGACAGTATCACCTATAATACTATTGAATCTCTGAATCTGTATAAGGAAAAATAATGCATCTACTTATTGCAGGGATGTTATTGGAATACCTGCTCTGACATAGTACCAATCAGGGTCATATGGAGCAAGTTCCTTGTATGTGGCGGTCTTCACAAGATCGGTCCAATGGGGAAGCTCAATCTGGGATGTATGATAACCATCAATACGAATATCAATATAATCTGAAGTTCTAACCTAAAAATTCTGGAAAATACCCAAAACCAATGCAGAGATCTTTCAGGGGGGCAATAAAAAAGAAACAGTAAATACCTTCCCCGAGCGCTTGAGATGGGCAGCGTAAGCCCTGACGAATTCGTGAGGCGAAACATCTTTGACAGTACAAGCCGTCGCCATGGCAACTCCTTGCTACGGTTTCTCTTGAAGCTCCAAATAACGCGCAACTCTCAGAACATAAAGAGGATTTTAGGGTTTGTATAAAAAGCATGAAATAGGGTTTATGATGTATAAACTAACACACGCATCCAGCGACCTATAGAAAAAAAGAATTGTTTTATTGTTTCTCAATGAAGGGATGATAGTTTCTCCATGTAGCTACTCGATTTGGCTTTAAAAAATCAAAACCTTTTAATTTTCGCTATTTTCATCAAAATTTCACTCACGAATTATTTCTTAAAATGCCAACAAAATTTGAAAGTTACGCCTATTTTAAACTGAGAAATTTGTTTTCAAAGTTCCACCTATTTTACACTTATAAATTTGTTTCCACTCTCTCTATATGGTGCTAAGTAAACTTTGTTTCCACTCGATCTTGTGGAGTTGAAGTTTGCAATTTATAAAATAAATCAAAAAATTCTAATATGTAAGCTTCTTATTGATTTAAGAGGTTTTCGCAATGTTTAAATATTGAGAGGTTTTGGCAATGTTTAAATATTGAGAGGTTTTCGCAATCTAATATATGATATATCATTTTTGGGATTATCTACATGGTGTAAGTTATTAATTTATGACTCATATTTCACGAGTATAGTCACAATTGACTAATTTCTCATGGTTTTTTAATACTCTACTTAGCAATCGGGTGATACTCATAAAGGTGAAAAAGTGGGATTGAGACTAGCAAAATGAATTGCATAGCATCAATCATCACTTCCAAGGCTTGCACCCGGTAACAAAGACTTCCTAGGAGGTCACCCATCCCACTATTCGATATAAACTAGTAATTGTCCCTAATGGTACAATAGTACGCCGAAGTATCCAAAATTGGACATTTACTAGTTTATTGGTGCAAATATAATGAAAGGTATCCAATTAAGCCATATAACATATAAATAATTAGCAATGTACACTTCTACTTCACTAAGCATAGATGTCTGAATACTTGATCTTCCTTTGTCCACATGAATCACTCAATTAAAATCATATTCCTAGTCTTTTAACTTTACAAACATTTTCCATTTTCACAACCGTTAACAAATATATATTACAATTTTATATTTTGAAATATCTTCATATTTATATAAAAATATATATCTCAGTGCATCTGCAACAATTGATTTTTTTGTAACATATAACTTAAGTTTCTAAATTTTGACACAAATTTGTTCTATGATTTTTCTGTAAACCTTCGAAACCAATTTCAAGTTCCTTCTGTGTAATATAATATAACTTCACTTTTTAAATATGTTGTACCATATACTCTTATGTACACATTTAACACTAATCAAAACAAATGTAAATTTATTTGTAAAGAAAAAAGTTTAAATGTTATTAAAAAACTATCCTACATGATAAATGTTAAGTTTTTTATTTAAATATTTTTAAGGGTATTTTGGATTTGATATGTACTCTATCAACTCACATAAACAAAATAATTTAATTTAATTTCAATGTGATTGATATCAATGCTAATCACATCTTAAGAAAAATAAAATGGATTATTATTTATCATTTAAATATTTATGATGTCATCATCTATTTTTATATTATAAGATTCAATTCTAATTTAAATATTATAAGAATTTAATTCCAATTTTAAATGTCCCGTTAACAATTGAATCTTAAGTACTCCTAGCTTAGTTATTTTGGATTTGATATGTACTCTATCAACTCACATAAACAAAATAATTTAATTTAATTTCAATGTGATTGATATCAATGCTAATCACATCTTAAGAAAAATAAAATGGATTATTATTTATTATTTAAATATTTATGATGTCATCATCTATTTTTATATTATAAGATTCAATTCTAATTTAAATATTATAAGAATTTAATTCCAATTTTAAATGTCCCGTTAACAATTGAATCTTAAGTACTCCTAGCTTAGTTATAGTGCAACTTATGAACATATTTTCTTAAAAGTAAGACCAAACATAAGGCAATCATAAAGAGAAACATCTACACCATAAAGGCATAATACAAATTTACACATGCATAAAATACTTAGAAAGCAAGAAAATACATAGACATGACTCCATCAAGGCTCTCCTTTAAAAGCATAACTCCTTCATCAACCTGAAGGCCCTCCTTTGATAGCCCACATGCCATTGAGGTAAGCTCTCAGAACACACGTAAGAAGAAAATATTAACAACAAGAGAAGGAAATTCTTTTAATTGAATCCCCAAGATCAACATCTTGATTCTCATTCTCACCCTTCATCTATTTATGACACAATCGGAGTTCCCAAGACTTGAAGTTGCTCAACACTTTTCTCTATATCCAAATTAAGCAGACACCTTAAAGCCAACAATTCCACTAAATTATTAGAGCATGATCCCATACCTGGCTTGAACTTTATAAAAGGATTGTATGAGAAGTACATAATTCCTCCAACCACATTGATCAAGAGGGCCTTGTTTATCCCCATCAAAGAAGTCCCAAACACGAGATTTGTCAATAAGAAAATCCTCAACCTGCGTTGGAGCTATTTCCTTTACCTTCGTTCTACACAATTGAAACAAAACATGAACCTTTGAGTGTACATGAAGAGAAGGCATCTGCCTATTTTCAAATAGACATGCATTTCTAGCAATCCAGACCCCCCCATAATATCAAGCAAGGTAAGGCCCTATAATATTTTAACTCCTTGCTTAACCAATTTATCTAGCACTGTTTAACTGAGGGACCATTCTAGACATTTTGGGTTCCTATCAAATGTTCTTCTCATGGTGTACATAAATAGCAATAGCTTGGATCCTGCTTTCCTTTTTTCTACAATAGTTCCCAAGTAAGAACCATATTCCTAAGGGCTAGCCAAAGAAGAATCTTGGTTTTCTTTTGGACATTAATAAATTATATTATCTTATCCTATGTTTTTTTTTAATGTTTTCTTCTCTTCTTTCCCACCTCACCCTTCTAAAATACCCCAATTTATACTATGAAAATGCATAGTTATATGTCAGAGGTATCTTGATTGGGTTAAGTGGAACTTATTCTCCCATCTTGGCAAAAACATCGGTTGTGAGGACTAGTACGCAACAATATATAAGCCCTAATATACCATGATCCTTATGCCAATGGGGGATGTCTATAGCCTGAAGTAGTACCTCCTATTAACATAATCGTTGATTGGTAGTGGGGTGATTATGCTTTGTTTGCTTGGCCTTTCCATCCTTCCTCAGTGGCTTGTGTGCCTGTGTGAATAAAATATAAATAATAACAATCAAGTACACATATTTTGTGACATCATTTTTTTTCCAGAGGAAAAAAATATTCTTGCTATTCATTATATTGAATCAAAGAAACTACAATCTTTTATTTGTCCTAGTGGACAAAAACTTTTGATCTATTTTCCATATCCACTATATGTCCTAAGATTCCTTCTTAACTTCTATATAACATTTTTTCGAAATTACTTATGTTACAAACTATTTTAAAAAACCCTGTCTAATTATATATCTCCTATTTTATACTGTATAGTCCATTAAAAAAATCTGGTTTTATAACAATAGCGCCAAATAAAAACTAACTAATAAATTATAAAAGTAACCTCCTCCAAGAGAAGGTTGTTGTGGTAAAGGAATTGTATAGTGTGTCCTTCTTCAAGTAGTAGAGCCCTATCGAGCCTTTGGTTGTAGGTCCTTGAAATGTGTTGACCTCGTAGATATTTTGTGACATCTTGGAATAGCCTCTGTGATTATCATGTCATCTTCTTTTCACTCCCCTCTCATGACTTTTGGTGTTTAATTTTGACCTCTATGAGCATACATTTCTTACCACTACTATTACTCAATTAGAAAGGATGGTAAGTGCATCAATGGATCTACCTTCTTTTTTCACCAAAACATTTTTAGTCTGGTATTCACAAAGTGGTAATCATTGATCAGTTATCTTAATTTGAAATTCCATGCAGTAGCTTGACTCATAATTCAAAAATGCTAAGGATGAATGCACTTGAGATAGAGGATCCTTTGGCTCTATGATATTTCAGAGCAGAAGCCTTCCTTTATGAAGAGCTTTCTTAGAGACTTGTTTGGTTGCATAGTCCTCGCATATGCGACTTTAAGCAAAAGAAACATCATTATCATGTTTATTCATGTTTGAAACATTACAAAAATAAAATAAAAAAATTGTTATGATCTTGCTTATAGGCGATGGTGGACAAAACGTTTTAGGAGCAAGAAATGTTTATTGGAATCTTCAACTCAGGATGCGGCAAAAATACAATTTTTTAAGTATTTTATCTAGGGCAACGACCCTGTCTATTTCTTTATAGGACTTGGCCTCTACGTCCTTCACTCACAGCTACAAGTTCTCCAACCAAAGATGCGGGCTTTGTATTCACCTGTGCGAGGGGGTTCGTGTAGTATAAAGAGGGAAGTGAGTAGGCTCAACGAGCATTCAATTGCTGGCATAAACAACACCCTAAACCAGGTGCGCGGAGGTAACAACAGGAACCAAAGCAAACACGGTAGGTAAAGAGGATGAGCTTCGACTCTTTGAGCTCAAGTGCACTATTAACCTCATGCACTGGGAGGGCAGTGGACAGCCAACAAGGTGGACACACGGCGGGATTCAATTCGTCCGAGGGATTAACGAATCCCGCTCAAACCATTACGGGGTGGATTTTGTTGGCTTAAATGAGAACATCTGTGGCAATTTTTTATTTGCAAGAGGGACGACGATTTGGGAACCGTGCCCACAAACCCACCTTTGGAAAAGAAATGCCTTCGGCATAATAAATTCACCACCATTCTTACACAAGTTTATCATAGGGCTTTGCAATGGCTCTTTCGAGATGCACTGAACATCCATTGCACATATGTATTTCTTTGAGCAATTAAGAAAGAGGAGTTGCATTTATGGTGTTATGATAGTTGAAATCAAAGATGGTCAAAGTATGTCGCTTTTAATCTAATTACAATGATGAATATTGGAGGCATGAATCTTTTATTTATTTATTTATTATTCGATATAAATAAATTCACCACCATTCTTACACAAGTTTATTGTAGGGCTTTGCAATGGCTCTCTTGAGACACAGTGAACATCCATCGCACATAGGCATTTCTTTAAGCGATAGAAAACGAGGAGTTCATTTAAAATGCTATGATAGTTGAAATCAAAGATGGTCAAAATATGTGGCTTTTAATATAATTACAGTGATCAATATTGGAGGCGTGAATCTCATGAATCGGAAATCAAAGCTTCTAGAGATGACCATCTTTTTTTAGAAATGATTAGTCACAAAAAATACCTTCTTCACATTATGGCCCCATTAATACACAAGCTTATACAAAATATCCTTCTAAGTAATGGCATCAGCGATGTAGAGGGGTAATGTAACAACTTTGGATGCACTACTTGGGTATGTCTTCCTTTGCCCAATTGGGATTGTTGGTCCATTAAACAATGTATCTTACAAACTTATTGAGATGGATATTGTTAGTGGAAGAGACTTTTCCTCTAGTGGGAAAAGAGACCTGGAGCAAGTTGTTTCGGCATACCCAAGGGCTAAAGGAGGTATAACATTGGTAAAGTGCCAACATCTAGTGTATGCATGCCCATTGTTCAACAAAAACCGTATGAGATTTGTTGTGAATTCTATTGCAAAAAAGGCTCAACAATAGACATCTATGGCAATTGCAACAAACCATTCAGAGATTCCACAAAGAAGAGCACCAATTCTTATGGGTCTTGTAAATACCTTAAGAGTTTGCGATTTCACTACCTATTTTGCTACTCAATACTTGCAAATAATATTATTGTCAATGTTGATTAAGTTTTTTTTGTTATGATATCTCCCCATATCCCCTGGAACTAGCTTCAAATTGTGGAATGAGTGAAAGTATAAATTGTGCTCTTATTATAAGACTTAAGTTGAGGCTTCCTACCAATTACTTGTCAAAATGAATGAAAGCACTAATAGGTTTTGCTGAAATATTAATAAGAATGATTTAGTTTTCGTGTATGAGGGTACTTTCAATATTTGCGAAAATCCTTTTTCTAGGAAAATTGTCACTCTAAAGGTGGAAATCTTAGAGTGAAGACTGAAATCCGAAGTATGGAGGGGATCTATCCTTGTCAACAATGGTTCTTCTCAAGCAATAATTGAAAAGTAGATAAACCTTGGTTGATTAAAACATTTAGAAGGCATCAACCCTATCCTTGTTACGTCATCTTAATATAGGGGTTCTAAGGAATGAAATGATGTCTACCTCGAAGGCTCCACTTCTTATCCCTTCCAAGGGAGAAAAATGGGAAGTCTTCAAATCCTCTCACCTGTAAAGAGGTTGTTCAAAACAAATCCTCCTCTCATTTCAATCTTGAGGTGTCTCAAGCAAGCACCTTCATTGTGGAGAGATCATAAAATATCCCAACAATACATATGGAGATGTTAATATCAATGACCTCATCGCTAGTTATCAAGATCATGACTTAATTTGTCAATTCAATGGACTTTAGCCTTTAGTAGCAATGTTTCACGAATGTTCCACCTAAAGCACAAAAAATCTGGTAACTTAATGATTGAAATGATTCTTTATTGTTTTTTTCCCAATCTTGAAGATCATAGAAAAATCTTGGAGAGTGGTCGTGGTTTTGGGGTAGAGTTGGCCTCTTCATTAAACCACGGTTCCAAGTTTTTGTTAGGGTCCCATCCTAACTCCCCCAGTTAGGAAAATAGGTTGCTACTTATTCCCCTTTATTAAATAAATTCCACAAGGTAGTAGTTGAGTGTGAAATCAATAAATGTAAGATGGCATCATTAAATAAAGTCAATTAGTTAATGGTTGGAGGTCTACTAGGTGGTTAGGGTTTTGGTTAGTTAGAAATTGTATATAGTAGTAGAAGCTATGTAGTTGGTTTCCAAGTGAATATTGTTGTTGTAACGTCCCCACCCTTGGACCCAGTGCAAGGAAGGGAACCTGATGCCATTCTATGGGGCTTTTCATAATCCTCAGCCAATTTCATTAGATTCACAGCCATAAAAGAGATGTGTGCAGATGGAAGTCAAACAAACATGCACAGCGGAAATGAACTCATCCACACACATATTACATGACTGTTATTCAATTTAACACAGTCGACAAATTAACACATTTGCAGAAATAAATACACAATAAAATACTCATCTTGATGCAATGTTGTCCCAAACAATTAGCTATGTTGTTGCAATGTTCCTCCCAACCGTAGGTCTCTGCCCAGCCTGTATTGTTTCAGTACTCAGAGAGCACCCCCAAGCTGGGCATGATATCTACAAGGAACTTGGGACTCTCAAACCCTACACGGCCAAAGCAATGGATACCCATCTCAACCCCAACATTCTTTTACACACAGCAGCTCAAAACTGGCATGGATACACAATTCAACCATGGATTCACAGAAATAGGGTCTATGGGTTTTCCCTAAAATGTGGGCACACCAAAAATGGATTGTGGGAAGAGGGAATCAACCCCAGGGAAGAAAACCGATTTCTCCCACAGATGTATGAGCATTCAGTGGGCCAAAACGGCCTCAATTAAACCCCAAATCATTCCCCTCTCTTCCCCACTGTTAGCCACAACAAAAACGCCCTTCCCAGCTAGGAAAACGAAGGTAAACACAGGAAATTCATGGAGGGGAATGCCCAGGAAGCTCTCCACTCATGAGGGAGCAAGACTGATAGGTGAATAATGGCTTGGGGGCAATTTCGTGGCCCTTTACTTGCCCAAGAAGCCAAACACGAATCTCTAGGAAGGGTGGCTTGCCCATACTCGAATTTGGATAGCCATACCTCTCCATTCCCCAAGGCATTAACTACCTCAACCAATTCTTGGGATAAATGAATGATTGGGTACAAAAGTCAACATGGGTAGTTGAGGGTTCATGGGTTCTCTCATTGACACTTGGCTTGACTTTATTGGCTCAAGGGTTTGAATATCCTCCTCCCAATTCCTTGTAATATCATGCCCCCATCTCTTGTTGCATTGCATAGCTAGTTGTGGGCATTTATATTAAAATGCATATTTACAATTCCCATGGTTCACTAGCACATGGGTAGCATAATATCAAATACTTGCCTCTTCTAGATCGAGCGTTCACTAGCGGGGCCTTGGCCTTGAGCTCCACGCTAGGAATCGTACATAATATGCATACATTATTTACATTATAGCCCAAAATATTATAAGGGTCAAAATGGGGGACGTGACAGTTGTACTTGGATCTACTTGGTTGGATGTTTCCCCCTCAAAGAGACAAGTGAACATTGCTCTTAGTTATGAATATCAATAAAGGTTTGCTTATTGTTGTTATATCCATATTATGGTTATGTTTATTTGCTTTCTGTGGTTATATTTATGTCTATCTTGCTTTAAATATTTTGTTTCATCTATATAGGAACATCATAAGTGTTAATATAACACTTTTATGTGCCAGCACACACTCAAATTTTAGAATTTATTTTTGAGGTTAGAGACATGTTTTGTCATTTTTAAACAAAAAAATAAATATCTCATTCAATGGGTAAACACGTGGTTAGGGAATAATACACACATAAAATACAAATGATGTCACATTGTTGGACACCCTTGTAACCTTTGTTGGTACCCCTTTGAGCAATGTTGCATTATACATCGCCTATATATTGATTTGTCTTCCACATGCCCTTGGGTATATTCGAAGCACCTTAGGTGCACTTAAAACCAACCTTACATAAACCTATTAGTCATCATGTTTCTATAGTACACCAAGAATAACACTGGGGGAGATCACTCTCGCGTGACATGGAATCAAATACTATGGCTAGGGGTATGGTCTATCCTTATTAATGTCGTGAAATATTTAACTAACTATAATTGTTGGAAACCCTCAGGTATATCAGAGAGCTATAAAACTTAACACTCCTTTGTCCATATGACCCTGCAAACTGTGAAATTGTTAAATAACCCCTGCACACAAAATCTACTTGCAAAGAAGAAACAATAAACAACTACAAGACAGAGCCAAAGGAATGAAGAGAAAATGAAAGTATTCCATCCCATAATGAATGAATGATAAAATTACATGAGATATACTCAAAATAGTGAAATAATGCACCTTAGTTGAGCTTCTAGAGCTTACTCGGGCATGCACTAGCACAAACACTAGTAATATGCCACCTAGTCTTAGTTAACTAGCCATGTAGTCATTAGTTAACAAGACATACACAAATGGATGCGCCCTCCTAGTGATGATTCCAACTTCCAAGGTGGGTATGCATGACTGGACTCCACTTGGTGTAACTAAAGCATGACTCGAGAAGAGGTGTGCCCTTGTCCAGGAGAAGATTATTCTCATCCGAGAGAGAATATCTTGGACCAATTGAGATCAAGTGCACCCTCATAGATGAATTATGGAACATATGAAAAATATTTACTAAGTAAATGTGCAAATACTCTAATACCCCTCCCCCACGAAGCACAACTAAGGTGTAAACAATTAATGGTTCCTAGCAATGAGCCATGCTAGGTACCCATGTACAATGAAACTATCAAAAGAAAACATATGAAAGATGAGGAAAGAGGAAAAACCTAGTGGGAACACCCCCACCTCAAAAGACAATGCTAACTACAGCAGTTGTGTCCTTCACCCCCAAGAGATCTCACAAAGCTGCAAAGTTATGCTTAGTGAATGTCTTTGTGAATATGTCTGCAACTTGTTCAGAAGAGGGATAGTACTGCAGATCGATGATTCCATCATGGATCAGTCCTCGGATGAAGTGTATGTGAATCTTGATATGTTTGGTTCTTTGTTGTTGTATTGGATCTCTTCAAAATTTCAATGTACTCTTATTATCACACCAGATAACAGTCGATCGATGAACGGTACACCAAACTCTGTGAGAAAATGTTGCGACCATATGATCTAAGTAGTAGCATTGACTAAACCTATGTATTCTTCCTCTATTGATGACAAAGCAATCGTTGATTTTTTTTGTTGGGCCAACATATAGGACCATATCCAAGGTTGAAAACATACCTTAAGGTAAATTTGCGATATGTGGCATCACCAACCCAATTTGAATCTGTGTAGTCGATAATATCTAATGGACATCATGTTGCATAGTGAATGCCATGGCTAGTGGTACCTTTGACATACCATAGTATTCGCTTGGCATCTTTCCAATGCAGTTCATGTGGCTACTGCACGCATATGGAAACTACTCCAATAACATATGAGAGGTCGAGATGGGAGTAAGTAAGGTATATGAGACTTTCCACTAATTTTTTATACTTGGTGTAGTCAACCAAAGGTGTATCATCGCCATCTTCTAACTTGACCCCGAATAAAAAAGGTGTTGTAGTAGGTTTGCAGTTAGTCATCTGAAATTTAGCCAATAGATCTCTAGTATACTTGAATTGAGACATCTTAATTCCCAAATCAACATGGTTAATTTGAAGACCAAGAAAGTAATGTAGTAGTCTCATGTCTATCATGGAAAACTTGTCATGCAAAGCAATCTTCACTGTAGAAATCGCTCAGATTGAACTCCTTGTGATTAGTAATCCATCGACATATAATATTATAATCAAGAGAGAATCGATATTTCTCATCATATACACATTTGAATAAGATTTGCAATGAATTAAACCTTGAGAGAGAAGGTGGGAATTCAATTTTGCATATCAATCTCTAGGTGAATGTTTAATGCCATAGAGGGATTTCTTTAATCTTCAAATAAGAGATGGATTATGTGTATACCCTTATGGTTGCTCCATGTATATTTCCTTCCCAAGATCACCATGAAGAAATGCATTCTTCACATCCATATGGTGAACCTCCCACTTTCTTGACGTTGTAATAGTGACAACCAATCGAATGGAATCCATCGTGGCCACTAGTACAAAATTTTCATCATAGTTGATCCCATGAACTTGTTGGAAACCTTTGGCTACCATCCTAGCCTTGTACTTTCTAACCGGTCCATATGCTTCCTTCTTCGTCCTGTAAATCCTCATTGAGAACCAAAGGAATGAAGAGAGAATGAAAGTATTCTATTCCATGATGAATGAATGATAAAATTACATGAGGTATACTCAAAATAATGAACTAAGGCACCTTATTTAAGCTTCTAGTGCTTACTCAGGCATGCACTGACACAAACACTAGTAATATGCCACCTAGTCTCGGTTAACTAGCCATGCATTCATTAGCTATTAGGACATGCACACGCGGATGTTCCCTCCTAGTATCATACACATGAATGCACCCTCCTGGTGATGATTCCAAGGTAGGTAGGTGCACCTAGTGATGAGTCCAAAGGTGGGCATGCATGAATGGAATACACTTGGTGTAATTGAAGTGCAACTGAAGCATGAATCAAGGAGAGGAGCACCCTTGTCTAGAAGAATATTATTCCCATCTAAGAGAGAATTTATTGGATAAAATGAGATCAAGTGCACCCCCATACATGAATTATGGAACAATACAGACAATGAAATTCCTACATAATTTGCAATATCAAGAATTTGGTAATTCTATCAATATAATAATACTCTAACATGAGTAACACTCCCTTTGGATTTATTTTTTAAAATTTTGGGGACCACTCATACCATTATGAGAGACCTAACTTAAAAGACTCCTTACGATATGTTGATTAGAATGCATGGTGTATCTCTCTAGTAACCTTTCTTATGTGTGGACCCACCAAAACATTTGCTACTGACCCGTCTCCACAAATTCCTCTTGTGACACTTATCATGTTCAACTAGCTCTTGGTAAACTCTCAGGTGGACCCAGCCCCATGAACCACACTGGAAACATGTTATCCATGAATGAAATTAAGAAAATGGTTCAATCTCTCACTCAATTAGTTAAAATAATTGAGACCAACATGACCACCCCCAATATATAAGTTGACCTTTGTTTTGATAAGATTGAGAAGTTGGAGCCTTGGAGGGTAGCATGATGACGATGGCTCATGTGAAGGCTCTAATAATGGTAATCACATTGATAAGAAAGAAGGTTACAACCATGACCACTCATTTTCTAACCGTTCCCATGATTTTATGCCTCACCTACCTAAGTTGATTTGAATAAGTTTGATGGGTTGAATCCGACAAGTTGGTTCATTAAATGGACCACTACTTTTCCCTCCATACCATATTGGATGACCTATTGAAACTCTAAATCTATATTGTATATCTAGATAGGGAATATTCACAGTGGTGGCAATGGCATAACAAATAATATCTAAGGTCCATTACATGGTAGCAATTTGTGAAAACCCCATTTAATCCCTTTATTCAGGACACTAATTTTATGGGACACCATACCAAATTGTGTTAAACATGTATAATGGAAGAACATGTTGATGCTTTTGAGTATTTTTTCCATAGAGATAGAAAAATTAACTAATGAATTTTTGAGGCAATGATTTATCAGTCATCTGAAGGAGGACATGAAATCCCAAGTGGAAATGAATAGCTCTGCTACCTAGTTGGAGGCCACTTAGCTCACTCATCACACTCGAGTTGTGTCCTATGCCTAGTCCAAACATCCCAACTTTGCTTCACGTCCATGTCCAAATGTGGTGGCCCCTAGGCCCCTAGGTAGCCTACTCCAACCCTCAAGGTCCACAAGTAAACATGAGATGAAATGGTGAAACACCAACTTAAGGGTCTCTGCTACAAATGTGATAAAAAAATTCTCTAGGGATGTTAATGTTTTTGTTTGTTTGTTGGAACTCCATTTTATAAGTTTTTGGACATGTATTCTACATGCAGAGTGCAGGATGAAAGTTCTTTGTTTATGTGAGTCCACATTTCAGAATATTTTTTCCTCTCCAACATTCTACATTCCACATGTGGAGTGTAGAGTGTGGGGTTTTTTCCTTTTACCTATCGTTTCGAAGTTTGGTTTCTGCATTCCGCATCCCACATATGAAGGTGTAGAGTGTGGAGGCGTTTGACTTCATTGAATCCTTTGCTCATTCATTCCACACTCTGCATGTGGAGTCCAAAGTGTGGGTGTCCTCCAATATTAAAGCTAATACCTCAAATTCTCGCTCCTGCATTATAAGAACTTTTACCTCTTATCTCACTCGTGATCTCATTTATGTCTTGGCCGACGACGTCATCGTTTTTCATTTCAATTTCATTGACGTCATATTCATAATTGTCCCTTTGAATATAATATCAAATTTTCAGGGTAGCAAGGTTTTATTGAAGAGCATCATGCCACACAAAATTGATGGATGAACATGGATAATATGAGGCATTTCCATTGATTGAGGTTACTCTACCTAGGGTTTTGCATTTGATAGGTAAACGACCAAAAATGGCTCCTAGGAAAAGTTATGAACCGCATTGTGGGTTACATTGAATAATCTAGCTCATAGGAATAAGGAATTCCATCAGTCCTTGTAATATAAGTGGTATTCAAAGATGGAGGAGCGTTTGTAGAGGCATTGCAAGGTTTGGTCATTCAATTTAGCCAAGGGTAGTTGTATTCCTAAAGTTTACATTTTTTTAGAGATTGTCCATTGGTGTTCCAATAATTTTGATGCCAAACATTATGTCATGAATTTGAAGGAGTTGGCAAGGATCTTGTGTACCTAACCCCTCCACATTTAGAAGTATGTTGAGGCTCCCTACACCAACTAGGGTTTTCAAGGTTAAGGACGTGGATACTTCCATGAAGGTTAATGGTGATGGGGTTTCCATTTTGAGGAAGTGGTTGACACATCCAACCAACCATTGAAAACACTACGACCTACCATATCGATATTGTAGACTTGATAGAGCCATACCATGAGGTTGCATGACTTTTTGGTAGAATTATTGGTGAGGAGAACACATCGAAGGTTCCGAGGTACATCCTTTATGTTATGCACTATGTGATGAATAAAGACACAATATTTGATTGGGGAGAGTTGATATCGAACAAGATTTCCCACCAGCTAGCTAATTTCCAAAAAATTTGAAGGTTCTTCATGGCCTCATATTTGGTTTATGCAATTCTCTTTTGTAACTAGATTGAAAACATGGCTCATAAAGGGTATGTTTGCATAGAGTTGGAGTTATTTTGTTATGATACCCCATGTTTTAGAAGCATAAGGTCCCTTTTCATTTTTACAGGGTTCAAGATTTAATTATTGGGAGGTTTAGATAGATGTTAAATGGGCATTGCCCATAAAGGTTAAGGACGGAAGCCCGAGAACTTCTCCACGGAAAGGGTGGATGTGTTTATGAAGAAAGGAATACGTACAATTGAATTTATGATTTCAATAGGAAACCATACATGTTTCCCAAATTCGTTTGTGATAGATTTTTCATAAGTGAGTTTTGTAGACAATACCAGAAGTGGTCCTCATTTTTTGAGGGCGAGGAAAGGAAGCAATTCATCTCTATTCCATTCAAATTTATAGGCAATACAATGCAAAGTATGGTTTGCACAATGGAGTTAGCATAGGGTTTACATTCTCTCAATTTAAAAGAAGGTGAGGCCATCAAGGGTTAAAACCCTAAAGTAATATTCAAGGCTTTCATAATAGCACAAAATTATGGCTTGTGCTTTCCTACTTCTATATGACAAGATATAGGTAATGGAGATAATGAAGGGCTTGTATTTGAGCAAGGACCAATTGATTCACATAGTGATGAAGATACAACCCAAAGTGATTTACACACCCTGATTAGTTAAACTACCATCCCCAAAGGGAAGGAAATCCAATAAATAGTTCTAAACGATGTTAAGCATTAGATACTAGTTGTGAAACAAATGGGTCAGTAATCAACTAGCAGGAGAGGCAGTTCTATACCTTGCTTTGGGAAAAATGTTGCCGGCCCTTCCAAAAAACCTAATACCAATACTTCCCCTATGGATATCATCGGAGGCACTTAAGATACTAATAATGGCAGAGACGACCCAAGCCCACCACAAGGCAAGATTAAGAAAGGGCATGTTATCGAGGAATAGGTCACCTAAAACTGACCATGTAGCTCAACTTGAGGCATTCGAAGTTGTTGATGATATAATGGAGGTTGAAGACCAAGTCAATATGATACCTACCTAGGCCATTGTGCAATTCAGAAACAATAGTTTGGTTTAAGGAACAAGTATCCCATTAGAGCATCCAGTCATTGAAGATAGATCAATGACCTTACACCACATTCATTTTGAATTGTGGGCTAAGAAATTACAAAGTAGGAGAGTAAGGGTAAAAGGAAAGAATCTCTTGGAGAATTGCATTGTTTGATATTGAGAAATTGGGGACAAAAAGAGTTCTTAGGATACATGACATTACTAGTGGAATGCTCGGGGACTTTGTTTAGGTAGAAAATGGAAGAAAACACCAAGTTAAATAGTAGGATTATTGAATTTGAATCCACATTAATACATAGACCCTTGTTTACACAATCATTGGCCATGAGAATTCTCGAGGAACAAATTAAGCATAGTGTAGAGGTAATATTTAGAACAAAGAAGGCCTAGGGATTACTACAAGGAACAAGAGAGATAGTGGCCACCAACATTGAAGACATGATGAATTTATTGATGGATATTTGGGAGACAGTAAGTAAATCCTATGTTATTGCAACCATAATTATTGCTTTTGACCAACACTCCTAATCAACGTCTGCAAGTTCGCCTTTAATTTTCTAAGAGTTGCATCGAGACTTTCATTAAGGCCTTGATAGAAATGAATGAGCACAAAAGGAAAAATGATAATTTTCCTTCGATTGTGAGACTCAAACATATTAGAGTTAGTTGGGATTCTCCTTTGATGTTTTATAGCAATTGATTACAACTTGTAACATGTTGACTAAAAGGATGGGAAAACTATTTTTAAGTTCATCAATGCAATAAGGAGATAGACAAACCCTCAAGTGTTCATTAAGATAGGGTCTTTATGAAAGGAATAGGAATTGAAGCTAATCACTTTTAAAACCACCATTGCTAAACAATTTGATGGACTCACCACATTCTTAGGAAAGGACATAAGGCGGTGGTTAAGTAATATGGTGGTTGAGAATTATGGAATTGACTCAATTGTGTAGGAGAAACACATAGAACTAAGTGAGGTCCAAAATGAGATTTTTTCGTTGAAAGTGAAAGAAGCAGTCATAATGGGACCCAATATTTACTTCATCAAAGCTTTGGAAAATGTAACCAGGACTTCATAAAATATTTAGTTATTAGGGTTCCTAGAGCACACCTAGTAACATCGACACATTATTTAAATCACATCCCTTGATGAGAAAAGGGAGAGAGAACTCAAAACCCAAGCCTCGTCAAACATTGTAAGTTTTTCCCCTACGACTTCCCACTCACCTTTTCATTCCTATTGTCTTTTTCCACTAGATTTTTATATATTATTTGCAATAGAGGAGCTTGGGACTAATCAATTGTCTCTTTATTTTTTTCTTTCTAGGCATTTCTTTATTATTCCAGGTTCATGGGAGTCCCATCCATGCCCTCGAGGGTGAATGCATTTCAATTTCTCATTTAAGAATTAGTCATTGAGATTTTGTTGAGGCTATCACAACCCCTTGATTTCAAACAATCTTGAATTTTTTACACTTACAGGGATTATATTGCTCAATTTTGCTCCACAAATAACTTCTCAAGTGGCCTTCTAGATTTTATGAATTCTACGTGGTTCAAAATCAATGGAATGTTTAGTAGGTGGCTCTTTTTCAGCTCATTTGATCTTGAATGTATTAGTCTTTTGAGGTTATTTGACAAACTATCAATGTTTATTCTCTTTTATGTTGCAAAAGTTGTGTTTGATTATGGGCTTATATTATTTGAAGGGAGGAAAATCTATGTTATGAGAAAATCATATTAGCTTGAGGATCTTATAGTTATCTTGATTTTATTTTATTTTTATCATTGAGATTGCTTGGTCCTTTCTCAGGCATCATTGTTCTTATGAAATGTGGTGGTTGGTGTGAAAATGTGAAACTTCAAATGGGTGGTTGTGATATTGTTTTGGTTTCTTAATGGTTGAGAACATTAGACTCCACTGCCATGGATTTACTGGAGCTATACATGTGTTTCTAAAATCATGAGCATTCCTACACTCTCAAAGGTCTTGAAGCAGGCTCGCTAGAAATAGTCATCTCCCATTGTATAGAAAAAATTCTAAAAAGGGTCATCTAAGCATTGTTGTATAATTCCATGCTATTCAAGCCTTTGACGATGCTTCTCAACCCATTCATTTGGACTTATAGTTAGTTTGGAAAAACACCAATAAGTCTTTAAACTTCCCCAAGGACTATCACCTTCCTGTGGTGAGCATGATCATAGTGTTCTACTACTCCATGGTAGTCTTCCAACCAATGTGTTCATATATTGCCATCTTGATATCCACTCTAGTTATCACCAAATTCACACGAAGGAAGCAAATATTCCAAAAATTGCCTTCTGCACTTAAGAAGGTCATTATGAGTTTTTGGAGATCAATGCCTTTTTTATCTTTGCAATGCGCTTTCCACTTTGTAGAGTCAAATGAACAAAATATTGCAACCCCTTTTATGCCATTTATCCTAGTCTTCTTTGAAGACATCTTGGTCTACAACAAAATTTGGGCAACACATGTGGATCAAGTTTTACAACTCCTCCATAATCACCAATTGTTCCTCAAACATTCTAAATGTGCTTTTGGTGTCTCAGAAGTGGAATATTTGGAACACATTGTTAGTGGGGAGGGTGTGCATGTGGATCCTAAGAGAATCAAGGTAATGAAATATTGCTTTGCCCTGAGACCTTCAAAATTTTGTGAGGCTTTCTTTGCCTCATAGGTTACTATAGGAAGTTTATGCAGAACTATGGTAAAATTGCAACTCCTCTTCAATTGGAATGTGGAAGCTGAACCTGATTTTAGGATTTAAGAAATGTTATATGTACTACCCTAGTACTCACCATGCTTAACTTAATAATACTTTTGTCTTGGAATGTGACACCTCAGGAAAAGGGATTGAAGCAATGTTAATGCATAAGGCATGCCCATTGGCCTTCATTAATAAGAAATCATGTGATATAAACTTGGATAAATCCACCTACGGGAAGGAAATGTTGGATGTTGTTCATGCAATTCATATGTACCATCCTTACTTGATCGGGTATCATTTCCATATTAAAACAAACCATTGCAACTTTAAATATTTCTTGGAATAGAGGTTGTATTCTCTAGAGCAGTAAATGTGGGACACTAAAATGTTAGGCTATGACTACAAAATTATTTACAAGAAAGGAAAGGAGAATGTGGTGGATAATGCCCTATCTAGGGAGTATGACGAGGAAGGTTCGCTAGTGACCGACCATGGGTAACTCCAAGCTTGAATGAATTTGCATTAATGAGCATCTCATATAAATACAAAAAGTTGTGACCCTTGGTTTCATATTCCAAATACATGTTATTTATTCTCCTACGAATCTTCAGATTCTCTATGAGTCATTATTTACAATATTTACGTTCAACCATAATCCCATAGGATTAGGTATCCAACATTCCTCCCCTTAATCCAAAGGGGTGTTTGTGAGTCAAAGCATCTTTATGAACTTTTCAATATTTTCTCTTCCAGGTGCTTTGGTGAAGATGTATAGAATTTTTTCACTTATGGAACAATGTCTCAAATGAATAGTATTGACATGTACATGACATTGAATCAGATGCTACTTTGTGTTGATGTGCTTAGTTCGACCATGGAATCTGGGATTCTTGGCCAACTTGATTGTAGAAGTATTTTCAATAGAAGAGGAGTAGAATTCACATGTTTCTCTTGCAAATATTCAAGTATCTTACTAAGCCATAAAATCCCCTTTGTTGCTTTTGTTGCAATCACATATTCTTCCTTTGTTGTGGAATCTACTAGAACACATTTTTTGCATGATCTCCAGAAGACAACTATTGATCCAAGACTCATAAGGTAGCCTAAAGTAGACACTCCATTCTCTTTTCCGCCATCAAAGTCTGAATCATAATATTTAATCATTTTTAAGTCATCCACCTTAAAATAATCGTCTCCAAGATCTTGAGTCCCCTTCAAGTATGTTATAACTCTTTTTGCAGCAAACCAATGTCCTTACAGGGTTTTGCATGAACATGGAAAGGATCACAACAACAAATGAAATATTTGGTATGGTGGTAGGAAGGTAGATAGGAGTCCCTACAAGTGGTTTATACTTGGTTGCATCCTCAAATTCATTTCATTATTTTGATGTGAGCTTAAAATTCCATTCCTTTGGAGTAGAGAGAGGGTTACACTCTGTCATGTCAAACCTATTCAACAACTCTCCAATGTACTTATTATGGGAGATGAAAATATACTTTGGATTATGATTCACTTCAATACCCAAGTAGTAGTGACAATGTCCCACCTATGTCATCTCATCCTTTCTTCAATTCTCTCTTTATGGATGCAATACAATTTTAGTGTTCCCTGTCATCAACAGATCATCTACATAAACTACAAGATATATTATGGATCTTCCAACTTTCTTGACAAATAGTGCTCCATAATCAAGATTAAAGTGTTTGAAATTCAATTTAAGAGGATGCTTAGTTAGCTTTTCATTGTGCGAGGTGCTTGTTTCAGGCCATACAAAGACTTCATGAGCTTGCATACCTTATGTTCTTATCCCTTCACAACAAAACCTTTCTGCTGAGACATGAAGACATTCTCTCTCAAGTCTCCATTAAAGAAAGCAATCTTCACATCCATTTGATGAAATTTCCACCTGTTCTATGCAACAAAAGCCAATATAGTATAAATGCTAGCCCATTTTCCTGTGGGGGAAAAAATCTCCTCATAGTTAATGTCTTCATTATGTGCAAAACCTTTGGCCATGAGCCTCACCTTATGTTTGTCAAGTGAGCCATTTGATTTGTACTTGTTCATGTAGACCCACTTGTAGACAATTCATTTGGTTTCAAATGGAGGGCCACCAACTCCCATGTCCCATTCTTGATGTGAGCATCATATTCATTATGTGTGGCTTCTTTCCACTCATCATGAGAAGCAACTTCTTTGAATGAAGTCGATTCAAGGTTAGGCGGAGATAAATTCAATTCACAATAAAATGAAACATCCATATAATCTACAACACCTAAATTTAAATCTTCACCTCTGTCTCCATGTCTTGTCGAACTTCTAGTTAATGTCTTTCCAACTTCATCATGATGAACACTTTTAAGTGTCTTCATGACCCACTTTTGAATTTTTTGTGAGGGTCCAAGCTACTCAGTTGGTGGTGCTTCATTCTCTTCAATATTCAATCTTCTAATCCTCTCAATCACATCATTGAATTGAGCCTCATGTTCTGGTGAAGTGTTAGGAACTTCTTCATGAGGGGGAGATGGTGCCGCAAAAGGAAATTCCAAAGATTGATCCAAGATAGGGATTCCCCCTTCAAGATCTCGAATCTCAATGCCAAATCCATGATATGTCTTTACATGGGTAAAATTATCCAAATGAACAAGCTACCTCTCCACATACTTGTCATGTTTATCCATTTAAAGAAAAATCACATCTCTAGAAAGAATAAACTTTTTTTACCTCATCATAAGGATGATATGCCTTGGTGGTGTTTGAGCACCCCAAGAAGATGCACTTTCGACTCCTTGCACCAAGTTTGTTTCTTTGTTCCTTTGGAATTAAGGCGTAACAAATGGTACTAAAGACCCTGAGATGCCTCACCAAAGGAATGCAGCCATACCACACTTCATATGGAGTCTTGTTGGCAAGAGCATGAGATTGAATTATGTTTCTCAAATAGACTGCACACATAACTACATCACCCTTCATATGGAGTCTTGTTGGCAAGAGCATGAGATTGAATTATGTTTCTCAAATAGACTGCACACATAACTACATCACCCTTCATATGGAGTCTTGTTGGCAAGAGCATGAGATTGAATTATGTTTCTCAAATAGACTGCACACATAACTACATCACCCTATAACATCAATTTCACATTCTTGAAAAATAGCATGGAGCATACCATATTCGATAGCGTCATATTCATTCTTTTTTATAAACCATTCTGCTGAGGATTATATGGAACAATGTTTTGATGCATAATCCCATGTTGACGAAGATTGTTTTCAAATTCATTGGAGGTATATTATTTTCCATTATCACTATGAAGAGTGCTAATATGAGATTCTGCTTCATTTTCATTCCATACATGACAAATTTTAAATGTTTCAACTCCCCAAATTTTTCCTTTAGTAAATAAACCCAACACATCCTGGTGTAATCATCAATAAAAGTCACGATATATTTATTACCATTTGTAGAAGCAACAATCATGGGGCCACACAAGTCAAAGTGTATCAACTCTAATTTTATCCATGCTTTGGAATTTGAATCATGGAAAGGTTGCTTATTATGTTTGCCAATAATACAAGCTTTACACTATTTAAACTTCTTTGGAATGGTGGGAAAACTAGAAACACCATTCTTCTTCAACATTCTAAGACTATCATAATCAATATTTCCATATTTAGCATGCCACAAAATAATGGATGACAATGTACCTTCATCATGGTGAGCGAGGTGCAAAATTGTGTTCCCTTGTAGATGTCCCTTTCAACTTCAACAATATCTCATCTTCCTATCTAGTCATGATGACTTGGCTGTCAGAGGATCTCCTCATCTCAACTTTCCTAGAGTGGCCTCCTTGTCCAATGTGCACAAGAGACATCAAATTATTTGCAACTTTGGAAGATAGAGAACATTATGCAATGAAAAGATAGGGAATCCAATCAATTTGAGCTTGATGGTGACAATTCCCTTAGGTTTAGGCTCAATTTATCTGCAAAATATACTACACTATCTACATTGTCATTCAATTATTCAAATAAGTCTTTTGTAAATGTCATGTGGCAAGTTACACTAGTGTCAAGCAACTAAGTATCTCTCCAAGATGCAAATGAAGTATTGAACAAAACTTCATTTATGCCAACATTACAATGTGCAATAACGAAATGAGTAGATTTAGGAGCTTTACCAAATTTGTGAGATTGACCTCTTTCTTCCTTATGCTCTGTCTTCTTTGTAATCTTCTCCCAAAGAATTCTACATGTCTTTTCCTCATGTCCTTTATTGCCACAATGGACACATTGAAGATCAAATCTCTCACCATGGTTGTGTCTACCCCCCTACCTCTAAAATTATTTCTTCCACATCCTCTTTTGTTGCCATCTCCTCTAGAAGAATTGTGTGATTGATTCCCCCCTTTTCGAGCAAGGCACGTGGTATCTCCAATGGGTTGAAATATATTCTTTCCAAATGCTTTCTCTCATTCTACAATTTTCTCCATCATAGTGTCAAATTTGAGGTTTTTCAGTTGGCCACTAGCTTGAAGTGACTCAAGTTAGTGGGAATATGTGGGGTAAAGGACCTTGATGAAGGCAATGAGAACAAGTTATACCTTCACACTAGTAGCATTAATGTCATACATAATGGATTTGATCTCAAATGCCACAACCATGGGATCATTATGCTTCAATTCTAGGTTGAAGAACTTCAACAACAACTAAATTAACTCTAATCCTGAGTGTGATTCATACAAATATTTCAACTTCTTCAAATCATCATAATAGTCCTTAGCAGGTGAAATATGTTGACTCACCTCTTCACTTACCATAGAAGTGATTAGTGCATATGCCTTCTTATCTATGTTCTTCCATATTGCAACCCTTTGTTCGTTTTAGGTTCTTCAAGTGCAGCATCACCCTCTCCTTCACAAATGCCATCCCACATATCATTGAAGATGAGGGTATGCTTGATATTCCTTGACCATTCTAGGTAGTTTTCTTTTCCAGTGAGCACCACTCTGACAATGGAAACAAGAGAATGCATCTTCAACAAGGTTGTCACTAAAAGCTTCTACAATACAACAAGATTTGCAACAAGCTTACAATACAATTACAATATGTGTGATTGAGAAATACAATAGCTATATGAAGAAAAAATAACACTTATACCAATAGCACCCTTGGTGACATACAAAAACTTGAATAAATGGCCAAGTTTGTTTTTAATTCAGTAGGCTGATAACATATACATGAATTTGAACAATTATAATCTAAAAAGTTGGCCTATGGTTTTACAACTCATGACAAATACTTGTAAGCCTTATAATTTACAACTTTCTTTCCATGGAAATAATGTAGTGAAAAATATTGAAATACATCCTAGTAGACAACCAGTTAGTGCTAAAATTTGTAATGCTTGTCGACAGTTATAGAGACGTCATAAGTGCAGCTCATCCACTTTGGAATGACCTCCAGATCACCCACCCTAAAATTCTTGTATTGATTTGGAGATCCTTTCATATATGCCCTCACCTAATATGAACCCAAACAGACTCCATGCATGTATAAAAGGAAGGATGAAACTTGATGAAAACTTTGGAGTAAGCTTCTACTAGGATTATTATTAAAGTACTATCTCAAAAAGGGATTAAATCTACGAGTTCAGTCAATCATCACAACACTTCTAGATTCAAAACAAACCATTGAAAATGTCCAAATCTACTGATTGTTACGCCCCCTCCCGTCGATCCGATGCAAGGAAGGGAACATGACTAACCACTCCGGGCTTATTGTGTAACTCAGCCCCATACATTACTAAGAAAATTCACAATAAATAAAAACCTATGCGTGCAAATTCATACTCAATATAAACACAACAGAAATAAACATTGTCCACACACCACTACATCATGCATCCAATATATCAATAACATACATCAATTAAAAACATGGCAGAACACAGAATTAACATAATTCAAACATAGAGAATACTTATCTTTAAGATGAAACTGTCCAACAACTGGCTATGTGAGAGCAATGTTCCACCCAACCATAGGTCTCTGTCCAACCTATATTCTTTCAGCTGAGAGACCACCCCCGAGCTGGGATGTGTATCTACTAAGGAGGAACTAAACAGGCTCACTCACAACCATGGTTTCACACAACCAGACATGCTAAGCCAACACATAGTTGGGTTTATCAAGCATGCAAGAGACAAAGGAGGAGGATGCTAAGCCAATGGGCTCAACCACGGAGCTACATGCATCTCAATTAAATTCAATTAGTCCTGGCACCCACAAGACCTACCACACCCAACACAAGGAAGGTCCCCTTCTTTGCTGCACAGTCCCTCAGGCGTCCCTTCCCTCCAGTGCTCTTCAAGGTGGGCATAGAAAGGTCCAACTGCTAATTCCTTGAGATTCTAGCCTTCACTGGGTTTATCAAGCAAGCCAATCCTCTGTTCAAACATTCACATTTGGATTTTTCTCAATTCGATGGCCAAATAACTCAATCCCGTAATTGGATTTTTTGGCTATAAAAACTAGGTTTTCCAATGGATTTCGGGGTATCTAATACTCTCAATTTCACCCCAAGGTTCATATCTATGGATCCCCTATTGGATTTCACTATCAATACGAAATTCTGTGCATTTATGGCATTTCAAAATGTGGGTTCATTCATAGTTGCGATTTTTGTTTTTTCTCACTACTAGGCATGGGTAATGGATGAAAACTGAAGCTTAGCTGTTCCCCAATGGAATGGGAATGAGAAAGAACGAATCCCCATGAGGTAGAGTGACTTGTGGTTTAAGGAAATAGAGCCCATACCTGCCATATGAATTTCTGGGCTGCCCATGCTCCATTGAAGCCATGGACTGATTTCCTCAACAACTTTCTTACACAGAATTAAATGTCAACAAGGAAATTCAAATGGGTTCTCAAGATGACATTTGACAACCTATGGTTCAATCCCACAACCCCCTCACCACTCCCTAGTGGAATACACATGGCCCCTTCTCATTAGTTGCTTCCATAGCCAATTTTGGTATTTTATTGCAATATTAATATTTACATCAATTTACAATATTCCATGGCTTAATAGCACATGGATACCATAATATCAATACTTGCCTTTATAAATAAAATACGAGCATACACCAGCGGGGCCTCGGCCTTGAGCTCCACGCTAGTAAACATACATCGCATGAACACAATATTTACATAAAAGCCAATATATCATAAAGGTCAAAATGAGGGTATTACATTCCCCTCCCCCTTAGAACAACACCATCCTCGGTGTTCTCAAAACTGAAGAAAAATGGGAATGCCTCTCTCATGGCATCCTTCAGCTCCCATGTAGCCTCATCGGGACTAAGGTGCTCCCATTGGACCTTTACCTGCCCGATGGCTCTGTTCTGGAGCAATGTGACCTTCTTGTCGAGGATGCGCATAGGCTCTACTTGGAACTCTCCCGTGGGTTCCACCTGTATCACATTCCAATCAATCATATGATTAGGATAATGTACATACTTCTTAAGCAAAGATACATGGAAAACATTATGAGCTCTTATATTAGCAGGAAATGCAATTCTATATGCAACTGGCCCTATCCTATCAAGGACTTCAAATGGCCCACAATATCTTGGTGCCAATTTGGCACAACTCCCCAACTTGAGAGAGCTTTTCCTTGGTTTCACTCTCAAATAAACATCATCCCCAATCTGAAATTCCTTATGCACTCTTTTCAAATCTGCATAACTCTTTTGCCTGTCCTATGCTGCCTTTAAATTATGCCTAATCCTAACAACTTTCTGTTCCATTTCCTTGATCATCTCTGGCCCAAGTACTACCCTGTTCACCGGACTATCCTAGTTCACTGGAGTCCTGCATCCTTTTCCATACAATGCCTCAAATGGACTCATTCCCAATGATGCGTGATGTCCATTATTGTATGCAAATTCTACCAAGTGTAGGTAATCTTCCCACTTGGATGGTTTATCCATCACATACATTCTCAGCATGTCTTCAAGAACTTGATTCACCCTCTTAGTTTGGCCATCTGTTAGAGGATGATATGATGTACTGAAATTCAATCTAGTTCCCAATTCCTGAAATAATCCTTTCCAGAAATTGGAAGTGAACTTTGTATCATGATCAGAAATTATTGCCTTAGGCAATCCATGCAATCTGAATATCTCTCTCATGAAGGTATTTGCAATGTCATTATCCTTGTGAGTGGACTTGACTGGAATAAAGTGAACTACCTTTGATAACTTGTCCACCACAACCATGATTGAATCATGCTTTTTCACTATAATGGGCAGACCTGTTATAAAATCCATAGAGATCACTTCCCACTTCCATTCCAGAATGGGTAAGGGCTGCAACAATCCTGCTGGATGTTGGTGCTCTGCCTTGACCTGCTGGCACTTTTGACACCTAGCAATGTACTTAGCTATGTCCTTCTTCATACCATGCCAAAAGTATTGCTTTCTTGCTGCTGTAATAGTTTTCTGATATCCTGGGTGTCCAGAATATGGTATTTGATGTATTTCATCCATCACAAGTTTCTTCAAATCTACACTATTTGGAATGTACAGTCTAGTACCATGATAAATGAGAAGATCATCCTCACCCAGTTGATATCTTGCACATGCTTCATCCACATTACCCTGATGCAACTTTTTTTTAATTTGAAGGCAAGTTTCATCACTGTTTTGGGCTTCAAGGACTCTTGTCTTCAAATTTGATTTACACACACTTAATGCTGCAACATGAAATTTCCTGCTAAGAGCATCTGCAACCTTATTCTCTTTCCCTTTTACATGCTTAGTTTCAAAATCAAATTCACAAAGGAATTCCATCCACCTAGCTTGCCTAGCATTCAAGTTTGGTTGGTCAAACAAATACTTCAAGCTCATGTGGTCTGTCCTAAGCTCAAATCTTCTTCCCAACAAATAATGTCTCCACATCTTGAGAGCATGTACTATGGCTGCTAGTTCTAAATCATGTGTGGCATAATTCTTTTCATGCTCTTTTAATTTCCTTGACTCATAGCAAATCACAAATCCTTCTTGCATGAGCCCTCCACCTATGTAACATCCCGAAAATTCACAAAAATAATTTTTTTTTAAAGTAGCATTAAATGCTGTACTTTCTAATGCGGAAATAAAATAAATGCTAATCTTCTCAACTAATAACAAAATTATGATAATGACCATTCATACTTCTTAACACAAAATACGACATTAGTTTTTGCTTGTGTTAATTGTAATCGATATGCTATATTTAAATTTTCTTGCGATACAATCATCTAGACATAATACTGACAGTTTGCTTTTGGATGATGACGAAGGGGTCTTATGAGGTACCCTGAGGTTTACTTAGCTATGTTAGCTAAAGCATTTGAACCTGTTTCTTTGCGCAGATACACAGGTAAGAGTATTACGACAAATCAAGTGTTACAAGTAATTCTAATTATGTTTTCAGTTAGCCGTCAATGCTTTGTGATAACACTTAAGTACTTCCTTGCAAGAGAGTTAATAATGGTATGGATCTCTGTCCTATTTCTGTAAGTGTTACCTTGACCATACTTATAAGTCGCAGAAGTCGTAACTATTAATATCTACACTAGACTCTTTAGTGAAACGTCAAAGAAAAGATACTTACACTATGAAATCTCAAATACGTACTAGATTACAATGTATAAGTGCTATTATGATTCTGTCATCATTTCTCCATTTTGCAAGAGTGGTAATATCGTGAATGTTTCAACTTATTTATTGCTCTATATTGTAGAAACATGAACTTAATATTATTTAAATACGTGGATTAACTTGAAATCATCAATATAACCATATTAGCTTATACATTTCTCAATTTATAAATGATGTAGAATCATACTACTATAGCAAAGGTTATTTCCATATTATCATCATAATTATGATGATACTATTGTGAATTTGCAACACTATAGGGTTTAGACCTTTCTAACTTAATATTTATACTTTATAATATGCTATTTAACTTTGTAAATAGATATGGCAATGTGCTCAAATGTTACGTTGTGCATACTATAGAATTCTAAACTATACACTAAGTATTTGAATACATTTTATGAATGCGATCTATATAGACATGGAGTCATTTGGTAAACTATGAAAACATAATAACTATGCATTCAATGATCAATACATTTGGAAATGACATAAACTATACGTTGTAACCCTAAGTCTTGGCACTGACATGTGATATGATAGGGTATTGAATGTTTTCTTGGCACTGACATGTGATATGATAGGGTATTGAATGTTTTGATATCATCGTGCTGGTATACTATCGAACCCGATCTTGGCATTTAAGTCACCTACCTTCTGCATTGAGTGGAAGTCTTAGTGGATGCCTTCGTGGCTGTAGATCATGTGAAGGAGTTTACAAACTTGTATCAAAACGTGAGCTGTATAATGCTTTGTCCCTTGGTCTACTGAGCTGGCATCGTGGTGGATGTGATAATAAATATGGTATTAAAAGTGGATGTTGCTCGATTCTCGACATGCCTGGTTGGCATCATCTCCATCGTTGATCTCATATGATCTGGGGCTTTGAACTGGAACCCTAGTTTTTCGTTATGTGTATTGTTGAAGTGCTTCTTCGACCTTCATTTCGCTTGGCAGTGGTAAGGAAGAGAGGCCGATCGCCTGCAACAATGTAGGGATGGTTAGTTGTAGTTCGGAGGAGTCCTTCCTCGAGTTCGATCCCTGGACCTGTGGGAAAACTTATTTGTTTCAAGTTTTGTTTTTCTTGTAGAGCCGAGCCACCATGCAGTCTTGAATGAAGTGTTAAGGATAAAATCCAGAGTTTTCTGTATTCTTAGAACCTGGGTTTGATTCTCTTGCAAGGATAGACCATTTCTCAGAAATTGAACCCTCTTGTCTGTGTTTGATAGATGGCTCCGTCGTTCTCATTTGCTTAAGGTGTTTCTTGCTCCGAGGCTGCATTACACAGGTAATGTCTCAAACTTAAAGTGTTAATGCTATCTATTGTATCGATATGTATCTTTGTAATTTCTCGTTTAACCACTTGTGGGTTTTTGTGGCAGGTTTTACTTCGTCGAAGGGTCACTTGCTTGAAGCTTGGTGGGAGAATGCTGCTTGACCACCTAGTAAGCCTCGGTGGTTCTATCCCTCGTAGGTTCTCCTGGCCTGGTTGTGGCCGATGCTTGATGTTTGACGAGAGTTGGTGTTTGATTCCTGGGAAGGTTTTTGGCCAGTGTTTGTAATTTTTGAGAGCCAAAGGTTGGAATCCTTGGCTTGTCTTAATACTTTGCTCTGCAGCGTTTCACTGTAACTCTTGTTGAAAATGTAAACTTGTTTAAGATGTAATTTCTAGAGGGATGAACCTTCGGTCTTTTTAATGGGAAAACAGTGTTTTAAATAAAAGTCGAAAGCCAAGAGTTAAATCGTTTTTGTGAAAAATAGAAGGTCCTATGCTACAATATTTATACTTTCGTTTGAATGGTGATATGGAACTGAGTTTGCATTGAAACATAACTTAAAAATAGTTTTCTGAGCAGTTTCTATGTTTATATAAATTGATATTTTGGGCTAGAAAATACAGTGTTGATTTAGGCCAAGAGGCGTGGGCTCACTTGTTTCATAAAAGTGAAACCCTGTGTTCGTATTGTTTAAGTTAAAGTTGGGATGGTGATGAGACTCAGTTTTTGGTATTGAAACACCACTTAAATAAATATTACGGTTTATAATAATTCCTTGTCTGAGTTTGATTTGTATAATAGATAACTATCGAAAAGGTAATAGTTGGACTATAGCATTGCGTTTGGATTTGAAAATAAAAAGTGTTATGAAACTATGATAAATGTTTTGCTTATAAAACTAGGTGGAAGATTGTGGAAATAAAATCTAGAATAATCCTTTTCTGCAAAAATTGGAAATATAGCAGATTGTTTTAATAATGGGAAAAATGCTAAGTTTAATTCATGAATGTTTGATGAAAGAAATGGAATGAGGTTATAGTCCTTTACAGTTTTTGGATGAAATGGGAAATAAAAAAAATGCATGTGTACTTTGAAATGAAGTATATGATCTAAAGTGTAAACCCTAGATTTTTATACAGAACTGGGATATTTAAATTTTTGACAATAGATAAAAGAAAAATATAAAAATGCCTGTATTATGAAATGCTACTTTATGTCCTACATCCTTTAATTATCCTATTTAATGCCTGTAGTACGACATCTCTGATGTAATGATAAATACAGGAAAGTAATTTATTTAACTTAAAAACAGAACTATCCTAACCTATCCTAACTTAATAGAATATACAGTTCAGCTAAATAATTTAGTTAATAAGTCTTCATTTTCAAACCAGGAAAGAGGTTAGAGGTTTAATAAAACAACTTCATTCATTCAACTGAAAATAAACAAGACAGAACAATGGAACCTGATGAATGTAGGAGAAACAAATAACCCAAGGAGCTTGTTCCACCCAACCTACTCCTGAAGACAGCCAAATTACTTGCCTTAGGACCCCCGACCCTGTTCATTGAACCACTAGGAAGAAAAATCTGTAGAAGCTTTAGGTCATAAACTTGCAGCAACAATGTAGATCATTCAGTCATATAGACTTAGCAGTCAAAGAGACCTGCACCAACACCTTTGGTTTCCTTCTCAAAATAAATTTAAGCAAACTCACAATGCACTTCCACTTAGCCTCCCTATTCGAATCTCTCAGTCATCACTTGATACCCTTAGGAATTATTTTCGCAGAAAATAATATGGAGCCCCCTGCTCAATTTGAACTGCCTTATCTAGGATGCCTAGGCCTTTTAAGTGGTTAACCTGGTCATTAATGAGCTAACAGCTCTGTTCCACCCACCTGGGGAATAATGCCACAAATTTAGGGGTAGTTGTCCCATAACCAACAGCTAGTGGTGGAGTGCAAGTGCTGACACCTATCCCATGCCTTCTAACATCTTCCATTCCTCCTAGTGGGTCAGTGAACACTCATTTAACATTTCCCTTGGGTGTTTGTCTCCTGTTTTAATTTATTAAATAATAATAATATGTCATTACAATCATCCTTGACCAGATTTGGTCATAATTACAAAACTTTGTAATTATAATTTAACATAATGTTTTTTGCAAATAAAATAAATAGTCTCAAAATTTGGGTAGGTGACAACCTAGCCCTTCAATGCAAGCATCTGTGCACACTACAAAATTCTTCTTTGGATCTGCTATCTTCAAAACAGGAGCGGTGGTAAGTAGCTCCTTTAACTGCTGAAAATTTTTCTCACACTTTTCAGACCATACAAATTTGATATCCTTCCTCTGCAATGAAGTGATTGGATGTGCTATCTTGGAAAATCCTTCGATGAACCTTTTGTAGTAACCAACAAGACCCATGAAAGATCTAACATCTAAAACATTCTTTTGAGTAGACCAATCCATGATGGCATTAATCTTCTCTGGATCCACTGCAATTCCTTCTTCATAAATAACATGACCCAAATAGTGCACCCTCTTTTGATAGAATTCACACTTGCTGAACTTGGCATACAACTGGTGTTCTCTAAGGACTTGCAACACCATTTTTAAATGCTCATTATGTTCTTCTTCATTCCTTGAATAGACAAGGATGTCATCCAAGAACACAATTACAAACTTATCTAAATATTTGTTGAAGACACTATTCACGAGACACATGAATGTGGCAGGTGCATTGGTAAGACCAAATGGCACCATAGTGAACTCATAATGACCATATCTAGTTCTGAAAGCCATCTTGTGAATGTCTTCTTCTTTTATCCTCACATGATGATAGCTAGAGCTCAAGTTAATCTTTGAAGACACTTTAGCTTCCTTCATCTGTTCGAGGCGTTTCCCTTACCATATCCTCCACTGTAGCTTCTCCCTTTAAGTTGTGAAAGCTCCTGGGATTCTCCTTCCGATGTGGACAATCCTTAAGCATGTGATTTTCTCCACATCCCCAACACTGAAGTGGTCCTTTTGATGCTTTATCTACTGCTACTGCTGGCTTGAATCCGCTCCTTGCTTGCTGCCCCCGTGGAAAGGTTCTGGGCTAATTTTTGAATGGTGGCTTGAAGCCACTTTTCTTTTGATCAAACCTCCCTCTTGGATTTTCTTTCCATGATGGGTGAACCTCTGATTTTCCTTTATTCTGCTCAAAGCAATGCATTTCCATCCTAATGGCTTCATCAAGACTTGGTGGATTAACAAACTCAATTCTATTGTTGAAACCTTGAGGTAGGCTTCCGAGGAAGCATTGGATCTTTATTCTCTCATCTTTGATATAGTCCACATACCTCAACAATTCCAAAAATTTGTGGACATGCTCTTCCATAGATTTCTGTCTCAACCTGAGTTCATTGAACTCTTTTCTCTTGCTGTCATAATACCTAGAAGAAAGGTATTTTTCCTTGAAGTACTTCTTAAATCTTTCCCAGTTGATCTTCCTTTCATTGATCCCTTTAACTTCCAAGAGGTTATCCCACAAAATTGAAGCTTTTCCATTTAGATTGTAAATGGAAATTCTGGCCTTTTCATTTCCTGAGTAATCATGAATCCTGAAATATTTCTTCATCCCAAGAAGCCATGCCTCTGCCTCTTAGCCTGTCATACTCTCTCCATCAAATGTGGGAGGTCTTGCCTTCCTGAATTCTCCCTGTGGGATGCCTTTGAATTTCTTTCTTCCTTCAACCCTGCTAGAAGTATGCCTTGGAATTCTTTGAGAACCTATGGAGTCACATGATCTACTGGAAGAAGATCTTGAGGAAGGTGTTCTATGCTTTTTGCTCACAGAACTCTTCCTTGGGCTTGGAGTCCTCCTCCTATAACGACCTCTAGAGCAAATCCTTGCATCTCTTCCTTCTTCACCTACATTGCTTGGGTTAAACCCAAGGTTTATCCTATGTTGCATATCAGCGACCCTTTGCAAAATAGCAGCATTGAGTTGGTTTTGTTCTTCCTGAGCCTTCATCAACCTTTCATTAAAGCTTACCATGGTTTCAACCAAATTCGGAGGAGTTATTTGCTCCCTTCTCCCATTGGATTCAGTTTCAACATTCACTTCTTGCACATTTTCTCATAGCACATCTTCATCATGCTCATAAGGATCTTGAACATCATTTATGGTCACCATTTTTCCTTTGGAGACCCTTTTTCCCTGTATGTTGCTCTCTGCTACAACTATTCAAATCTTATGAGCTGCAAGCACTGTGCATTATAAAAATATTTATTAGACATCTTAGGAATGCAGATAGAAACATACAACATCAATATTTAACAGAATTAAACTCATGGAATAATTCACATAGCTATTATGCCTTCATTTCCTTGCCCCATCATGCAATTCTGGAATTCACCAATATTGACAACAATTTGTCCAAACAGTCATTGACACTTTTCTGCTCTACATATCTGTGATGTATTATAACCTTATTCAAATTATGGCTATGCACCATTGTTCCCCGTTGGATAAGCTTTCAAATTCCTATCCACGTGCTCCATTCTGACTTCGTGTGGGGAAACTACATTACTTCAAAAATGACAATTTTCACCAAAATTCTGCACTTTTACCCAGTTGCAAAATATCCTGAACTGCCAACTTCAGCCACCCGTAGAAGCAAATCTAGAAATATTCAGGAAAAAATTTCTGCCGGGCGAAGTTAGTACATACAACAAGGAACACTCAACAACTTGCGGATCTCTATTCCGATGTACTATTCATCTTCTATAAATTTCTGGGTTTGACTACTCTCCACTTTTACTTTTTCCAAAATTTCAAATTTTGGGCCAAAAATGGCTATCTCCCAAACTGTGCATTTCTGGAAAATCTCTATGTAACATGAATTGTCTGTTTTAGTAAGAATATGAAATGTTGAGTTTAGTAATTTTCTTGAATCCTTCATCTAAGGTCTATTTCATCAATTGCAAGCTTTTCAAAATCTTCAAAAAGTGGCCCGGAATAGTGCTTTTTGGCCTTCTCACTCACCCCGACTCCACATCCTTTGGAGTTTGGCTCCAAAATTACAAAATTAACACCGTTCCTACTCCATTCCTGCTCCATATCAGTTTCAGCTCAATCCGACCTTCTGTCAAGCATCGGGACATCGATTCGTAAAAGCCATTAATTCCAATTTTATGCCAAATTGGAGCATAATGAGATCGGGATCTTCACTGGTTCTTTCATGGCCTTCGTTAATGGCCTCCGAACACCACTGAACTCATCCAATTTTGATTCTGCATGCTCCTGCTATCCAAAAATTGAGTTTCAGGCTCTATACTCATTTTTCTTCTTCTTCTTCCGCAATCCTCAACTTCTGCAATCCCCAATCCGAATTGCAGGTGTGGAAATGCCAGTTTTCCAACCCATAAAATACTCCTTTCCGCAATCCACAATGCGGGTTCGGAAATGCCAATTTTTCAACTCCGGAGAATATCCTTCTGCAATCCACAATGCGGGTTCAGAAATGCCAATTTTCCAACTCCAGAGAATATCCTTTCCACAATTTGCAATCCGCAATGCGGGTGTCGAATTACCAATATTCAAAACCGAAAAATACTCCTTTCTGCAATCCGCAATACGGGTGTGGAATTACCAATATTCCAACCCGGAAAATACTCCTTTCCGCAATCCCCAATACGCAATGGAAGAAATACCACTTTGTCACGCCCCCTCCCGTCGATCCGATCCAAGGAAGGGAACATGATTAACCATTCCAGGCTTATTGTGTAACTCAGCCCCATAAATTACTAAGAAAATTCACAATAAATAAAAACTTATGCATGCAGATTCATACTCAATATAAACACAACGGAAATAAACATTATCCACACACCACTACATCATGCATCCAATATATCAATAACAAACATCAATTAAAAACATGGCATAACACATAATTAACATAATTCAAACACAGAGAATACTTATCTTTAAGATGAAACTGTCCAACAACTGGCTATGTGAGAGCAACGTTCCACCCAACCATAGGTCTCTGTCCAGCCTGTATTCTTTCAGCTGAGAGACCACCCCTGAGCTGGGATGTGTATCCATTATCGGATAATCTACCAAGAGCAGACTCAAGGCGTGATCTCCCTACCTTAATGCAAGACTAGAACAAATGAGACATAATATGAAATAACTTTCTTGATCTAATTAGAGATCGAGTGACTAGATGCCTTACCTTTCAGATCGCGGATCCTTTCTCCTTGATGTTGTTCCAAGCTCTATGGTCTTCAGATCTCAGCTGCAAAACCTGTCAAGACATACATAACAACACAAGTAGTAAAATGCATCTAAACAATAACAGATCTAAGTAAGCAGTTAAGTAGGCAAACTACAAAAACATCATCAATGCAACAACATTTGGTGGAAAGCATTTATATTACTGTATAAAAAGGGAAAGTACACAGAAGGAAGTGATTACAACAAAGGCTTAACATAGCAATCCTTCTCCAACAAGCCAATGCCAAAGCCTCCAAAGGAAGTATAGATCTCCTAAGAGATAAGTAGATATCTCCTAAGCTAATTTCACCAGCATGTAAGTACTATATACTTCCTACCTTTGGAGTGAAGAGGAGCCTCATATAAATAGGACTAGGCGGATAGAAATGAGTTGAGGATTAGTGGGAGAGGACTAAGGGATCTTCCCAATGATGGAGGAACCGAAGGACAACTCAATCTATAAGTTAGGGATAGAGATCCAAGTCATCCTCCTTCGAGAAATCGCTCAAAGCTTCCTTTTATCCATATTAACTGACATCGTCGCAGGCTGTAATAGGGAAACATGAGACATATGAGGTCGGTGCAAGCTGTATAAGGACACCATGCTACATCGTCACATTCTATCAAGGAGCAACCTGCGATGATCCTGGTCGTCGCAAGTTGGAAGAGAGCAAGTTGCGACGATCCACCTAGATTTTAAGGATAAAGGATCAACAACTCTTTCAAATGGCTTCCTGGTCATGGATACTTCAAGGGTATATACATTAAGTCTCATGATGGTAAGATTTAGGTGTAACAGAATCCCCCCAAAGCATGAAGCTGTTGAAACTGGATAGGTGAAATGCTTTGACATAAGGAATGGCAATGGCTTTTCGGATAGGAAATGCTACTGCAGTACAACTGACTCTGAGAACACATTCTCGTATGACTCACAACATGGCTGCCAACCAATACAATGCAGATCCATGGTAGTAAAGAATAAACTGAACACAATCATGGCTACTAGATACAAGCGTAGATCCATGATGAGATGATAACACAACCACGACCAATACAAAAGTGGATCCGTGTAATATGACTCAAAACAATCTCCATCGCAACCTGGGTAAAACATGACTCTCTAGGGTCTTCAATCCGAACCCGCAATGATACGAATCTATCCATGTGATTACAAATGTCTTGACGTCGAACATGGTAGAAACCACTTGATTTCCGGTCATTGATGTATACCATTAACAAGTGCGAGGGAAATCACCATTGATGTCAATGATCCCCAAGGTATCATAGTACATATCACCAAGCGTGAATGAATGAATTGAAGTCTAATGCATGATGAAACCTTTCGATCAAGAGTCAATGATGTAAACTCATGTCGAAAGCGAGGCAACCTGCCATTGAGGCATGTAGGCCCAAGGTACTTGGTTGGTTTCTAGATTCAATCCTTGGATGATGTGTTGAAGTCGACAAGGATGAATCCGTCGAAGGAGGGCCATGACGAATCCCCCATCATCGACACGAAACATGACAAAGGATGTTTTGAACAGATCGGATGGTACAGTAACATACAGGATGGACTTAGAGTAGACCTGACATGGTGGAAGGTGTACTGACTACAGATAATGAATGGTAAATGTATTCTTGAACATGGGCATGGCATGACTCGACAGTATTGACACGACGAGAATGACGCCAACTCCTAATGCAACTGATGATGGAAGTATTCTTTGGATGACCCAAAGGAGTAGCAAGACTCAGGAAGTGGGTAAAACTCGAGGACAAATGGATGACCCAAAGGAGTAGCAAGACTCAGGAAGTGGGTAAAACTCGAGGACAAATGGATGACCCAAGTATGGTATGCAAATGCAAATGAGTGCCATGTTCAAGAACGACTAGGTACTGCCACAGGTAAAAAGTGTAACATAAAAGCTTTCCTTTTTCCCCATCATGAATCATGAGTGCCTCATGTGGTTTTTACGAGCTTGATGAGGGTAACCAGATGCTTGGTATAGCTCATCTCATAGATGAGTCCAATCCCAAATATTTTCCGAACCTGGGAGAGGAGGGGTTCGTTCCATAGCGGGCCCTTCAATGTTAAATTTTAACGAGTCCATAGAAGGTAAACTCGGTCGTCATTTCATGTTTAGAGAGTCTGAAAAGAGCTAAAGAAGACTCCAAAGGTCCTTTTTCGTAAGGTTAGCCTCTTCACCCGAAAAAGGGTAAAACAACGCGAGAGAGGACTCTTCCAGTCATGATTGGCTAGAGTATTCCTTTTTTGTAAGTAGTGCCCCTTGGTCCGAAAAAGGGGTAAACTATCACCAGGAAGACGACCATTCAAATACTTTAGCAAGCGTGAATGTGACAAGTTCGCTTGGCGATCTTTTCGTATTTCGAGAGCCTGAAAAGAGCTTAAAGATAGACTCCGGGGGGGTTCCTTTTCCGTAGTAGTTTAACGAGCCCAGAAAAGTGAGAAATCATAACTCAGTGACTTATTCTCATGGTTTTATGAGCATGAGAAAGAACAAAGAGTTAGCTCGTCATCATTAAATAACCGAATTCTAACGGGCGAAAATAACAACAAAAATATTCAACGGGTTGATCATACCTGACAACATTTATGAGATGATCGCTACGATGTGAGAATGGCGCAAATGAAACACTTAACGTCTCCTGCATGCTTGAAAACTAGGTCAAATAGTTAACCGGGTATTAAAATGTAGAAAATAATCCAAAATATAGCAAATAACCCATAAAGCATCTAAATTTGAAAAAGGAATATTCCCTTTTTGTTTATAAAATAGGAAAAATGACCAAAAATAGTTTCCATTTTCATTTGCCAAGTTTGGGGAGAAGAAAGTGCCATTTGGAGCTGATTTTCATTCGTCGATTGCCGGAGCTACGATTGACCATTTCACGAATCGTCAGGAGCAGGTAAACCTAGACCTCATCCAGCATCTTTCTAGTGGTTTACAATTTTGTTTTTTGTTCATTTTTTAGGTTTTTGGGTTGTTTTATGAGGGGATTTTGCGCCCTCGGGTCGTCGCAAGCCTCTTTTATGGGAACTGCAACGAACCCGTGTCGTCGCAAAACCCGTAAGGGCGCTTTGCGATGACATCGCCTTGTCAACAATGGTGGGGTGCGACGGTGGAAATGCCCAAGTTCAACTCAAAACCTAGCCCACAAGAAAAAATTTCAATGGTTTGGAAGAGCTCTAATAGTGTTTAAATGCTTCCTTTGATAGTTTTACGGTCATCACCATGGTTCTTGAATGGCGTGAATGTGAACACGAAGTGGAAGATGTACAAGCGAAAAATGATCCATTGTGTGTGGATGCATTGAGAAACTGTGGACTGTTGAAGTACTTCCAGGTTCAGGGCATGAGGGCCCAAGTCCCATTACTGGAGCATATGATCCGGAGTTGGGATGTAGCGCAGCAGTATTTCATGATTGGGGAACACGTGCTGAATATAGATGTTGAAGACATCTATTTCTTGACATGACTATCCTGGACGGGGGATCCTGTGTCTCTCACCATATCACGAGGGAGTGACCAGACGGTGGATGATTTGATTGCTCAACATTGTACTCCAGATACCGTTGCTACTAGTGGTAAAATTCCCATTAAGGGAGTTCGAGAACGTCCATTGCGCGTCATACTCTTCACTATAGTGAGGATAACAGGGAGCCAAGCGGCTCACCTAGCTACCAAATCCCAAATGTTATATGCAGAGGAGTGTATGTCTCCTAAGGTGTTTAACTGGTGTGAGGGACTCCTCACCAACCTTCGAGCTCAGCTGACCAAGTGTCGGCGTGGTGAACTCAAGCAGTTCGGTTACAGATCAATAGTGATCTCTTTCTTGCTGGAGCGGGTACCTCTCTTATGCCCGTAGGTGACCTTGGATGATAGGGATGCCAAGGATCCTCATATGGTTCGATGGACGGAAGTGATGGCCCGCCATGGTGGTGGGGGTATGATCATCAGATATGGTTCCTGATTCTTTACCTGGCTGGAAGGCTAGCTGCTCATGATTGAGGACTATCCGTATAGTGGTACGGACTTCAGAGAGGATCCAGACCTGGTGTTTCCTGAGGGAGTAGAGTGGGGAGATATCGGTAAGAACAATGACCATTTTACTTTTTCATTTTGTGTATTTATAATTTCTTTTTGGGTAGTGCTGATGAGTTAATAACATGTTTGTGCAGATGTGTGCCCTTCACAACCAGTCGGAGTTTCACTTCTCGCGAGGAGGGGAGAGGCACCAGCTATAGCCCCAGCCATGTATGATGCCACCGTAGAGATGGAAGACGTCTATGAGAACCTCACTAGGTTGACGTTATACGTTCCAGAGCCGGCAGTGCATGAGTTACCATGGCCCATGCAAAGGTACACGGTTGGCATGACCTTGCGTTTCAGTGCGCTGCTGCGCAAGGTAGCGAGGGCGGTTGATTGCTTCCACGGCCAGCAGGCGAGGGCTGCGAGACCCAGGGGTGCACGGGCCAGGCGTTAGGCCTTATGATATTATATATGTACTGGGAGCTTGTGAGCCTCATATTTTGTACTACTAAAAGCTATCAAGCTTCAAATTTTGTATAGACTCACTGAACGCCATCGTGCTTCCGATTTTGTATCAGCACTACTTTATCTCGATTTATATATATACAGACATTTTGGCGGTTTTATACATTTGTGTTCCATATGAGATCTTGTTTATATGTTTTCTTATGTGATGAGTTATTTACAATGTTATGTCTGCTTTTTCAGTTTATGAATATGCTATGTGTGTGCAATGTACCAATCTAGAATGAAGTTGGCTATTGAGTCGACAACTGCGTTCCTGTATCGTGGAATGTGCCGATATTGAATAGATTCAAGGGACCTTTCCAGAAGATGGATTCGTTTGTAGAGAGAAAGTAGGATAGGGTCACGGATAGCATAAATCCAGTTGAGATGAGAGACCACCAGTTGCGAATCGAAATAGATAACAACGTGGTCCATACCCAAGGAAAGAGCGTCGGTTAGGGTTCCAATGACTGCCTAATATTCCGCAGCATTGTTGGTTGCGAAACCTATACACATTCCTCCTGAGATGATAAGCTCACCGATGGGAGAATAGAGCACCTAGGCTGCCAAAGCAAGGTTACGGGTATGTCAGTTGGCGTCGTCCGCGAATCAGTAGCAAGTTGCCATCTACACGCGCAAACAGAACATGGTATAAGTAACGAAACAAGACCTAAGCACGCAAAAATCAAAGCATCACACCACACAAAACACACGCCATGTACAGTATATACAACGTACTTATGCATGAAAAACTCAGGCATAGTACCTCTTCAGGTAAAGCCCATTGCGGGGCTCACCTAAAGATATCCCGTCATAGTCTTCAAGTTCGTAGGCTCCCTTCTCCAAAACACGCTTCACTATGTAGGGCCCATGCCACATGGACTCAAACTTTCCTGCCCCCAGCTTATCATGTCTTTGGTCGTATGTTGTTAAAATTCAATATGCTAAGACAGAAAATAGCAGCATTACATTCCATTTCACAATAATAACATATACAGGATCACTGAAGAAACAACAAGCACAGCATAAACACAAGAGACAGAGATTTATCCTGGGAAACCCTCATGGGGTAGAAAACCCAGCAAAGCTTCCTCAATATAGATGACCAGCAATATACAAAGATGAAACCCTGAGACATGATCTCCTCCTCCACAATAGCAGACCTCTCCTCCACAAGTGCGCTATCCTCAAGTGTGTGTGTGTATCAAATGAGGAACACACCTCCTCTATTTATACGCTACACTGATATGTATTTTACACAGGTACACGTAGGCTCGTATTTAACCAATGGGTTAAATACCCCACTACAAATGACTGGGCCGACCGCTCTAGGGTGGTCTAATAACCCTTTGACCCACATAACACATATAGGGCCGACCTCCACTAGGGAAGTCTAATAACCCGAGTTACCACATTCCGACGGAGGAATAAACATCTCCGGATATACAATAAGATCTTCACGGAGGAGTGAAACATCTCCGGAATAATAAAGTACAAATATAATATTCTTTGAAGTTACAATATCTCAACACTCCCCCTTAACGAGAAGGATATTATAATAGCATCTGCACGAGCAAGGAGTCATCAACATCATACATGATACATCTATAAATCATTGGAAGCTTTCTCAACATCATTAGTAACTCAAGCAGTTACTGGAACATCTTCAATACTGGAACATCGACATCTTCGGTATTGAGTCTTTATCTTCTGTAGCACTTGAATAGCTACAACAATATCATCATCTGGATCCTCACGATACACGATCATCAGCATCATCATCTCACGATCATCAGCATCGTCATCACACGATCATCAGCATCGTCATCACACGATCATCAGCATCGTCATCTCACAATCATCAACATCGTCATCATACGATCATCAGCATCGTCATCACACGATCATCAGCATCGTCATCACACGATCATCAGCATCGTCATCACACGATCAACAGCATCATCATCACACGATCAGCATCATCGTCATCACACGATCAGCAGCATCGTCATCATCAGCATCATCAGCATCGTCATCATACGATCATATTCCTAGGATGATCAATCCTGCTCCTTTTAGGACATAGGTCCATGGATGAAACAATCCAATCTTCAATTCTCGGAGACATCGGTCTACGGATCAATTCTGGGACCTCAGTCCGGGGACGATGCAATCCCCTGCCTGTTCATTCAGGACTTCATTTTTCGGAGACCCAGTCTACGGTTCTATTCTGGGACCTCAGTCCGGGGACGATGCAATCCCCTGCCTGTTCATTCAGGACTTCATTATCGGAGACCCAGTCTACGGTTCTATTCTGGGACCTTAGTCCGGGGACGATGCAATCCCCTGCCTGTTCATTCAGGACTTCATTATCGGAGACCCAGTCTACGGCTCTATTCTAGGACCTTAGTCCGAGGACGATGCAATCCCCTGCCTGTTCATTTAGGACTTCATTATCGGAGACCCAGTCTACGGTTCTATTCTGGGACCTTAGTCCGGGGACAATGCAATCCCCTGCCTGTTCATTCAGGACTTCATTATCGGAGACCCAGTCTACGGCTCTATTCTGGGACCTTAGTCCGAGGACGATGCAATCCCCTGCCTGTTCATTCAGGACTTCATTATCGGAGACCCAGTCTACGGCTCTATTCTGGGACCTCAGTCCGGGGACGATGCAATCTTCTGCCTGTTCATTCAGGACTTCATTATCGGAGACCTCACATCTACGGATCTCTTTAGGACTGAAAGTCCAGGGATGATCCAATCCCCTCAACTGTCCACTAAGGACTTCATTCTCGGAGACCTTACGTCTACGGCTCTCTTTAGGACTGAAAGTCCAGGGATGATCCAATCCCCTCAACTGTCCACTAAGGACTTCATTCTCGGAGACCTTACGTCTACGGCTCTCTTTAGGACTGAAAGTCCAGGGATGATCCAATCCCCTCAACTGTCCACTAAGGAGTTCATTCTCGGAGACCTCACGTCTACGGCTCTCTTTAGGACTGAAAGTCCAGGGATGATCCAATCCCCTCAACTGTCCACTAAGGACTTCATTCTCGGAGACCTCACGTCTACGGCTCTCTTTAGGACTGAAAGTCCAGGGATGATCCAATCCCCTCAACTGTCCACTAAGGACTTCATTCTCAGAGACCTCACGTCTACGGCTCATTTTAGAACAGGTGTTCAAGGATGATACAATCCCCACATGTATTCTCATCAATACAAGTACAAGTATCCTCATCCATACAAGTACATTAATCAATACATGTATCATCATCTAGCATTAGCAGCATGTATACATCATACATCAAAAGCATGTATCCAACATCAAAAGCATGTATACATCAAAAGCATGTATTCTCACTAATACATCTATCATCAAAAGCATGTATACATCTATCATAAAAAAGCATGTATTCTCACTAATACATCTATCATCACAAGCATGTATACATCTATCATCAAAAGCATGTATTCTCACTAATACATCTATCATCAAAAGCATGTATACATCTATCATCAAAAAGCATGTATTCTCACTAATACATCTATCATCACAAGCATGTATACATCTATCATCAAAAGCATGTATTCTCACTAATACATCTATCATCACAAGCATGTATACATCTATCATCAAAAGCATGTATAACTAAAACTAAGTAAAATAAAGTAGTCCTAAATCTAACTATTTCTAAGTATCTAGGTGTAGAGAACAGGTTACCTCATCATCGACCTTGTTGTTCGATGAGACAATCTCATCATCATTGACTATACTACTCCCCCTTTCGAGGAGGGTCCTTTTGAGCTACAGCAAGCTTGTCTCAGAAGTATTCAAATTTCACTCGAGACAGAGGTTTGGTTAGTATGTTGGTAACTTCTTCACTTGAGGTAGAGATTTGGTTAGTACATCGGTAACCTGTTACAAATTCAAACTTTAGTTCCTTCTGCATCATATATTATTAGATCCCTATGTTCTTTGACTTATCATGGAACACTAGATTCTTTGTCATCTTCATACAACTCTATTTGTCACATAGGATCACAGTTGGTTCTATCTCTAATTCAAACCAATCCTGAAGCCAAGCTTCTTCACAACTAGCAGAGCAAGCAGCCATATATTCTGCTTGTGCTGAGAGCCACACTAGACTGCTTCCAGCTAAACCACGAGATCATGGTTAATCCCAGACAATAACATCCTCTTGATGTGTTCTTCCTGTCTGATACACTTTCTTCCCAACCAGCATCTGATTAGCCATCTAAAGTCATGATCTCCAAGATAGCATAGATCAAAGTCTATCGTATCCTTTATGTACCTTATCACATGCTTTGCAACTATCGGGTGAACACATCTAGTTTCCACTAGATACTGACTCAAGGTGTTCACAACAAAGCATATATCTAACCTAGTATATGTTAGATACATCAATGACCCAATAATTTGACTGTACAGAGTTATATCCACTAACTCTGATGAGTCATCTCCTAACAGCTTCAAGTTGGAATCCATAAGAGTGGCCATTCCAACATATCAAGTCTTCTCAAGATTTCTCAGCATACTTTCTTTGGTTGAGAGAGATTCCTTCTGAGACTTTCCATACTTTTAGACCTAGAAAGTAATGCATCAATCTGAGATCTTTCAATTTCATTTCTACAGTCATCTATCTGTGCCATCTCTCATCAGATGAGTCTATTGATATGAGCCTCAACATCATTCGAACTCTGTGGTGAGTTCCTTCTTGCATCCATGTCATATGTGTATAGAAGCCATATTCAACCTTGTAGCAAAGGTTGAGATCCATATCACCCATGGTGACCATTAAGCTCATCAATTGATTATCGATCCTGGGAACCATATAGAACCTGATTCACACTTCTTCTTTAATTACACCATTAAGAGAATGGTCTTATTTTAGCCACTTGGAGCAACCATCTCATCATGATTCTCTTCCTCTTTCTAAGAGAATCTTCTAGCCATGATCCTTCTATATTTTGTTTGATTTGTAAATCTTCTTGTTGAACATCCATTGCTTGTTCAGTGTTCATCATTCATCATGATCTCTCCTACAAATCAAAATTAAGTACAGGATTAGTAATACTTCATAATCATCAAATCATATTGACATGGTAACCTATTATGCATACAGATATCATTTATATAGTTATGCAACTAATTTGACCAATACTTTGGCACAACACTTTCCCATATCCTGTATGCATATAGTGGCTATCTAGATGCCTTCCATCTCTACCAGAACACACTATCGAGAGTGTGCACAGCTCTCGGCATGTCAGCAAAGAGGTTTCATTCTAGACAAGCAACAATGGAATGTTTGTCCAACTTACCAAACATATGCACATTAGTTGTATACTGTTCAATGCTCTATGAATGTTTACACTCAGCATTATATATTCTAGGAATACAAATATGCATACAACCTATTACAGGCAATATCATTACTATTTCAAATAGCAACTCAAATACTTATCTTTTATGTTTGTGTGGCTGCCTCCCGCTTGATCTTCTGTATGTCTTTTGAACTTCTATTCATTCTGTACCACTGTGCATGCTCAAGAGTCATCCTCATGATCTCATACACAAACATACACTCATTAGTATATTCTAAATGCTATCAAAACATTATAGTACTAAATAATCTTGAAAATGTATAGTCATGATTATAGTTAATAAACATTAGTATTCAAGATTTCAGGGAAGTCTTCTTTTACTTATGCATATCATCAATCAAGATAAAAGATATAATATGCATAATCCCTTGATTACTAACTTTATGAATAAGCATAACCAATCATTCCAAGTATACTTATATAAGGTATCCTAACACAAGGTAAGATTCATGGGAAACATACCTGGATTAGTATACCTACTTGGTTATGTACAACATACCTAAACAATCTCTTCAATGATTTAGAGATCCTGAGCTAGAACCTGCATGTCTCATAGGTTAAGCATAATATAACAAAGTCATACATACCTCGTAAGTAGAACAAAGATTATGGATGAGTCTTTGTCTTCATGTTTTCATGGTCATGGAGCCTGATTTGTCTTTTTGTGATGTACCTGTATCTTGTTAGCAGACAACTTCAACCTCACACAACATCATAATGCATTAGTACAATTATAAGTGTCAACACCCTAACCAATGAATATCTTCTATCATTCATTCATAATTTTGTTAAGGTGATACAACAAATCTAAAATCAAGATTGTACTAACCGTAATAACATGAAGACAAACATACCATAAACTTAATCATGAACAAATCTCAAAACATACCTCGATGAGTCATACCTGTCGAGATCGCTTGTAATCTCCTTATGTAAAGCCTTAGCCTCATCTCCCTCTGAAACAGGAACTCCTTCACTTATGCAGGTGACCAATCCATCTTCTTCTAGGATTAACCCTATCCACTTGATTTGCAAGAACTGGACCTGGAGCTGGATATGGGTTTGTTAGAGAAACCCCAAAAATTCAAACTTTGAATTTCAAACTTCCGAAAGGATAGAAATATGCGCCTTGATGAGCTGATCAAACTGATATATTCAGAATTTGAAAACTGCAAAGTTTCACTCCTCAATTTTGCCTTTGAAACTTCCGGATTCACTGGACGTGACCCTGAACTGGGGTTTGATGAATCCCACTCTTCTGCCCAATCAAAATGTTTGATCCAAATCTCTAAGCTTCTATTTTTCTGAGGAGCTTCCAGCCATGGTCACAGATTTCAAAAATTCCCATTTTTACAGAAGCCCTAATTTTCCACTTTTCTGATCAAAGTCCCGAACTAGGGTTTGATCAAGCCCGACCTTCTTCCCAACCAAAAAATATGATCTTGGTCTCTAAATTTCTATTTTGATGAGTATCATTCAGCCGTGGTCTCCATTTACAAAAATTCCAACTTTCTTCAAAGCCCTAAATTCCGGAAGCCATGAATGAAGGTACTCAAAAATAATTCTGTTTTGACATAAATATGTACCTGATTGTTTCTGGTGTAACTCCAAACTTTTCAATCCACAGGGTCTGAAAACGTTTTTTGAGATAGCCTGACCTGTTATCTTTCCATCCTGACAGATCTGACCTCAATTGGATTCTCCGAGAGAGAGTTATGTCAAATGTCGCAACGTGACCTGTTTTGGGATAAAACAGAAGAGCGAACTTGTACGGCGTGCCACGTGTCACTATTTGAACTTCGGCCTCTGAAAAACTTTCGTGAGGTATCTCCACCTGTTATCTTTCCATCCTGATAGGTCTGACCTCAATTGGACTCTCTGAGAGAGAGTTATGCCAAGTGTCGCAACATGACCTGTTTATGGGATAATACAGGAGGGCGAGCGTGTACGGAGTGCCACGTGTCACTGGTTCAACTTCGGCCTCTGAAAAAGTTTTCTAAGATATTACAGACTGTGTACTACCTGTCACTTTTTACGAAATTTCATTTGGAGCTTCCTAGCCCAAGATATGACCTTTTTCCCAAGGTCACCTTATTTTGACTCAGATATGGAAAAGGCAGAAACCCTATATTGTACAGATCATAAATCACAAAGTACAACGAATTAGAGGTTGTCCTTTGGACACAAGGTACCTGGAGATTTAATCTTCGTCCTGTAACAATTTCAGATCCGAAAACGTCGCCAAAATGGATTTATAGCGAAAGTGCTATGATGACTGTTTTTTGCTATGTAAAACCCTAACCTTCAAATTGTCGTAAGTAAAGCAAGTGTCGTTAGTGCCATACCTTGTCTTCCTTCAGGTTAGCTCTGATACCATGTTAAAATTCAATATGCTAAGACAGAAATAGCAGCATTACATTCCATTTCACAATAATATCATATACAGGATCACTGAAGAAACAACAAGCACAGCATAAACACAAGAGACAGAGATTTATCCTGGGAAACCCTCATGGGGTAGAAAACCCAGCAAAGCTTCCTCAATATAGATGACCAGCAATATACAAAGATGAAACCCTGAGACATGATCTCCTCCTCCACAATAGCATACCTCTCCTCCACAAGTGCGCTATCCTCAAGTGTGTGTGTGTATCAAATGAGGAACACACCTCCTCTATTTATACGCTACACTGATATGTATTTTACACAGGTACACGTAGGCTCATATTTAACCAATGGGTTAAGTACCCCACTACAACTGACTGGGCCGACCCCTCTAGGGTGGTCTAATAACCCTTTGACCCACATAACACATATAGGGCCGACCTCCACTAGGGAAGTCTAATAACCCGAGTTACCACATTCCGACGGAGGAATAAACATCTCCGGATATACAATAAGATCTTCACGGAGGAGTGAAACATCTCCGGAATAATAAAGTACAAATATAATATTCTTTGAAGTTACAATATCTCAACATATGTAAGTACCAAATCACCCTTGCTATAGACGCGAGGTTCTACCGACTTGTCATATTTCACTTTGATGCATTTGTTATGAGCCTCGTTGGCAAGAGCGACATCGCGGTGAGTCTCGTCGAGTTTTGCTAGGTAGAGGAAGCGTTCTTCTTCAGCAGTAGTGTTAGGGAGAAGTTCAACTGCGAGTTTGAGGGACGGAATCTCACACTCTATCGGTAGGACTGCCTCCAATCCATAAACTAATTGGAAAGGGGTAAATCCAGTGGCGGTCTTGACAGAAGTTCGATAAGCACATAGTGCAGAGAAGAGCATGTTGTGCCAGTTGGACTTGTGCGTACCCACCATGCATTGGATCACGATTTTCAAGACATTGTTAATGGCCTCTACTTGTCCATTGGATTGCGGGTAGTACGGTGTTGAGTTTTCATGGCGAAAACCCAATCTAGTGCTCAATTCGTCAACCATGTGGTTCATGAAGTGAGAACCATGGTCGGTGACTATAGCTTGAGGAACTCTGAACCACGCTATAATATGATTGAACATGAAGAGTGCGGCGGTTTTGCCGTCGTTCGTGTATGTAGGCATAGCCTCGACCCACTTTGTAAAGTAATCCATGGCTACTATGATGTAACCATGCCCCCTAGCCGAGGTATGCTTACAGTGCATGAAGTCAATGCCCCATTTAGCGAAGGGGCCAACGATAATAACTGGGTGTAACGGGGCTGGGTGGGTGCACTTTTTAGTTTGAAAGTGCTAGCATGGAGGACATTTTTTGATGACCTCGATACAATCTTTAAAGATAGATGGCCAATAATATCCTGCGTGAAGTATTTTCTGGGCTGTAGCCATCCCAGAGAGATGACCTCCACACGCCCCATCGTGACAGTCATTTAAGACGTGTTCAGCCTCTTCATGAGTGAGACAACGTCGGAGAATAAAATCAACACCACGACGGTACAAGGTATCACTGATGATCAGGTGATACTTTGCATGGTGGCGTATTCGACGACAGTCGTCCTGTGAGAGTTGGGGGATGAAACGTTGGGTCTGAAGATATAAAGTGATATCTCCATACCACGGATTAGATGTGTTGATGAGGAACAATGATTCATCTAGAAGAGAATCATTAGGCTCATTCGACATCAGCGCGGGGAAGATCACATATCAACTTGACAAACACCAAAGACTTTTTAGACTTAGCCTTTTTGAATAGGAGATCAAATTCCTGCAGTATCACGAAACAACATGAATACTTGCCCCCAAGCACCTGATGTGTCAAAATGTGGTACATGGGGTTCGAATCGGCGATGATGGTGGTGGTGCGAAGTAAGATGTAATGTCAGAACTTTTAGACAGCACTAATTGCCGCGAGAGCGAGTTTCTCAACATGTGAGTAACGAGTTTCAAAGTCGATGAGACCCTTACTTAAGTAATATATCACATGTTCCTGGGCGTTGTTGTCTTCTTGTACCAAGACCATGGCAATCGTGGTGGCAGAAGCGGCAAGATAAAGGATATAATACTTGTTGTAATTGGGCGGCTGGAGCATAAGGGTGTGCGTGATAGCATGTTTGAGACTATCGAAAGATTGTTGCACTTGGTCATCCCAAATGAACAGGACGTCTTTCTTGAGTAGTCTCATGTAACCCTACGTCTTTTGCGCGAAATTACAAAGAAAACGCCTTAAATAAGTTGCCTTCCCTTGCAAACTTTGGAGTTCCGTGATGTCAGTGGGAGGTGGGAGAGCGACTATGGCTTCCACCTTTAAGGGATCAATGCGGATCCCATCCTTCAAGACAATGAAACCGAGGAGGCGTCCAGACTTGACACAGAAGATACACTTGTGAGGGTTCAGGCAGATGTTATACCACCTGCATCTGAGGACTACCGCCGTCAGATGGTCAATGTGGTACTCACGCTGCCGTGAATGGGAAGGTAGATCGTCCAAGTAAGGTTCCACAAAGTCCTTCACGTCATGAAAGGCGTACGACATGGCCCGCTGGAATGTGGCACCGACATTTTTAAGGCCAAAAGAGAGCTTGCGATAAGCAAACGTACCCCAAGGACAGATGAAATTTGTCTTGTGTTGATCAGCCGGGTGGATCTCAATCTGGTTGTAGCAGGAAAAGCCATCCATAAAAGAGAAAATGACACTTCCAACACAATTGTCAATGATCTGGTCGATAAAGGGAGTCGGGTAACTGTCCTTAGGACAAGCCTTGTTGAGATCTCGATAATCGATGCATACACGAATGGTACCCTGCTTTTTAGCTATAGGGACGACGTTTGAGACCCATTCTGTCAACGAGACAAGGTAGATAAAACCAGCTTTCAAGAGCTTTTCAATCTCTGCCTTGATTGCCATAGTCTTTCGGGGGTGCACCGGTCGCAACTTTTGCCGAACTGGTTTAGCATCAGGATAGGTTTGAATCATGTGTGAAATAATAGCGAGGTCTATCCCGGGCATCTCCTCATAGGTCCAAGAAAACACGTCTCGAAATTGCTTGAACAAGGCCGTGAACATTGTAATCTCTTCAGGGGAACACTTTTGGCCCAAACAAATGTGTTCCACCACACCAGGAGTAACCGATATGTCGACCGAAATGGTAGGCTCAATGTTGGCCAAGTTGCCTTCAGAGTCCATTTGACATGTGAGTATCGAAGACTGAGAGAAAGGGTAGACATCCAGTGTAAAGATGGTGGTGATGCTATTCTCCACAGTGTCCAATGAAGGAAAGAAAGATGACCGATGATGGAGGTCTTCCCAGGGAGGGTCATCCGCACTCATGATTTCCATAATGGACTCATCTAAATGAAAAGTCTGGAGCAAAGGATCAGGTAGGGATGATGTCCGCTGTAGAGAACAGAAGGTGGAGGCCACAACTAAGTGGTCCTCCGGGGCTGACTGGATAGCCTCATAAGTGAGTTCAGCGGGTGAAAGAGGCATAGTGTCTCCAATCAAGTGTGTAGTGGCTTCATCAGGTACAAGCCATGGATCAGTAGAGTTGGGGATAGATGAAATCCGGGAGGAGATCATGTTCACCGTGGCAACATGATTTGGGGGGTCCGAGGTTGGAAAAACACCCATGAGGGATGAGTCCTTGATGAGGCCAACCCCCACACTCTCATATGGGTGCAAGTTGTCCAACTAATGGAACATTATCGCCCGGATGAGTAGTGGTGTTAGGTGTACATAAATCCAGTTGGTCGACAATAACAATTCGGCCTTGATGGGGGAATTGTACTATGCAAAAGACAAATGATGCGACTGCAGTCATGGTGTAAAACCAATTATGACCAAGTAAAATATTATAATCTAACAGGGCAGCGACCACTTCCATGTTAATGGTTGCGGTCTTTCCCCCAACTCGACTGCTAAATCTTGTAACAACCCATGAGGTTGAAAGCCACGTCCGTCGAATGCTTTCAAGGTGGTGGGAGAATGGTTCAACTCGAGAGAGCCAATGGCTCTCCAACATGAAATCGATATGACTGAAGTAGAGGCACCTTCGTCCAAGACGGTACGATGGATTGTATTCCCAACAATGTTTGTGGCAACTTGAAATCCCAATTGATGGGAAAGCCTCGGCTTAAAGTACTAAAGACGGAACATGATGGTATTAGAAGAATCTAGATCAACCGCACCGATGGCAGCGAGGAGAGTCTTGCGCTGGTTAGGACAGTTCTGCAAGACCTCAAGTGTCAACATAGCACAAGGATCTTGTGCCAGGTCCTCTACAATATTGTAGTTCTGAGTGGCCCGAGCATTGGGATTGAAAACAACTTTTTGAATCGTGCTCTTGGGCGGACGCAACACTGACTCTAAAGAGGGCTTCTCAATGGTGAGGGAAGCATGCGGTACGGTGACGTCGGGAATCGAAGTGGAAGCTTTTTCAGTATTACTTCCAATGGGTTCCTTTTGAGGGACGGAGTCATACGAACGAGAATGCGTGTTGACGGTCTCACTACGCATCATGAGAACATGCGCGGTGGAGGATGCTTCTCCTTGGGAAGGAGAGTTGTGTGCGATTAGTTGCTGGTTCTGAGTGGGGAAGGGATCGTTGAGAACTGCGGTAGTAGAGTTTTCTTTGGGAAACTTATGAACTTCCTCTTGGTGGGGACATTCTTTTGAGAAATGGTCTCCACCGCACAGCAAACAAGGATACTTCAACTTCCTCTTCTGTTTGGTGTCTTCCTGAGTGGGCTTGGGCTCCTGTTGGTTAGAAGATTTCTTAGGTTTCCCTTTATTCTTCTTCTTACCACCGGACTTCTGAGATGAAGCTAATTGCACAGAATTCACCTCTTCAATGGAGGCAGGAGTGGTGGACTTGGTAGTGCTGTTGCCAGCCTGTGGTGGTGATGGGGAAGAACCTTGGGGGTTCGGCGAGCCACCAGTTTGAGTAGAAGGCTGGGAGGCAAGGGAACCAATGATGCCATCGTCTTGTGGTCCCTTGGGTGCTTTCGCAGGATCATACGTAGGGCGGGGTGCGTCAGGAACAATTTCATACAATGTGCCAGATTGAGCATAGACCAAGTCTAAGTAATGGGCACGGGCGATAGCCTGTTCCTTAGTGACGACCCCTCCCATAGCTACGTCTCAAGATACGACGGGTAAAAGTGACTTTGTAAACCAGTTAGCTAAGATTTGGTCCGGAGTATGAGCCTTAATAAGACATCATCTTCGCCGCCATTCATGAATATGATCTGAAATATGAGTGGCAGTGTTCTGGCGAAGGGAGGTCAATAAGTCCGTACCAGTCTCATAGCGGATGGGTAACTGGAAGTGGGTCAAAAATTACATAGCAAGAGATTAGAAATCTAGAAAAGAATTGGGTGGTAGTTCAATATACCACTTGGCAGCTGGGCCGGTGAGATTCCGTTGAAATAACCAAAGACGGATCGAGTCGTCCATCAAGGAGTTGGATGAACACCATAAATGATATGTCATCACATGGTTTTTGGGATCCTCATCAGGCTTGCCATCAAATTTGGGGATATCTGATGGTAACTTAACTGAAATGGGTGGCCAGTTATGCCCGTGAAAGATGGGATCATTCCTCAGACGAGATAGGTCGGGTAAGTCCAAAGTAGCCAAAAATGGTAGCTGTTGGTTCAGCTGGGGGTACTAATAGTACTGATAAGGTATGTATGGATCGGTAGAACCTTGAATCGACTGGTTGTAAGGTGTCCCCGGAGGGAATTGACCGTAAGGGGGTGTGTCGCCCGGACCATATGTAGGTCCGCCACCATAATAAGGCGGTCCATTACCATAATAAGGTCGTTCATTACCATAAGGTGGGGGTCCGCTGCCACCATTGGGAGGGGGTGGGCCACCTCCAAATGGGGGGAAGTTCGTCGCTGCCACCAGGATAGGATGGACCTCCACCGGGATAATGTGGACTGCCACCGCCTCCACCAGGAGGAGGTGGTGCTCCACCGCCGTCGCTGTAAGGGCCACCTCCTCCACCTCCACCAGGATAGGAGGGTCCTCCGCCACCACCACTAGGATGGGATGGTCTGCCACCACCACCACTAGGATGGGATGATCCTCCACCACCGGGGGGAGGTGGCCCTCCACCTCCACCGCCCAGGGGGGGGCATGGTTACCAGAATGAGGTGGTCCTCCGCCAGAAGGTAAAGGTCCGCCTCCTCCGGAATTGTGTGTGGGCTCGTCGCCTCCAATGGGAGGTGGGGGTGGACCAAACGAGGGTGGTGGGACTTGAGGGACTGTAGGTGGGGGTCCATGTTGTAAAACATTTGGCTGCCCCCATAGAGTGTATGGATTTCCGAGATAAGGTATCCCGTAGAGTGCGTTTCCGGGATTGAATTGTCCCGACACAGGGTTAAGATAACCTGGATATGCTTGAATCCATGGTGGTTGAATTACATTGGATGGTCCCCCAACATGGGATAATACCGTAGTGGAAGGTCTGGGAGGTAAGGAGTTTCCAACTGAAGGACCGATGGAAACCCCTCCTCCAGTATTATGGTTAAGAGATGAGGGTTGCCCCCCAACAACAACTTGCTGACCACTAGTCAAGGGTTGACCCAACACGGGTTGTTGATTATCTACTGTAGGATTAACATTACCTGTAAGGAAGGTAGGGGGTAAAGAGTATCCTCCCCACAAGTTTTGGGGTGGGGGAGGAATGGGTGACTTAACTGTGGTAGTAACAGGTGTGTTGGATTGTTTTCCTTCAATAGGTTGGGTCGTTGGAGGTATAGAATTGTTCTCTTTTCTAGGGGATGTATGTGTAGGAAGTGAGGGTTGACCAGGTTTAGAAGTGGTCACGTGTTGTGTGGATGATTTCGATGAATCAAAAGATAAATAAATACTTGGGAGTGGTTGATAAGGAGGTAACGTCGGGTCTTCAACCCTTCGTAAAAGACTTTTTCTTCGAAACCCCTCAGCCATAGTATGAAATCAAGACAATTGTTCACGATAAGGTGCTAGAGGGTCGTCCGGAGTAGTCCCACTGGGTGGGGATGAAATGGAAAAATGGGCCACTGGGTGGCCTAGAGATGATGTCCAATAAGCTATTGTTGGACCAACAACTGTTGCAAGGTCGTCCTGGGGTGGATTTAACCATTCCACCGATCTAGGCTCTCCCGATAAAATGGGAGGTAAGTCTTGTAAAGTGGAAGTTTGCGCCTCTTCACCCTGTGGGCGGTTGGAGGCAGGTGAATTTGGAGGGAACATATGTGCTCCAATATTCAAAGTAGGGTTTTCTACTTCAGGTGACATGACCGTGGCTGTGGGTCCATTCTTACCTTCGAAATTACCTCCTGGTTAAGGGGATATTCGGGCGGTAAGTTCTAAATCCTACGGGACCTTCTCCAAGGAAAGTCAGCTAGAGTGACTGAAACAAAATTTTCTCCTAGGGTAATCTAAACAAAAGAAAAGTAGTCTAGAAAAAATCCTATACAAACTATGGCCGCAAGCAAACTTATGTGATAAGAGTGGATTCAAAAGTCTAGAACCTCATGGGATTGTCAAGGCTTCGCAACTCGCGATATACTCCAGGGTCCAACAGTTATACTTGGCCCAATTTTTTAAAGCACTAACCAGGGAGGATTAGGACCGTACCCTTGACCATATAACCCGACTACTTGATAGTACGTGCATAATAGATCCCTGAGTGCTATTCTCGGTGTATTGCTTTGCCAAGACGGGCAAATGGATAGCTCAGTTGGTTTCAGGAATCCTAATGGTGCCTCCTGGTATACGTAAAGTACGTGGGAGCTTAAATCCGTAGTGGTGCTGTCTAATGCACAACTGTACGGAATGAGACCTTCCTATATACTACCGAGTACGTGAAACACCTTTCTATATACGCCAAGTACGTGAAACACCTTTCGATATATGCCTAGTACGCGAAGTACTTGGTGGGTACGTGAAAGAGCTTCGATATTCCTGGTTGGTACGTGAAAGAGATTCAATATACCGGTTGGTACGTGGAAGACTACAATACCCCCGGAATACAGTGCTGGCAAGTAACGACAGCTGCCACGTTTTATGACGCCGGAACACGTCTCTAACTTAACACACAAGTTACTAAAATGTTTACCCTAGTTCTACCGTTAATTTTATCTGGATGATTAGGTGAATGCATGAGGTGAGTACATAAATGTAAACATAATGCAAGCCCTAACTATATGCAAAAAATATACTTTTCTTTTGATGAACTCTATATATGGGAGGGAGAAATTTCTTTCCAAGTGATTTTACCAAAGCAACCAAATGCAACACAATCCCAAATCTATCAAATTTGATAACAAAAGTATTCTTTTTGTTTTTTCCGTTTTTCCAAGCAAAACACAAAAATCAACAAGCATCACAACCAAATCTAAACATTTTGTTTTGTCTTTTCGAATAAAAAACTAAGAGATGAAAAGAAAGAAATTTCCTATTTAGAGCACCCTAACTTTTCAATTTCACTATAATGGCTTAAAAGCACAAAAAACCAAGAATGCATACAATTTTCCAAGCATGGAATCACTTTTGTAAAAACTTGATCTCATTTGAATTCTTCAAGAAAATGAATGATTCACAAATCCTGAAAGGTACAAATGATTAATTTTTTCTCTCAAACTTTTCCAAAAGACTAATGAATGACAAGTTCCAATGCATGAACCAATTTCTACAACAATTTTCAAATGCACGTGAAAATGGTAAAAATGATGCACGTTTAATTTTTCAATGATATGCCAAGATTACAACTTGATAACAATGATATTTTTAAGCATGAAAAAATGAAAATAAAGTTGATTTGCAGCGTTCTAAACACTTAGGAAATCTCAAGAAAATGACAGGCACTCACGTGAATTGAAAACACTCCAAACACTCAATAAACAACTGAATGCAAACAAAGCTAAATGACAAGTGTAGAAAGAAGTTTGGGTTCAGATCCAATGCAAAGATCAGATCAGGTGGGGAGAGAAGGAAAAACAAGGTTAAGTGGATGAAGGTGGGGGAAACCAAAGTGTCCACCACTACCAAACTTAAGCTCGTTAAAAAATGGGGCCCAATACAAATCCACACAGAATCCAAACACTTTCAACACACAAATAAAAAAGAGGTCTCTGACTGGATCTTACAGCACAGAGGGGTCTACACACCAAAACAAAACTCAAATAAAAAATGGAGGGGGGATGCCCTTGTATCCAATTTAACAGATCAACGCAGCCTGTGTTCATACACAGAGCAACTGTCGTAGGTCACCAATGCGGGGGTTGCGACGATGTCGTAGGACACTAGTGAGAAAATTGCGACGATAGATCAAAAGACAAAGAAGCCAAGTGCCAAAAATGACAGATCGATGCTCTGTTTCTACTGCCCAGGTGCGACGGGAAAGATCCAAACTCAAGGATCAACAGATCTCCAAGAAATGAGCAATAAAAGGGTTTAAAGATTGTGAGTACAGACTCATAGGAAGACAATGGACTCTTCAAAATGAAGATCTGATGGTGAAAAAGGATTAGGAGACAAATGAGATGGCTTGCAAAAGAAATCAAATGAAAATGACATTCAAATTGAAAACTAAAAACAATGTTCTTCCCTAGTATGGTCGCCAAATTTGTTATCGGACAATCTACCAAGAGCGGACTCAAGGCGTGATCTCCCTAGCTTAATGCAAGACTAGAACAAATGAGACAGAATATGAAATAACTTTCCTAGATCTAATTAGAGATCGAGTGACTAGATGCCTTACCTTTTAGATCGTGGATCCTTTCTCCTTGATGTTGTTCCAAGCTCTATGGTCTTCAGATCTCAACTGCAAAACCTGTCAAGACATACAGAACAACAAAAGTAGTAAAATGCATCTAAACAATAACAGATCTAAGTAAGCAATTAAGCATGCAAACTACACAAACATCATCAATGCAACAACATTTGGTGGAAAGCATTTATATTACTGTATAAAAAGGGAAAGTACATAGAAGGAAGTGATTACAACCAAGGCTTAACGTAGCAATCCTTCTCCAACAAGCCAATGCCAAAGCCTCCAAAGGAAGTATAGATCTCCCAAGAGATGAGTAAATATCTCCTAAGCTATTTTCACCAGCATGTAAGTACTATATACTTCCTCCCTTTGGAGTGAAGAGGAGCCTCATTTATATAAATAAGACTAGGAGGATAGAAATGAGTTGAGGATTAGTGGGAGAGGACTAAGGGATCTTCCCAATGATGGAGGAACTGAAGGACAACTCAACCTATAAGTTAGGGATAGAGATCCAAGTCATCCTCCTTCGAGAAATCGCTCAAAGCTTCCTTTTATCCATATTAACTGACATCGTCGCAGGTTGTAATAGGGAAACATGCAACAGATGAGGTCGGCACAGGCTGTATAAGGACAACATGCTACATCGTCGCACTCTATCATGGAGCAACCTGCGATGATCCTGGTCGTCGCAAGCTGGAAGAGAGCAAGTTGCGACAATCCACCTAGATTTTAAGGATAAAGGATCAACAACTCTTTCAAATGGCTTCCAGGTCATGGATACTTCAAGGGTATATACACTAAGTCTCATGATGGTAAGATTTAGGTGTAACAATATCCACTAAGGAGGAATTAAACAGGCTCACTCACAGCCATGGTTTCACACAACTAGATATGCTAAGCCAACACACAGTTGGGTTTATCAAGCATGCAAGAGACAAAGGAGGAGGATGTTAAGCCAATGAGCTCAACCACAGAGCTACATGCATCTCAATTAAATTCAATCAGTCCTGGCACCCACAATACCTACCACACCCAACACAAGGAAGGTCCCCTTCTCTGCTGCACAGTCCCTCATGCGTCCCTTCCCTCTATTGCTCTTCAGGGTGGGCATAGAAAGGTCCAACTGCTAATTCCTTGAGATTCTAGCCTTCAGTGGGTTTATCAAGCAATCCAATCCTCTGTTCAAACATTCACACTTGGATTTTTCTCAATTCGATGGCCAAATAACTCAATCCCGTAATTGGATTTCTAGGCTATAAAAACTAGGTTTTTCAATGGATTTTGGGGTATCTAATACTCTCAATTTCGCCCCAAGGTTCATATCTATGGATCCCCCATTGGATTTCACTATCAAAACGAAATTCTGGGCATTTATGGCACTTCAAATCGTGGGTTCATTCACAGTTGCGATTTCTGTTTTTTCTCATTGCTGGGCATGGGTAATGGATGAAAACTGAAGCTTAGCTGTTCCCCAATGGAATGGGAATGAGAAAGAATGAATCCCCATGAGGTAGAGTGACTTGTGGGTCAAGTAAACAGAGCCCATACCTGCCATACAAATTTATGGGCTGCCCATGCTCCATTGAAGCCATGGACTGATTTCTTCAACAACTTTCTTACACAGAATTAAATGTCAGCAAGGAAAGTCAAATGCGTTCTCAAGATGACATTTGGCAGCCTATGGTTCAATCCCACAACCCTCTCACCACTCCCTAGTGGAATACACATGGCCCCTTCTCATTAGTTGCTTCCATAGCCAGTTTTGGTATTTTATTGCAATATTAATATGTACATCAATTTACAATATTCCATGGCTTAATAGCACATGGATACCATAATATCAAATACTTGCATTTCTAAATAAAATACAAGCATACACTAGCGGGGCCTCGGCCTTGAGCTCTACACTAGTAAACATACATCGCATGAACACAATATTTACATAAAAGCCAATATATCATAAAGGTCAAAATGGGGGTATTACACTGATATAGTCTAAACTTGTGATGAAATATTTGAGTATGATTAATCAATACAAACACTTCTAGATTCAAAACAACTTTTTTAACAAGTCTAAATCTTAGATGAAAAATGAAACTACTAGTTAACTTTTTTTTCCCCGAAAAAAAACGTAATTTCATTTCATCCATTAGAGTACGAAATTACATTGATCGACAGACTCATTTAGAGTGGTATATAGAACTGCTGAATCAAGCATCCTGTTGAGAGCTGAGATAAATACCGATGTTCTCACTACGTGAGCATTAACATCTTTTACAATAACGTGCATAATAACTTCCTTTGAAACTGTACAAAATTTGTATTGTCTATTTACAAAATAACTACTGAAAAACATAGAATTGTCATAACAGAGTTATATAACTGCAAAATGTGTATCTACAAAAATCTGTCTTTCACCAAACCGTTTGAAGGAGATAGCTGTAGTGTCACCACAAGAGCAAAAAACTGCAATAAAAAACCTGCGCTGACTCGATCATTCTATGAATGGTCTATGATAAAAATCTCATTCAATTCCATCTAAAAATTCAGATATTTTCCAAATTCCGACCCCCATGAGCAGCCCTTCCTTAGAGGCCTTGTCCGCCTCAACATTGTTTTCACGGTAAATGTGCCTGCAATTAAAAGTTTCAAATGTGTGAGTGACGTTCTGTATTTGTTCCAAAACTGCAGCAATCCTCCGGTTGTTGCAATGATAAGTGCCTATAACCCAATTGACCACATTCAAAGAGTCTCCGAAAACAGTAAGTTTATGGATAGAAAGTTCCACAGCATAAGAAATCAGAAGTTTGAGACTGAGAATCTCTGCCCAGTTGTTGGTTCCCCTCCCAAAATGAAACAACATCACATAGTAGTGAACATGTGACAAGTAAAGGACAGCCCCTCGCCCACAATGATCATTCTGACAAGCCCCATCAAAAAAACCCCACGGCTGGGATCGATCAATTTCCACAGGTTGAATATTTCGAGGACTTGAAGCCTGACGAATCCGCTTAACGGCTAAGAAGATCCCACAACTGTTAATAGCCACTAAAGCTGGGAGTCCCAGTTTATCATTGAACAAACATTTGTTTTGAGAGAGCCAAATGCCCCATATTACAACCGGGGGTAGTGCTTTAAAGTCATTCAAAGCAGAATTGTTTGTCCACCTTCTCCATGCCTCTTCAAGGGTGTTCCCATCCCACGACAAAAGTATTTTTAAGATTCTGGAGACAATATTCCATACCTCCCTAGAGAAACTACACTGAAGAAACAAATGAAGAGCGGTTTCCTCATACAAATTGCACAAGTAACATCTGCTAGGACCATGAAAACTTCTTTTCTGCAGAAAATCCCACGTCGGGATCCTATTAGCCAAAACACACCACATGAATAATCTAGCTTTGGACGGGCATTGAAGTTTCCATACAGATTTTCACCACCAAACCAGATCTCTGTCCACATAGTTCTCACTAATCCACTGATATCTGAATTTTGGTGTGTAATTTCCGGAAGGATCCCCATCCCAAATAAGATTGTCATCTTCTTCATTCAGGAAAATCTGGTCCCTACTAAGTGCTCTCAAATACTGTCTTAGTTCTTCCTCCAACTCCACTCCTAATCCAAATGTGTCTGCCCTCCTCCAAGCTGGGCTTCCCATCCAAACATTCTCAACATCCACCAACTGATTAAGAAAGAACAAATCTTGCTGCCTCAACTCCTCCATCGTGCCCTCTGACAGAATGTGTTGTGCTTCACATCCTACCCAGGGATCACGACCAATCCTCACTCTATGTCCGTTACCAACATCCCAGATAAGATTATGTTCTATAACATCAAAGTTAGATACCAATGCTTTCCAAATGACCGATCCACCTGTATGAGACTTGTGAGGGGACCTGATCCATTCTTCCACAGTATCAGGCTCAACATATTTCTGAACCATAACCCTAGCCCAGAATCCATCGGACTTAATTAACCGCCATCCACACTTAGCAGCCAGTGCCTTAGAAAAATGAAAAATATTCTTTAGTCCCCACCCACCCAAAGCTTTTGGGGCTGCAATTCTGTCCCACTTCACCCATGGAGTAACGTGAGCATCCTCCTTACCATTCCACAGAAAACTAAAGCAAATTTTCCTTGCAGCTTCTAAAATCCCTTTAGGGATCCAAGCAAGTGACATCCAATATACTGGGATAGCTTCCAGCACGGACTTAACCAGGACAAGCCTCCCCGCTCGCGAAAGCCACCTGAAACTCCAACTCTTCAACCTCTTTTCCAGCTTTTCCAGCAGCCAAAACCAGTCCTTTTTTAAATAGTCATTAGGCTTCAAATTGAACCCCAAATATTTTAACCCTTCCGAGAGAGTAAGAAGTCTGAAGGGAAATAAATTAGTATATATATTAAATTCCTCCTCCCTGAATAGAGAAACAGTAAGAGAGGATTTCCCATCATTTATCTCCATTCCAGTTGCAGTAGAAAAAAGGTTCAGAATCTCTTTGAGTTTGTCAGCATCCTTTCTTGAGCCAGAACAAAAAAGCAAGATGTCATCCACAAAGAGCAAGTATGTAAGAGAGATGCCCGGAGCCACCAAAATCCCTTCAAAATCACCTACCCGTTTTGCTTCCTTTATAGCCCTACTCAATCTCTCAGCCACCAACAAAAATAACAATGGGGAAAGGGGGCATCCCTGACGTAAACCACGTTCAGAATGAAAGAAGGGGGTCACCGCTCCATTCATTAAAACAAAGAAGGAAACAGTAGAAATGTAGCTCATAATCCATCGTATGAAACCAATCTCAAAACCTAAATGGGTAAGCATAAGACGAATATAAAGCCAGCTCACCTTATCATATGCTTTTGACAAATCAATTTTAAGAACAGCTCCTTTCAGCTTTCTAGTCTTAATGCTGTGTAAACCTTCCTGAGCAATTCCAATCGCCTCATGAATCTGACGCCCTTCCAGGAACCCAAACTGCTCTTCTGAAATATGTGTAGATAAGATAGGTTTGAGCCTTCTAGCAATCACTTTAGTAATGATCTTATAGACACAGTTGCATAATGAAATAGGCCGAAAATCATTAAGAGAGGAAGGAGTATCCACTTTAGGAATTAGGGCAATGAAGGTGGAGTTGATGCTGGCTGGGAACCTGCCTTCCTTCCTAGAATCCTCGACAAGTTGTAAAAGATCATTGCCTAAAGTATCATAAAGAGCTATTAAGAATTCAATAGTCCAACCATCAGGACCAGGGCTCTTATCCTTCTGAAAACTATCCAAGACCGCCTTCAATTCATCCCCTTAAATAGGAGCCATCAGCTTCCGGTTATCATCCGCTTCAACAAACCGAGGGAATAGCTGTGCTACCCTGATGACCTCTTCAATATTCACTCTCTCATTGGCTTTGAAAAGATCCCAGAAATGAGTAACCCCAACGGCAGCCAACCCTTCAAAAGTAGACATAGAATTACCTTCTAAGTCCTCAAGGCTCCAAATAGAATTGGCAGATCTTCTTCCTTTTGCATAAGCATGAAAGAATTTGGAGTTATCATCCCCACTTTCCAACCAGATGGCCCTGCTCTTCAATCACCAAGTCTCCTCATTCTGTAAAGGTATTCTGTTCCTCTGATTATCCAAATGAACTAGATGGTCCTTAGTAGTCTGAGAACCGTATCCACCTCCTGACTCATCAGAGATAGAGGATATTTCTCCTTCAATAGTCTTAAGTGCCCTATCATCCCTCATCCTCTTCTCTGCAGCCCATAATTTAATAGGTTCCTTAAGTGTTCTAATATTCTCCCCAAAATGGAAGGCTGCAGAATGGATCGACCCCGGATGATAAGGTATCCAATGCTGCTGAATAAGCTCCATGAAAGTAGAATCTTCCAACCATACCTTATTAAATTTAATAGGCGTAGGAGGTTTAATAGGGCCAGACTTCAACTCTAGAAAAATTGGATCGTGATCTGAGTTTCCCCCCGATCCAATCCATTGTCGAATAAAGAATGTTGACTTCACTATCTGCTCAGAAAGGAGAAAACGATCCAACCTCTTTGCCACTCTTTCCAAACCAATTCTCTTATTTCTCCAAAATGGCTTTAATTGAACAGGCTCCACATCAATCCAATTGCCTTCAGATAACTTCCTAACAAAGAAATTTGTAAGGGGATCCACATGAGCATGCGGCCCCCAAACCTCAGCATGACCCAGAGGAAAGTTAAGATCCCCCCCAATATCACAGAATCCCCTCTGAGCAACTCTCTATCCAACAGAGAGGTCCAAAATGTTTCCCTTTCACAATATGGACCATAAATGTTTACAATAGTGAAAATTCTGTCAAAATCCAAGAATTTGCATGAAATTCCCAATACCGAATGCATCCCCCATAGAGAGGACACACAAACCTTAGCTTCATTCCATCCAATCGCCAAACCTCCTGAGCGACCCCTAGCATCCGAAGCTTCAAATCCCCACCCCGGGAACCAAGCTTTTAACCTGCCAATAGCTTCATCACCACCACACATAGTTTCTTGTAGAATCAAAACATCGGGATGCTCAAGGTGCAGCATTCGTCGCATCGTTGGTCTTTTGGAGGGACCAGCAAGACCTCGATAATTAAATGACATGACCTTCATCTCAACCCATCCTTGTGGGCGTCCACTGCTCTAAGTGCCCTTTCAATTGAGAGTTGTTTGCCATTCCTAAGATCCGAGCGAGCTCTGGACTTGCATGAGAGATGAAAGACTTCCTTCCTCTGGTCTTAGGTAGTTTTTGTTTTTCCTTCCCTAACCCTCCTGCTGTGGATTTGTTCATGGAGCACAAAAAATAACCAGACTCTGAGGATCCTGTGGGTGAAGAAGGCTTAGGAACGACTTGCACAAGGACAAGGGTATCATCAAGATTTACGAGGGGGGGACATTCAATCCGGAAAGTTTCCAAAACAGGGGAAATAGCAGCATGATGCTGGGGAAGTGAAAGGGATGCCATCGACTGTGAAGATATATGTAAATTCCTAAACCCATCCACCCAATCAAAACCAGGAAAAGTTAAGTTCTTAAAAAAAAAACTGAAGGAAGGGTTTAAAAAGGGAGCAGAAGAAGTACCAGCTGCATTGTCTGATGACCGAGTAATAGAATGCAGGGATACTGCCGGAGCAGTGGTCAATGGCTGAAGGAGTTTGTTCTCTGCAGTTCCCATGATAGCACCCACCTCCGGTACAGTGCCGTCCTCCACCAGAGTGTTATCATTCTCCACTACCCCCGTAGGAACCTCCACAGAGGGACGTTCAATTTCATGCTGACCCAACAAAACTTCTTCCAATACTACCCCTGCCTCCTTCTCCACAAATCGACGTTTCAGAGAATTGCCAAACTTCATATGGATCGGTAAGGAGCAATCAATGGCCGGATGCCCATATTCATGGCACCGTCTACAGCGAAATGACACATTTTCATAATCCAGTGTTTGTGCAAAGGTGTAAGGCCCCCATTTCAAATCCATACTATCAAATAATCCTTCCCTGACATTAATACTTACCAGAATCCTTGCCACCTTCTGAATCGCTATTGCCTCGAAAGAGAAGTTGGCTTCCAAATAATTTCCCAAGAGATTGCTAATCCTCCGAAAATGTTCCTCAGCCCAATACTGTAAAGGTATACCTGGTAACCTAACCCAAAGCGATATAGTGTCCATTCTTTCATGACTAGCATCGAACATCGGATTCCACGACTTAAGTAGAAGCAGAACCTTGAAAATCGACCAATTCATGCTTAGTGCCCACAGTGCATGGGCATCTGAAGTAAAATGAAAGGCAAACCAGTCTCCAGAAAGACCCACAATCTGAGGGACATATCCACAGTTTCCTAGCCATGCTCCGGTAGCCCACTATATCACCGATTTATGGCTCACTGCCTTACCATACACCCTTCCCACCAGAACCGACTTAACCATCTCAATAATCTGTTGGAAGCCAATGTCTTCGCCAAGAGCGTAATTCGAGGCTTTACCCATGTTTTTGATCCACTTCCTACACGTCTTCACCCAGAGGTCATTAATCCCCTCATGACCTTCCCTGCAACCTAAAACCTTCAGTGCAGAATCCCCGGACGGGCTTGAAAACCCACGATGCTCCGCCAAGTCCAAAACCGTTGCAATGTTACCACCCAGGGAGGCACTGCGACCATACCCAACCTGTAAATCCACCCTAGTTATCGACGCAACACTGTTATCCCTCTCTGGTGATACATTAAGAGAGCCGCCCGAAGAGTTAAGATAATATGGAAAATCTCCTAACTCTGAACATAATGGATCAGGTGGGAAGGAGCAGAGATCCTTGACTCCCCAAATATTATCAGCGCTAACCTCCGGCACAAAATCGACTCCAGTCCTGTTCCAAAATGGTGAGACCGGTTGAGAAGGCACAGAAACAGACTCCAGAATAGCCCTAGTGCCAGGAAGAGGCAAGCCATCGGTCGAATGGCATTCAGCAAAACCACCACCCCCGAAACCACCTTCCCCATTCAAAACCCGAATGGCGCCAGGTGGCGAGCTCCATATGTCACGGTGCCGCAACGTGTCGCTGCCATAGTCCACCTCATCGAGCTGATCCATACCTGGAGAACCGTGAAGACTTCTGGTGGAGAGAATAGGGTAGAAAAATAGGTCACAGTAAAAAAAACTTACCAAAGTCTTGACGGTTTAGCTGACCATGAAACCGCCGACATAGTGGGCTTGGGAACTGTGCATACACCACTGACACGGCTGACGGCCTGCTGCCGCCTGCAATGGGCTGCATAGTCGCTTGCTAGCTCCGTTCAAACCCTAGGAACCATTTCCACCATCACCTCGACCTCCGTTCCTGCTCATGGATCCTTTTATGATCACTTTCCAAACTACTAGTTAACTTACGATGCTCTTCATTACATATTTATATTCACCCCAAAAAATTACAATGCATACATATGTCAACTCCTCGACTATAATATTTGCATATCCTTGAATGGATTAAGAGATGGGATTCCTTGGAAATTAATTTGGTCCAATTGTATCTCGAGATACGCAACACTCGAGGACTATACAACATGTAAAAATGACTTGGGTGAGATATATCGTAAGTAATGTATATAAGTATGATAACGATGGAGAGTCTATGTATAGAGTTGCACACATAGAGGATGCAAATATGCATAGTAGATGAAAAGAGATAATAACATGCAAAGGTTGCCAATCAAGGGTTTATGAAATGAGAGGGAGCACACTCAGTGCAAGACTTATCAAGTTTGACAAAGATACCACTCAGATATAGAAGGGAGAGGGAGGAGGCCATACGAATTGGGGTTTCTCTCAAATGCTTAGGAGAAGACAAATATAAAGAATATGCTACATACGCTTAGGTTTGTAGGGGAGATAATATGCCATGGAGCAGACTGTAGGACATAGAGTATACTGAAGAGATGATATAAGGGACTCATGGAGTTAAAAAATGCTAGGGATATGATACCAATGACGGGCTTAGGGTAAATCCCAGCTTAAATGAATTTGCGTTAACAAGTATCTCATATAAATATACGAAGCTATGACCCTTGGTTTCATATTCCAAAGGTACGATAGTTATTCTCCTATGACTCATTATTTACACTATTTGCATTCAATCATAATCCCATAGGATTAGCTATCCAACACCTAGTTGGCTTATCTTTCCTAGTGCCATAATGGATACAAGCAATATGTTAAGAATGGTTAATGGATGCCAAGATAGTGCACACGATACACCAATTACAAGTTAATCCATAAGAACATTTGGGCTACATTTATCATAATGATGAGCTCCACTATAGAAGGCATATTTTTTTGGTTTTGGATTCAACATTTAATTCTAGAGTGTTATTTAAATTACTATCTCGAGTCCTCTCCCACAGTGGGTCTTTTTGGGTTTTAGAAAACATATGAACACATTAAGCACTCATTATTTTGGGAAGGCATGAAGGACATATGCATCTTTGTGGCTAAATGTGACAATCGTCAATGACACAAGGGGGAAACATTAAATCATCCATGAGCTTACAACCTTTACCTGTTATAGCCATCGTATGGACTGACACTTCTATGGATTTCATTGTGGGGTTATTGGAATAAGGCAATAAATCAATGATCATGGTAGTTGTTAATCACAATTCTAAATATCCTCACTTATGTTCCTTACAACACCCATTCAAGGCCTCCACATTAGTACAAGTATCGGTGGACACTTTTTTTAAACTTCATGGCATGCCCAAATCAATTGTGATCGATAGGGACCCCACCTTCACTCACAATTTATAGCAAGAGTTGTTTCAACTTAAAGATGCCCAATTGAATCTTGACATGGATATGACCTCCAAATAGATCACTAGAAAAAGGCAATCAACAAGTGTTTAGAAGCTTATTTACATTGGTTTGCCTTGCACTAGAAAGCCTAATGGATCTAATGGTTACCCCTAGTTGAATGGTGGTACAATACCACCTATCACGGTGCTACAAAATGACCCATTGGAGGTAGTTTATGGACAACAACCCTCATCTTTGATCTTGTACTTAACATACCTCTCTAAGGTTTAAAAGGTAGACAAAACCCTGATAGCCTACGTTGACATTCTTCACACCCTTTGGGGTAATTTGGTGTTGGCCCAAAACCAAATGAAGCAACACACTTATCAACATCTTCCTGAATTCCACTTTAAAGAAGGGCATTGGTGTTCTTATGTCTCCAACACTATAAGAAAATATCACTAAAGGACAAGAACTGAAAGTTAGCCCCTAAGTTTTATGAACCTATTGAGCTAGAAACAATTTCCCTAAGTTCTACATACGGTTACAACATGTAAGCAAAGATTAGAGGCCCCTCCTATATTTTATGATACCTGAGATTTTAACCCTGATTGGATTTTTGGCTTTGAATGAATGAGTGTAATCTTGGCATCCATTGCTAGTTGAACCTCATTGCATCTTGTGGATTTTTGGCTTTGAATGAATGAGAGTAATCTTGGCATCCATTGCTAGTTGAACCTCATTGCATCTTGAAGTTACTTCACTTGCTCACAAATCCCTTTGTTTTCTCTTAACATTTAACCTAGATTATTTGTTGAGTTTCATTACCTCGAGCTCTTGATTTCAAAAACTTCACTAAGTCTAGATTTTATTAACTCTTTGACTTTGAAGTCTTGAATAGTTTTCTTGCTTTTATAAATGTTTGATTCTTCACGACATTGTGCACCCTTCTCAATTTTATGTGCTTGCGACTATTGGACTCATCTAAAAAAAATTATCTTGTTGATTTTTTTTTCAAACTTTAAGTTTTGTTTCATTTTTGATATATATATATATATATATTTTTTTTTCAAACCGTGGGAACTTCTCCAAACCGCCCAGTGAGCGCCGTCACTGAACCACCTGGATATCAAACCCACGAGCTGGGGCCAGCCTTAATCTTGAACAGGGCTTCCAGCGAGAGTACGACCACCATCACAGTCGTACGAGCTTTTTCTGGGGTGCAGTTTTCTGTAAGGAGCTTGCGCCCGCCGCACCTCCCCCGCAAGAATCGAAACTGGACTTCTGTCGAGACAACCATCAGACCTCACCGCTGGCTCCTGCCCTCATCCCCATTTCATTTTTGATATGTCATTGGGTGTTTAAATTTCAACGATTGTTGCATGTGGGACATGTTGCAAGTTTGATGAACTATAAAGTTTTCTACACATGCGACGTGTCGTATGCTGGACGAACTTCAAATATTTGAAATGTGTGTGAAATGCGGCTTGTCATAAATATTTAAAGGATAAAAGATGGACGATCTCTCTATGAAGGTCCCAGAGTCCCAAGCTAAAGTTTAAGATTGTGGTGTATTGCAAGAAACGAGATATTAAAATGATGTGACATAACTTTTGCTGAAAAATTCAAACCCCATGACAAAATGGAATAAAGAAAATCATGGAGCTTGTGACGCATCATTTGTTTTTTTGTTTTGGAATTAGCAATTTTTGAAAATCATTGTCCAAATATTAATATGACAATGGATATATGTCTAAAGCAGTTTGCTCTCTATCATAAAAAGGAAGTTGGCAGAAATCAGAGAAAAGTTGCAGTCTTGAATTTTCAGGTTGATAAACCTGTACTCTATTTTGATGGGGCTGCTGCCCGGGATCAATGTGCAGCAGGGGGTGTAATTTTTCTTAATCAGAATCACTATTATACCTTTAGACTTAAATGTGGCAGAGGATCAAATATGAAAGCTGAAATTTTGGCTTTATGGATGATTGTTAGGGTGGCAAACCTTTTTGGGCTAGCAGAAGTTCAAATCTTCGGTGATTCCCGGGTCACCATTAAATGGGCCAGGGGTGAATATAAGTTACAGGTGGTTGTTTTGTCCCCATGGTGTGATCGCATTAGGCAGGAACTTTCGTGTTTTCAGGATGTTACTCTCCAACATATTTATAGAAAAAACAATACATTGGCGGACAAATTATCAAAGGAGGCAATGGAGACTGAGGAAGGCATCGTTTTCTGGGAAGAATTCATTGATTCTAAAATGGATTCTGTTGGCTCTTTTCCCCTTTTTGAGGACTAAAGGCAGATATTTTCTTGTCTCAGACAAATATATTGTGGTTATCTGTTAAAATTTTGGACTTATCTCTTCTGGATCTAGTTGATTTTGATACTCTGTATAAGCAGTGCTGATATAACTCATCGTTATACTATTTGATTTATTTCTATAAATAGCAATAGTACATTTTTTTTCGCTGAAAAAAAAGAAGATGAAACAAAAAAGATTTAGAGGTCCTGTTGTAGGTGGGGTGGCTGGGGCGGTCGGCTATGGTTGTCTTCACCCTGGATCAACTTCACACTCTGTGTTCTCAGCGTTGCTTATAGGCGCGCGCCAACTACTCTACTATGATGAAAAAAAAACAAAAAAGATTTATAGCCATGTGATATATCAAACTAAGAATAAAGTTTGAAGGTTTTAGAGAATGTGATATTTTTTTCAATAAGAAAAAAACCAGTTACTTGATATTCAAAAGAATTGAATCAAAATCAATATATAGCCAAAAAAAACAGAATATGATAAAATTTTGCTTAAAAACATTGTCTCTCCACTATGTGGTTCCAAAAACATGGAATTAGTCACAAATCAATCTAAAATACTTCACATATTACAATGATAACAACAAAAAATAGTTTGCTCAGAAGGAAGTCGTTCCATGTCTCATGTGAACCAGGATACAAAAATAGCCATAGAGACATCTTAGGATGAAAACTGTCATCTGATACTTTAAGCAAATGAAAGAGAGCAACCCAAAAATACAAATTCATCCCCCTCCCTAAGCTTGAAATGTTCCTACTGAAATCCTTGAAGATGACATGAATGCTTCAAAATATAATAATCCCACTCGCGACAACGCGTAATATGAAACGTTGTATAAAGCGCAATGAAAAATATTTAAGAAAAAAAAGGAAACCACACAAGTTAACCTAAATGCATTCCCAAATATCACTATAAAGGGGGTGAAGAGGGCCATATTTTCACATTTCAACTTACCAAGGTAAAAGCAAGTGTATAAAGAAGTTTTAATTCTACTCTATTGTCACCATCAAGGGTAACCGTCATTCGCTTGCACAACTGGAAGTAAGTCATGGGGCTCCACACCACAATGCATCCTAACCACTCATCACCGTTTGACTCATATTTCCATGTAGATGCACCAACCTTATTCTTAGTTTGAATTTGAAGAAGGGTTTTCTTACCCGTAAAAGTAATTGTTCTACTTTGTTTGCTTGATATGACATCCCTCACCTCTTTGATATAGTATTTACCCTAATTAGAGGAAGGATAAATGAATGCTTATGCACCTTCTTTAAAATACCTCTTTCTATTTGGAAGCTTAATTATTTGATTCCACCAGTTTTTCTCTTAGTTTCTTTTAGAGGATTAAACATTGAAACCCCTGCAACTCATCTTAACTCTCAAGCATATCCAAAATCCTTCATCAAATTCTCAACTTAGTTATCCAACTCCTTCATCATGGCCAATACATAATAATAGGGAAAAATGAGTTTTGATTCTTGCCAAGGATGCCTAGTATTGGACGGGGTGGCAGGTGCGGGTGGGGTCCTATTTGATCCCGGAGGAAATAAAATTGAATCTATCTCGTGGGGATTAGGAATCAAGACAAACAATGAAGCTGAATGGCTTGCTCTCGTCTTATCTTTCAATATGATCTCCTCCCTCAGCATCGATAATATTAGAGTTTATGGGGATTCCAGACATGTCATTCAAACAATGAGAAGGGGTGCCGCCCCACAAGGATCCAGAGCTTACAGGTACATGCAAAGAATAAAATCTAATCCTCACTTTTCTCAGACTTCTTTCTTTCACATCTGTCGAGCAAATAACAAGTTAGCAGATGAAGCGGCCAACAAAGGAACGTTGCTAGAAATCGGGCACATGGAGGAACTAAATGGTGCCTTGGGATTTCAATTTATACCATAATCTAATTAAATGGTTAAAAATTCTTTGGTTTTGGGTTTGAAGGGGCTTCGTGGCTTGAGGGTCCCCCTCCCCCCATCCCCATCCTCCTCCGTAGACGCCGTTTTGTGTGCCCCTGCCACACGCCCTCCTCTCCACAGCGCATGGCACATGGGCCCTTGTGGTGCTGTCAGCTCCCACGAGCAGCACTTAAACGGGCCAACTGCCCCTCCCTCGCTGCATTACGTAATGGCTCGACCTCTCTCCAGTGCGACGAACAGGCTTTCCCTCGGCGACTTGGGCTCTCCATCCTCCCGTCCCGGACTGTTAATCCATCATAGGGCGGGCAATATGCAGAACATTATGGCGGCCATTGCCGCGTTGAGTCGCACCATGGTCGACATTAAGCTTTCTGTGCGCAACACCTACAACGAAGTTTGCACAAGCTTGAATCAAAACGAGGAAATGGCCAAGGATTTGAGCTACACTGTGAACCAGCTCACATGCCAGGACTCCAGAATTGACGACCTGGAGCGAAACCTGTTCGAATTGATGGGCAAGGTGGACAATATGCAGGAAGACATTGCTGTGCTCACTGGGAAATCGCAGGGAAGCTACGTCCATGGCAGTCTGACGGTTAATCAGGAGATAAAGCAGGAAAGGCAGGATGCGGCTTCTGTCTACCTTAAAAAATATGGATAGTTTGCAGTCTCAGTTCAGGTTCCTCTTTTTTGATGTTTAAGACTCTATGTTTTTCTGTATATTCCTAAATCAGCAGTTCGTCAGGGTTTATCCCTGCTCTACTTTGAACAGTTTCAGTAAGGTTTTGTTTAGAACTCTTACAAGTAGACAGATAGAATCTTCAGTTATAAATTTTCAGGCACTTGTTACTCTGTCAAATTTTTGTGAAAACTTGTAATGAATGGCTGTGCACAGCCTTTATAAATATATATATTTCCCCTGTTCTTGTTAAAAAAAAAAAAAGGATGCCTAGTATTGGAGGGTAGTGTTATCACCCAAATCTTGTAGACATGCAACATTTTGGTAATTATTGTAGAAGTATATATCAACATATAAGATGCATCTCATTAGCATCATCCTCATCAAATTTAGAATGAGAATTGAACCTTAGATTGGTAAACGTGCTTCATTTTGTACGACCGCACAACTATTCTCAAGATACTTGCGCAAATCCTCACGGGTAAAGTCTCAAAACCCATGTGGCTGTACCAATGGATGGACCATTATATTTCTACGACACATTCAAGGCTCACAACCACATTTTGGCTCAAAGAATTCGAATTTGTCTCTTCTCATACGTGGGAGCATTCAATAGCTCCATACTTGTACCTTAAAGATCACTTCATGAGATGGAGCATTCACATTAAGAACTAGATGTTTGAAGACTTTCATTTGACCTATAAAAGGAAGCCATGGGCATGCATTCCTAAAATAAATCTAGAGCAAGGTTATGCTACACAATTTAGTTTGAGAGTTCATCTTTCACACTCCTTCTTATCATCATTTGGCATCACAAAGCTCCCTTGACTTCTTCATCAAGAAGCAAGTGTTTTTCATCATCATTCCAAGTTAGTTAGGAAGCAATTTGAGAGAGTTCAAAAGGACCCATTCCTAAGGGAGAGTGTTGTCAATAATTGGAGTTGCATTCTTCTAGGTAACACCATTTGTATACAATCTTTTCCATTGGACAATACTACATGGTTGAGGCTAACTCATTCTCTTTGTTTTATGGTATTTGGCACTTGTCAATCTTTTATTTCATTCTTGTTTATTGAGTTTTGCTTTAGCTTATTAGTTATGGTCTACTAATCATCAATCACATTATTTCCTTGGTTACAATCTGCAAGGATAAGGGAAGATTTCTTTCTAATTTTCTTAGAGATTATAAACTGAATGCAATTTCCAATAAAATAAATAACTCAGATTGCATGCAAATAAATCTTAGATGCATGCAAGCATGAAATCCAATAAAAATTATTAGATATTATTTTATGAACAACAATACATAAGATCAATGACTTTGATAACATGCGTAGCAGAACAAGAAACCAATCACACCATAAACGCAAATTTTTACACTGGAAACACAATTGAGAAAAACCAGCAAAACAAAGCTTTCTTGAAAATTGTGCCAGAAAACAAACAAGATATTATTACAATAGAAATTTCATCGATAATGGAACTTGGTGCCTTGGGATCTGTGCCAAATATCTTGGCCAACCCCAGACAACAAAACAACTATAATTAATGCGCCTTGGGAAGTGCGCCTCAACCCACACGTGTGCCTCCAATTTGTACAATTGTATGGTTGCTGTATTGTTGTCTTGGAATACGTGTGACCTCTCTCTACTTGTTGAAAAACCTACTAATGTCATCCCTCATAGTTGCCTCAAAATATGTGCCCTCCTCTTTGTCCTCACGACTTAGGGAGGTGTTCCCTCTTTCTTGGAATACGTGCCCTAGTTCTTCGTCCTTGGCTGCTCAAGAATATATGCTTTCTCTTAGTCAATCTTTGAATGAGTGAATGTGTCAATTACTTTTTCCTTTACCCTCTGGCTCTCTTTTATAATCCTCCGGTTACTTTTAGGGTTCCAAAACCCTAATTCCATCTTGGAATATTTTTCCAAACTCACTTTAGAAAAATAAAGTCAAATTAATTAATAATTTAATTAAATGATTTTTCATTGAAAATAATAAAAGTTACTTTTCTGGAAAACTAAAAAGGGTAAAGTCTGGACATCTCATGCATGCTTCCAACACTGAAGCCATGTAGAGGAGCACTTGTCCTTAGTTACTCCAAAAATCAACACTCCCTCTTAACGAGGAAAGTGTTTTGCACCACTCCCAACTTATCTCTAAAGAAGACAAACTCCCCCTTCACCAAAGCCTTGGTAAGAATGTTTGCAGTCTAGTTGTCTGTAGAGATGTATTGAATCTTCACAATTCCCCTATGAACATAATATTATATGAAGTGATACTTGATCTCTATGTGCTTCTACATGTCATGAAACACTGGATTCTCAGAGAGTTTGATGCAACTCTGATTATCGTAGTGAATGATGGATGACTGCAACTTCTGACCAAATAAACACATGAGTAATTTGTGAATCAAAATGGCCTCACAAATAGCCTAAATGGATTCCATATACTCTGCCTCTGCTGAGCTCAATGCCACTGACTTATGCTTCTGATTGAACCATGGCACTACTGCCGAACCCAAGTTGAAGCAACACCCTGAGGTGTTTTTTTTTTCTGTCCACCGCACTGCTTGCCCAATCTGAATATAACCTGTCAATATGACTCTGAATCCCCATGCTCATAACTCAAACCATAATCTATCGTACCTCATAGGTACCTAAGCACATGTTTTGGTGCAACCCAAGGCACTCTCTTCAGTTCCACCATGAACTGACTGAGAGTGTTGACAGCAAAACAAATATCCATCCCGGTGTTGATCAAATATGTGAAGGACTCGATCAACTGATGATACAACATAGGATCAACCAAGTATGACTTAGAAGCATCTATCTTCTTAAAATTGGTTGGCATATGCATAGCCACAGGCTTGCACTCTATCATCTCCAATCTCCTCAAGGTGTCCAATGCATAATTTCCCCGCTCCAGGAAAATATTACCTATCCTCCGCCACACCTCCGATCCTAAGAAGTAATGCATCAACCTGATGTCCTTCATCTCAAACTCCGAAGCAAGATCTCTCTTTCACCCTTCAATGTGCTTCTATGATCCCTCATGAACATATCATCTACGTATATAATAAGAATGAGAGGATCCTCGCCAATAATAATAAAGTAAAGGTTTGTGTCCACCTCACTCTTCTCAAAGCCCATCTATTGCAAGTAACTGTTGATCATGGAATACCAATTTCTAGGAGATTGCTTGAGTCCATACAACTCTTTCTTCAAGCAACACAAATGAGACTCTCTCCCACGAGTCTTAAATCCCCGGGGCTGCTCAATGTATGCCTCCTCCTCAATGGAACCATTCAAAAATGTGGTTTCACATCCATTTGATGTATCCTCCAACCCATCTCTGCTGTAATAGAAATAATTGATACGATGGAAGTATATTTGGACATTGGTGCAAAGGTCTCTTCATAATCAACTCCCTCTATATGTGAAAACCCTCGTGCCACAAACCTCGCCTTGTACTTCTCGACACTGCCATTTGTTGCATGCTTGATATTATAGATCCATTTCGAACTCACCACAAACTTCCCCTCCAGCCTTGGGACTATATCCCACATATCATTCTTCATGATGGAGGCATACTCCTCCACCATGGAATCCCTCCATACCTGTCTCTTTGTGGCCTCCTCAAATATGGTAGGCTCAAAATCAATGATGTCACACGTCAATGCCAAGTAGCTCAAAAAGTTATGTGGTGGCCTACTCTCCCTAAACATTCTCTTAGGAGCCTCTAAAACCTCTTGAGAATCCTTCAAGGTCTGTTGCATCCATCTCGGCGTCTTCCTCCCTGAAGTGGAAGTGCCCTGTTGTGTGGTAGGATCCTCTCGCTCCTACTGTGTGGTAGGATCCTCTCACTCCTACTGTGTGGTAGGATCCTCTCACTCCTCCTCCTCATTTGAAATTTGATGAACTACTAGTTCCTCCTTAACCTTCAGAGCCTGCTGCTCCCCTATCTCTACTGGAAGTGACTCATGTGACTTCTGAAAGGCCTTATCCTCCTTAAACATTACATCCTACCTCACCACTGTTTTCCTTAGTGCGGGAATGTAAATCCTATAGCCCTTCGAAGTATCACTATACTAAAAAATTATTCCCTTCTCTACCATTGGTTCCAACTTCATCCTTTTCTTTGAAGGGACATGGGAATAAGTAAGACACCAAAAAATCTGCAAGTGCCCAATCTCAGGCTTCTTCCCACTAAAAGCCTCTTTAGTATTTTTGTTCCCCAAAGCCTTATGAGGATTCATGTTCTGTATGTAGACTGTCATGTTGCATGCTTTTTCCCATAGAAACATAGGAATGTATTGATCATGAAGCATGGCTTTAGTAGTTCCAATGATGGCCCCGTTCTTCTGCTGTGAAACCCCATTCTATTGTTGGTTGTACAGAACTGTCAACTCTTTCCTGATCCCTGCATGCGCACAGAAATGCTTGAAACCATTATAGGTATACTTGTCCCCGTTGTCTGATCTCAACACCTTGATCTTCTTCCCCATCTGATTCTCCACAAGAGCTTTGAACTCTTGGAATCTATCAAAGACCTCATCCTTGGTCTTCAGAAGTGGATCCAAGTTTTCTTGGAGAAGTCATCTATGAATGAGACATAATATTGATATTCACTCAATGAAACTACTGAAATTGGACCACATACATTTGAATGTATCAAATATAAGATCCCCCTGGATCTGCTATCACTGCTTAGAAAAGTAGTATTGGCATACTTGCGAAGTGCACACCCCTTGCACACACCCTGGTACTCCACATTGAACTTTGGAAACCCAATCACTATCTCTCTCAGAACGTTCAGTGCTCCATGATGCAAATGTGCCATCCTCCTATACTGGCATAACTCACACAAATCACTGCTACTACGGTGAACCAAATCCCACGATGGCTGAAACATAAGATTATAAATCTTATATTGTCTGAACCCAATCACTTTCACTGAACCAATGCTCGATCGTTTAGGATGTATGAGTACTTTTACATCTTGGAAAATTACCCCATATCCTCTATCCTCTATCACTGAGTCTAAGATCAGTTTCTTCACCAAATATGATACATACAATGCTTCCTTCACACTCATTGGTGGCCGAGACTCCCTCTGAAATTGAACTGTTCCACGACCAATTGCTTTGACCTTGGAATCATCACCAAGCTCAATGTCGAGATCTATATCCATCTCACATAGATCTATAAAATACACATGTACTCCTGTAATGTGACTAGAAGCACCATTGTCAATGTACCAAATACTGGATGGATATGAACTGGAAGTGAGACAAGCCACTAATGAGATTTCCTTATCAAATTTGGCAGAAAACTCATCCACCTCTACAGAAGCTGTGACCTGTGACTTACCCCCCTTCCCAAACTTACAAAATTCAATATCTAGAAGGGGAGGTTGATTCTCTTCCCATGAGTACCCAAGCCTTGAAACAATACTTTACTTAGCTTGAAAGGAGAAACCAATCTTCTATATTAATAAAGGTCTTTTCCCCCTTTTTTCACTTTGTTTTAATTCTAGTTTTGTTATTATATTTCATTTTATTTTTCTCCTTTGTTTTGTTTTGGTTTTAATAAAGTTGAGCCCATAACTTAGAGTGAAAATTGGGAGAGTCCAAGTCTTATTTTGTGATTGAATTTGAATACTTCCAAGCCTATTGACAAGATTATGATTTCTACAGCTCATGGGGAACATTGAGTAGGTATAGGGTGCCCTCTTATTAATGTGAGGAGTTAATGATACATTTTCTAGCACTATCATTTGAAAGGATTTCACCCGATATTCTAACATGTGAAAAGGATCTAACCCATTGAGGGGGGTATTAAGTATTTAATGTCAACAACATGATTAAGATGAAACTTTTATAGAGTGAAATAATGCTCAAGGAAGGTTTCTTAGTTACTCTCTTAGAGTTTCATCCACTCTAACACTTAAATTGGCTATATCCTATGATGCCATACAAGGTTCGACCCATGGGAAGGGATTAAGGCTTGACGATGCATAGCAAATCAAAATGACTCTATACAATATCCCATGCCTTTAAGAGGCTTATTGAATCATATCCCCCATCTAAAAGCATTGCTAAGCATAAAGTTCTCTAAGAGAATAACAAATATTTTCATGCAAATGATACACACACACACACACACACACACCTTTGGAATGGGACAAGAGCATTTAGTTGTAAAACAGGTGCAAGAGACAACTCTATCAAGGCTATGGAAGTTTGGTTTGGAAATAGAGCTCTGTCTGTAGTGTAAGATATGTGGAACATACATTTGCAGCTGTTTAATATTGTTTCTTACCCTGTGGTGTCATGCCGAAATAAGCTCAACGGAGACTATCCCAAAAAATGAGCCTCATAACTTGGCTTTTAGAGAGTATCTATGAAGTAATATCCTAAGCCATTCAATAGCAACAGGTTGAAGCATAATATCTTGTCACTCTTGATTATTAAAGGCCACTTTAATTTTCTTCATGCCTCATTTCAGGGTATGGGGAAGTTCACTCTTTGTATGAAGGACATATGAATGATACTATAACTCCTGCACTGTATGATCACTCTAGACTGAGTTAGTGGGACCCATGAAATTCATAATAGAGTTTGTCTAGGGGCTAAGATGACAAGACAATTATTTAAGAGATTCTAAATTCTCCCAGTCTATCGCGAATTGTTGCACCTACAACTACCCTCCCCATTGTCTCCTAGGAGAAAATGGGTTCCCCTCCTTTAATTTATTCTACTTTGCCTTAGATCTATTTTGTTTCTTCTCGTAAATTCAAACAGTATCAACATCAAGGATTGATACATGCACTACCTGGAAAAACTTGGCCATCATAAGTGGCTTTCTCAAAAAAATGGCTAAGTGTACTCGTTTCAGTGAGTTTTGGAGGTTCTCGTCGATCACGTTTCAATGAGTTTTGGAGGTTTAATGTTTTGATGAGTTTTGGAGTGTCTCGCCAACCGTGTTTTGGTGAGACTTCAAGATTCTCGTTGACTACACCCTCCTCCAACCGCATGGCAAGAAGTGAAAAATACGCCGATCATTGTGGTGGAATTTCTTCTTCTTCACTGACGACCCTTCTGACCAACCATTTGTGGCACATAACTAGAAATCCCTCCAACTGCTGCAGCGAATGAAATCCATTTTCCACTTATCACTTTCACAAAAGAAGTTGCGGTGTAAACTTAAAGGAGTAGTCGAAGGATTCTACGATTTGGGCTAGAATCTGACCACCGTCGCCGGTTTCCAGACCAAATCGTCTTTCTGACCGATGCTCTTCTTCGGTTCCTTTTCCTGCTCCCGTTCGCCGGAAAGGAGGCACCATTCCTTCAACGCTGTGAGATTCAAAAAATTGGCAAGTTTCCACCAGCATTCAATGCATGGTGTGGTCGTCACGTCCCAACTCCACTTACTGCATCCTACTCCGCATTTAACACGCACTCCTTTCAAACTTATAGGGTCACCCATCGAACAAAAAACTATCGTGGTGCGCAACATGTAAACTTAATTATAGGTTTTCAAATTCGCTTATTTTATTTATCTATTGACAATTTGTTGCAGTTGGTCTGGTGTTTACCTACAAGAGATCGACATTCTTTAAAATGTAGTTGATTTTAGTTGCATCTGGTTGCTGTAAAAGCATGCGTGAAATGAAATTTTTTATATAACCTCAAATGGGGTTTGCTTGAAGTTGTAGCTTTAGGTTTCAACGACATTTTGACTGCGGTCTAGGTCACCAATTTTCTTTGACTATGGCACGAAGCTCAATTCCAGGCCAAGTCGAGTGGTGTGGTGTAAGGATTTGATCTGTAGAATTCGGCAATTTGGCCGATAGCCATTGCCAAGCTAACTTGGCAGGAATCTTTGATCCGAGTTATCCACAGTCGTTGCCAAGCCTCCTTAAAGTAAAATATTCTATCATCCAGAATTTTGTAGCAACGACTTCTCCTTTTCGAAGCATCATAGGATTTGGCCAGCACCACTGAGTATAAATACAAACGAAACATGATACCAATGTGCTAGGAACAACATTGGGATAAATCTCACAAACCGAGCAACTAACAACTCCCAATTTACACCACCTAAAAATCTTGTAACGTTTGAGTATACATTGCATATTTTAGCCCAGAACTTCGTGCATCTGAATGCGGTGCAAAAATGCTCAACATTTGGAGCAAGGTGCAGAATCCGTTCATTCACTCAATAACCATTCAGACTTCTCAGTCTGTTTGTCCACATTGTACAATATTGATTCATGTGAAGTGTCTAGGTCATGGACAATTAGGAGCGCAACACTAGCATAAATCGAATCAACAGAAATCCCTCTGAAGTTAAATTTCATAACAACTACATGAGCATCTGAAACTTGGTTTAGTTATGTAACTTTAGGCATCTGATTGTTAGATTGCCAACATAAGATCCAAAGAGATAATGTAACCTCACAGTGAAAGAATTAAGGAATTAAGGAAGAAGAGAGAAGCAATAGAACATAGATCCAATAGAGGCAGAATAATTACACACACTACATTAATCAGAATAGTAACCGGGTAAATATACAATGCTGAGTATGAGGATTCGAATTCACTAGGTGTAATTCAAATTATCCTTCATGCACAGATCCATAATCAATGGAGAGTCATCAGTGCCAAACTATGAGTCTATCTCATCATCAGTGAAGTCATCAATGCACAAGTAGTGATCAACCGGGAGTCAAACTGAGTCTAATTGAGTGTGGTTGGTGTAACTGGCACATGGAAGCACTGATATAGTGAAGGAGACTCAGTGGAGGGCGCTCATGGAGCTAACTGGAGTCAAAACAATCTATCTAGTCACACTGGAGGTCCAAAAGAGTGATAAGGTCAGTTAGGAGTTAGTTAATCCTTAAATCAAGGAAGAACTGAAGATAACTGAACTAAACTGGACTGGCAGATGAAGAAAGGTGCCCTTCTCACGCAATAACTGAAAAGAGGGTGCACTAAGCTCTAGGAGAGCTAAGACTGATCCGAGAGAAGCTCCTGGGGCTAGTTTGCTGAGGGCTAGGTGCTGGTGCTGATGACTAGGATGCATGTAAGATGCATGCAAACCCTAATTGCATGCAAACCCTAATTTTGCATGCAGGACTGAAAATGTAAATGACAGGAATGTTAGAAGGACTAGGATGGAGTATAGGAATATCCTAACACTGAGTTGACATGTCATGAAGAAGAATTACAAAAAATCGCATACTTAGGCCCAACACACCTGGAACTGATGAGTTGTTGTAGCTCTATTTGGATATTAAGCAACAGTAATGCCAACTACATGTGTACCATGAGGAGAACCTCTGATTAAGGATGTTACCATCATTGTAGATATTTACTATAATGGTACAAGCATGCAATTTGCTCAACACACCATACTTCTACTCGATCCTGTAATTTGTTAGAGGAACGAGATCTGCAAGTTTTCCATGTTCTGGACCCTTAAGGTCCTCACAAAAACTGGGACAAAATCATGAACTATACTTTGTGGTTGTTACTTAAAAAAATACACAACTTCCATGCTATAGAGGACTGCCTTCTATAGATTTGTTGCCAAATATGTGCCTAGAGGCATGGCAACCTTGCCATTAGTTTCAATTTTTAAGAATCTGCCTACCATGCTTTGAAATTTATGGAGCATATGGAGTGATTTTACAATGCTCAGCGTAAGAAGGATAACACCACAGTCATGAGAAACTTTCATATCCTCCCAACAGTTCTAAAATTGAGAACAACATCTCCACAGCGTTGACAGGGTCAGTTGGAAGAAACTTCCAGTCCTGAGGACATATACTTAAGTTAGATATGTAGTCAGAATTCACATGCCAAGAATAATTGAATTTAGTTCAGTAAACAAAGAAGCAATATACCATGGAATGGAATGCAGAGAGAAATTATTGTAATTACAACATACCAAAATTAATTATCAAACATAAGGTTCGATTAATGTGATCTAGTTGTGTGAACCAACATTGATTGATTGAGCTGTAAGGATCAATACAAAACACCCATCAAAACTTATTTACCAAATAGAAATCCATATTGATATATAAGTTTCTGTCGTAGTTGTACAGTTTATGATACAAACCAAGGAATCGTAATCAATAGCAAATTAGTAAATTACATTGTAATTTGTTATACTTTGATTAATCTCAAACCTGACTTCTTCGCAAGCTGTCGGTACTGGTTTGATTGAACTCTGGTCATTTATAAGAATCACACACACAAAACTTCATTTAAAACATCATGCATGAATATTGATTAGCCATTATTTTTGCAGTCAATCCGCAATGCTCAACATAAGAAGGATCAACACCACAGTCATGAGAAACTTTCTTATCCTCCCAACAGCTCTAAAATTGTACCAATAAATAGTGGGATAGCACCAGAGAATGTCAACAAACAACCCAAGAGATAAAAACCTATACACTCTTCTCAAATCCCATCTATGAGTACAGACCTCTGAGTAATTTAGGCAAAATGGTTCAACCAATGGATACTGTAGCACAAACAGGTAAAGGATAATCTATTGTTAAAGCAATTGAAATGGAGCATTAAATTACATCTATGTGTTTTGTTTGCATAACCAATATAGTTGGAGAATGAATTGCGGTCTCTGTCCTCTATAATTAAGTTTACAAGAAGTGCATCGTGATAGTTTCTTGTTCGATGGGTGAGCCTGTAAGTTTGAAAGGAGTGCGTGTTGAATGCAGAGCAGGATGTAGTGGGTGGCGTCGGGATGTGACAACCACGCCATGCATTGAATGTTGGTGGAAACTTGCCAATTTTTTGAAATGCTCGGCGTTGAAGGAAAAAAGCGTCCTTTCCAGTGAACGGGAGTGGGAAAATGAACCGGAGGAGAGCATCGGTTAGAAAGACGACTTGGCTCGGAAACCGGCAACGACGACCGGATTCTGACCCAAATCGTAGAATCTTTAGACTACTCCAAACTAAAAATTCTCATTGATTGTTTTCACAAACGTCGTTGTGGAATGAAATTAATCTTCTCGTCGATCACTTTCACAAAATACGTTGTGGCAAAGATTAAAAAATACCATTGACTATCTTCACAGAACCTCTCGAAAGAAGGACGAATCTTCACCAATCGTTGTGGCGTGGATCTTGAGTTCTTACCAACCATTTCGACGGATCATCCTTGGTAGTTTGTGCATAAAAAAATGACATGTCACCACAACAAGACATTTAAATCACACTAGTGCTCCAAAAAAAGGTTAGATGGAGATCGGTCTATAAAAGGAACCCCCCCAACCAAAGTAGTCATTTGTATTGTGCATCAAGAAGATAACTTTGGTGCGGACCAGAAAAACTAACCAACATAGGAAAGAATGTAGGTAAGTCGCATCCATTATAGTCTCGGGAGGCTCCACATTTTAAGTAAGTTCTTTTGGCTGTTTTCCCTTCGAAATTGAATGCAAGCCAATATTTTGTTTTCCTTTCCTCCATGGACAATTGGCTATGTTGGAATATTCACACCATCATTTTTATATTTTGCATGCCTGCATGCAAATCTGCATGCTGCATGCATTTGCATGCCACTGCATGCATCCAGTCATCATGTTGGTAGTCTTCCCAGCACCTAGAGCTCACTTTCAGCTCCCCGGAGCCTGTCTTCAGCCCCCATTTGGCCTCCTACCTACCTGATGCACGCTCCTTGACTGTTCTGCATGGAAAGTGCACCTTTGCTCACCTACCACCAGTTATCTCTCAGTTAGGGCGCCTTATCTCATCTACCAGGAGTTATCATTTAGTTAGTGCATTGATTGAGTAGTTCTTCCACTAATTTCTCATGCTGACTGCTTGTAGCTTCTAGTTAGCTAGTTCTGGAGTTCCACTTGACTATTTGACAACCTCATGCACCCCCCTTGGAGTCTCCATTCCTTGATTTATGCCTAGATGGTTCTGTTAGACTCAGTTAGACACACTTGACTGACTATTACCATTTATGAATGATACTGCTGACTGGATGATGTCTCCATTGTTATCCAAGCTATACTTTGAGCTTGATTCAAATGACCTACTTGGCTAATTCGAATCCTATATGATGCTACATCACAGTTTATTGTAACACATTCATTACTTTCATCGATTCACATAGTGCCATCGTATAGCTGATGTATGATACTGATATTGTCCATATTCTGTGTTTATGAGTGATTATTGAGTGCATTCTTCTCTTCTTCTTTGCAACATTCTTGAGAGTTTGATTGTGAGTTTGTTACAGTTGCTAGATCCTCTGTAGATTATCACAGGCTAGCGATCAGAGAGAGCCCTCACAACGATTTTAGGGTTAATATTTTGAAACCAAGTGCGACCTTTGATACCCTCCCTATGCATATCCTTCAGGAATACCTGTTACCTTTTGACCTGGGCAGATTATATTGTAAAACCTAGGAAGCTTTTCAATTGGTTGTCCATTGCTTACTCCTGGTAATATTGAGGAAGTATTCACCAGTTGAGGGGACACTTTTGCAATTTCTTTGTTGGGTCGCTACACCCTTGAAGGATAAAATGATAGAGCCTCAAATCCCTCGTCTGGGTGGACTTAAGCCCTAGGCACATTAAGAAGCCCCGGTTCCCTCTCCCAAAAGTACTTTTGTTTTGGATAATTATGAGTAGAAACATAGATGTCTAAGTGACATGCTTAGTTATAGTTTAGGAAGCACTATATAAAGTGGTGGTTCTTGTTGAATGTTATGCTGATGATCATAGGAAGTGGTGGTTCTTGGTTTTATGGAAGTGGCAAATGCCACTTAAAATAAAATGCTTTCTCTGGTTATTATTCAATAACAAAATTCTGACATGGGAGAATTTAGTTCACCGTGGTAAACAAGGTCCTAGCATGTGTTATCTGTGCAGAAAATATGAGGAATCAATTAACCACGTGTTTCTTCATTGTGATTTTTCTTTGGGTGTGTGGAAAAGGATTTGTCTGAAGCTTAATATTAAGGAGGATTGGCTCGATTTGGACTTTGAATCTGCTTACCAGATTTGGTTACAAAAGCATAGAAATTTTAACATAGTGCCAGGTATATTGGCGTGGACTTTATGGAAATCTCGGAACCTGTCTATCTTCCAAGATGTCGTTCCATCACTAGAGCAAACCTTATTTACATTCTGGAATTTGTTCCACTTATATGCAAAATATGTTATAGAGAAACGAAAACACAAGAGATTGTGTAATTTCAATCTTGAAGATTGTGGTAATGTTGTGGGATATTTTGATGGTGCATCTTCAGCACATAAATGTGGAGCAGGCTTTATTCTTAGATGTGGAGCGTCTCTCACTCTCAAATTTCGTCTGTCTGTAGGCCTGGGTACTAATACAAAGGATGAACTCTTCGGTCTTTGGGGGGTCTTAAAAGCGGCATTATTATGTGGAATGGACTCTATCAGGATTTTTGATGACTTTTCAGTAGTCATAAAATGGGCCAACAAACTTGTCCAAATTGAGAATGTCACACTACATCACTGGTGCATTATAATTTCTAACTTATTGAACAATTTTCATTATCTCTCTATTGAACACACCTATAGAGAAAACAATGACGTGGCAAATGCATTATCTAAGGTTGCTATCGACAGAGATCCTGGTCTTCTCTATTGGGAAGAATGGGTGGATGATCAACTTGTTACTTTTGGTTCTTATGGGTTCTTCTTTTCAAAATTGTATTAGTCACATTACACTGCTTAGAGGTCTACAAGGCCTGTTTTTTGTATATGTCTTTAGTTAAGTAAATGATATTGTGGGTGTCACTAGTTATTTGATACTAGTTATGTATCGAAAAAACAATCATGTATAGTTTTTGGATGTTTTTACATGTGTCCTGTATGAACTGGACAATGTGCTATGTACTTTTTGATTTCAAGGAAATAAAAAAAGTGTGGTTTTTTTTCTCGAAAAAAAAAAACTTTGGTTAACCTCTCGAGGCCCCATGCCAAGGAAATGAAACAAGTTAAAGGACATGAAAACACATTGCCAAGGAACTCTCTCTTTAAGCTAACTGGGTAAAACTCCCATGTTCATGTAAAATGGGATATACACCTTGAAGGAGAGCAACAAAAAAGATCTGAAATAAGAATTATCCATCGATGTATCCACGCCTTTATCTAAAGAACCTGAACATTAAGCTTCAAACCATGAAATAGAATTTTAAATTTGTAACAGTTCTGAGCATACTTGTAGAGTTGAAAGGATCTAATTTTAGCAATGGTTTTGCTTAAGATAACCACAACGAGAAATATGAATGAAGTTTAGAACCTAAGTGCTTTCTTGTTTTCACTTCTCAGTATCATAGTTTTCCTTTCATGGAAAATGATGCTAATTCTGATGTCTCACACGACTATTTTATGTCTTGTCGGAGGACCAGGCATCAGTCCAAATCCATTCAAGAAGTATCCTCCTGAGACGAGATGGAAGAAGAAGTACAAAACCCCACTCTTAAACGTTAGTATGATGATACCAAGAGTACCTTGGGGTCAGATCTTGAGTATCGTTGGGGAGAAATATACCCGTTCTTCAAAGCAGAGGAATATCACACATTTAGTGTAGAACATATCCTAATATACCATAACATCAAATGGTCAGGCTTGCATAAGGCAACAACAAGATAAAAAGTATTCCTGGCATGAACGTGATAAGATGGTTGCTTCCCTACATAGATGCTAAAATACACATTATAAAAGATGCTGCCAACAAATCCATCACTTCGTTTCAGCCATCCACCATGAATGGATATTACAAAGTTGTTGGGGTCTAATTGCTCACTATTGGTCATTATTTTAGTATGGGTCATTTGTAATGGTCATTAGTTGATTGTTATGTGTCAATTAGGATTTGTTAAGGAGGGGTTGTTGTATAAAATGAGGAAAGTAAATAAATATTTTATTATAAAATGGACCACAAGCCTAGTATAAAAGAAAGGCTTCTAGAGGTCATCATTCATCATTGTCATCTTTCAGTTTTTCTTTGAATGTGTCTTGGGTGCACAAGAAGGCAAGGAGGAGTGGAGTTTCATTAGCTACCTTTCCCTTGTGGGCAAGGGAGAGAGTCTCTTTTAGTTGATTAATAAAACGAATTTTGGTTTTGTCATGTCTTTCATGTGCTATTCTTTTTATCTAGATGTGGAACAAATATTGTGCAAAGATATTTCTGGTACTTATTAAGGGTTTAATTCTATTTTAATAACTAATGTTGTCCATTGAAGAAAACTGATAACAAATGCACCAGCCGAAAAAGTGATATGCTTTCCGTCCTTCTATGGCCGAGTGGCAGCAGCGACAGGGGAGGAGGATCGCTGGAAGAACCTATATCCATGAAGTTTTCTACCACTGTTGCGATGGTGTGCAACATTTCAATAGCCGTTTGGAGGGTTTTATTAGTTCCACCATTTAGATTTGGGTTCCGGAGGCTGCATTTCTCAGATCCGTTCTATTAAGGAGATGCAGAATGATAGATTGACTGCTAGAAATATAGGGATCACTTGAGTACGTATATTTTGTTGATGGATTTTGTTCGATTCCAGCTACAACAAATTTCTAAGATCCGGTACCTTGTAGAAGAGAACACGGCTTCGTTGAATAAAATGTAGGATACAGAACTATGAGATAAGTTGTGCCATTGGAGATGAGGGTTCCACGATTAGATAGTAGAAGTTACGATTTATGGTCTGAAGGTTGCTTGCATTGTTATTAAATGTTTGTGAAAATTGATATCTTTTGTGTTGAGGAAAATCTATGTTTGTCTTGCAGAGAGTTGCGACATAATACATATTGTTGTAGAAAGATCATACAACATGATGATGACCTCTTATGGAGCATGTATGATTAGTTGCGGCATGGTTACAACATAACACTGTAGAGTTGAGGAACTTTCAGTGTGGGATGGACTGTTCATGCGTGTAGACATTGGGATCAACTAATTTGATGCTTACACTAACTTACTAGAAGGATGGCTTGATGGATGATGTTTATGGATAGTGGGATGACTGATTTTGTGTGTGATTATTAGGCTTGATCACCCTAATGGCCGCGCCATCTTGTGGCGGACAAATTAGCTTTGGTAGGTTACGGGTTATGATGACTAGAACATTGTGCAATGGAGTTGCAGATGAGTGGTGTGGATTTATGTCCACAATGACCATCATGCACCTAAGTTAGTAGTTAGAAGATTAGCTAACAATTAGATAGCATTTGAGTGCAAATTGTGAATGCCATAGGATGACAAATTTTAGTTTTATTTTTCTCGCTTATTGGTGTTTGCAGCTGTGGTGCCACATGATTTATGTCAGCACCGGTGCGTCCTCGTCTTGTCTGCATTGGTGTGTTTTCTATATACAAATGCATCGGTAAAAAACATCCACTAAAACCTCCTCCCGCTCACCTTTTCTAGTGACCTCCATTATAAACAGATATTTGGGCTCTTTTTAGGGGAGAATCCGTAAAAACCTCCACTAGGGGGTATTTTCCTTGTAGTGAGATGGGGATTCCATAGGAGAGATTCTAGGTCATGGATGTCATGGGTGAACATCCTAGACGATAATGCAACATATTCTATACATGGTGAGCTGGAGCATGAGGGCTCACTGCTATGAGATAACATCTTAGTAGAATATGATGAGTTACATTGGAGTAGATCATGCAATGATCAGGATGACAAGTTAGAGAGAGATCGATGATTAGTAGTTAAATGATATGTGTCTATTATAGAAGTTCTAGCCCCGAAGTTAGAGCCAAATAGGGATAGATTCTTCCGATGAGGATGGATGCAATGTTCACAGTTCAATAGGAAGTTGATTAGATTCAACCCCATATATTGCATCAATTCATAGCAAACTTTCCAGATGTCTCATATAGTCTCCAAGGCATTCCAGTAAGATGGATTAATAGCCATAGGGATATCCACGGTAGAGGATTGGCAGCCGATATCAAGTTACAGATCTACTCCACAAAGTGATGGCCGACTAAGCAAGCCACACTAGAGAATAAGTTGTGGAGGTGATGGCTAACTGAGTAGGCTACACCAAGAGATGAATGAAGTGGTTTGAGAGTAAAGAAAAGAGACACAAAGGTTGCGCCCGTGAAAGGAAGGCGCCAACAGAGTAGCAGGTAGATTAGAGTAGTTTGACAGCTGCATGTAGACACGGATTTAGTACCGATTGAATCGAGGACAAGTCAATGGATAGTGGTGGGGGTTTATTGGGGCCTAATTGATCACTATTGGTCATTTTTTTAGTATGGGTTGTTTGTAATGGTCATTAGTTTATTTTTATGGGTCAATGAGGGTTTTTTAAGGGGTTGTTGCATAAAATAAGGAAAGTAAATGAATATTTTATTGTAAAATGGACCATAAGCCTAGTATAAAAGGAAGGCTTTGGGAGGTCATCATTCATCATTGTCATCTTTATTTTTTTCTTTGTAAGTGTATTGGGTGCATAAGAAGGTAACATGAAGTGGAGTTTTAGAAACTCCCTTTCCCTTGTGGGAAAGGGAGGTAGTCTATTTCAGTTGATTAATAAAATAGATATGGGTTTTGTGATGTCTTTGATGTGCTATTCTTTTTATCTTGTTGCAGAATAAATATTGTGCAAAGATATTTATGGAATGTTGTTTAAGGTTTAATTTTGGTTTAATAACATAGATCAACATGATGAATTAGTGGGTCAAGTCACTCAAAATTGATTACATTGCATTCATCAAGAAAGCATGGGGTCCAAGAAATCACTTCCATAATAAGGAGAGTAGTACATATGAAACTAAATGGCTAAAGCAACCTTACCGAATGTCCACAGCTATCTTGTGTATATTGTACGGGGAACCATACTCATTGCACTTCAAGTTAGAATGGAAACCCTTGTTCTATCATGTCACCGTGCTTGACATGAGGTTCAATTGGGAAACTATTATCTCTTCCAATACGCAGGATGTAGTTCTGAGTGCACAAGTAGGTCTTTTTATGCAAAATTCTAGATTCCACATGTCCTTATACTTGTTAGACGTGGTCATCACTCTAAATAATTTTCCTGACATGGGAAGGAGCTGGAATCCCTCAAAACATCCTGTGCATGTTTACGGTCAAGCTATGTGGGTGCAAATGCATGCTGGAGTCATTATAAATAGATTTATGAGGAGTTCATCATGCCTCTTTACACGATTATACATGGGAAACCAGCCAAATGGATGACATATGAGGCGATTGATGAGGTGACAAAGATAGGATATTGGTTCCTAACAGAAGGAGCAACGTGTCTGTAGATCTATGGAGGGTTACGATTGTGGTAGAACTTTCTTCCTATGGATAAGAAGAGGTTCTCTTAGATCAAACTAAGACTAGACATGCCTAATCTAAGACATTATATAAAAAATGCTACCTTAAATCTCTAACTCTAATCAATGCATATGATCTTGAATGAGTTTGGAGGAGAAGGGTTTGTATTACTCACTTTTAAACCAGACGTTCGTTTAGCTTCCAACTCCTATCTTGAATTTCAAAAGCAGAAACTGTTGGATTGAACAAGTGACAAATGAAATCAATATCCAAATATCTCATATACAATGTTAGATCTAAATCAACTCAGATACATTTCATGTTCATAACTGAAACACAATACACAAAATGGAGAAATAAGACAAGTTGTTATTAAATGGAAAATTAATGAAACTTACAAACTGATTCCTTAATGTCCAAGCAACCTCCAGCTCCAAAGCTTCCTCCCTTCTACTATCTCTGCAGACCTTCTAGGATCATAGGTTTGATACCTCAAGTTGTCCTCCCTTTGGCTCATGGATGGCCTCTCCTTTATAGCATTTAGGAAGCCAACCATATGGAGAGGAAGGTGGATCTAAGTGAGATTTTAGTGGATCAACCAGGCTAAACAAGGAGGATAGGTTAGGATCCAATCAGAGGTTGCAATCCCAAGGAAATCTCCCGGAAGGTAAGATCCAAAATTCATGCAAAGGGTTGTTGCTAATATTTTCACGCCCCAACAACTGAGCATAGAGTGAAATTTTGGAGATTTTCATGCCCTTGTAGGTATGCAAGACGCGGAAATAGGGAATTTTTGCATCTTGCTATACTAGCAGGGCGCGGAAATAATGCCAAGAAGTGGTTGGGTGAGGTGGTAAGTGGCTCAATGAGCTGGAATTCGGCTGAATGTGGTTGGATTTGCCTCCTAAGTCTCTAGGTGATGCTAAGGAGGGGACCAACAAGGTCCAACACCCGTTAGGACGAAGTGTCATTAGGTCGTATGGCACGTGGATGCGACACTAAAGTTAAAAGTGTAATTTTGGCGTATAAAAGATGCCCCCTAAAGTGTGAGGTCAGAAGGAATTGATGACCGAAACACTTTACCAATAAATTGTGCGGAGATAGCATCAAGGGAGTTGGAGCGGAGCTGCAAGAACACAGAATGACAAATACCACTGAGGTAGGAATACCCATGCTCGGAACTACTGACTTAAAGCATGGCTGCCGACCAATACATTGTAGATCCATCAGAGAACTGGGATGATATAGACTGTGGATGAATCATGGCTACTATGAACAATCGTAGATCCATGAGATGATAATAACATAGCCACGACCAATACAATAGTGTATTTGTGTGACAATACATCACTGAGGTCATCAACACGATGTCTGTGTAGATATCTACTCAATAATCACCATCGAAGCCTGGACGTGAGAGAAACATCAGTAATGTCCAGGGTCTTCTACCCGATCTCGAAGTGATACGATCCTAACCATGTGATTACAAAGTGTTGAAGTCGAACATGATAGGAACCACTTGATTACCGGTCAATGATGTGAACCGTTAACAAGTGTGAGGGAAATCACCATTGATAACAATGATCTCCAAGGTATCTCTAGTATAGTCCATCGAATGTGAATAGATGTCTTGATGTCGAACATTCGTGGAATCATTCGATTAGAGGTCAATAATGAAAGCCTACTGTCGAATATGAGGAAACCTTCCATTGAGGCATGCAGGTACCAAGGTACTAAAGTTGGTTCCTAAGCCTAATTCCTGGATGATGAGCTGAAGTCGATAGGAATAGACTCGTCGAAGGAGGGCCATAATGAATCCCACATCAACGACACGCAACCAATATAGGAAAGAGGTATGGAACAATGGATTAAAAGAGCACATACTGACACAAGACTGGCGGGTTTGATAAACTGGAAAAAGAGTGGATTCAAGGTAACAGTGACCTTTTGAACATGTAATAGCATGAGACAGGACTTGGCACCTGGGATTAACTAGCAGAAATAACCACGAGGTTGGTAGACTCAAAGTGAAGAAGATGACGCAGGACTATAGTTACAACTCATCAAAGAAACTGACTACCCAAAGAAGACAATATATATATGCATGCCATGTTCAAAGGTGGTGACTCATATGCTGCCAAAAAGGTAAACTCAACTTATTTCTCCATTTTCCCCCATCATAACTGACGAGTACCTCTTTGTAGTTTAACGAGCTTGAAGAGGATAACAGATGCTCGGTATAGATCATCTTAAGGATGAGTCCAATCTCACATGTTTTACAAACATGAGAAAGGAGGGGTTTGTTCCAATGCGGGCCATTCTATGTTAAGTTTTAATGAGTCCAAAGAAGGCAAACTCGACAGTTTTTCATGTTTAGAGAGTCTGAAATAACTTAAAGAAGACTCCAGGATTGAATTTTTCGTAATAAGTTAGTCCCTAGACCCGAAAAAGTATAAAATGATATCTGGAAGAACTCTCCCAGTCAAAAGTTGACTAAGGTATACCTTTCTCGTAAATAGTCGAGACGACCCGAAAAAGGGATAACCTACCACCGAATAGACGTCCTTTCAAATACTTTTACAAGTGTGAAAGAGACAAGTGCACTTGTCGATCTTTTCATAACGAGGGAGTCCGAAAAGAGTTTAAAGAGAACTCCTAGGGTCCATTTTCGTGCGTTAATCGTCTTAGTCCGAAAAAGGAATAAAATAATACCAAGATGATACTTTCCTCATCGTTTTACGAGCACGAGTAAAGCTGACTAAGCTCGACACCGTATTACTTAGGTTTGACAAGCACGACTTAGGTGTGAAAAGCGCTTGGAATTTTTTTTCAGGTTTAAATCCAGAGCACGAAAAAGATAAAGTAAGCTAAAATGAAGGTCAAATATATCATAACACCAATGTGAACAACGCATGAGAACCTGCCAAAATTGGCCAAAAAATCCTGGAAATAAGGCATTAGTAATCAAAATACATGAATAATTGACTTCAACAAGGTTTCTTAAATAAAATATTAGGTAAAAAATAGCCACTTAATATGTATAAAGGAAGGTAAAAGAGGAAATTACCCATTTTGGCTTTGGTTATTTTCATCCATAGAGGAGTTTTTACCTTGTGGAGGGAAAATCTTCAACCAAAGATATCAAGAGATCTAGGGCACCATTTTGACCGTCGTTTGGACCAGGTAGATCCTCTTAGGCTCATCTTTCATTTCATCCTTTCATTTTGTTGTTTCATGCCATGTTTTTTGATTTAGAAGAGGCTCTAGGGCATAAATTTTGCCCCTGAGATTTTCGCGCCCTCTCTATGTCAAGAGGCGCGAAAATCTCAGAATTTTCACGTTATGGCCTTGAGGAGGGAGTGAAAATACTCAGTTTTCGTGTCCTTGGACACTGCTCAGGTGCGAAAATACGTAGAGCAAGAAAAAAATAAAAGCTTGTTTCTCTTATGGGACATGAAATCAGGTTTTCATCTTCTCACAAATGCTTTCTTTGGTGATTTTTAGGTGATTGCAACTTACCAGAGTGAAAATGGTAGATTGGAAGGAGAGAGAGCATGAAGCAGATGAGAGGGAATCCCTAAATGATGACGCCACAATTGCGGCATTGCGAGAATGCGGTTTACTAAAGTTATTCAATACAAGAGGCATTCGTAAACAAGGGAAGTTGTTGAACTATATGATCCATATGTGGGACACAGATATCCAGGCCTTCTGTATTGGAGAACATACCCTTGAGGTAGAGCTAGAGGATATTTATTTCTTGACTGGGCTCTCCAAGAAGGGGGCACAAGTCCAATTATCCAGACACCGAACCACGGAGGAGACAACGGAGACATATATCGCCCAATATTGCAGACATGGGTCCCGCAAGAAAAGTGGGAAAGTGCTTATCGTGGATGTGATAAACCTTCCCTTGAGAACTATCTTGTATACTATAGCGTGTGTGGTGGGGATCCCGGGGGCTCACCATGCTACCAAGGCACAGATGACCTATGCCATAGAGTGTATGGAACCAAAGTTATTCAATTGGTGTGAGGGGGTCCTAGTGAACCTCAAGGATCAAGTCACCAAATGCAGGAATGGGGATATCCACTAGTTTGGATATGGGAGTATCCTAGTCACGTTCTTCCTGTATTCCCTCAGATAGATAGGCCGGTCCGTCCTTCATCCGAGCCTTAGATGAGGAGGTGGAGTGATTATGCTAGACGACTTGGTGGGCCGTAGGTCCTAACTTTCAGCGAGGACTTCTTCTCGTGGTTGGAGGAGCAGATCATGATGATTGAGGAATATCCTTATGATGGGGTGGAATTCCGAGTAGACATCAATCTGGTACTGCCTAAGGATGATGACTGGGACGACTCAGGTATGGGGCCTTCAGATATGTGTTTTTGGTCTTTTTGGTTATATATATATTTTTGTTGTTTTTTAATGCGTGAAAGAGATCTAACATATGTACGTGCACTGTCATAGATCGCGGACCACCGAGGCTAGCGGGGTATCCACCACTGCATCGACGAGGGATTCAACATCACGCTGAGGATGAGGAGGAGGAAGAGGTAGGGGGACTCCACGATGTTCAGCGGAATATCCAGGGTTTGATGATGGGTGTCCCTCCCATGAGGATGCTTGATATACCTCTCCACCTCCAGAGGCACACTATAGGGGTGTTAGAGTGTATTGCTAGATTGATCTGCCATGTGGCGAGAGAATTCGTATGTTACCACGAGCACCGCGAGCCTGCTGAGTAGTGTTGTTAGCGGCATGTACATGATATGTAGGCCAAAGAGCCAATTTTGTATGGGACATGATCCCAATTTTGTCCTTTGGACACATCATACTATTGTACTTTGGAAAAACACTTTTTACATGATATTTACATATATGGATCTATCTCTATAGCTTGTTTATTTACTACAAGTTGTGTATTTACATTCTTTTCATGCGTTTGTTATGATACTTTGTTCATATGTGGGCCAAATGCCAATCCAATATATAGTTAGCTAATGAATCAACCACCACATTGAATTCTCTTGGTACATGTTGATACTGAATATAGTCCAATGATATTTCCAAGAGGTGCACCCTTCTGTATAATCGAAGTAATGTAGGATCACGAATGGTGTAGATGCGATTCAACTAAGATACTATGAGTTGAAAGTCCAGGTAGACTAAAAAGGTGCGGATCTCGAGAGAAGCAACTTCAGTTAGGAGTCCGGCAACTGCATGGTACTCCGCGATGTTGTTTGTTGCGGGGCCTAGACAGATGCCACCCGAGGATATCAACTCGTCGGCAGGGGAATACAGTACCCATGCCATGGAAGCAAGGTTTCGGGTATGTCGACTTGCACCATCCGTGAATCCATAGTATGTCTACATTTGCGCATACAAGCACAAGTCTAGATAAATAACAATGTATGGGATATAATATTCACACGCAAAAAGCGAATTAAAAATATGCTAAATACATTATGTACAAGATGTTATATGCAGGATGGTACTACGCATAGAATCTCTTTAGGTAGAGCCCATTACGGGGCTGACCCAAAGGTATACCATCGGCATCGACAAGCTCGTAAGCTCCTTTCTCTGACACACGTTTTATGACGTAGGGGCCGTACCACATAGATTCCAATTTTCCCTTACCTAGTTTGTCGTGCATATGATCATAGGTAAGGACTAGGTCACCCTCATTGAATACCCGAGGCTAAATGGATTTATCGTACTAGGATTTGACGCGCTTTTTGTGAGCTTCATTAACGAGTGCAACGTCTCAACGGGTTTCATCTAGCTTGGCCAGATATAGAAACCGTTCCTCTTCGACGATGGTGTTAGCTAAAAGTTCTACTGCTAGTTTCATAGATGGTATTTCACACTCAATCGGGAGGATCGCTTCCAAGCAATACACTAGTTGAAATGGTGTGAACCTGGTTGTGTTTTTAACCGAATTCCTGTAGGCCTAAAGAGTTGAAAAGAGAGCTAAGTTCCAGTTTGATTTTTGTGTGCCCATAGTGCGTTGGATCATGCATTTCAAGACTTTGTTAATTGCCTCTACTTGACCGTTAGCTTGTGGGTAGTACGGGGTTGAGTTTTCATGGTGAAAACCCAGTTTGGCACTCAGTTCTTCTATCATGTGATTCCTGAAGTGGGAACCATGATTAGTTACGATGGCCTGCGAGACGCCGAACTTGGCTATAATGTGATTGAATATGAATAGTGCTGCCGTTTTACCATCCTCGGTGTATGTAGGAATGGCTTCATCCCATTTTGTAAAGTATTAAACTGCCACGATGACATAACTATGCCCCCGACTGAAGTGGGATTACAATGCATGAAATCAATACCGCATTTTGCAAAGGGGCCGACGAAAATGGCGAGATGGAGAGGAGCGGGGTGTGAGCGTTTCTTAGAATGAAAGAATTGACATGGGGCACACTTCTTGATTGCTTCAATGCAATATTTGAAGATCAAAGGCCAGCAGTAACCCGCTCGCAAGATATTTTGGGTGGTAGCCATCCTAGAAAGGTGACCACCACATGCTCCAAAGTGGTATTCATTCAACACATGTTCGGCCTCGTCGAGGGCTAAGCAACGACGTAGCACAGATTCAATAGCACGACGATACAATGTATCGCTAATGATAAGATAATACTTAACGTGGTGTCGAATACGACGACGATCATCACGATTAATATTGGGCCGAAATAATTGGGTCTAGAGTGTAGTGTCCCTTTTAGGAAAATTGCACAAACTAGGAAAAATTGCAATTTTTAACCAATTCGACCCTTAGACTAGTATTAACACTACTGCTTCCAAATGACTCCAAATGATTCCAAATTGGTTTTGAAAGTATTTGAAAGGTATTAAGACATATAACTAAGGCTGATGAATGCTTAAAAACCGTTAAAACACTTCTGCAACATTCATTTACAATATGGACAAAGTAGGGAAAGTTACTAGCAATTTCGAGCTTCAAAACCCCTAAGGGTAGTGGACAAAGATGAATTCCCAAATGCTGTTAAACCATTGCAAATTTCTGAATAGAGGTATGGTACTGATAATTGGATTTAATTATATCCCCAAGGTATCCTTAATTAGTTCTTATGGCCTTCTGAAACTCTTTTAAATCATATGTTTATATGCAAGATTTCACATCGGGGGAAAAGCTAGTAATTTTCACCATGTGTTGTGAAATTCGAATTTTAGGTGCCAAGGACTTGTGCACTGATAATGAAACTTCTTCAGAACTTTAATAACACTCCATACATCAACAAAATCATAGATAATAACTGATACAACTCGAAATAATGTCTCTTCAAACTCCAATAACAAGATCTAGGGGAAATGGCATCATTTATGCATTGTTTGGTATTTTTACTTAACTTCACTTGGTATTTAGATCTGAGAGTCTTGTGAGAATTAAATACAGAGTATATATACCATAAAAAAATAAATGGATATTCTTGGACTCTCACAAAGTGATTAGCATCTCACCAAGGGCGCAATTCCTCCAGGAGCCCAAATATGCAATAAAATGTGAAAGAGATGCAAGAATGAGTTGTAGCTGAATGAACCACGAGCTCTCCTATAGATTCAACCTATAAATAAAGACTCCATTTCATATCCAAATGAAATGTCTGAGTGGCCTCTCCAATTTCCAATTAGGATGAGAATCTTTCACCCTCGAAATTGGTGCTAAGGCAAGTAGACTAGCTCTCTACTAGCTCTTCTCTCCAAATGCAAAATGTAAAATGATAAAAAGCCACCATCCTTCTTTGTTATTGTATTTTATAAACTTCTAAGGTCCTCAATGGATCAAATTCCTTACAAGAGCTTCATTCCAACTCAAGTTGGGAAGAGATTCCAATGTGTGCCACTTGTCCCTCCAATTCTAGCCTCCTCCTCCACCAAATTTGAATAGGTGTCTCTTTGGATTCCCTAACTCCCTCGAGCGCCCTATTGGAGGCTATTTTTAGCCTTGACATGTCATATATGTCATATGTCATCCATCAGGTCTGATTTTGTCATAAGTGTCATATGCGTCTTCATCATTGGTGTCATAGAAGCTAGGGAATCTAGCCCAAGTGTCCCACTAGCTCCAAAATGCATCTTCCTCTCCCATGGGAGTTAATATTCCTCTACAATTCGACCTCATTGAGTCATGACAAGTAATATGACCTTCCAACTACCCAAATCATAGTGGACTCCACCTTGGATTCGAATGGGTGAGAGTGGAATGCCATGTGGCATGGGGAATCTAGCTTTTTGGGGGTCCCACACCACCAATGTGTCTCCATGACCAAGTGCCATCTTATTTTATCATAATAAATATTTATTTATCCCCACATAAATATATTTATGTCAATGCTAAATTCCATTTGGGTTTATTAGTCTCCTTATTCCAAATTTAATGTCTCCACCCAACCTAGGAAACTAGTAGATTGGTGGAATTTTCTCCTTTTGGAATTTATTTGAGTGGGGAAATTACAGTCCTCCCCACCCAAGATTGATTTCCCTCAAGAAATTATAAATTAGGATGCTGAAAAATTTGTTCTTCCTCCCATGTGGCATCCTCACTTGGAAAATATTTCCATTGCACCAAGTACTCCCTTATGGTTCTGCTCAATTTTCTTTCTCTTGTCTTCAATTTTTTTTCTAGAATCAGTGTAAGTTGTTCATCACAATCCAATGGAGGGAGGGTTTTTGAAACATAGATTTTCTGACCAATGGCCTTCTTAAGGCATGAAACATGGAATACATTGTGAATTTTGCTCCCTTCCGGAAGCTCCAACTCATAAGAAACCTCCCTAACTTTTCGAACTATCTTGTAAGGACCATAGTATCTTGGTTTGAGATTTTCTGACCCTTTCATATTCAAGGATTTTTGTTTATATGGATGTAGCCTCAAATATACCAAATCATTTACTTGAAAATTTATTTCCACTCTATGTTGATCTACATACTGTTTCTGCTGATTTTGGGCAACCTGTAAATTGTCTTTTAGGAGTTTCAAAATATCTTGACTTTCTTCCACCCAATATTTATCCTTTGGGGCTCTATTATCACCAAGTATTTGCTCAAAAAATGTAAGTGCTTCATAACCATAAAGTGATTTAAAAGGAGACATACCAATGGACATATGGAAAGTCGTGTTGTAGCAAAACTCACTCAGATGTAGCCATCTCACCCATGTTTTCTGTTGCTCACCAAAATAATTCCTCAAGTACCCTTCCAACCATTGATTCACTCTCTCTGTTTGGCCATCAGTTTGAGGATGATAGCTTGTTCTTGGAGTCAATTGAGTGCCAACCAATCTGAAAAGTTCTTGCCAAAAGGCACTCATAAATCTGCTATCTCTATCACTCACAATGTTCTTGGGGAGTCCATGCAATCTGAAAATTTTCTTTAAAGAATAGACCAGCCACTTGTGCAGCAGTAAAATATGATGTAAAAACAAATAAATGAGCAAATTTAGTGAGTCTATCCACCACAACATAAATGCAATCCTTACCCAAATCCTTGGGAAAACCTGTAATAAAATCCATGGAGACACTTTCCCATTTTTGTTGTGGAATGGGCAATGGTTGTAGTAGACTAGCATGATGTGTATGTTTAGATTTTTTTTGCTAACATGACTTGCATTCATTCACATATTTTATAACATCCTCTTTCAGCCCTTTCCAAAAGAATCTTTCCCTTAGTTGCCTATATGTTCTGAAAAAACCAAGGTGGCCTGCTAAGGGAGAGTCACGGGATTCCTTCAAAATACTGTACTTGAGATTTGAACCATGAACAAAATATATTATATCCTTTTAGTAGATTATACCATCACAAACTTTGTACCTATCATCACCTTTGACCCCATCTAACACACCACAAGCAAAACTATCTTTGGCATATTCAACTATTTGCATATTTTTCCAATCTTTTGAAATGTTCATAAGAGAAAATGATGGCCTTCTAGATAATGCATCTGCTACAACATTATTCTGTCCCTTAACATATTCAATGTAAAAATCAAAAGCTTGGACTTTGCTTACCCACTTTTGTTTCCTTTCATTGAGGTCCTTTTGTGTGAGAAAATGCTTCAAACTATTGTGGTCAGTTTTTACCACAAACTTGTTTCCCACCAAGAATTGTCTAAACTTAGCCAAGGCATGCACGATGGCTAACATTTCTTTGTCATAAATGGAATAGAGATTCTCATGTGGCTGCAAATTTCTTCTCTCAAATGCTATAGGGTGTTGATTTTGTTTTAGGACAACCCCTATCCCTTCTCCTGATGCATCACATTCCAAGACAAATGGTTTAGTAAAATCAGGTAATGCAAGTACTGAACAACTACTCATTACCTCTTTCATTTTTTGAAAATCCTTTTCAGCCTCTGCATCCCACTTGAATGCATCCTTCTTTTTCAAATCAGTGAGTGGAGCATTCAATTTAGAGAACCCTTTCACAAATTTTCTGTAGTAAGTGCATATTCCAATGAAGCCTCTCAAATTTGTGATGTTTTTGGGTGTTGGCCATTCAAGAATAGCTGTGATTTTTTCTAAGTGTACCTTCACTCCATATTTCCCAATGATGTGTCCAAGATATAAAACTTCTTTCAGCCCAAATTCACACTTAGACAACTTGGCAAACAAAGATTGATCATGCAAAATTTTCAAGACAACTTCTAGATGATGCAAGTGTTCCTCCCATGTTTTGCTATAAATAAGAATGTCATCAAAGAAAACCAACACAAACTTACGAAGCTATTTGCTGAATATTTGATTCATGCATAATTGAAATGTGGCTGGAGCATTGGTCAATCCAAAAGGCATGGCAAGAAACTCAAAGTGGCCATAGTGACATCGAAAAGCTGTTTTTGGTACATCCTCCTCCTTCATTAGAATTTGGTGGTAACCAGATCTAAGATCAATTTTGAGAAGAATTTTGCTCCATGTAGCTCATCCATGAGCTGATCTATTCTTGGGATGGGGTATCTATTTTTGATTGTCTTCTTGTTGAGGGCTCTAAAATCAATGCACATTCTCAAGGTCCCATCTTTCTTCTTCACCAAAACAACTGAAGAAGCATAGGGGCTAGAGCTTGGTCTAATGAGTCCCAACTCCAAGAGCTCTTGGATATCCTTTTCAATCTCCTCTCTGAAATTTTTAGGATGCCTATATGGTGGAATTTGTATAAGAGAGGTGCCCTCCTCCAAAACAATGTTGGGCTCAACCCCTCTATCTGGTGGCCTTCCAGGGGGAAGGTCTCCAAAACCTTTGCATATTTGTGTAGGAGCTGCCTTATCTCCTTTGGATGTTCTGAAATATTTATTTTTGTTTTGGGTGAAGTAATGCAACATTCAGCATCCCATTCAATATCTCCATGCCTCAATATAGACCTCATACTGTGGGAAGTCACTTCTTGATTCAGATAGGTGTGCTGCCCTCTCACAACCCTTTGTTTTCCTTCTGAATATTTGAATTTCATTTCAGGAATTTGATAGTTCACTATATGATCCCCTAGAGAGTACAACCATTCCACTCCCAAGGCCACATTAGTATCAGCAACATCAACCACATAAAAACTATAAAAAAAAGTGTAATTACCTATGGTGATTTCTAGCTTTGGAATCCATGTTTTGCACTCCATAGTGTGGTGACCTGGAATGACGACTGTGAAGCCATCAAATGGTTTAGTAGGTAGCTTCCTCCTCTCCACCATGTGTGCATCAATGAAGTTATGTGTGGCTCCTCTATCTACCAAAACTGAAACCCTTTGTCCTTGTAACACTCCTTTGCACTGAATAGTGTGGTAACGAGGCACCGCTGAAAGTACTGCCAACCTTCCTTTGTCAGGTGAAGGATGATTTTCTTCTTGTTTCCCTTCTGCTGTATCATATCCCTCATCTTGGTCTGATATATGTCCTTCTTCCTCCATACCCCCTTCATACTCATCATTATCAGAAAACACTTCAATGTATTGTGCTTTCCCCTTAGCACATTTGTGCCCTGGTACCCATGGTTGGAAGCATGTGTAACATAGTTTCTTTCTTATGAATTATTCCCTATTTAGTCCCTCTTTCTTATCCTTTTCAAATGCATCTCTACGCCAAGTCTTCTTTTCAAATCTGAATTTGGAAGGGAAGTTAGGCTTGGGAGGAAACCTTGTCCTAGGCAACACATTTTGTAGATCTCTTGTCAAGTTCATGGCATCCTTCAATGAATTAGCTTTGTGGGCCTTAAATAAATATTTTAAGGGTTCAGGCAATCCTTCAGTAAAGAGAAACACTAATCTTACCGTAGATATATTAGCCACCTTAACTGATAATTTTTGGAATTCCATCATATACTCAGCAGGGGTTCCAACTTGCTTCAATTGTGCTAGTTCTTTGAAAGGAAATTCTGGGTCCTTTTGTTCAAATCTCTCTAATACCATGTCAAAAAATTCTCCATATGTTGTAACCTGATCATGTCCCAAGGTTTTCATAACTTGGAACCACCAATCATTGGATTCTCCTTCAAGATGCAAAATAGCCATTTTTAAAGCATCCTCTTCCACCATTGGATTCAGCTAAAAATACACATCTAATTTTTGTACCCAAGTGCTTGCAGAACTTTGAGAGGAGCCATCAAAAGTGGTAAGGGGAATTTTTACAATGGCATAATTCAATTATTTGTTCTGATATGGAGGCCTATTACCATCCCTCATTTTGATTTTGATTGCAACATTAAAGTATTGCTCAAAGGGTAGAGTCCTTCTACAATCTTCACTCAATTTTTCCCATTCTTTTACAACTTCCTGCATATCAAATTGGAGGTTAGGTTCTTCTTTGGATTCAAGAAATTTAGGTGTAGTAGGACTTAATTAACTCTGAAATTCATTAGGTCTATTATGAGGTCATTTCCTTGAGAAAATGTTTTCACCCATTGCCTTCTTTTCCTCGAAAGGAGAACTACTGTTGCCTCCTATTACTCCTTTGCTTCCAAATTGACTAGCCAACAATTCGAACCCTTTCATGATATGTTTTTTCATGTCATCAAATAAGGGTTTCATGAGTTTAGTAAATTCCTCTTTATCCTCTGAGGTTCCCTTCTCATCCTTAGCCATAGTTTCAATAGAATACACCTCTTCTCCTTCTTCTTCCTCTTCAACAAAAACACTTTCAGTTTCAGATTGTAAGGGTGGGAGCTGATTTCTTTGGCTTCTTGTCTTCATAAATGGTCATCCAAATCAGGTGCAAGGACCATGCTCTGATACCACTTGTAGTTTCTCTTTTAGGAAAATTACAAACTAGGAAAAATTGCAATTTTTAACTAATTCAACCCTTAGACTAGTATTGACACTACTGCTTCCAAATGAATCCAAATGATTCTCCATGAACAACTGCCATCTTATTTGATCATAATAAATATTTTCTTATCCCCACTAAAATATATTTATTTCAATGCTAAATTCCATTTGGGTTTATTAGTCTCCTTATTCCAAATTTAATGTCTCCACCCAAACTAGGAAACTAGTAGATTGGTGGAATTTTCTCCTTTTGGAATTTATTTGAGTGGGGACATTACATAGAGATACAAGATGATATCTCCATACCAAGGGTAAGTCATGCCGATGAGAAACAAAGATTCATCCGAAAATGAATCGATGGGCTCCGATTGATCATCGGCGCGGGGCAAAGCACAAATCAGCTCAGCAAAGACCAAAGATTTTTTGGATTTCGCTTTGGCGAATTCCAAATAAATTTTTTGAAGAACGACAATCCAATGGGAATACTTGCCCCCTAGCACTTGTCGTGTTAGGATATAATACATTGGTTTGAAGTTCATGATAATTGTGGTATTGCGAAGCAAAATATAGTGTCTAAACCTCTGGACTGCAAAGACTGTGGCCAGAGCAAACTTCTCAACATGTGAGTATCGTGTCTCGGAGTCGATGAGACTGTTGCTGAGATAGTACACAACATGTTCTTGGCCGTTAGTGTCTTCCTAAAACAACACCATGCCGATGGTGGTAGTAGAGGCGGCGAGATATAAAATATAGTCCCATGTATAGTTAGTGGGTTGTATCACGGGTGCATTAGTAAGGGACTTTTTCAGGTTGTTAAAAGACCGTTGGGATTCATCATCCCAGATGAAAGGAATGTCTTTTTTGAGAAGCCTCATGTAGTCCTTAGTGATCTGACCAAAGTTGCAAACAAAGCAGTGTAAGAAGTTTGCATGCCCTTGTAAACTCTAGAGTTATGGAATATTAGAGGGGCAAGGTAAGGCCAAAATGGCCTCCACCTTCGCAGGATCAAGGCGTATGCCATCCTTAGAGATAATGAAACCTAACAATCTACCGTCTTCGACATAGAATACGCATTTATGTGGATTTAGGCGAATGTTGTAGTGACGACAACATGAGAATATTGCACTCATATGATCTGGATGATCCTCTCGTGAATTGGAATGCGTGGGTAGGTCATCCAGATAGGGTTCCACAACATGCTTTATATCGTGAAATGCGTATGACATGGCCCGTTGAAAAGTGGCCCCGACGTTCTTAAGACCAAAGGGTAACTTGCGGTACGCAAAGGTCCCCCATGGGAAAATAAAAGCAGTTTTGTGCTGATCGGATGGGAGTATCTCGATCTGATTATAGCTAGAGAAGCCATCTATGAATGAAAAGATGACACTCCCGGTGTCATGTCCCCTCCCGTCGATCCAATGCAACGAAGGGAACATGACTAACATTCTGGGCTTCTTTGGAAAGCTCAGCCCCATTCATTACTAACAAAATTCATAATAAATAAAAACTTATGCGTTCAAATTCATACTCCATATAAACACAATGGAAATAAACATTATCCACACACAACTACATCATGCATCCAACATATCAATAACAGACATCGATTAAAAACATGTCAAAACACAGAATTAACATAATTCAAACCACAAGGAATAGTTATCTTTAAGATGAAACTGTCAAACAACTGGATATGTGAGAGCAACGTTCGACCCAACCATAGGTCTCTGTCCAACCTGTATTCTTTCAGCGGAGAGACCACCCCCGAGCTGGGATGTGTATCCACTAAGGAGGAACTAAACAGGCTCACTCACAGCCATGGTTTCACACAACCAGTCATGCTAAGCCAACACATAGTGTTAAATTTTGAGCATTAATTCACAATACTCTAGGATCTTTGCTGAGAGTATAACATATACAGTATATCAATGCATGAAAATCACAATATGACAAGCATCACAAGAGTCAAAAGCATAAGAGACAAGAGACACAGAGTTTCTGTGGGGAAAACCCTAAGGTGAAAAACCCCACAACTTCCTCAGAGATAGAGAGAGCAATGGCTCAACCAAAGTACAACCAAATAACACTGAGATAGTCTCCTAGTAGCAGATGATCCTCATCCTCACTAGTGCGCCACTTTCTGAGTGAGAGTGAGTTGCTTTTCCGAATGAGTAAAATAGAGATCTCCGATCTCTATTTATACTAACCTTTTTTCCCAGTGACCTTATGGGGCCGACTTGTCTAACTAGGTACATCCACATTATAAAATATATAATTCAGGGCCGACCCCACATGGTAGTCTAATAACCCATCGGCAAGTACACACACTTGCGACACTTGTCAATCCACATGACGACACTTCCTTATAGAGGAATAACACATCTCTTATAAGGGTACAATAAATATATATAAAATACACAGATGAAATACATTCTGAAGTTACATATACATCAACACTCCCTCTTAACTAGGAAGGTATTTCTCGACACAGTACTGCTAGACAAGTCTTCTTCTCGGGATCGTCGTCATCATCATTGTCACTGCTGCTATCTCAACCAATCTCTGAATCTACTCGTAATAGGAAGTTCTAGAGAGCCAGTCCTTTTTCATACTGGATGTAGGCCCACCACCTGCAGGTCTTCATCATCACTGGCCATACTATGGAAACCTCAGGACTTATTACGTGCGTCACAAAACCTGGTTGCAGCATCCTAGGCTATTACGAGCACACAGCTCTAACTGTAGGATATCCTAGGATCACATTACATGTGACCCATCACAAAACCTGGCTGAAGCATCCCAGGCTGTTATGAGCACACGGCTCTACCTGTCGGATCTCCCAGGAGCACATTACATGTGATCGCACCACAAAACCTGGCTGAAGCATCTGAGGCCTTTTTAATCCTGTCCAGATCTCCCAGGAGCAAATAACATGTGGTCATGGCAAAACCTGGCTGAAGCATCTGAGGCCTTTTTCATCATGTCTAGATCTCCCAGGAGCAAATTACATGCCATAGGACAAAACCTCGAAAGAGCATCTTCCAGATATCCCAGGGCACCGAATTACATGCCATAGGCAAAACCTCGAAAGACTATCTGCAGATCTCCCAGGGCACAAATTATATGTCCTCCCAAGCAAAACCTCGAAAGAGCATTTGCCAGATGTCCTAGGGCACCGAATTACATGCCATAGCAAAACCTCGAAAGACCATCTGCTAATCTCCCAGGGCACAAATTACATGCTTACCTGCACAACCTGATCCACGGCCACAAAGTATCATCTGATACTCATCATACATCATCCTGATGTACACATGATCACCCTGATCATCATCACTGCAACATCATGCTGCATGTCATCTGGAGAAGATCGTCATCCATGATCATCCTGATCATACAATGCATCCATCTGATGCACACCACGTATCTACTTGATACATATCATCATACATAGTGTATCCACCTGATACATAGATACATGATCCACACAATGTATCCATCAACATACATCATCTACCTGATCATATCTGATACATATCAATATACATGATCCACCTGATCATACAATGTATCCACTTGATATATATACAGATACATGGTCCAAGAATCCAACATGATGCATATACAAAATACATACAAATGATCCAACCGATCATATCCAGCATCCAACATGATGCGTACATACATATAAATGATCCAACTCATCATATCCAGCATCAAACATGATGCGTACATACATATAAATGATCCAACTGATCATATCCAGCATCCAACATGATGCATACATACATACATAAAAAATGATCCAACTGATCATATCCAGCAGAAACCAGAACATCATCCTGATGCTCATCATCCAGCGCTTACATTCATAGCCATGTGAAGGATCCTCCTTCCAACATGCTTGGAATGGCTTCAGTAGATGTGTCCATCACTTCTTCCTCGAAGTGTCCTCGATTTGAAGAAAGCCAAGCCTCTCTCTGAAGTACTCGAACTTCACCCTGGCTAGTGGCTTCATCAGCACATCTGCAATCTGCTCGTCCGTCGCAACATACAGGAGCTTCACAGCTCCTCTCTGCACCATATCCCTGATATAGTGATATTTGATCTCTATGTGTTTCGACCTGTCATGAAACACTGGATTCTCGGATAGCTTCACACAACTCTAGTTATCACAGAAGATACCAGTAGCATCCAATGGGAGATCAAATAACTCAGATAGTAGCTTCCGTAGCCATACTGCCTCACAACTAGCTGAACAGGCTGCAACATACTCTGCCTCAGCTGTACTCAGTGCCACGCAGGATTTATTCCTGCTAAACCATGAGATCACACCTGATCCCATACTGAAGCAACACCCAGATGTGCTCTTCCTATCTGCAGCACGACCAGCCCAATCTGAATCAACATAACCCTGTAGGTTAAACTTTTGATTCGCTTAATACTTGAGCCCAAAATACATTGTACCCTTCAGGTACCTCAGAACATGCTTTACAGCAACCAGGTGAACACTCCTCGGATTCGTCAGGAACTGGCTCAATGTGTTCATAGCAAAGCAAATATCTGGTCTCGTGTTCATCAAGTACATCAAGGACCCAATCATTTGACGATACATAGAGACATCAACCGGCTCAGATGAAGTATCACATAGAAGCTTCAGATTCGATGCCATAGGTGTGGCCATGGCCTTGCAATCCATCATCCCGAATCTCTTCAGGATATCTACTGTGTACTTCCCTTGACCAAGGAAGATCCCACCTGCATTTTTCCATACCTCCATACCTAGGAAATAGTGCATCATACCCAAATCTTTCATATCGAATTCAACAGCAAGCTTCCTCTTAGTATCTGCAATCAGTCTGTCATCTCTTGTTACAAATAAGTCATCCACATACAAGAGTAGAATCACATGATTCCCTTCCTCAACCTTGTAGTAAAGGTTGGAATCCGCTTTACTCTTGGTAAAGCCCAAACTAGATAGGAAACTGTCCATCCTACCATACCAGGTTCTGGGAGCTTGCTTCAATCCATACAAGGCTTTCTTCAATCTACACACATATGACTCCCTGTCATGTATTTCAAAATCGAGTGGCTATTCCACATATACTTCCTCTTCAACTACACCATTCAAGAAAGTAGTCTTGACATCCATTTGGTGTATTTTCCATATCATTGCTGCAGCTAGGGAAAGTACTGTTATGATGGAAGTATACCTGGCTACAGGTGCAAAAGTTTCTTCATAATCAATTCCCTCTTTCTGAGAGAAGCCACGAGCTACGAATCTTGCCTTGTATTTCTCTACACTGCCATCTGCAGCATGCTTGATTTTGAAGATCCATTTAGAAGTCACAACAGACTTCTCTTTAGGTCTTGGGACAACATCCCAAACATCATTCTTCATTATTGATTGGTATTCCTCAACCATGGCATCCTTCCATTCTTTCTTTTCCGCTGCTTCTTCATAACTGGAAGGTTCTTTGTTCAAAATGTCACAGAGTAAAGCAACATAGCTGGTATGTGATCTGGATCTCTTCTTTGCTCTGTGTTCTTCTTCTGGAATGCCAAATCTTTCTGCATCTTGAATGAGCTCTCTAGCCCATGCAGGTTTCCTCTTGTGAGAGTTATCCTCACGGGGTGGATCTACAGGTTCTTGTGGATCTTCAAACTCACGAACAACTTCTGGAACTGCTTCAGTCATGGTAGTGTCTTGAAATCTGGTTTCCTTAGGTTCTTCATAAACTTCGATAGGTGCCTTCCTTGATTTGATGAATGCTGAGTTTTCATCAAATGTTACATCCCTGCTGACATCAATCTTCTTGAACCCTGCAAAGTATATTCTGTAAGCCTTCGAGCTTTCACTGTAACCCACAAAGATACCCTTCTTTCCTGAAGGATCTAGTTTAGTCCTCTTTTCTTTTGGGACATGAGTGTATACTAGACAACCAAATATTATGAGATGGCTGACTTCAGGTTTCTTACCAGAAAAGACCTCTTCTGGTGTCTTGTTGTCCAATATCTTGTGGGGTGTTCTATTCTGCACATATACAGCTGTTCTAGCTGCTTCTGCCCATAGATGCATAGGTAGATCCTGGTCATGGAGCATTGCTCTTGCTGCTTCCATGATTGTTCTGTTCTTCCTTTCTGCAACTCCATTCTGTTGTGGATTGTAAGGAGCAGTAAAATCCCTCTTAATCCTTGAATCACTGCAAAGCTTCTTGAAGTCACCTGAGGTGAATTCTCCACTATTGTCGGATCTGAATGTTTTGATCTTCTTGTCAATTTGATTCTCCATCAAGGTTTTGAATTCATTAAACTTATCAAACACCTCATCTTTGTTCTTCAAGAAGTATACCCAAGTCTTCCTGGAGAAGTCATCAATAAATGAGACATAGTAAACATACCCACTCAGGGAACTGGATGACATAGGACCACATACATCTGAGTGGATGATTTCCAGTATGTTTTTTTGCCTTGCTTTCACTGCTTGGGAAAGCCTTCTTAATGTTCTTACCTTTTGCACATCCTTTGCAAACACCTTCATGTTTGGTCTTGATTTCAGGAAGACCCTCTACAACCTTGCTTGCAATTGGAAGTGCTCTATAGTGCATATCAAAAAGTCTTCTATGCCAAAGTTCACTTGGCTCCATGGATTCATGTAGCATGGCATGTTCAGGTTGTCCCTTCAATTTATACAAACCTCCCTCTTTCTCTCCAATCACTACTGCATCATCTATGGTCTTTCCCTTTGGCCACATTAGGACTTGGCCATCCACAAATGCAACCCTCATACCTTTTGCATCTAATGCAGAGATTGAGAGTAAGTTCTTCTTGAGCCCAGGTACATAAAGAACTTCTTTCATCTTCAAATATTTTCCAGAATCTAGGTTGTAGGAGACTTCACCACTTCCTTTGATTGGGTATTGATAATCATCCCCAAGTTTCACCTTATGGGGAGATTCATGTTCAGATAGATTCACAAAAGATTCCTTAAACCCAGTCATGTGTTTGGAGGCCCCACTATCAATCAACCAATCATTACAACCATGGGAGATGGTACTTGTGAGAGCAGATATTAGAACATACTCTTCTTCACTTGATGAGTCATCATCACTTTCTTCCCTAGACATCTTCTTGGGTGGTTCATCATCCTCAACAGCATGAGCATGAAACCTTCTTTTGCTGCCCTTCTTCTTCTTGTTGGCGTTGTTGTTGTCCTTCTTGTTCTTGGGACAATTTATGGCAAATTGTCCTTTCTCATTACAGGTGAAGCAGATTCTTCTTTCTTTGAAGTGATGTGAAGATTTCTTGGAGTGAGATGGCTCTCTCTTGGACTTCCCTTTCTTGGTGTGAGTTGTGAGAGCTTGATCTTCATTCTCCATCTTTTCTTCTCGTGCCACAAGCCTTGCTTCTTCTTGTGAGCATTCTTCCCGTAGTCTACTGAAGGAGATCAACTTATTCCTTGCACAAATTCCTTGGATAAAGGAATCCCATGACCTGGGTAGGCCATTTAGAGTGGTCATTACCACTTCACCATTCTCCACCATTTCATCCACTGCTTCTAGTTTTTCCTTGATCTAGGAGACCCTTGAAAAATAAGATTGAATGGTTTCTCCATTCTGAAATTTTACTCCTTTCAATTGGTTCCGCAGGCTCATCTTCCGATTTATGTTCTTCCCTTCAAATAGCTTGGTCAAAGAGTCAAACATCTCCTTGGGTGTCTTTAGAGAGGACACATGGGGTATGAGATGATCTTTAATGGAATCAGTAATGATTCTCTTTGCCTTGACCAAGTTCTTCTTATGAAATACCTTGGCCTCTTCATCCTTTGGGATAGGGATGTCTTCTTTCACATATGAGTCCAACTCATTTTCTTCCAGGATTAACCCAATCCTATAATTCAAAGCCCGGAAGTTCTCAGCTCCTTCAAGCTTATCCTCAAGCTTGGTGTGGTGAGACATCTTAAAGAGTACTTCAAATGGAAATAGAAAATATTTAGATCTTACCACTTGAAATGCTAAAAACTGGATCTGGTCTCGGATTAGGGTTTGTCGGAAAAACCCTAAAAATTCAAAATGTGAATTTCAATTTTCTGAAAGGATAGAAAGATGCGCCTTGATGAGCTGATCAGCCTGGTGTATTCAGAATTTGAGATCAGCAAAGCTTTACCCTTCAGATTTGATCTTTTGTCCTCCCGGGTTCACTGGGGAGAGCCCTGAATTAGGGTTTGAGATTCCTGGAGATCTACCCAGCCAAAAATCTCGATCCAAAGCTCTAAACTTCGATTTTTGCAAGGAGCTTCCAGCTGTGTCTTCATATTCCAGAAATTCCTATTTTTGTGGAAACCCTAATTTTTAGGGCCAAATCTGAAAATGCTTGGAATTGAATTCTGATTGGACAGATAGATGCGCCTTGATGAGTAGAGTCAATCTACTATAATGATTTTCCAAAATTTGTGGTGAGAATCCCAATAAACAAGAAACTCAAGCTTCCGTCACTGCAAAATGTCTTCTTCTCAGGTTAGCTCTGATACCATGTTAAATTTTGAGCATTAATTCACAATACTCTAGGATCTTTGCTGAGAGAATAACATATACAATATATCAATGCATGACAATCACAATATGACAGGCATCACAAGAGTCAAAAGCATAAGAGACAAGAGACACAGAGTTTCCGTGGGGAAAACCCTAAGGTGAAAAACCCCACAACTTCCTCAAAGATAGAGAGAGCAATGGCTCAACCAAAGTACAACCAAATAACACTGAGATAGTCTCCTAGTAGCAGATGATCCTCCTCCTCACTAGTGCACCACTTTCTGAGTGAGAGTGAATTGCTTTTCCGAATGAGTAAAATAGAGATCTTCGATCTCTATTTATACTAACCTTTTTTCCCAGTGACCTTATGGGGCAGACTTGTCTAACTAGGTACATACACATTATAATATATATAATTCAGGGCTGACCCCACATGGTGGTCTAATAACCCATCGGCAAGTACACACACTTGCGACACTTGTCAATCAACATGACGACACTTCCTTATAGAGGAATAACACATCTCTTATAAGGGTACAATAAATATATATAAAATACACAGATGAAATACATTCCGAAGTTACATATACATCAACACTCCCTCTTAACTAGGAAGATATTTCTCGACACAGTACTGCTAGACAAGTCTTCTTCTCAGGATCATCGTCATCATAATCGTCACTGCTGCTGCTATCTCAACTAATCTCTGAATCTACTCGTCATAGGAAGTTCTACAGAGCCAGTCCTTTTTCATACTAGATGTAGGCCCACCACCTGCAGGTCTTCATCATCACTGGCCATACTATGGAAACCTCAGGACTTATTACGTGCGTCACAAAACCTGGCTGCAGCATCCCAGGCTATTACGAGCACACAGCTCTACTTGTAGGATCTCCCAGGAGCACATTACATGTGACCCATCACAAAACCTGGCTGAAGCATCCCAGGCTGTTATGAGCACACGACTCTACCTGTTGGATCTCCCAGCAGCACATTACATGTGATCGCACCACAAAACCTGGCTGAAGCATCTAAGGCATTTTTCATCCTGTCCAAATCTCCCAGGAGCAAATTACATGTGGTCATGGCAAAACCTGGCTGAAGCATCTGAGGCCTTTTTCATCCTGTCCAGATCTCCCAGGAGCAAATTACATGCCATAGGACAAAACCTCGAAAGAGCATCTGCTAGATATCCCAGGGCACCAAATTACATGCCATAGGAAAAACCTCGAAAGACTATCTGCAGATCTCCCAGGGCACAAATTATATGTCCTCCCAAGCAAAACCTCGAAAGAGCATTTGCCAGATGTCCCAGGGCACCGAATTACATGCCATAGGCAAAACCTCGAAAGACCATCTGCAAATATCCCAGGGCACAAATTACATGCTTACCTGCACAACCTGATCCATGGCCACAAAGTATCATCTGATACTCATCATACATCATCCTGATGTACACATGATCACCCTGATCATCATCACTGCAACATCCTGCTGCATGTCATCTGGAGAAGCTCGTCATCCACGATCATCCTGATCATACAATGCATCCATCTGATGCACACCACGTATCTACCTGATACATATCATCATACATAGTGTATCCACCTGATACATAGATACATGATCCACACAATGTATCTATCAACATACATGATCTACCTGATCATATCTGATACATATCAATATACATGATCTACCTGATCATACAATGTATCCACTTGATACATATACAGATACATGGTCCAAGCATCCAACATGATGCATATACAAAATACATACAAATGATCCAACCGATCATATCCAGCATCCAACATGATGCGTACATACATATAAATGATCCAACTGATCATATCCAACATCCAACATGATGCATACATACATACATAAAAAATGATCCAACTGATCATATCCAGCAAAAACCAGAACATCATCCTGATGCTCATCATCCAACGCTTACATTCACAGCCATGTGAAGGATCCTCCTTCCAACATGCTTGGAATGGCTTCAGTAGATGTGTCCATCACTTCTTCCTCGAAGTGTCCTCGATCTGAAGAATGCCAAGCCTCTCTCTGAAGTACTCGAACTTCACCCTGGCTAGTGGCTTCGTCAGCACATCTGCAATCTGCTCGTCCGCCGGAACATACAAGAGCTTCACAGCTCCTCTCTGCACCATATCCCTGATATAGTGATATTTGATCTATATGTGTTTTGACCTGTCATGAAACACTGGATTCTCGGGTAGCTTCACACAACTCTGGTTATCACAGAAGATACCAGTAGCATCCAACGGGAGATCAAATAACTCAGACAGTAGCTTCCGTAGCCATACTGCCTCACAACTAGCTGAACAGGCTGCAACATACTCTGCCTCAGCTGTACTCAGTGCCACGCAAGACCGCTTCTTGCTAAACCATGAGATCAAACCTGATTCCATACTGAAGCAACACCCAGATGTTCTCTTCCTATCTGCAGCACTGCCAGCCCAATCTGAATCAACATAACCCTGTAGGTTAAACTTTTGATTCGCTTCATACTTGAGCCCAAAATCCATTGTACCTTTCAGGTACCTCAGAACATGCTTTATAGCAACCAGGTGAACACTCCTCAGATTCGTCAGGAACTGGCTCAATGTGTTCACAGCAAAGCAAATATCTGGTCTTGTGTTCGTTAGGTACATCAAGGACCCAATCATTTGACGATACATAGAGACATCAACCGGCTTAGATGAAGCATCACATAGAAGCTTCAGATTCGATGCCATAGGTGTGGCCATGGCCTTGCAATCCATCATCCCGAATCTCTTCACAATATCTACTGTGTACTTCCCTTGACCAAGGAAGATCCCACCTGCATTCTTCCATACCTCCATACCTAGGAAATAGTGCATCATTCCCAAATCTTTCATATCGAATTCAGCAGCAAGCTTCCTCTTAGTTTCTGCAATCAGTCTGTCATCTCCTGTTACAAATAAGTCATCCACATACAGGAGTAGAATCACAGGATTCCCTTCCTCAACCTTGTAGTAAAGGTTGGAATCCGCTTTATTCTTGGTAAAGCCCAAACTAGATAGGAAACTGTCCATCCTACCATACCAGGTTCTGGGAGCTTGCTTCAAGCCATACAAGGCTTTTTTCAATCTACACACATATGACCCCCTGTCATGTATTTCAAAACCGAGTGGCTGTTCCACATATACTTCCTCTTCAACTACACCATTCAAGAAAGCAATCTTGACATTCATTTGGTGTATTTTCAATCTCATTGCTGCATCCAGGGCAAGTACTGTTCTGATGGAAGTATACCTGGCTATAGGTGCAAAAGTTTCTTCATAATATATTCCCTCTTTCTGAGAGAAGCCACGAGCTATGAATCTTTCCTTGTATTTCTCTACACTTCCATCTGCAGCATGCTTGATTTTGAAGATCCATTTAGAAGTCACAACAGACTTCTCTTTAGTTCTTGGGACAACATCCCAAACATCATTCTTCATTATTGATTGGTATTCCTCAACCATGGCATCCTTCCATTCTTTCTTTTCCGCTGCTTCTTCATAACTGGAAGGTTCTTTGTTCAAAATGTCACAGAGTAAAGCAACATAGCTGGTATGTGATCTGGTTCTCTTCTTTGCTCTGTGTTCTTCTTCTGGAATGCTAAATATTTCTGCATCTTGAATGAGCTCTCTAGCCCATGCAGGTTTCCTCTTGTGAGAGTTATCCTCACGGGGTGGATCTATAGGTTCTTGTGGATCTTTAAACTCACGAACAACTTCTGGAACTGCTTCAGTCATGGTAGTGTCTTGAAATCTGGTTTCCTTAGGTTCTTCATAAACTTCGATAGGTGCCTTCCTTGATTTGATGGATGCCGAGTTTTCATCAAATGTTACATCCCTGCTGACATCAATCTTCTTGAACCTTGCAAAGTATATTCTGTAAGCCTTCGAGCTTTCACTGTAACCCACAAAGAGACCCTTCTTTCCTGAAGGATCTAGTTTAGTCCTCTTTTCTTTTGGGACATGAGTGTATACTGGACAACCAAATATTCTGAGATGGTTGACTTCCGGTTTCTTACCAGAAAAGACCTCTTCTGGTGTCTTGTTGTCCAATATCTTGTGGGGTGTTCTGTTCTGCACATATACAGCTGTTTTAGCTTCTTCTGCCCATAGATGCATAGGTAGATCTTGGTCATGGAACATTGCTCTTGCTGCTTCCATGATTGTTCTGTTCTTCCTTTCTGCAACTCCATTCTGTTGTGGATTGTAAGGAGCAGTAAACTCCCTCTTAATCCCTGAATCACTGCAAAGCTTCTTGAAGTCACCTGAGGTGAATTCTCCACCATTGTCGGATCTGAATGTTTTGATCTTCTTGTCAATTTGATTCTCCATCAAGGTTTTGAATTCCTTAAACTTATCAAACATCTCATCTTTGTTCTTCAAGAAGTATACCCAAGTCTTCTTGGAGAAGTCATCAATAAATGAGACATAGTAAACATACCCACTCAGGGAACTGGATGGCATAGGACCACATACATCTGAGTGGATGATTTCTAGGATGTTTTTTTTCCTTGCTTTCACTGCTTGGGAAAGCCTTCTTAATGTTCTTACCTTTTGCACATCCTTTGCAAACACCTTCATGTTTGTTCTTGATTTCAGGAAGACCCTCTATAGCGTTGCTTGCAATTGGAAGTGATCTATAGTGCATATGAGGAAGTCTTCTATGCCAAAGTTCACTTGGCTCCATGGATTCATGCACCATGGCATGTTCAGTTTGTCCCTTCACTTTATACAAACCTCCCTCTTGCTCTCCAATCACTACTGCATCATCTATGGTCTTTCCCTTTGGCCACATTAGGACTTGTCCATCCACAAATGCAACCCTCATACCTTTTGCATCTAATGCAGAGATTGAGAGTAAGTTCTTCTTGAGCCCAGGTACATAAAGAACTTCTTTCATCTTCAAAGATTTTCCAGAATCTAGGTTGTAGGAGGCTTCACCACTTCCTTTGATTGGGTATTGATAATCATCCCCAAGTTTCACCTTATGGGGAGATTCATGTTCAGATAGATTCACAAAAGATTCCTTAAACCCAGTCATGTGTTTGGAGGCCCCACTATCAATCAACCAATCATTACAATCATGGGAGATGGTACCTGTGAGAGCAGATATTAGAACATACTCTTCTTCACTTGATGAGTCATCATCACTTTCTGCCCTAGCCTTCTTCTTGGGTGGTTCATCATCCTCGGCAGCATGAGCATGAAACCTTCTTTTGCTGCCCTTCTTCTTCTTGTTGGAGTTGTTGTTGTCCTTCTTGTTCTTGGGACAATTTATGGCAATATGTCCTTTCTCATTACAGGTGAAGCAGATTCTTCTTTCTTTGAAGTGATGTGAAGATTTCTTGGAGTGAGATGGCTCTCTCTTGGACTTCCCTTTCTTGGTGTGAGCTGTGAGAGCTTGATCTTCATTCCCCATATTTTCTTCTTGTGCCACAAGCCTTGCTTCTTCTTGTGAGCATGCTTCCCGTAGTCTACTGAAGGAGATCAACTTCTTCCTTGCACAAATTCCTTGGATAAAGGAATCCCATGACCTGGGTAGTCCATTTAGAGTGGTCATTACCACTTCACCATTCTCCACCATTTCATCCACTGCTTCTAGTTGTTCCTTGATCTGGGAGACCCTTGAAAAATAAGATTGAATGGTTTCTCCATTCTGAAACTTTACTCCTTTCAATTGGTTCCGCAGGGTCATCTTCCGATTTATGTTCTTCCCTTCAAATAGCTTGGTCAAAGAGTCAAACATCTCCTTGGGTGTCTTTAGAGAGGACACATGGAGTATGAGATGATCTTTAATGGAATCAGTAATGATTCTCTTTGCCTTGACCAAGTTCTTCTTATGCAATACCTTGGCCTCTTCATCCTTTGGGATAGGGATGTCTTCTTTCACATATGAGTCCAACTCATTTTCTTCTAGGATTAACCCAATTCTATACTTCCAAGCCCGGAAGTTATCAGATCCTTCAAGCTTATCCTCAATATTGGTGTGGTGAGACATCTTAAAGAGTACTTCAAATGGAAATAGAAAATATTTAGATCTTACCACTTGAAATGCTGAAAACTGGATCTGGTTCCGTATTAGGGTTTTTCAGAAAAACCCTAAAAATTCAAAATGTGAATTTCAATTTTCTGAAAGGATAGAAAGATGCGCCTTGATGAGCTGATCATCCTGGTGTATTCAGAATTTGAGATCATCAAAACTTTACCCTTCAGATTTGATCTTTTGTCCTCCCAGGTTCATTGGGGAAAGCCCTGAATTAGGGTTTGAGATTCCTGGAGATCTACCCAGCCAACAATCTCGATCCAAAGCTCTAAACTTCGATTTTTGCAAGGATCTTCCAGCTGTGTCTTCATATTCCAGAAATTCCTATTTTTGTGGAAACCCTAAGTTTTAGGGCCAAATCTGAAAATGCTCGGAATTGAATTCTGATTGGACAGATAGATGCGCCTTGATGAGTAGAGTCAATCTACTATACTAATTTTCCAAAATATGTGGAGAGAAACCCAATAAACAAGCAACTCAAGCTTCCGTCACTGCAAAATGTCTTCTTCTCAGGTTAGCTCTGATACCATGTTAAATTTTGAGCATTAATTCACAATACTCTAGGATCTTTGCTGAGAGAATAACATATACAGTATATCAATGCATGACAATCACAATATGACAAGCATCACAATAGTCAAAAGCATAAGAGACAAGAGACACAGAGTTTCCGTGGGGAAAACCCTAAGGTGAAAAATCCCACAACTTCCTCAGAGATAGAGAGAGCAATGTCTCAACCAAAGTACAACCAAATAACACTGAGATAGTCTCCTAGTAGCAGATGATCCTCCTCTTCACTAGTGCACCACTTTCTGAGTGAGAGTGAGTTGCTTTTCCGAATGAGTAAAATAGAGATCTCCGATCTTTATTTATACTAACCTTTTTTCCCAGTGACCTTATGGGGCCGACTTGTCTAACTAGGTACATCCACATTATAATATATATAATTCAGGGCCGACCCCACATGGTGTTCTAATAACCCATCGGCAAGTACACAGACTTGCGACACTTGTCAATCCACATGACGAGACCTCCTTATAGAGGAATAACACATCTCTTATAAGGGTACAATAAATATATATAAAATACACAGATGAAATACATTTCGAAGTTACATATACATCAACACATAGTTGGGTTTATCAAGCATGCAAGAGTCAAAGGAGGAGGATGCTAAGTCAATGATCTCAACCACAGAGCTACAAGCATCTCAACTAAAATCAATCAGTCATGGCACCCACAATACCTACCACACCCAACATAAGGAAGGTCCCCTTCTATGTTGCACAGTCCCTCGGGCCTCCCTTTCCTCCAGTGCTCTTCTGGGTGGGAATAGAAAGGTACAACTGCTAATTTCTTGATATTCTAGCCTTCACTGGGTTTATCAAGCAATCCAATCCTCTGTTCAAACATTCACACTTGGATTTTCTCAATTCGATGGCCAAATAACTCAATCCCCTAATTGGATTTTCGGGATATCAAAACTAGGTTTTCCCATGGATTTCTGGGCATCTAACACTCTCAAATTCGCCCCAAGGTTCATGTCTATGGATCCCCCATTGGATTTTACTGTCCACACCAAATTCTAGGCGTTTATGGCACTTCAAAACGTGGGTTAATGCAAAGTTGCGATTTCTGTTTTTTCTCACTATTTGGTCTACGTGATGGATGAAAAATGAAGCTTTGGTATTCAACCATGGAATGGGAATGAGGAAGAAAGAATTCCCCTGAGGTAGAGTGACTTGTGGGTCAAGAAAAATAGAGCCCATACCTGCCATACGAATTTCTGGGCTACCCATGCTCCATTGAATCCATGGACTGATTTCTTCAACAACTTTCTTACACAGAATTAAATGTCAGCAAAGAAAGTCAAATGGGTTCACAAAATGACATTTGGCAGCATATGGTTTAACCCCACAACCCCCTCACTATTCCCTTGTGGATTACACATGGCCCCTTCTCATTAGTTGCTTCCATAGCCAGTTTTTGGTATTTTATTGCAATATTAAATATTGACATCATTTTACAATGTTCCATGGCTTAATAGCACATGGATGTCAGAATATCAAATACTTGTCTATTTTAAATAAAATTCGAACATACACTAGCGGGGCCTTGGCCTTGAGCTCCATGCTAGGGAAACATACATCGCATGTATACAATATTTACATTAAAAGCCAATATACCATAAGAGTCAAAATGGGGGTATTACACCCGGCACAGTTGTCGATAATTTGGTCGATAAAAGGAGTTGGGTAGTTGTCCTTTGGACAATATTTGTTCAAGTCTCTGTAATCAACACAGATCCTAATCATACCCTGTTTCTTTGCGATGGGGACGATGTTGGACACCCAAGCTGTCAATGGGATAGGGTAAATAAAACCAACATGAAGAAGTTTTTCAACTTCCGTTTTTATGGCAACCGTTTTGCGGGGATGCACGGGTTGGAGTTTCTGCCGGACTGGTCGAGCACCAGGATAGACTTGTATCTCATGAACCACAATGGAAGGGTCTATTCATGGCATTTATTCATATCTCCAAGTGAAAACGTTGCAGAATTCTTTGAATAGGGAAGTATAGAACTCTACCTCGGTAGGTATGCATGTTTTGCCCAGATGGATTTGTTCCATGACACCAGGTTTCACAGATATGTCAATGGGAATAGTTTCCTTGATGTTTGCTAAGATCCATTCAGAAAACACGTCATGTGTAGATATGGGAGTCTTAGTGTTGACATTGTCTGGTGAAACAATGGATTTAGAATCAAGATCCACCACTTGAATCGTAGGAAAAGAAGACCGATGATGGTGGTATTCCCAGGGTGGTTCATCAATGCTCATGATCTCCATAATAGATTCGTTAGAGGGAAAAATCCATGTAAGGGATTCATTATAGGTAAAAGATGAAGAGATTTGAGGCAGAGGATGTGCCACCATATGGTGGTCAATTGTGTCGATCCAGTCGGAAGCCGACTGAATCGCCTGGTAGGTTGCTAAGTTTCGGTTCAAAGGCATGGAAGAGCCGAGGTTTTCAAACTTGGAAGGACTCGGTACTACCCATGAATCGTCAGATTCCTAGGATTGAGGAGTGCTCGTCGAAATCATATTGATTGGAAAAACTGGGGGTTGGAGTTCTAGGAATACTCCGATAATGGATGAATCTTTCAAGAGACTAACGCCAATATCTTCAAAATGAGGCTGGGAATATGCCAACAACGGGACATTGTTGGTGGAATTTTGATGTATATTCGGAGTACAAAAATCTATCTAATCTATAGTGACGATCTTTCCCTGGTGAGGAAATTGCAATCAGCGAAAAACGGAGGATGCTACGACAGTCATGGCGTAAAACCAGTTACGACCGAGTAAGATGTTATGGTCTAATGGAGCATCAAGAATTTCCACATGGATAGATACAGTCTTGCCCCCTAGTTCAACGACAAGCAAGGGGATGAGTCCGTAAGGTTGGGAACCGTCCATCAAATGACTTTAAGGTGGAAGGAGACTGGGTTACTTCTGGAGAACCTATATCTCTCCAGCAGGTCAAAGAAATAATGGAAGTGGAAGCACCCTCGTCCAAAACGATACGATGGATGTTGTTTCCACAAATCCTAGTGTGAATCTGGAAGGCCAACTAGTGAGAAAGTCTTGGTTTGAAATATTCCAAGTTGAACAAAATTATATTGGAAGAATCCGGATCAACGACTCCAAGTGTTGATAACAAGGTTCTGCGTTGTGTAGGGCAGTGTTGTAGAACTTAGAGAGTAGACAAGGTGCAAGGTGCTTGAGCTAAGTCTTCAACGATGTTGTAATTTTGGGCTGCTCACACGTTTGGATTAAATTTATCCTTTTGAATGGTAGCCTTGGGTGGGAGCAACATGGTATCAATGACAGGTCTCTCAATATGGATATGACCATTAGAGGGAGGCGTCGAAGGGGGATCGTCTATGGGAGAATTTCCCTTGGAAGTCTCGGTCTTGTTCGAACTTGGGACATAATTATATGTCTTTGAGCATGTAGATATGTGAGCCGTCTCATTACTCATCATGAGAACTTCGCGATTTGAGGACGTTTCTGCTCTAGAAGAGTTGTTTTGGTTTCCCCCTTGCCGGGAATCATGTGTGACCATTTGTTGTTGTTGATGAGGAAAAGGGTCGGTTAACACTGCCTGGTGGGAAGAACCTTTTACAAATTTATTGACTTCCTCTTTATAAGGACAATCTCTCATGTAATGATATTCCTGACATATGAAGCAGGGGAAATTTGTTTTCCGTTTAGATTTTTTGTCATTATTGGTCTGTTGAGGTTTGGGATTTTCCTGCTGAGTAGAAGGTTTCTTGGATTTTCCTTTATTGTTCTTCTTTTTCCCTCAGGATTGTTGTGACGAGGATTGGATGGTGTTCACCTTAGAGGATTGAGTAGGAGCGGTAGATGTTTTAGATGTATCCTGGGTTTGAGGTGGAGCGATAGTATTTGGTTGTCCACTCGATTTGGTTGCAGGCTGAGGATTCACGGAACCAACTACTCCATCGATAGGATGTTCGGTAGCGGGATTTGATGGATCATTGGTTGGGCGGGAGGCGTGAGAAATGAAATCGTATAATGTTCCGGATTGGGTATAGAATAAATCCATATACTGCACATGAGAGATTGCTTGTTCCTCTGTGACAGGTCCGCCCATGGAAACATCCCTAGCAATGGGTGGCAGCAGTGACTTTGTGAACCAATCAGCCAGTAATTGGTCAAGAATGGGTGCCTTGATTAATCTTCGACATCTCCGCCACTCATGAATGTGATTAGATATGTGGGCAGCAGTAGTTTGGCGCAACGAAGTTAACAAGTCTATTCTAGTCTCATATCGGATGGGAAGCTAGAAGTGTGTCAAGAACTGCATAGTCATGGTGTTGAAATCTTTGAAGGAGTGTTGGGGCAGCTCAATATACCATTTTTCTGCCGTACCGATGAGCATACGTTGGAAGAGCCGTAGTCGAATAGAGTCATCCATCCGTGAATTCGAATAACACCAAATATGGAATGTCATAACGTGATTTTTTGGATCTTCCTTGGGTTTCACATTGAACTTTGGGATGTCCGATAGTATTTTGGTAGGGATGGGTGGCCAATGAGGTTCGTGCCAAATAGGATTGTTGATAAGTCTAGACAAGTCCTGTACGTCTAATGTGGCCAGAAATGGAAGTTGTCGATTGGGTTGTGAGAATGAGTAGTACTGATGGGGTGTTGGGATGCCTGTGGGGCCTTGCACTGCATATTGTTGCATGTTGTACCCAAACATATTATCCACGGGGTACTGTTGGAAGTTTTGAGCATTAGGTATAATCTAGTTCACCGGTGGTTGGTTCGAAATCATAGGGTTGATAAATTGACTCAGAATCGAGTTGGATATCGGTTGCCGGGCATGTTGTTGGGTGGGAATAAAAGGTGTAGAGACCTGGGGTTGTTGAGCCCAGGGGTTGTTGAGAAATCCTTGGTTGGGTGGATTTCCCATGCCTTGAGCAGAGGGGTGTGCCTGAAAGAATGGGGCCCATGGATTGTTTGTTCCCCTCTGATTAAGAGACGGGGTTTGAGGAGGTGGGTTCCATTGATTATTCGAGGCACTTGGATAGGGTATGCAAGAATTCAGATTAGGGGGAACAAAGGATTGATATTGATTAGCTTTCCCTTCGGGTGGATTTTGGTTTACAAATATGGAATGCCCCCCAGTAGGTGGGACTTGTGGCCCCCAAGAAGGAATTGGGCCTAAGGAAGGGAATATGATGTTGGTACCGCTTGCGGTACTAACAAAAGGTTGTCCCCACTAGGTTGACTGTGTGATCCCCATGGAGAAGATGATGCCGATGGAGGAGGTTGTTGATTGATCCCGCTTGGGGCACTATAGATAGTTGTCCTCCAAAAGTGAGGTATGTGGTCCCCACATGGTAGATGATCCAGACGGAGGGGGTTGGTTACTGGGTCCGCTTGGGGCGCCAATAAATGGTTGTCCTCCATAAATAGTGTAAATTGTGGCTGAAGTTTGACCTCTAGTCACATTGGGTGTTCAAACAGTAGGAATGGATGGTCTTCCAACGAACACACTAGAAGATTTTGGTTGTGTGGGTTGAGTAACTGCACGAGTGGGCCCGACTTGTGAAGATGGTAGTGCACTAGTTCCATATGGTAAAGATGACAGTGAGAAAGTAGGGTTTGTCCTCATAGTAGGAGTATTCCCCAAAGAAGTACCAAAAATGTCTTCGGGCAATAGATGTGGGGAAGGTCAAAGGGGAATTTTGGTTGTCAATTGCATGGGTATGGAAAGACTGAGAAAATCGCCAAGGGCTTGGCCCAGAGTTGTGTTCCATAAGGAAGAGGCTGGATTAAAAATGTTTGTCATCCTTGAGATATCAGGGAAGGATTCTGGTTCGGTCCAATCCGTGGGTCCTGACCGACTTACATATGATTGGCCGTAAGTAGTATCACGGGGTGAAGATCAAGGTGTTGGGGGATCACGAGAGATTACTACTTGGGAAGCAGGTGTGGGAGGGTATTGTGAGGTTGAATCCAGTATCTGAGCATCTTCACGTCTAAATGCTTCCGTTGCCACTTGTTGGTTGGCTAGACTAACCATCTCAACTTGAATTGATGTCATGATATCTAGGGCTGAAGGGAGGTCGGGAGAAGGCATTCCGAATGATATGTTGCTAGAAGATCTAGTTTCAGAACTACGTGTAATTGAGGATGTAGATATGACAGGTGGGGCTTCCAACTGTGCAGAGGGATAGGTAAAGTCGATAGAGAGGTGAATTTGTCTAGGGGGTGCGGGTTCGGATTCCTCAATGATCTCGATGTACTCTTCAGGAAGATCAAATAATGATGTCATAACTGGAGTGGTTCTAGTCTCCAGAAGGGTGATGCCCTCCATAAGAACAGTGGTTTGAGGTGAGCCATTAACTTCAACGGCTAAAGTCATTTCCACTGCGGTGGTGACTTCTGAGGTAGCAGTGGATTGTGGTACTGCACTAGTCTCACTTACTGTACTAAGTTCTAGAATAGTACTAGTCTATGGAGTTGTGCTATGTGTTAGGGGTACCGTAGCAGCTAGTGGTGTCTTACTAGTATATGGAGAGCAGTCCCCCGACCAGTTGGTAATCTGGTAGGGGGGTAGGTATGTGTGAAGAGGGAGGGTGGGTAACCCAAGGTATTGGTTAAAGACTCTTGCCTTGTTGTCTACATGATTTTCGTTGATCTGCCATGGACCTAAATTAAGTGTTCTGGGGAAAGTCTCATGAAAAAGAACTCAAAAACCCTAGAGCAACCGAGTGTGCAAAAAGGGATATAGGAAAAGAAAAGATGCGTAGGCCAAAAGAACAAGATCAAAAAACTTGACTGGGACTGGTGTTGCAGTAAGCGAGCTATAACAAAATGGCCAAAATGCCAACATGCAACACTAGAAAATAAAAAAGACCCTCTATAGATGAAATAGCAGGAAAACTTCCTAACTAGGATCTGGAGACTGCAACATATCGTATCCTTCACAAGGTGATTAAATACAAGTCGAACAATAGGAAATGAGAGACCAAAGTGGAAGGATATCCCTCTACCGAAAGGGATCCTAGGTAAAAGAGCCCTAGAAGAAAAGTCACTAAGCTACCTCGTTCATGACACGTCCAAGAAGGTTAACTGGAGATTATGCCTTTGAGCCCTTTTATGACCTATACGAAAAATACAAGGAAGACAATGGATAGATGTCCTTAGGCGCTAAGTGGAGTGCGGTATTCCACAAAGTCCATCCAGAACCTATCCTCGTTGCTTACCCTTGTGGAATGGGAGGCCCTCTCAACAAACTGGTCGATGACCATGTCATAAGTAATATAGGATTTTATTACCCTAGAGGACAACAATTATGTTTAAGATGAAAATTGATAAGGGGGAATTGTTTGGATTCCTATCCCCAGTGTCCTACCTAACTAACAGATTCTTCGTATCCTCAAGTGAGGTTAAGATGTGTTCTTTTAGGGAGATAAATTTTAGTGGTTTGTTTTCTTACTCAATCAGGTAAATGGAAGTGCAACTAGGTGATGTTGTGACTTGACTCAAAACATGCATATGTGAATGAATCAAATATACGTTTCTTTTCGATGAATAGCTAGCTACAGTAGGGAGAGAGTTCTTCGATCCTAAAAGCAAAATGTAAATGCAAACTTTCTCAAAGATGAAAACCACTCAATTTGTATTTTTTGTTTTACGTGCCAAACTAAAAGTACTCTTTCAAAGTAAATGAATCCAACAAATCTTTCTCTACTTCTAATGAGCAAAGTGCATGGCAAGTAAAATGGAGAGATGCCTTCTAAATGCAAAGACAACTTCGACCTTTTCAACAAAAGAGAAAGAAAGCTTCGAAAAAGTTTTACAATATCAATTTATGAAAAAGATGTAAAGATGCTTTTTCAAAACAATATAATCTTTCCGATATTGTAATCAAGGATTCAAATGCATAAGATAAAATGACCTTGAATGTTTAGAAATGACCAATATTTGCAAATATGTCAAGAAGGTAAATGGGCTATTTACTATGTCACATAAACTCATAAAATCAAAACCTAAGGAATGAATGACGCAAACAAAGACAACTTGTAGCCTTGCTTATGGATATTAGGGTGAATGTGCAGACTAAGTGCAGGGAATGATGGGTGTGTAGGCAACACTGAAAACAATGACCTAATTACTAATCTGCTCAAAGTGTCTACAAAGGGATCCTGAAAATCAAGTGAAGGTTTCAAAGGTTCCAAAAAGAAACAAAATGCAAGTGATGTAGTGCAATAATACAGGTCACAGAAGTTTGACCACTGTCAGCATAAGAAAGCTGGAGCAGAAGATAAGAACCAAATGACATGAACTAAATGAAAACCAAATATTAACTTGTCACAGATATTTTTTCGCGGGTCTATAGGCAGCCCAGACATGAAAATTGGGGATTTTCGCATTCTGCAGAACAACTTGGGCGCGAAAATTTAAGAATTTTCGTACTGGTAAGTATGGGTAGGGTGTGAAAATATACAATGAGGGAATGAGGTGCGAAATTTGAGAATTGTTTTTGATCTTTCTCAGGTTTTGCAAACCCAAGGGACAAAGTGTCGAGGTTCAACTTAATGTCAGAGGTTCAATGATGAAAAATATGCAGACAACAAGGGATTTAAGTGAAAATAAAACCAAATGTCACAATAAAAAAATAACAAACACTGGTCTGCGAAACCAGAGATTCTGGGTTCGTTCCCCAGCGGAGTCTCCATTTTCTGTGGTAGAACTTTCTTCCTATAGATAAGAAGAGGTTCTCTTAGATGAAACTAAGACTAGACACACCTAATCTAAGACAATATATAACAGATGCTACCTTAAATCTCTAAATATAATCAATGCATACGATCTTGAATGAGTTTGGAGGAGAAAGGTTTGTATTACTCACTTTTAAACCGGACGTTCGTTTAGCTTCCAACTCCTATCTTGAATTTCACAAGCAGAACCTGTTGGATTGAACAAGCGACAAATGAAACCAATATCCAAATATCTCGTATACAATGTTAGATCTAAATCAACTTAGAAACATTTCATGTTCATGACTAAAACACAATACACAAAATGGAGAAATAAGACAAGTTATTATTAAATGAAAACTTAATGAAACTTACAAACTGATTCCTTGATGTCCAAGCGACCTCCAGCTCCAAAGCTTCCTCCCTTCTGCTATCTCTGCAGACCTTCTAGGATCATAGGTTTGATACCTTAAGTTGTCCTCCCTTTGGATGATGGATGGCCTCTCCTTTATAGCATTTAGGAAGCCAACCATATGGAGAGGAAGGTGGATCTAGGTGAGAGTTTAGTGGATAAGCTAGGCTAAACAAGGAGGCTAGGTTAGGATCGAATTAAAGGTTGCAATCCCAAGGAAATCTCTCGGAAGGTAATATCCAAAATCCATGCAAAGGGTTGTTGCTGATATTTTCATGCTCCAACAACTGAGCATAGCGCGAAATTTTGGAGATTTTCATGCCCCTGCAGGTATTCAAGACATGAAAATAGGGAATTTTCGCGTCTTGCTATACTAGCAGGGTGCGAAAATAATGCCAAGAAGTGGTTGGGTGAGGTGGCAAGTGGCTCAATGATATGGTATTCATATGAATGTGGTTGGATTTTCCTCCTAAGTCTCCAGGTGAGGCTAAGGAGGGGACCAACAAGGTCCAACACCCGTTAGGAGGAAGTGTTGTTAGGTTATATGGCACAAGGATGCGACACTAAAGTTCAAAGTGTAATTATGGCGTATAACAATGATCACACTACACTTTGCCTAAATATATCACAAATAACATGGCCCTATGGGAGATAGTAAGGTAGACATTTGCGATTGGAATCAGGTATTCTTTGGCCAAATCCAATAAGGAATCATGGCCATCCCTGTCGATAGTAATTGGGTTAGATACGATGAATAAAGTAAAGGAAATTGAGAAGCTAACTAAAGACTTGAATATCTTCAACTTCGGCAAAGAAAAGTATTGAAGAAATGCAGTCATAAGAAAGCGAAGAATCATTGTGCAATTGTAAATTCCACTTGGCCATATGTAGATGAGTTATTCATAGAAGAAGAAATCTACATGTGGGCTCAAAGTCTCAAAGATATCGCTATAAGGATGAAGAAAGGTAAAAGCACAACTAAGGCCACTACTAGCAAGGCAATAGAAACAACCCAAGAAAAGGTGCGACAGGAAGTGGAAGAAAAGGTGCGACAGGGAGTGGAAGAGGCTCATAAAAAATAGTAGATAGGTCCCAACAAATCGTCAAGGAAGAACAAAAGAGGAAAGATGAGGCAGAAGCTCAAGGGCAAGAGAAACATAAAAAGGCCAAGGATGAAGCTTGCATGAAAAAATATCAAGAAGAAAAGAATAAATAGGAAGTATTGTAGAAGAAAGCATAAGAAGAGTTAAAAGAACAAGAAGCTCATAGGAAAGCTGAGGAACAATGACACTATGAAGATGCCTAGAGAAAGGTTTAAGAGGAGAGAAAAGAATAAGGGGAAGCTCAAAAGAAATCATAAGAGGAACAAAGGTAGGAATATGACATAGAAGTATCCGCTCCCTGTTCCACTATTCCACTCACCTAGGGACACTTCCCACTGAGAGAGCTTAGTATAGGACTATACACACCTTCCAAATAGGATTCGATGCCTAAGCTGAGTTCTTTTGTCTTCTATAGGAAAAAGAAACGGATTCTGTAGAAGACACACAAAAAACTCAAACTTTCTATGCAACTTGAGATGGATATCACACTTGAGACCCCTATAATCAAGCATACTAATAAAGCACCTTAATTTGTATCCTCAACAAATGTGGCCACCACTATGGCAAGTGAGTTCACCATACAAAGCTGAACTAAGATTTGAATTAGGCCATAAAGAAGATCAACCTTTTGAAGGACCTTCTCCTGGAAGCCAGAAGAGAGGGAGTTGAGTTGAAGCCCTCCTATCAGAAAAAGGAACTATGGAGATATTAACATAGGATTTGCAGACTGATAAGGATGCACTAATTTCTCAAGTAGAGGGCCTTGAAACCGAAAAGGAGGCCACGACAACACAAATAGAAATCCTATAAAATGAAAAATATGCACTAACAAGAGAGGATGCATCAATAGAAGAGAATAAGAGTTTAGCTGAATTTTAGAGTTGTGCCATTGCATTGCAACACAAATATTTCCATGCATAAGAATTGGTCACATAGGAGCTCCAAGAAGTACATAAGGTTGTGGCTAGGCTCAAGACTGTGATTGAAATAACTTAGGAACATGATCATAGCATCAATAGAATGAAGTTAAAGATAAAGTGTTTGGAAGCCTAGCAGCGACAAACAACTGAAATCCCCCCTAATTTGTGTAATACCCCAATTTTGACCCATATGAAATATTGGCTTTTAATGTAAATATTGTATACATGCGTTGTATGTTTCCCTAGCGTGGAGCTCAAGGCCAAGGCCCCGCTAGTGTATGTTCGGATTTTATTTAAAACAAGCAAGTATTTGATATTTTGATACCCATGTGCTATTAAGCCATGAAATATTGCAAATTGATGTAAATGTTAATATTTCAATAAAATACCAAAACTGGCTATGGAATCAACGAATGAGAAGGGGCCATGTGTATCCACTAAGGAGTGGTGAGGGGGTTGTGGGAATGAACCATATGTTTTCAAATGTCATTGGGAGAACCCATTTGACTTCCCTTGATGACATTTATTTCTGTTGTAAGGAAGTTGTTGAAGATTTGAGTCCATGGCTTCAATGGAGCATGGGTAGCCCAGAAATTCGTATGGCAGAGTATGGGATTTGTTTTCTTGTACCACAAGTCACTCCACCTCATGAGAATGGATTATTCCTCATCCCCATTCCAGTGTGGAAGTTACTAGCATCAGTTTTCATCTAGGACGAATTCCAGCAATGAGCAAAAACGAGAAATCACAACTTTGCAAGAACCCACGTTTTGAAGAGCAAAAAACACCCAGATTTGGTAATTGACAGCGAAATCCAATGGGGGATCCATATATATGAACCTTGGGGCGAATTTGAGTGTATTAGGTACCCCGAAATCCATTGAAAAATCTAGTTTTTATAGCCCAGAAAACCAATGACGGGATTGAGTTATTTGATGAACATAATTGTGAGAAATCCAATTGTGAATGGCTGAGCAGAGGTTGGGTTTGCTTGATAAACCCAGTGAAGGATAGAATCTCAAGGATTAGTAGTTGGACCTTTCTATGCCCACCCTGAAGAGCACTGGAGGGAAGGGAGGCCTGAGGGACTGTGCAACAGAGAAGGGGACCTTCCTTGTGTTGGGTGTGGTAGGTAATGTGGGTGCCTTGACTGCTGAATTCATCTGAGATTCCTGTAGCTCTGTGGATGAGCTCACTGGCTTAGCATTTCTCTCCTTTGTCTGTTGTATGCTTGATAAACCCAACTGTGAGTTGGCTTAGCATAGCTATTGAGTGAAACCATGGTTGTGAGTGAGCCTGTTAGTTCCTCCTTAGTGGATACACAACCTAGCTCGGGGGTGATCTCTCAGCTGAACGAATACAAGCTGGACATAGATCTATGGTTGGGTGGAACGTTGCCCTCACATAGCTAGTTGTTGGACAACTTCATCTCAAAGATAAGTGTTCTCTGTGTTGTAAATTATATGCATTATGTGTTCTGCATTGTACTAATTCAAAATGATATTTATTCATGATTAATGGAATTGGTATGAAGTCTGTGCATAACATGAGAATGGGATGGATTCTTTGCCTGTTGATGCATCATTTGCTTGAGATAAATATGCTGATGTATGTTTGTTGTGTGTGTGCAATTATGTATTTTAATTTCGCTATGTAATTTAATTGTGCATTTTATTTAAATGGCAAAAATTTTACCATTATGGCTTTGGAGAAGAATTAGACACCCCATGTTACAGTCATATTCTCTCCCTTGCATTGGATTGATGGAAAGGGACGTGACAGAGTGGTATCAGAGCTCAACTTGCAGCACTGGGGCTGCATGGGCCAAATTGTGAGTTACAAGCAAGTAACAGAATGTTTTAATGTGGTATTGGAGAAGTTTGGGCTATCGTTTTGATGTGGAAAAATGGAAGAGTTAGAGTTCTCAGATATGGCAGATGATCACACCATTGAAGAGAGCTCTCCAACATCTTTCCAACACTACCAAACTCGTCCCATTTGGCTAAGGGACGAAGGAGTTATGAACCCCGGAAGTTACAGGAAACACAGGTGTTTTCGCAGTTTCGGGATGTCGGGTTTCGGGTTTTGGGAACGTTTGGATTTCCGAAATCCCGAACCCGCAATTTCGGGTTTTGGGTTGTGGGTTGCGGGTTGCGGGATGGTCACATTTCCGGGACCGCTACTTGGCTTCCCGATCCCGCATTTCGGGTTTCGGGTTGCAGGATGGTCACATTTTCGGGACTGCGATTCGGTTTCCCGATCCCGCATTTCGGGTTGCGGGTTGCGGGATGGTCACATTTCCGTGACCGCGACTTGGCTTCCCGATCCCACATTTTGGGTTTCGGGTTGCGGGATGGCCACATTTTCGTGACTGCGACTTGGCTTCCCGATCCTGCATTTTTGGTTGTAGGTTGCGGGATGGTCACATTTCCGTGACCGCGACTTGGATTCCCGATCCCGCATTTCGGGTTGCGGGTTGTGTGATTCGAGATAAAAAAAAAAGGGCCGAAAATTGATTTTTGGATTGCAGGAGCATGCAAGGTCAGAATTGGATGAAGTTAGTGGCATTTTGAGGCCATTGACGAAGGCCATGAATGAACCAGTGAAGATACCGAGCTCATTATGCTCCAATTTGGCATAAAGTTGGAATTAATGGCTTTTACAAATCAGTGTCCCGACGCTTGACAGAAGGTCGGATTGAGCCGAAACTAATATGGAGCAGTCATGGAGCAGGCATGGTGTTAAGTTTGGAGTTTTGGAGCCAAAATCCGAAGGAGGTGGAGTCGGGGTGTGCAAGAAGGCCAAAAAGCACTATTCTAGGCCACGTTTTTGGGATTTTGAAAAGCTTGCAGTGGTTGAAAGTGACCCTATAATTCGGAATCAAGAAAATTACTGAACTCAACATTTTATATTCTTAGTAAACCAAACATATTCCGTTAGACATAGATTTTCCAGAAATGCACCGTTTGGGAAATAGCCATTTTTGGCCCAAAATTTGGAATTTTGGAAAAATGTGAAAAGTGGAAAGTAGTCAAACCCAGAATGTTATAGAAGATGAATGGTGCATCAGAACAGAGATCCCCAAGTTGCTAAGCGTTCCTTGTTATATAGAATAACTTCTCCTGGTAGAAAAGTTTTCGTTATTCTTCATAGATTTTCTTCCACAGGTGGCTGAAGTTGGCATTCCGGACCAAAATACAACTGTGTAAAAATGTGCAGAATTATTGGTAAAAGTTGTCATTTTTGAAGTTATGTAGTTTCCACACCCGATGTTGGAATGGAGCAAGTGGACAGGAATTGGAAAGCTTATCTAGGAGGGAACAATGGTGCATAGTCAGAATTTGAATGGGGACATTAGACATCATAGATATTTAGAGACGAAAAGTGCTAGTGACTGTTTTGTCAAATTGTTGATAATATGGGTAATTTCCAGAATTGCATGAATGGGCAAAACAAATGAATGCATAACAGCTATGTGAATTATACCATCAGTTGATTATGTTAAATATTTATTTTTGTATATTTCTAGATGCATTCTTATGATGTCTAACAAATATTTTCATAATGCATAGTGCTTGCAGCTCATAAAATTAATAATTGTAGCAGGGGTAGCATACAGGAAAAATGGTGACCATAAATGATGCTCAAGATCCTTATGAGCATGAAGAAGACATCCTAGGAGAAAATGTGCATGAAGAGAATGATGACACTGAATCCAATGGGAGAAGGGAGCAGGTGACTCCTCAGAACTTGGTTGAAACCATGGTGAGCTTCAATGAAAGATTAATGAAGGCTCAAGAAGAACAACACCAACTCAATGCTGCTATATTGAAAAGTCTCACTGACATGCAGCAGAGGATAAACCTTGGGTCCAACCCAAGCAATGTGGGTGAAGAAGGAAGAGATGCAGAGAGTCGCTCTAGAGGCCATTCAAAGAAGAGGACTCCAAGCCCAAGGAAGAGTTCGGTGAGTAGAAAACATAGAACACCTTCCTCTAGATCTTCTTCCAGCAGATCATGCGAATCCAAAGGTTCTCAGAGAAGTCAAAGGCATGTGCCTAGGAGATTTGAGGGAAGAAAGAAGTTCAAGGGAATCCCACAGGGAGAATTCAGGAAGGCAAGACCTCCCACATTTGATGGAGAATGCAAGACTGGCCAAGAGGCAGAGGCATGGCTTCTTGGAATGAAGAAATATTTCAGAATTCAAGACTATTCAGGAAATGAGAAAGCCAGAATTGCCATTTACAATCTAAATGGCAGAGCTTCAATTTGGTGGGACAATCTCTTGGAAGTGAAAGGGGTTAGTGAAAGGAAGATCAGTTGGGAGAGATTTAAGAATTATTTCAAGGAGAAATACCTTTCTGCTAGGTATTATGACAGTAAGAGAAAAGAGTTCAATGAACTCAGGTTGGGACATAAATCTATGGAAGAGCATGTTCATAAGTTTTTGGAATTGTTGAGGTATGTGGACTACATTAAAGATGAGAGGATAAAAATCCAATGTTTCCTTGGGATTCTACCTCAAAGTTTCAAAGACAGGATTGAGTTTGTTAATCCACCAAGTCTTGATGAAGCCATTAGAATGGCAATGCATTGCTATGAGCAGAATAAAGGAAAAACAGAGGTTAACCAAGCATGGAAAGGAAATCCAAGAGGGAGGTTTGATCAAAAGAAGAGTGGCTTCAAGCCACCATTCAAAGGTCATCCTAGAACCTTTCCACATGGGCAACAAGCAAGGAGTGGATTCAAACCAACAGTAGCAGCAGACAAAGCATCAAAGGGACCACTTCAGTGTTGGGGATGTGGAGAAAACCACATGTTGAAGGACTGTCCACATCGGAAGGATAATCCCCGAAGGTTGCACAAATTAAAGGGATCAGCTATAGTGGAGGACATGGAAAGGACAACGCCTCGAATTTATGCAGCGTTGGATAATCATCAGGCATATCATCAATCACCAGTGGTGGAAGTTGAAGGTAAGATTGCTAAGCAATCTATTTATGTTTTGATTGAGTCAGGATCTACTCATAGTTATGTTTTTCCAAAAGTACTTGAAGGTTGTTCTCTTAGAAAAGTGAAGCATAATAAATCTTGGCTAGTTCAATTAGCCACAGGGACTAAGAGGAAAGTAAGTGAAGTAGAGGTGGAGTGCCCCATAGAATTGAATGGACTCCACACACATGCATAATTGAATGTGCTACCTTTAGGATCGTATGATGCCTTAATTGGCATGGACTGGTTGGAAAAGCATTGAGCCAAGTTGGACTATTATGAGAAACCACTTGAATGTATTGATGAAGAGGGAAGACCAAGATTGGTAAGAGGAATTCCCAAGCAAGTTTCAGTAAGACAAATTTTAGCCCTACAGTTGAAAAAGTTTTATAAGAAGGGTTGTCAACTATATGCAGTTCATATGTCATATTCGTCCGAGGACAAAGGTCCAATGATAGAATACTTCCCATTGTTGCAAGAATTTCAAGATGTATTTCCGGATGAGGTGCCGGGACTACCACTAAAGAGAGATATTGATTTTACTATCGATCTTGTTCCAGGGGCAGCGTCGAATTCCAAAGCTCCTTATAGAATGAGTACACCGGAGTTGGTAGAATTGAAGATGCAGCTGCAAGAATTAATGGACAAAAGGTATATCAGGCCTAGTGTGTCTTCTTGGGGAGCACCGATGTTATTTGTCAAGAAGAAAGATGGGACTTTGAGACTGTGTATTGATTATAGGCAGCTCAATAAAGTGACAGTCAAGAACAAGTATCCATTACCAATAATTGATGACTTGTTTGATCAAATGAATGAAGCTAAAGTGTTTTCCAAGATTGACCCGAGGTCCGGCTACCATCAAGTGAGAATTAAAGAAGAAGACATTCACAAGACGACTTTCAGAACTAGATATGGTCATTATGAGTTCATTGTGGTGCTATTTGGACTTACCAATGCACCTGCTACATTCATGTGTCTCATTAATAGTGTCTTCAGCAAATATTTGGATAAGTTTGTGATTGTGTTCTTGGATGACATTCTTGTCTATTCAAGGAATGAAGAAGAACATGAGGAACATCTAAGAATGGTGTTGTAAGTCCTTAGAGAGCATCAGTTGTATGCCAAGTTAAGCAAGTGTGAATTCTATCAAAAGAAGGTGCAATATTTGGGTCATATAATTTATGAAGAAGGAATTGCAGTGGATCCGGAGAAGATTAATTCCATCATGGATTGGTCAACTCTAAGAAATGTTTCAGATGTTAGATCCTTTATGGGTCTTGCTGGTTACTACAGAAGGTTTATTGAAGGCTTCTCTAGGATAGCTCATCCGATCACTTCATTGCAAAGAAAGAACATCAAGTTTGTATGGTTTGAAAAATGTGAGAAAAGTTTTCAGAAGTTAAAGGATTTACTTACCAACGCTCATGTTATGAAGATAGCAGATCCAAAGAAGGATTTTGTAGTGTGCACAAATGCTTGCATTGAAGGGATAGGTGGAGTTCTCATGCAAGAAGGAGTTGTGTGATTTGCTATGAGTCAAGGAAATTAAAAGAGAATGAAAAGAATTATGCCACATATGATTTGGAATTAGCAGCCATAGTGCATGCTCTTAAGATGTGGAGACATTATTTGATGGGAAGAAGATTCGAGCTTAGAACCGACCACATGAGCTTCAAGTATTTGTTTGATCAACCAAACTTGAATGCTAGGAAAGATAGATGGATGGAGTTTCTTTATGAATTTGATTTTGAAATTAAGCATGTAAAAGGGAAGGAGAATAAGGTTGCAGATGCTCTTAGCAGAAAATTTCATGTTGCAGCAGTAAGTATGTGCAAATCAGATTTGAAGACCAGGGTTCTTGAGGCCCAGGACGGTGATGAAACTTGCCTTCAAATTAAAGAAAAGTTGCAGCAAGGTAATGGGATGAAAAGTGTGCGAGATATCAGCTGGGTGAAGACAATATCCTCATCTACAAAGATAGGTTGTACATTCCCAATAATGCAGATTTGAAGAAGCTAGTGATGGATGAAATACATCAAATGCCATACTCTGGACACCCAGGATATCAGAAGACTATAACAACAGCAAGAAATCAATACTTTTGGCATGGCATGAAGAAGGACATAGCTGAGTACATTGCTAGGTGTCAGAAGTGCCAACAAGTCAAGGCAGAACACCAACATCCGGCAGGATTGTTCCAGCCCTTACCCATTCCAAAATGGAAGTGGGAAGTGATCTCTATGGATTTTATAACAGGTCTTCCCATGACAGTGAAGAAGCATGATTCAATTATGGTTGTGGTGGATAAGCTACCAAAGGTAGCTCACTTTATTCTAGTGAAGTCCACTCACAAGGCTAATGACATTGCAAATATCTTCATGAGAGAGATATTCAAATTGCATGGATTGCCCAAGGCAATAATTTCTGATTGTGGTACAAAGTTCACTTCTAATTTTTGGAAGGGATTATTTCAGGAATTGGGAACTAAATTGAATTTCAGTACAGCATATCATCCTCAAACAGATGGCCAAACTGAGAGGGTGAATCAGGTTCTTGAAGACATGCTGAGAATGTATGTGATGGATAAACCATCCAAGTGGGAAGATTACCTACACTTGGTAGAATTTGCGTACAATAATGGACATCATGCATCATTGTGAATGAGTCCATTTGAGGCATGGTATGGCAAGGGATGCAGGACTCCAGTGAATTGGGACAGCTCGGTGAACAGGGTAGTACTTGGATCAGAGATGATAAAGGAAATGGAACAGGAAATTGTTAAGATCAGGAAAAATTTAAAGGCAGCTCAGGACAGGCAAAAGAGTTATGCAGACTTGAAAAGAGTGCATAAGGAATTTCAAATTGGGGATCATGTTTATTTGAGAGTGAAACCAAAGAAGAGTTCCCTCAAGTTGGGGAGCTGTGCCAAGTTGTCACCAAGATATTGTGGGCCATTTGAAATCCTAGATAGGATAGGGCCAGTTGCATATAGACCTGCATTGCCTGCTAACATAAGAGCTCATGATGTTTTCCATGTATCTTTGCTTAAGAAGTATGTACATGATCCTAATCATATGATTGATTGGAATGTGATACAGGTGGAACCCGAGGGAGAGTTCCAAGTAGAGCCTATGCGCATCCTCGACAAGAAGGTCACTTTGCTCCGGAACAGAGCCATTGGACAAGTAAAAGTCCAATGGGAGCACCTTAGCCCCGATGAGGCTACATGGGAGTTGGAGGATGCCATGAGGGAGACATTCCCATTTTTGTTCAGTTTTGAGAACACCGAGGGCGGTGTTGTTCTAAGGGGGAGGGGAATTTAGTACCCCAATTTTAACCCTTATGAAATATTGGCTTTTAATGTAAATATTGTATACATGCGTTGTATGTTTCCTTAGCGTGGAGCTCAAGGCCAAGGCTCCGCTAGTGTATGTTCGGATTTTATTTAAAACAAGCAAGTATTTGATATTTTGATACCCATGTGCTATTAAGCCATGGAATATTGTAAATTGATGTAAATGTTAATATTTCAATAAAATACCAAAGCTGGCTATGAAAGCAACGAATGAGAAGGGGCCATGTGTATCCACTAGGGAGTGGTGAGAGGGTTATGGGGATAAACCATATGTTTCCAAATGTCATTGGGAGAATCCATTTGACTTCTCTTGATGACATTTATTTCTATTGTAAGGAAGTTGTTGAAGATTTGAGTCCATGGCTTCAATGGAGCATGGGCAACCCAGAAATTCGTATGGCAGAGTATGGTATCTGTTTTCTTATACCACAAGTCACTCTACCTCATGAGAATGGATTATTCCTCATCCCCATTCCAGTGTGGAAGTTACCAGCATCAGTTTTCATCCAGGATGAATTCCAGCAGTGAGCAAAAACGAGAAATCGCAACTTTGCAAGAACCCATGTTTTGAAGAGCCAAAAACGCCCAGATTTGGTATTTGATAGTGAAATCCAATGGGGGATCCATAGATATGAACCTTGGGGCGAATTTGAGTGTATTAGATACCCCGAAATCCATTGGAAAACCCAGTTTTTATAGCCCAGAAAACCGGTGACGGGATTGAGTTATTTGATGAACATAATTTTGAGAAATCCAATTGTGAATGGCTGAGCAGAGGTTGGGTTTGCTTGATAAACCCAGTGAAGGCTAGAATCTCAAGGATTAGCAGCTGGACCTTTCTATACCCACTCTGAAGAGCACTGGAGGGAAGGGACGCCCGAGGGACTGTGCTACAGAGAAGGGGACCTTCCTTTTGTTGGGTGTGGTAGGTAATGTGGGTGCCTTGACTGCTGAATTCATCTGAGATGCCTGTAGATCTGTGGATGAGCTCACTGTATTAGCATTTCCCTCCTTTGTCGGTTGTATGCTTGATAAACCTAACTGTGAGTTGGCTTAGCATAGCTATTGAGTGAAACCATGGTTGTGAGTGAGCCTGTTTAGTTCGTCCTTAGTGGATACACAACCCAGCTCGGGGGTGATCTCTCAGCTGAACGAATACAAGCTGGACAAAGATCTATGGTTGGGTGGAACGTTTCCCTCACATAGCTAGTTGTTAGACAACTTCATCTCAAAGATAAGTGTTCTCTATGTTGTAAATTATATGCATTATGTGTTCTGCATTGTACTAATTCAGAATGATATTTATTCATGATTAATGGAATTGGTATGAAGTCTGTGCATAACATGAGAATGGGATGGATTCTTTTCCCATTGATTGATCATTTGCTTGAGATAAATATGTTGATGTATGTCTGTTGTGTGTGTGCAATTATGTATTTTAATTCCGCTGTGTAATTTAATTGTGTATTTTATTTAAATGGCAAAATTTTTACCATTATTGCTTTGGGGAAGAATTAGACACCCCATGTTACAGTCATGTTCCCTCCCTTGCATTGGATTGATGGAAGGGAATGTGCCAATTTTCCATAGAGGACTGTAGAGAAAATGCAGTTGGACTAGCCACCATGGATAAATTCCAGAAGGTTGGGTTAACCTTGCAAAAGGTTGTTACTATTTCATTAAGTAAGTGCAAGAATGTGCACTGGGGTATGGCAATATTATTCGTAAGATGTTAGCTACCACCCCTAGGGACCTTCGAAGAGACTACTCCAAAGGAATAACAAATAGAAGAGCCGAAGAAGATCATAGACGAGGAAAATGAATCCATTAGAATCACATCACAAGTGACCTCAGAAGCATTGCAAGAGTAGGTTGGAGTACCTAGAAGCAAAGTTCACTTCATGATAACATGCCACACTTTTGCTTCCAAGGGGCTGCTCACATTAACCAAGGAGACAGTGACATACAAAGTATCCCCACGGTTACTCAAGATTCAACAATTGAACATTATTTCATATGATTGTGAGCTTTGGGACCCATTCATAAAGGCATAAGGGAATTCCCCCCCTTAAAATTATGTAATTTAAATTTGGATTTTATTTCTTTTAGGAGAGAAACATAACTCCAAATGATAAGTGTTCATGAAACCCAAAAGTCATAACTGACTTTAAGTTATCTGAAGGGTCACTTTGGGAGTTACTTTTGTAAATATTATAAAAGAAAGAGGAGGGGGAAGGATGGGGGAATTTTGGATGGAGAGTTTTTGCTGCTCATTTTGTAAGAATTGTTTCTGTAAATGAATAGAGAAGCTACTGGACTCAAGTTTTGCATAGGAGTATGGATATGGTGTGGAAATTTTTCCTTCTTTGTCTCTCACCTATATTGAGTAAGATTGTTCTTGATTTCTTGTGGATTACTCTTGCAGTTTTCTATTTCTAATATATATGTATTTTTATGCTATCTTTGCTTTCTATGAGTTGTGAATACATAATTTTATGATACTGTGATTTTTCTAATGTTCATATATTATTATGTAGTTGTTATACACGTCTAATTTACAACTTTATGTTTTCAGAACATGTATATCGATTTTATCTCACTACTCGTGCTTTTAATCTTGATCCTAGATAGGATATGTTAGTATGCATAGGAATACATCTTAGATTAATTAATATTTCTTTTCATCTCTCTTAAAATAAAACCCTAAACGGTGGACCGGGATGCAATTGGTGAAACCCCAAAACTAGTGAACAATAGCTGGGCCAGAATCTGTATGGGTTCCCTATTTCAAATGGTTTAAGGTCTAATTGAGACTTTTTACCAGGGAGAATCTCTACTGTTGACACAAGAAAATTTCTATGCATCAAGATGATATAACCCATAACACATAATCGAATCTTCTAACTATATGATTTTTTTAAAATATGGTAGTTTTCTTGAGTTTTCATTAATATCCCATTTTGAGCATTAGCTTGTGAATTCTAATTTTTGATCCTCTTTGTGTTACTAAAGGATTAAAAATTGGTAATATTTCTACTTTCCAACACACCATTGAAAAAACCCATAGCATTAAATTTAAATTTAAATTACAAATTGAAAATTTGAGTAGCTGTCGTTTAATCAAATTAAAAATTAAAAATTAAAAATAAAATTTAATTAATTATGTAATTAAATGTAAATCAATATTTATGACTAAAATTGAAAACTTCGATAGCATAATGATTGTATGGGAACAAGCCTAGACAAAAAATCAATTAAAAAATAAATTATTATAATTTTTTAAAATATTTTTTTGATCACCTCTTAAGTTGGATGCCATTGGGTTGAATGGGGTTAGTGATTTCCAATGGAGTTTCATTGAGGTTAGTTTGTAGCTTAGTTGAGAGTTGTTGTCACCCAAATGAACACCCAATTGATTGTTTCTATTGAAGAAATGAACCATGTTTTATTATATATATATATATATATATATGAGACAAAGAGAGAGCACTTAAATGCTCAATCAAGTATTTGGTTAACTTGGCCAAACCTCGATCGAAGGTTTGGTTTTACTATCAAAATTGCGCAATTGAGTGCTTATCCAAGATCTTAATCGAGCTCTTAATAACTTGATTAATGATTAAAATAACTTGATTGAGTGTTTATAAAACTCTACTCCCTTCACTTTCCTTTCCAAGAATTGTTACCCATCTTCATGGATTCACCCTCAATGGTTAATTAACAAAGACTAAGCATAGAAAACCAAATTCAACCATAATAAACCATAATTGACTAACCATATTTAACCAATTTCGACCATAGTCACCCATTATCAACCAAATTCCACCATACTGAATTAAATTCAATCAAGTGATCCTTAACCTAATTGTGGATTAGGGTCATCTAATGGACATGTAGCAAAGTCAATGGTTGAATTTGTTGCATGCTCGTTGGATGGCTTGAATGCATAATTAAGTTTAGTGAAAGGATTCAACCATTATTGGCCATAGGAAACCATAGATAACTAAATTCAATAATACTCAATGAAAGTCAAACATAGTGAACCATTGTTAAATATTTCAACCATTGTCAACTAGAGATAAAACCAAAATAAACCATTGGCAACAAATGTTAACCACAATCAATATCAACCAATGTGAACAAAAAATATACCTAAATCAATTAAATCCAAACATATTTAACCAAAGTCAAACATGACCAATCCAACCATAGTTAAACATTGTTAACCGTGGTCAATCATAATAAAAAATAGTCAACCATGGAATACCATAGGTTCAAACTTGGCCAAGCATTTCCAAACATAGTAAAAAATGGTTAACCATAGTTGACCATAGTCAACCATAATTAAGCATGGTTAACCATGGTCAAACAAAGTAAACCACAGTCAAATATGGTCAACCAAATTCAACCATAGTAAAACACAGTCAACCATGGTAAACCAAAACCAACCATAATTAAACATAATTAACTAAAATCAACCATAATCAATCATGATTATAATTATATTATTATTGACTAAAATAAATTTTATCATACTAAAAATAAAAAAAAATATTATTTATATTAATAATATCTTTAATAAAGAGAAACTAAGTACATTCTACAACATAATATATAATAGATTATAATGTCTATCCCATGTAGTGCTGCTGAAATTTGATATATTTTCAAACAAAAAAATCATGACATTCTAATTATTTAACTATTCACTTTATGTTCGTGAACATAAATAAATAGCTTATCATTTTAGTTTCACAAAAATTTATGAATGCAAAATGTTATTAAATTGAGGAACATTCACGTATAGTAGTAGCCTGTGAATTTAAAGTTAACAATATTTTTATGAATACAAAATGTTGTTGAATAGGACCTGAGTTTATATTCTCAAGAAATATACTTTGGATTAGCCAAAATCCTTCTACAAGATTAGATTCACCTTACATTATGTAAAGTTTGATATTAATGTTGTTGAATAGGACCTGAGTTTATATTCTCAAGAAATATACTTTGGATTAGCCAAAATCCTTCTACAAGATTAGATTCACCTTACGTTATGTAAAGTCTGATGTTATTATGGTTAATAGTTTTAGTTTGGTAAAATAATTTAGATTGAGAATGGTTTAAATCATAAATTTATTTGATATTTACAATTTCGTAAGAATTTTATTTTTAAAAAAGTTTTTGAAAGAGATTTTTATTTCTCAAAATTATTCAAGTCATTCATAAGAAAATAAAATGAAAATAAATTTATTGAAGATTACAATGGAAATTATTTTTCTTTTATTTGAACTTTACACGTGAGAATTTTTTCATGACACACTTTATTCCTTCTACCTTTTTTCATATGGAATTTTGGGCATTCCATTGGAGCAATAAACTACAATCTTTAAATTTAAACAATCCCTTTTGCAAGTAGCACCCAAATCCCCATTTTTTGAAGTTTAACTTCTTATTCTTCCTACACATGTAGTGTTTTGCGTATATATATATATATATATATATGATTTCTCCTCATAAGCTGATTCTTATTTAATATATATTAAATAAGAGTTCAACTTATGAGAATAAATATATAAAAGAAGGAGAAAGTATTAAAAAACTTAAGTGGGTCTAATGGTTAAGAACGTGTGTTTCCTCCCAGGAGGTGACTAGTTCAAATCTAGAGGGGTGTAGGATATGTACACCTTTGCAGACTTCAATATTAAAACCGTTACATGTATGGGGTCCCTTCTTCTTTACATTGATGATATTGTTCTTAATGCACGAGTCCCTATGATTTCAACATGCAACTAAAAATTCTCAAGCATTTTTGTTTCTCTTATATAGTATGATTGTTAACATCGATAAAACAATATCTTGGAGGGTTGAAATCTTATTATGGACTTGAAAACAATTGTAAATTAACAGACCTTTGGCCTTGGAATAAGAAGAAACTCCTCTTTGATACTGTTGTCACTCATATTATCTTATATGGTTGCGAAGTTTGGCACTACAACATTTCTATATAGTTTTGGAGAAAGATTCTATATAATTTTGGAGAAAGATAGAAAAAATCCAAAAGTGATCTATAACTTAAAATGTCAAAACTAAGGAAATGTACCCTATCATTTCCTCCTCATAGAAGCAAGTCTTTTCCCCATTAATATAATGACTATGATTAGGTACCTAATGTACACAAATAAGAAAAACAACATGGAAAACAAAAGACTTTCTAAGATTGCTTCAAACTCCATTTGAAACCACCCGTGGCTCAAGCAGGGTTGGTGTAAAGGTGCCAAGTCTTGGCTAAATCATTGGGGAATCAAGGAAGAGGTCACTCTATAGAATAATGACAATATTAAATCTAAATTTAGGGAGAAATTGTGGCATGATAAAGAATTAGAGGAAAAGAGAAATTAAGATAATATAAGGAGGTTATTAACCATAATCTAGAAGATAAAAAATATCTCTCTATTTTAACTAACATAAAGAAGAAAATCAACATTGTTATTTAATAAGAAAAAACTACCACAAGATTCATAGTGAAATAGGGTATTATTGGACAATTCCTAAAATGTCATAGGTCAAAATAATTTGTCATCTTTGTGACACTAAGAAGGTTGAAGACGAAATACACTTTATCCTAGAATGTCCTATATACACCCAAATTAGATCACATTTACAAAATATTCATTACAATACCAACCTTCCTTACCTTCTAACTCATAAAAAAATTGGTGATTTAAGGATGTTTCTCTTAAAGATTTCCGAGCATAAAAATAAAATTCTAAAGTAAACTAAGTAATTATTTACTTTTATTAATGTAAAATAGATGAAAGTTGGTCTCAATGGAAGTTAATAACCACCACCACCCTCATCATCAATGAGAATTGTTTCACTAAATATAATATTTTATATCTTTAGAATTTTATTTTTTTTGCTCAAAAACATTAAGAGAAGCATTCCTAAATCACCACAGTTTTGAGGAGTGTTACCATTCAAACTCGTAGGCTAGGATTGCTAGTGAATGTCAATCACATAAGAGACTTGGACTATTGTCACCTTTGTCCAATCTCTTAACTTCTTCGGGATCCAATGTTGTCCCAAGGGGGGAGCCCTCGATGCCTGCAAACAACCTTGAGTAAGCACAAGTATTCCTATGCAACTATATAATAGTGACTAGTGCCTTGGTAGGATTCAATGAAAGGTAAACTAGTTATGATACTAATGTTTAATCAAAACTGTAACATTTAGGCATAAGTGTCAGCACCATTAACAACCAATTTAAAGCTTATGATAGAGCTTAATAGTCAATTTGAAGGATGCCAAGCATATCTTATGAGAAGAATCCACAAGTGAAATAAGGTAGAAAGTAATTAGCAAATAGGAAGAGGATTTAACATACTTTAGGCATTCATTAGCACTTATATCAACCATATATCATAGAATATAACTCCAATTACCAAACAACAATTAAACAATGTGTGTTATTGTAAACAATAAGTGTAGAATAAAAAACAAAGGTGGATGCTTTCACTTATTAATATTCCATTTCAAGCAATATATATTAGGTATACAATATCATCACTTTTGTCCATTGTAAATACACCGTATAACAACATAAATGCCAAGAACTTGCAACAGTAGATAAATGTACACATCACTTTGCAATTAGGTCATCATTTCTGACATTTATTAACATATACCAAAGTGCCAACTATTGTAAAGAGTGGAATTTCAACAATTCAAGTGTTATCAGTGAACAAGTATGTCTATGCAGATCACCATCCTATAGCTCACAAATAAATAACAACAGTGTCCAACCAGTACTTAGGAGGATTTTCAAGGGCCTTATACAGGTTCACTAATGCCTATAGATGACCCTCTTGGGAGGCTGAATTAGCCCAGCCCTTGAAACAAGTGAAACACAAAACCCTAACTCTGATTTAGCTAGATTTTGTAGGTTCGTGAAGCCAGGTTTAAGGTAGCATACAAGTGGGATGAAGATGCCAAGGACGGTTCAGGGTTAAAAAGGCAAGTAAAAGATTTCAAGACCAAAATTTTAGGACGCTGAAATTTTAGGATCCCGAAATTTTAGGGTCGGTTTGGATTTTTTCAAAACTTAGATGTTTTTGGTTTTTGGAATTTTGCTATTTTTTTAGGGTCGGTTTGGATTTTTTCAAAACTTAGATAATTTTGGTTTTTGGAATTTTGCTATTTTTTAGGGTTTGTCTGATTTTTAGAATGTACACCTAACCTAACCTATTTTAACCATGCAAATGCACATGTTACACATGAAATACTAAAAATTTGATAAAAATAACAAAACTTAGGGTTTTAAGAATATTTACTCCAAACCTTAGGCTACGAGGGATGGGTGACCAACCTTGCTTTTGTAATACTTCTCCAAGCTTCCAAATTATGGTATCCAACAACAACTTCTAGCGTTTGTTGTAGGAGCCTAATTAGGACAAAAATCAAAGATCCAAGGCCCAAACAAGAGAAAACCCCTTCAAGAGGACATTTTCTACCATGCAAAGAAGAAAAAAGGCTGGTAAGAAGCCCTAAATTAGAAAAAAATGCAACATTACACCACCATTGAATCCATAAAGAAGCATAAAATCACCAACTTTTACCAAAGAGATACCAAAGAAAGAAACCCTGGATCCTCCTTGTGCTAGCGCTAGTCCAACAATGCTAGCATCAACCTTGCACATGCATGAAACCCTAGAAAATAATCTTCATTTCATCTTCAAAGAAAAGAGAATATCACCCCAATAGGTTTGCATCACTTAGAGAGGCCAAGAAGGGTAAACAAGTAACATAATAACGATTTATCCCAAGTCTTTTGTTTTACAAATGAGTGGAGGAGGCTTTATTTATAGTTTTCCATCCTCACTTTTTTAATTTATCTAGGCTGACAAGCTTTAATTTTTCAATTTCAAATTATAAAATAAAATAGACTAAAATAATCTAAAATAATAATATCTTAGGGTAATTTTCCCTAAGACAATGCATCTAAGGCTAAAAATGACTAAACTCAAGCTAAAAGGCATCACTTGGCTAGATAAGTGAGCCACAGGGGGTTGTTATGCCCCATCTAAACCCAAAGTGCCTAAAAACCCTCAACGCCCTCTTGCAAGAGGCTTGAAGGCCTGGTACAAAGGATGACATCATTCATGCAACCTGGCTAAAGAGGTGTCTGCTACTGAAAAGGGTGCAAGTAGGGTATGTGAGGTGTGCTAAAAAGTGGATACCAACCCTTCAACATAGTGCAATCACCTCCATGAGAAAAACCAAGGTGTTCATGTGACCCAGTGACCCACCCTTAGAATCCCTAGACACCAAACTCAAGGCTACAATCCCTATGAAGAGGCAGTCAGCAATTCCACTAAGCCATAGTACTTCTAAAGGTTAAATAAAAAGGTCCTACCATAAAAAACCTTATAACAGTGCAATAAACCCCATACTTGGCCTTGAGAAAAAATTTCTGCTCCTTCTTTGCCAGGAAAATCTTTAGGTACGCTAGGTACTAGTGTAACATTGGCTGTATGACTGCGGGACATGTGCTCTTCATGGGAGTGCATGAGAACCCCTGGAATCCTCTGGGTACCTGTATACCTACACACATATCAAACACTCAAAGGAATTAAATGCATCATTGGTAGATACTTCCGTCTTACCTTGTCCGAAATGAAATGCAACTAACTCACCATCAAAGAGCAATAAATGCAATGCATTTGTAATAGTAGATGTTGAACTCAAATGAAACTAAACCTACCTACCCTAATTATGATAATAGAAAATGGTCAAGTGAAATCATACCACCAATGTAGCCACTTGAGCATATTATTGATACCCGACCTTTTTCTTTTGTCTTTAGAGATAATAAAAGACAAGATCTCATCAAGGATAAAATGAGTACATACCAGTATCTTTACCAAAATGGAGATGTAATGACGACTGGACCTAGGAACCTGGAATCCTTGAAACTCTTTCCACGGAGAATGATTACTTTCACAGGATTTATCTATGCAAAGCTTGTACTTGGCTCAATTATACACTGTCTCCATCATATATCTGCTTCATGAAATTGGTCGTCTGATTTTGAACTTGGGAGACCATTTGCAGAGATAAGACTTGAAAACTTTCGGGAAAGCTTTGGAAATATTCATGAGTATCTTTGAAGCCTATTTGTAACATATCCTTGCACATGCTCAAGAATTCTTTTGGACATGCAAACATGATATTCATCTTTGTAATAATCAAGTTAGTATTCCCAATAATCTTTAAAAATCTGAAATCGTCAGCCACAAAATCCATACCTTCACATTTCAAGCAAAAAGATAAATAATAAATATCATGGAAATGAGAAGTGAAAATTATACATGTCCGCATACCTGTCTTGGTTCTATTAAAATGTATCATTGAGAACTTACTAGTACTGGATAAACATGGCTGATCAAATTCTACAATACCTCTTGAGGGATGCTACTGGGAATGAGGGTCAGGGCCCACCATCAACTGAATGAATGTAAAAGAACTCTCTATATGATATCCCATAGCTTCCTTGATGCTAGGTAGGCGCGATTGAACTAAGCCCAAAGGAATCTCATCGAAGATGTGGCTTCCAAATTATTCCAAAACTTTATGTAATAACTACATAAAGTGATCATCTGTAATGGGATCCATATCCAGAGGGGCTTCATTAAATGTAATTGCAAACAAATTGATTCATTCCTCATCATCGACACCACTAGGAAAAGGAGAAATTATACCATCGTCAATTCTGACTTCAATATCCTTCCTCATGGTGATTAAGACATCTTCATTCAAATATGTGTAATAATATGGCTTGAACTAATCCATATTGACTTATTGTTCTTCTATGAATGATAGGAAAAATTTATTGAACTCTTCTCAAAATATGTGCAATTGGACAACTCATAGATAATATTGCTCGGTCTTGAAGAATCATCTATTGGTGGACCCATGAACTTCCAATAATCATCATTTTCGGGGATCATGGTATTTTCTTCAAAGAGACCCGAGATATCATAAGAAACTATCATATTATGGCAAGGAGAAGCCACCATTTCCTTTTGTTCTTCAATTTATTCGATTAGGACTTCTCGGTCTTCATTTCTAGGATCACAATCATATTCATTTTCATGAGGACCTTCATCCTTGGACACTATGCTTGAGATATCATCAACTAGATCTTGAACAATGGCTTCTTCAAGTAGGTCTTCCGAGACCTGATTTTCATTTTGTATTTCTTTATCAAGGACCACTTCATGCTTCTCCGAGACTTCTTCAACATGATCCACATGGTTTTCTTTCCTCAACAAGTTCTTTGCACTTTTTACATGACCCATCCATATATTACGCTGCTTATCTGGGCACCAGTGGCTAGAAAATATCTCTATCAATTCCGCATAAGAGGAAATATTTCCTTTGGGTAGGTTTGTGAACCAAACACGGGCCTTTCCTTCCATGTGAAGGGCCACCAATCTCATGTAGACATCTTCTTCCTTAATAACATATTCTGGAGCCCCTTGGAATAACTTATCAACAAGGTCTTTGGCATCATCGCCATAATCAATGAAGGGATTCCAAAATGTTTCTAGTATATTATCTGAATAACCTGGAAAGTTTGACAAGTCAAGAGGAGTGAAATATACTTCTATTTCTACAACAATCAGATGATCAGGGTCTTCAAACTCGAATGAGGTGTCTTCTATATTTCTTCCTCTCGACCTTGATCACATATGTCTTCCTGGATCTTTCCCTGTACGTCATCGATCAAGTCCTCCCTCACATATTTAACCATATTAGATTCCCATTCTCTGAAGAATTCCCTGAACAAATGCTCAAATGCTCAAATGAAAGAAACGGCCCAGGAGGGAACTTTTCGTACCAATTTTTGTCATCTTGATTATTGCACGAATCAAGAGATGCCACAAATCGCTTCATTTTAACATCCTCATGTGTAATATTATAAGTTTGGAGAAATGCCCCAAAGAACCACATATGCACTAATGCCGCAAACTGATATTCACGAAACATTGGAAAAATCTCTCTTCCATCATTTTTAATATAAAAATGATGTGGATATACCAACATGTGTGAGAAATCCAATGTATCAATCCATGCTTCGTCAAAAGATTCCATATCATATTATGAAGTTTTCGCTTTGTCCCCAGTGGAGTAGCCTCTTGGTATCGTTCTCATGGAGACCTGCCAAGTTAGAATCAACAAATCTCACCAAAGTACAAACAAGAACGTACCTAAAATGTTTTCCAATAGAGTCACCAGATAATACATGCAGGGTTAGTCCTTAATAATATTATACTTGAAATGGTAAAGAGGAGGACTCACCTTGAGTTCTTACCTAATTTTCATTCTTGCCGAGGGTGTGAATGACTTCGAATAATCCACTTCAATATTTGAAATGGTCCTCGAAAACCGTGCCAAAAATGTTACCGTTCAAACTAGTAGGCTAGGCTTGCTAGTGAATGACAATCACAAAAGAGACTTGGACTATTGTCACCTTTGTCCAATCTCTTAACTTCTTCGGGATCCAATGTTGTCCCAAGGGGGGAGCCCTTGATGCCTTCGAACAACCTTGAGAAAGCACACATATTCCTATGCAACTCTATAATAGTGACCAGTGCCTTGGTAGGAGTCAATGAAAGGTAAATTTATGCAAGTATCCAATTATGAAAAGTAGATAAAACACTGTAAGTGTAGATCAAGCGTATGTGTCAACATAAATAATATGTAGCTGCTATGGCCCTAGGATGATCACATACTAACGTTTAATTAGAACTGCAATTAGGCATAAGTGTTAGCACCATTAAAAACCAGTTTAGAGTTTATTATAGAGCTTAATAGTCACTTTGAAGGATGCCAAGTATATCATATGAGCAAAATCTACAAGTGAAATATGGTCAAAATTAATTAGCAAATAGGAGGAGGATTTAACAGACTTTAGGCATTCATTAGAACTTATATCAACCATATGTCATAGCATATAACTCCAATTACCAAACAAAAATTAAACAATGCGTGTTATTGTAAACATTAAGTGTAAAATCAACAACAAAGGTGGATACTTTCACTTATTAACATTCCATTTCAAACAATATATATTAGTTATACATTATCATCACTTTTGTCCACTGTAAATACACCGTATAACATCATAAATGCCAAGAACTTGCAACAATAAATAACAATACAAATCAATTAGCAATTAGGTCATCATTTTTGACATTTATTAACATATACCAAAGTGACAACTATTGTAAAGAGTGTTATCAATGAACAAGTATGTCTATGTAGATCACCATCATGTAGCTCACAAATAAATAACAATAGTGTCCATCTAGTACTCAGGAGGATTTTCAAGGGCTTCATACAAATTTTCTATAGCCTGTAAATGACCCTCTTGGGAGGGTGAATTAGCCGAGCCCCTGAAACAAGTCAAACACGAAACCCTAACTCTAATTTAGCTTGATTTTGTAGGTCCATGAAGACAGGATTAAGGTGGAATACAAAGAAGATGAATGCGCCTAGGACTTTTCAGGGTTAAAAAGGTAGGCCGAAGATTTCAGGGCCAAAATTTTAGGATGTTGAAATTTTAGGATCCAGAAATTTTAGGGCTGAGATTTTAAGGCAGGTTTGGATTTTTTTAAAACTTAGATATTTTGGTTTTTGGAATTTTGCTATGTTTTAGGGTTTGTCTAATTTTTAGAATGTAGACCTAACCTAACCTATTTTAACCATGCAAACGCACATGTTACACATGAAATACCAAAAATTTGATAAAAATGACAAAACTAAAGGTTTTTAGAATATTTACTCCAAACCCTAAGCTATGAGGGATGGGTGACCAACCTCCCTCTTGGAATAATTCTCGAAGATTTCAAATTAGGATATCCAACAACAACCTTTAGGGTTCATTGGAGGAGCCTAATTAGGACAAAAATCAGATATCCAAGGCCCAAACAAGAGAAAACCCCTTCAAGAGGACATTTTCTACCATGCAAAGAATAGAAAAGGCTGGTAAGAAGACCCAAATCAGAATAATGCAACATTACACCACCATTGAATCCATAAAGAAGCATTAACTTGCCAACTTTTACCAAAGAGAGACCAAATAAATGAGACCTAGATCCTCCTTGTGCTTGTGTTAGTCCAACAATGCTAGCATCAACCTTGCATGTGCATGAAACCCTAGAAAATCATATTCATTTCATATTCAAAGCAAAGAGAACATCATCCCAAGAGGTGTGCATCACTTAGAGAGGCGAAGAAGGGTAAAAAAGTAACATAATAGTGTTTTATCCCAAGTCTTGTGTTTTACAAGAGAGTGGAGGAGGCTTTATTTATAGTTTTCCATCCTCACTTTTTTAATTTATCCAGGATGACAAGCATTAATTTTTCAACTTCAAATTATAAAATAAAATAGACTAAAATAATCTAAAATAATAATATCTTAGGGTAATTTTCCCCAAGAGAATGCATCTAAGGCTAAAAATGCCTAAAATCAAGCTAAAAGGCATCACTTGGCTGTAGAAGTGAGCCACAAGGTGATGTTATGTGACATCTAACCCCAAAGTGCTGAAAAACCCTCAATGTCCCCCCTACAAGAGGCTTGAAGGCCTAGTACAAAGGATGACGTTATTCATGTAACCTGGCTAAAGAGGGGGAGTCTGCTGCTGAAAAGGGTCCAAGTAGGGTGTGTGAAGTGTGTTAAGAAGGGGATAACAACCCTTCAAGATAGTGTAATCACCTCCATGAGAAAAACCAATGTGGTCATGTGACTGAGTGATCCACCCTTAGAAGCCCTGAACACCAACGTCAGGGATACAAGCCTTATAAAGAGGCAGTCAACAATGACACTAAGACATAATACTTCTAAAGGTCAAATCAAAAGGTCCTGCCATAACCAATATTATAATAGTGTAATAAACCCCATACTTGGCCATGAGAAAATTTTTTGGCCCCCTTCTTTTCCAGGAAAATCTCCAGGTACGCTGGCTACTGGTGTAGCATTGGCTCCAACTGCGGGACATGTTCTCTTACCTGGAGTGCATGAGAACCACTATAATGATCTGGGTACATGTATACCTACACACATATAAAACACTCAAAGGCATTAAATGCATCGGAGGAAAACACTTCCGTCCTACCTTGTACGAAATGAAATGAAACTATCTCAGTATGAAAGAACAACAAAAGCAATGCATGTGTAACATTAGATGCTGAACTCAAATGAATCTAAACCTACCTAGCCTAATCATGATAACAGAAAATGGTCAAGTGAAATCATTCAACCAATGTAGCCACTTGAGCATATCATTGATACTAGAACTTTTTATTTTATCTTTAGATATAATCCAAGACAAGATTTCATCAAGGATAAAATGAGTACATACTAGTATCTTTACCAAAATGGAGATGTAAAGACGACTGAACCTAGGAAGATGGAAACCTTGAAACTCTTTCCATGGAGAATGATTACTTTCACAAGATTTATCTATCCAGGAAGTTAATGGGCTCACGTATACACTGTCTCCATCATATATATGCTTTATGATATTGGTCGTTTGATTTTGAACTTGGGAGATCATTTGCAGAGATAAGCCTTGAAAAATTTCAGCCCCTTCTTTACTAGGAAAATCTTCAGGTACGCTGGGTACTTGTGTAATAATGAGTTAAGAGGTTAAGATGGTTGGTATTTTTTACACCAAAATCTCATCATCATGAGTTATGTGACCTCTATTTGACTTGATTCCTAAAGCACTTAGGAAAAATGATTGAAAGAAGAGTTGTTGTTGCTCCTTTTTCCTTTTGTTGTCACCCCAATGTGCCCTGCGCATTGACAAGGTGCGCCATACCCTTGGTGACGCGCTCCACACATTGACAGAGTGTGTCAGTGACACTTGGTGCCTTTGGAAAAGGCGTGTCATTCTCCAAAGACTCAATTTTCTAGTGTACAAAGTGTGGCACTGTTGGTTTAAAAGGAGAAAAAGAAGCTTCAAGCGGCTTCTAGAACCCTTGGTTACATGGAAGCTTATCCCTATGAACTAGGAAGGGTGGCACTCAATCCCCTACCTTTTGGGATGATCCCTTGAGCTTCTCCCACAAATCCTCAACCTCTCCTATCCCTTTAGGCCTATAAATACAAACCTCCTCTCCATGGTTAGGGAGGAGAAAGAGGGAGCACTTAAATGCTGGTGGAATTCTGCTAGAGTTTTGGTTCCCTTTCATCCATTAGGAGGAAAAAATCTTGAATCTTTGAGGCTAGGATAATTTGGAAGGAGTTACAACATCAAATATCGGTTGTAATCTCTCCCCATGTACTTCTTATATTTACAATAATAAAAATTCTTTCCATAAAAATATTATTGTTCTAAGATACTTAGAAATGGCTTCTTTGACTGATAGTTTAGATTGATCTATATTTGTATGTTATTAGTACTTGCTTGTTTCCACTTGTTGTATGTTGTATTGCAGCTAGAGATCAGAAGATCGAGAGTTACACCAAGAAAGGAGATAACAATACATTCATAAGGCAAGTTATCTTCCTATACCTTTTGTAATTTGATCAATCTAGGAGAGATATTTGTGTTTTGTATTACTTTTGTTCTAGATCCGAACCATTCGAACTAGGGAGATCGATTAGTGTCTACACTGACGGGTTGTCCGCAAAACAAATTGGAGACCGTACTGGGGATAGTAGCCCATAGTATTTGATTTGTTTGTAATTTCTATTTTCTTGGTTTCTCTTCCAATAGACTCTAAATTGCCTCCCTTTTTATTGGATCAGTTTCTCAGAGAGTCACTGGGTGATCCAGTCTCTGATTGGGACATTTAGATTAGCCATATACCTCTTTTTCTTTGGGATTTTTTATTTTTTCATAGTTGCATTTCACTCGACACACCTGGGAAGTTCTGTGCCTGTGTCACTATAATTTTGACGCTCCTTTCCTTCGGGCACACTGCGTCACTGATGCGCTTTTTCCATGTTCAACCCGTGTCACTGACGTAGTTCCCGTGTTTACAAACCGCGTCGCTGGGATTCCAACGACCTGGTGTATACCTGCAGAGTCATGCGTCACCCTGCAAAGATTAATGCATAGGGTCAAAAAATCCCACAAAATTTGTTTTTTCTTGGTCTGCTAAGGTCTGTGTCTTGTTCATTGCAGCCACAGTACCCCTCAGACTTAGTATGCTTTGTCCTTGGCTTATTTTGGAATTTAGAGTTTTATTTGATTCCTAGTTATTCAAGCGGTGACATCTCCAGTAGTGGGAAATTTAAATCCCTCGTGAGTGCAACCAGTCTTGTGACTCCTTTTCAATATCTCTTATTTGCTCACTCTGATTTCTAAGCCCTCCAAAAGTTAAATTGTTGTGAAATTTGATGTGGATTTTTGTGTTGTATTATGATTTTGGGTGATTAATTTATTGAGAAATTCTAGTTGCTTAAAGATTGTAGAACTAAGTAGTCTCTAATATTTTTTACCAGGATTAAATAAGTAATATCATTCTCAGATTTTTGAATATGTGTAATACCCCATTTTGACCCTTATGGTTTATTGGCCTCAATGTAAATATTATATATATGCTATGTTTGTGTTTTCCCTAGTGTGGAGCTCAAGGCCAAGGCCCCACTAGTGGATGTTCAGGCTTTAATTGCATAGGAAATTATTTGACAATTTGATTATCCATGAGCTGTTAAGCCATGAATATTTGTAAATGATGTAATTATTAATTAATGCAATAAAATACCCAATAAGCCGGCTAAGGAGGAAACCAATGAGAAGGGGCAATGTGTATCCATTAGCGAGAGGTGAGGGGGTTATGGGATTGGTTCCCATGCTGCCACATGTCCAACTGTGAACCCATTTGAATCCCCATGCTGACATTAATGCAATTGTAAAAGGGTGGGTGAGAAAACCAAACCCATGAATTCGATGGAGTATGGGGAAACCTGCGAATCTGTATTAAGGGTATGGCCCTATGAGTTACTTGTCCGTAATCCACTCCACGGCTGGGAATTATCCCATCCTGTTTGCTAACGATGGACTGACCAAGAAACCAAGTTATTCACGCACCTGCAGAGTCCAGCTGTGGAGAAAACAAGTAAAAATTGCGATTTCCTATGTGAGCCAAGTGTGCGGAGCCGAGAACTCCCAAGGAAACCATGTGCAAGAATGGAACCGGTTGGGACAGCCATAGAGCAGTTTGTGGGATAAATTGAATAGCTTGAATCGGCTAGAAAACTGACGAGAGCCCTTAAATCGATTGCAGAAGGGAGAATTTGCAAGGCAGATTTTAGGGCACGACCATGTGAGTAATTTTCTTGTATAACAGAGTCAAAGGTCACTTAGGGTTGGGTCTGCTTGATAAACCTAGTGAAGGCTGTAATCTCATGAAGAGCAGCAGTTGGACCTTTCTATGCCCACCCTGAATAGCACTGGAGGGAAGGGGCCTTGAAGGACAGTGCAACAGAGAAGAGGGCCTTCCTTGTGTTGGGTTAGGTAGGTATTGTGGGTTCCATGCTTACTGAGTGGTCTGAGATGACTGCACCTCTATGGTATATCTCACTAGCTTAGCAATATCCCCCCTGTTCCCTGGATTGCTTGATTAACCCAACTGTACGTTGGATTAGCATTGGGATGATACCTTGACTGTGAGAGAATCCATTAGCCTTCCTTAGTGGATACGCAACCCAAATCAAGGGCGGTCTCTCAGCTGAAAGAGTACAGGATGGACAGAGACCTAAGGTTGGGTGAAAAGTTGTCCTCACTTATCCAGTTGCTTGGGTCAGCTTCAACCTAAAGATAAGTGTTTTTATGTGTTAAATGATGCTATTTCATGTATTATATCTAGTTGTTATGCTATGCTTGTCATGCTATAGGATAATGATTGAATGGATTCATGGAATGGATTAATAGGAAGCTATGTGTAAGCATGAATATGAATTTGAATGCTCGTTTTATTTTCCCCTCATTTACATGAAAGATATGCATGGCTAACCCCTGCAGTTTGTTGGTATGTTAACTAGTTTAGTCCATTAGATGTGTTTATCATGCATTGTATTCACCCTTAAAAGGGATGGTTTGACCTCACCTAGACTTGGGGAAGAAATGGAATAACCCCTGATGTGTTCCAGAGACCCTCTGTGTCCACGTGAAGGGAGAATTCATGGCAGGAAGGAGATAGGATTCCTGGCAGAAGGATAAAAGCACTTGGGTAGAGTTATGGGAAGAAATTCAGCTTAGAATTTGGAATGGTTGAAGTGTTCATATGGGGTGGGGATTGCACCATTGGATAGATCTCTCCAAGATCTTTCCAACGGTACCAACCTTGTCCCATTTGGGCCAAGGATGAGGGAGATATGACCCTTGGAAGTTTTCCCTGAAAAGTTGCAGGAGAAGAGGAGGTGCTTCCGCAGTTCAACATTCCGCAATGCAGACGTTGGAAAAATAATGTTGTATTGGATTTCTGCATTTCTGCATTCCGTAATGCGGATTGCGGAATGTGGAAGGAGAAATTTTTCATAGGTTTGGAATTGGACTTCCGCATTCCTGCATTCCACAATGTGGATTGCAGAGGGAGAAATTTTTCGGAGGTTTGGAATTGGACTTCCGGATTCCCGCCTTTCGCAATGCGGAAGGAGAAATTTTCGAAAGGATTATTTTGGATATCCCGCATTTCAAATCCCGCAATTCCGATTTCGGAATGCTGACTGCGGATTGACTACCATTGCAGCTGTGTGTGGATTTGGTTAAATTTGAACAAAAAAAAAGAAATCAGAGGGTCTCCCATGGCCTCCGAAGGCCATCGGGAAGGTGTGGGAGTGTGACAAAAAGTGGTATCAGAGCTTTAATTGTAGCACTAGGAGCTATTAGGACCGGGCCGTGCATGAAATTACGATCAAGAAATGCGCCCATGGCGTGGTTTTGCTGAACGTTTATTGATTAATTGATTGAAAAATGAGTAATTCCAGATTTGAATGGACATGTTAAGTTTTATTTAAATGGTTGTAATGTCTAATAGATGCCTCTATTATGCACATTGGTTGCAGCAGTTAACCCTTGAAATGTACAACAGGGAAACACACAGAAAGGAGGGAGAATGGTCACCTTCAATGATGCACATGATCTATTTGAGCCAGAGGACGATGTGCTAGGTGAGAACGTGTAAGAAAAATATATAGAGGCCGAGTCTGATGGAAGAAGGGCACAAGTGATGCCCCCAAACTTGGCCGAGACCATGGGGGAGTTTGTAGTTATTCAGAAGTTTTTGCAAGTCTATTTGGATGACTAGACAATTTATGGATTGATCAGGTACCATCTCGCAAACCTGTGACTGATGTTGGAGCGATGTAGACAGCATCAAATTGCGTTGAACTTGAAAACGTGTATTTTCTGTGCACTGTTTGGGATGTTGTTGGGTCATATTGTTTGCAAGCAAGGATTATTGGTTGACCTAGCAAATATTGCACTGATTTTGAGCTTGCCACCGCCTACAAATGTAAATCAGTTGAGAGCGATGCTAGGGCACACGGGGTACTACCGCAATTTTATCTGTAGTTATGTTGCGATCACAGCTCCTATGGAGAAGTTGTTAAAGAAGGATGTGGTATTCTTATGGAGTCCAGAATGTCAAGTAAGTTTCGAGCTACTGAAGGCTAAGATGGGTTCTGCACTGATACTGGTATTTCCTGATTGGAACAAGGAATTCCATGTCCATGTGGATGCATCGTCGATTGCACTGGGAGTGGTGCTTGCACAACCAGGAGAAGGAGATATTAACCACCCGGTTGCTTTCGCAAGATGGAAGATTTCATCTGTGGAGAAAAATTATACGACTACAGAGAGGGAAGGCCTGGCGATGGTATATGTGCTACAAAAGTTTAGGCATTACCTGTTGGGGGGTCATTTCCAAATGTTCACAGACCATTCTACTTTGAAATACCTAGTTAATAAGCTTGTGTTGGGGGGGAATATATGCCGCTGGCTACTTCTCTTTCAGGAGTTTGATTTTGAGGTAATTGTGAAGCCCGGTCGCTTGAATGTGGGGCCAGATCATTTATCGCGAATTGAGATGGGTGAGGAACCAACAAATATTGAAGATGGGTTGCCACATGCACAACTATTCAGAGTTGAGGTGGCTGATGACTACTATGAAGAAATAATTAATTTTTTGGCGAGGGGAACCGCACCATAGGAGTTTACCACAAGTCAGAAGAAGCAGTTGGTCATTAAGGCCACAGATTTCCAGTTGATCGCCAGACAACTTTATAAACTAGGATAGGATGAGCTCTTGAGGCGATGTGTCCTACCTCATGAACAAGGGCAGATATTGTAAGAGGCACATGTAGGAGTGGGTGGTGGAAACTATGGAGGTCGTGCTACTGCTAGGAAGGTGCTTCACGCGGGGCTTTGGTGGTCCACTCTTCATAACGATGCGATGGATTATGCACGAACTTGCGACGTCTATCAACGAAATGGAAAACCATCAAGGAGGGATGAGATGTCATTGCTACCTCAAGTGACATTGCAACCATTTGATAAATGGGTTGTGGATTGCGTGGGACCAAGCAACCCACCTGGAAAGAGAACTGGTGCACGGTACATAATTATAGCGACAGATTATTTAACAAGGTGGGTGGAGGCCACACTTGTTATAAATTGCACCGCTGCGATAGCAGCGCGTTTTTTGTTTGACAATATGGTTACTCGGTTTGGATGCCCAAAGATATTGATGAGCGACCAGGGGAGTCACTTCATCAATCGTACAGTCAGCGCATTGACAAAAGAGCTTCAAATATAGCATAAGAAGAGTACCTTGTATCATTTGCAAGCAAACGGAATAGTGGAGGCATTCAACAAAGTGTTGGAGCATGCGCTTACAAAGGTTTGTAATGCGAACCGCAATGACTGGGATTTGAATATTCCAGCAGTCTTGTGGGAATATCGCACCACTTGTAAAAGATTAGCGGGACAGACACCGTTCAAATTGGTGTATCAGAAAGAGGCAGTCATGCCTAGGGAGTACATTGTTTCGAATTTGCGCATAGCATCCGCGACAGGCATGGAAGATGAAGCAGCATTAGCAGAGCGACTGGCGCAGTTGGTACAGCTTGAGGAAGAACGTTTTGTCATAGGTTTTCACCAGCGTGTCGAGAAGGATCGAAAAAAAGATTGGCACGATCAACATATTAAAAACAAACAATTTCAGCAAGGCAACTTGGTGTTGTTGTATGATAGGAAGTTCATGAAGCATCCAGGTAAGTTACAGATGCATTGGCTAAGTCCATATCTCACTAGTTTCATTACTTCAGGAGGCGCGGTACAGCTACAACAGTTAGATGGAGCACTGATACCCAAGCTAGTGAACGATAGTAGGCTGAAGCCCTACAGGACGGGCCCGGAGCCGCACGATGCTTAAGGCATTGTGGGGAAAAAAAAAAGATCGGATACTCGGTAGAAGGATGGTGCACCAGCAGGGAGAGGATGCACAGGTAGGAGAGATGGTATCGCAGTTAGGAATCCATGTTGCTACGGCTGCAGGGCTGTGACCTAGTCAAATCAACAATGAATGCAGACAGTTAAAAGAAGTTAACCAATGGTGCTCGTTGAAGTGATATGTATTTATGGCGGATCCGACTGTTAGATTGATAGGATCGATGGCAGATTCAGGCATTTAATGCACGATTTGGTCATGATGATCGGCTTGATTTGGTCATGATGGTGGAAGGACCAATTTTGCACTATAAGAACGGGTCGAAGGGAAGCCACCATTGTGCAAGGTGTGAATTGAGCTAAGTAGTAGTGAGTTGAATTGGGAAAGGCTGAGTAGAGTTGCAGAGCGAAGTTTCCTTGCATTGAGAGAGTTTCCAAGTGAGGTGAGGTTGATCACCCGTTGGGCATTGCAGGGAACTGGTGCGACATGCAGAGTGAACCAGACACGGTTGATATTTCGAGTGAAAGGGAATCACTAGTCATCCCCATAACCATTGAGGAGGAATTTGCTAGTATGTCGGTCGGGTCATCGTCAATCCCAAAGAAGAGGAGGGGGGACAGCAGCCTAGCTCCCTAGGGCCATAGAAGAGGCAGACCAGATCATCTGCACAACTGTTGGCAAAGGTACGCGTCAATGAGTCCATCAAGCCAAGGAGTTGTGGAATCAGTAACTCGCGTAGGGGTATCCGCCGCGGATATCCGTGGGTATGTACCTTCCTACCGACCCGACGCACCGCCCTGGAAGGTTACCAAGAACCAGAGATACCAAGTGAGGATGTCAATGATACCACAAGGTATGGTATGCACCACAGACATTGTGCATGCGCTGATGAATATGAAGTATGATGACCATGATCTCCTTGCATTGAGGGATGTTACGATGGATCCCTATGTGTTGGCAGTAGCAGTTGGAGGTGGCCTGACACCACACATTCCACACGATTGGGCGCGCGAATTGGATCAGGAAGGAATATTGGGATTGATAAACATGCCACATTTTGGGCGGTTGACTAAGGCAAATGCCTACGTAAAGCAGCTTTTGGCCTGTTTCCATGGCGGGATTTTATGGTTGGATGGACTGGTCGCAGTCACAATCGACCTTATTTCAGAGATCACAGGGTTGCCTAAGGTTGGGAAAAATAATGATAAGAAGCTCACGGTGAAGTTGAGGACGCATTATGATTTATAGCGTGACGTACAGGCATATCGCAATGCCAACATCAATGATCAGGCGGTGCGCATCAGGGCAAGTATTTTGGCTACTAAACTAGTCAGGAATAACCGACCCAACCAAGGTAACTCAGGGGTCATTGCATGCGCCAAGATGTGTGCGCAAGGGGTCCAAATGAACTGGTTGCTCTTTTTACTGAACCAGTTGACCGAGGATGCGGTGGAAGTCCAGGCGGGAAAGCGGTCATTCACATACAGTTGGTTGTTGATCTTAATCGCGCTTGTAGCTTGGATGGAGCTAGAAGATTATCAAGGTATGTACGTGGATGCAGTCAAGGTTTGTAAGGGTGCATGCTACCAGAACCTCTGGTGGGTCCAGGAAGTTGAACGGCTTAAAGATTGCACAACGCAGTTCTGGCTCTACTGGGAGGCACTATAGGGGATGGCTGTGCAGGTTCCGCGATTGTCTCAAGTAGCCGTAATGAAATATCAATGGATTGCTCGGTTTGCGATTGGCCCACACACCATTCATGTGCAAGCATGGCACACCCCAGAGAAGTGGTGGTTGCTGACACCATACAAGTTGTTTGACGAAGAGATGGATACGATTGTTGATGCTTGGCCCACTGAATGGAGAGAATCGGTTAGCCTGGTAGAAGAATCTACGGGCCCACCAGCGAATGCACCAGATGATCAAATACTCGCGATGGACCACCAGAGTAACTATGACTCGGACCAAGAGTCGTCACGGACACCCACTGATGAGGAAGCAAAGTGGACATTTGAGGAGGCTAGAACGAAGGGGCGACACGAACAGGGTATGACAAGTGGCGTAATCCCAGGGATAGAAGCGTAACTGAACCGGCTTATTGAGGCCATCGCACATGCCACTATTGCGAGGGGACAAGAGCATCAGCGGAAGCGCAGTATGCAGTTAGATGAGTTCCAAGATATTGGTGCACAACTTTCAGTTGAAGGAATTTTCTGCGCTATAGGCCGTACAGGAAGGTAAGAAGGCAGTTGTTGATAAGCTGATTGAGCACCCATTAGCACGGGACTTGACAAAGAGTCAGGATATCACTTCGATGGCCAAGGAGCAATTCAGGGAGATCAGTCAGCAGTACGAATATTTTTGGCTAAATATCAACGAATACAACATGTCTAGTTGACGTGGCTCAAGGGCAAGCCACAAGATTTTGTTTGGGGCCTATTGGCAGGAGGATGTGGATAAGTTAGCTGCGTAGCATTGTGGATGCTGCGCAAGGGCAAAGATGTCGCGTAAGGAGGAAAACCACACACAAGTCAGAAATGATATTATTTTATGTATTTTTGGGTCATTTTGGACCGCATTGCGCGGGTTAAGGTCATTCTTTTGTAGATCTTGTTAAGAATTAGTTAGGAGGTTGTCTAAGTGGACCATGAATGTAAAGGCGCAAGACTATAAATATATGTAGAATTGCAAGTGTTAGGATCATCATGATCATAGAAGAATACAGCATGTTTGGTATCGGATATTGATCTTGGTCTTTTGAATCTGGGTATGCGACAGAAGAATTGTGTTGATGTATCTGTATTTTGTTGTGAAGGTTAATATGACATGACAGAGCTTGAGCAGAATCATTGTGTCTTTCCTGTTTTCCTTTTATGAATGTGATGTGTATCTGCGATATGAATCTGTGAATGATGTGATGTTTTCCTATTCCAAATGATGTTATGTTGTTAGATCTATTTACGCATTAATGATTTTGCTGATAATGAGATATGTTGAATGATGATGTGATTTTGTTTGATGCATAAGTTGAATAGCTAGATCTGTTAAATAATGTTGCGCTAAGTCAATAAGTAGATGTACATGGTCCTCCTTCATTCGGCGGAAACGTGGTTTCGTCAGCTCTCCCTCGAACACTTCGAGTGAGACTTCATCTGCTCTGCAGGTGTTGCTGGATAGGGTAAAACCTATTTGGGTCGGTGCTCAGGGAGATCGTGGTGGTTTTGGTGTCGACATAGTGAGAAACCCCTGTCGACTGGGTTTTGTGTCAACAGTAGTACCGATATCTCATATTTTGCTTATATAGATATTGACCCATCGAGCCTGGCGGGATCCTCACCTGTCGAGAGGCAAGGAGTAGTTCAGGCGATGGAAGCGGTCCATCAGGAGGCTGTGGAGGAGCTAGATGAGTTGTAGGAGAACCTCCATCGACTGACTATTGATATTCCATACATATCCATAGACTATCTTCCCTGAAACTACCAACGTAGGAGAGCTAGAGTCTTGAGATATTTTGGACGGTTACTCCGTTGGGTGCCTAGGGACATCATATGGTACCACGAGCACCCTGAAGGATAGGTTGTATATGTTATGATGTATTGAAATCCATAGGATTTATATTTTGTATATGTGACATACTGAAATCCATGAGCTTCATATTTTTTGTACCAGTACCTTTTTGTACAATATTTTTCCAGACTTGATATATAAAACACTATCTAGCGGTTTATACACTGTGTTTTTATGATGGATTTGGATCTTATGCATGCTTTCCTATACATTATGAATAATTTACATGTCGTGTCAATTTTACATCTTCGATAAAAAATGCTTATGAATGTGCAATGTGCCAATCTAATACAAAATTAGCCAATGAATCGACAACCGTATTCATACATCTTGGAACGTGTAGGTATTGAATGTGGACTCAAAAAACATTTCCAAGAGATGTACCCACTGAAACAAGCGGATTAATGTAGGGTCACGGATAACATAGACTCGATTCAAATGAGAGACCACTAGTTGAGAATCGAGGTAGATGACAATATGGTCCAAAGCAAGGGAAAATGCGTTGGTCAATAATCTGATCACTGCATTATATTCAACGACGTTATTAGTTGTAGGATCTAGGCAAGTTCCTCCTGAGCTTATCAGTTCACCGGCAGGGGAATACAGTACCCATGTTGCTAAGGTGAGGCTCCAGGTGTGTCAGCTAGCGTCGTCTTCGAATCCATAGTAGGTTTCCATATGCACATCCAGGAAGAACATGGTATAAGTGAAAATCGAGATAATACCCCAACACACTGAAAGTAAGTGTCACACCAAACACAAACATACATCATGTACAATATATACAAAGTACTCATGCAAGATAACTTAAGCATAGTACCGCTTTAGGTAGTTCCCATTACGAGGCTTTCCTAAGGACCATCAGACTCGGCCCTAAGGTCCTTAGGGGAGCCTCATAACGCGACCATCTTGCAGAGCCTCACATACATGCATCAGAGAATAAATGGTGGGTCTAATCCAAGCAACGAAGGCCAAGAGGAAATAAATTCATAAAGACACTCTAGGGGCCATTCTAAGAGAAGAACTCCAAGCCCTAGAAGGAGTTCTGTGAGTAGAAGGCATAGAATGCGCTCTCCTAGGTTTTCCTCCAGCAGATTAGATGACTCCCAAGGTTCTTAAGGAATCCCAAGACATATTTCCAACAAAAGTAAGAGTGGAAAGAGGCACAGAGGTATCCCAAAGGGTGAGTTTAGGAAGGCAAGGCCTCCCACTTTTGATGGTGAAAGAAAAGAAGGTCAAGAAGTAGAGGCATGGCTTCTTGGATTAAAAAGTACTGCATAATGCATGAGTATTCAAAGAATGAAAAGGCTAGGGTTTCCATCTATAAACTTAGTGGAAGAGATTCAATTTGGTGGGAACACCTCATGAAAGTAAAATGAATTAATGAAATAAGAATCAGCTGGGAAAGGTTTAAAATATACTTCCAGGAGAAATATCTATCAACTAGGTATTATGATAATAAAATAAAAGAGTTCAATGAACTCAGATTATGGAAAAATACCATGGATGAGCATGTCCACAAGTTTATGGAGATATTGAGGTATGTAGACTACATCAAGGATGAAAGAGTGAAAATACAATGTTTCCTTGGCAGTCTACCACATAATTAAAGAGATAGGATAGAGTTTGTAAATCCACCAAGCTTGGATGAAGCCATTAGAATGGTGGAGCATTTCTATGACCAGAGTAAAGGCAAATCAAAGATGCATCCAGCATGGAAAGGTAATCCCAGAGGAAGTTTTGAACAAAAGAAAAGTGAATTCAAACCACCATTCAGAAATCAACCCAGAAGATTTCCACAGGACCAGCAAGCAAGAAGAGAATTCAAGCTAGCTGTAGCAGCAAAAAAGACACCAAAAGGGCCACTCCAATGTTGGGGATGCAAATGAAACCATATGCTTAAAAATTTCCCACATCGGAAGGAAAATACAATGGGCTTGCATAACATAGAAGGATCAACTACAGTGGGAGATATGGAAAGGGAAACACCTAGGATTTATGCAGAACTAGATGATCACCAAGCAGACCATCAATCAACAATGGTGGAGATTGAAGGTAAGATTGCTAAGCAATCTATTTATGTTTTGATTGATCCAGGGTCTACTCATAGTTATGTGTCTCCTGAGGTAGTTGAAATTTGTTCTCTTGGTAAAGTAAAGCATGGTAAGGCTTGGCTATTTCAATTAGCCCCAAGTACCAAGAGGAAGGTAAGTGAGGTAGTGAAGGAATGCCCCATAGAATTGAATGGACTCCTCACACATGCAGAATTAAATGTCTCACCACTAGGATCATATGATTCCCTAATTGGCATGGATTGGTTGGAAAGACATAGAGCCAAGTTGGACTGTTATGAGAAAGAACTTGAATGCATTGATGATGAAGGAAGGCCAATGTTGGTGAAAGGAATTCCTAAGCATGTTTCAGTAAGGTAGATTTCAGCCTTACTGACTGAGAAAGTTTTACAAAAAGGGTTGCCAATTATATGCTGTGCATATATCAAATTCAACAGAAGATAAAGGGCCCAGGTTAGAGGACTTTCGGCTGTTACAGGAGTTCCAAGATGTATTCCCAGATGAAGTACCAGGGATGCCACCCAAGAGAGACATTAAATTTTCCATTAACCTTGTCTCAGGGGCAACACCAATTTCCAACGCACCCTATAGAATGAGCACACCAAAATTGGTAGAATTGAAGATGCAGCTGCAAGACTTAATGGACAAAGAATATATCAGACCTAGTGTATCTCCTTGGGGTACACCTGTGTTATTTGTCAAGAAGAAGGATGGGACACCGGGACTGTGTATTTATTACATGCAACTCAATAAGGTGACAATTAAGAACAAGTACCCATTGCCTAGGATTGATGACTTGTTTGACCAAATGAAGGAAGCTAGAGTGTTTTCAAATATTGACTTGGGGTTTGGCTACCATCAAGTGAGGATTAAGGAAGAAGTCATTCATAAGACAACCTTCAGGACAAGGTATGGCCATTATGAATTCACAGTGGTGCCATTTGGTCTTACCAATGCACCTGCTACATTCATGTGTCTCATGAATAGTGTCTTCAACAAATATTTGGATAAGTTTGTGATTGTGTTCTTGGATGATATTATTGTGTATTCAAGAAATGAAGAAGAACATAATGAGCATTTAAGAATGGTGTTACAAGTCCTTAGAGAGAACCAACTTTGTGCAAAGATGAGTAAGTGTGACTTCTATCAAAAGAAAGTACAATATTTGGGTCATATTATATAAGTAGAAGGCATTGCAGTAGATCCAGAGAATATTGAAGCCATAATGCATTGGCCTACTCCAAGGAATGCATCAGATGTTAGATATTTTATGGATCTTGCGGGCTACTATAGAATATTCATTGGAGAATTCTACAAGATAGCTCACCCAATCACTTCATTGGAAAGGAAAAATATCAGATTTGTATGGTCTAAAAAATGTGAGAAGATTTTTCAGCAATTGAAAGAGTTGCTTACTAGTTCTCCTGTTATGAAGATTGCAAATCCAAGGAAAGACTTTGTGGTATGCACAGATGCTTGCATTGAAGGGCTCGGTGGAGTACTCATGCAAGAAGGGTTTGTAATTTTCTACGAGTCCATAAATTTAAAAGAGAATGAAAGGAACTATGCCACACATTATTTAGAGTTAGAAGCCATAGTGCATGCTCTCAAGAGATGGAGACATTATCTCTTGGGAAGAAGATTTGAACTCAGGACCGATCATATGAGTTTAAAATACTTGTTTGACCAGCCAAATCTGAATGCTAAACAAACTAGATGGATGGAGTCTCTTTGTGAGTTTGATTTGGAGATTAAGCATGCCAAGTCTAAGGAGAATAAGGTTGCTGATGCACTCAACAAAAAATTCCATATTGCAGCAGTAAGTGTGTGTAAATCAGATTTGAAGGCAAGGATTCTAGAAGCTCAAATAAGTAATGAAGTTTACCTTTAGGTCAAGGAGAAATTGTGGCATGGTATTTTGGATGAGAAGTATGCAAGATATCAACTGGGTGAGGATGATGTTCTCATCTATCAGGGTACCAGATTGTACATTCCAGATAATGCAGATTTGAAGAAGCTTGTGATGGATGAGATACATCAAAGGGCATATTATGGACACCCAAGATATTAGAAAACTATAACGGCAGGAAGAAAACAGTACTTTTCGAATGGTATGAAGAAAGACATAACTGAGTACATTGCTAGGTGTCAAAAGTGCCAACAAGTCAAGGCAGAGCATCAACATATAACATGATTGTTGCAGCCATTTCCCATTCCAAAATGGAAGTGGGAAGTGATCTCTATGGATTTTATAACAGGTTTTCCAATGACAGTGAAGAAGCATGATTCAATCATTGTAGTGGTGGACAAGCTATCGAAGGTAGCTCATTTAATTCCAGTTAAGTCCACTTACAAGGCCAATGATATTTCCAATATCTTCATGAGAGAGATATTTAGATTGCATGGGTTTCCCAAGGCAATAATTTTAGACCGTGACACAAATTTCACATCGAATTTTTGGAAAGGATTGTTCCAGGAATTAGGAACTTAGTTGAAGTTTAGCGCAACCTATCATCCTCAAACTGATGGTCATATTGAGAGATTAAATTAGATTCTTGATGACATGTTGAGGATGTATGTGATGGACATGGCATCCAAGTGGGAAGACTATCTACATTTGGTAGAGTTTGGATAAAACAATGGACATCAAGCATCATTGAAGATGAGTCCCTTTGAAGTGTTGTATGGAAAAGGATGCAGAACTCTAGTGAGTTGGGACAACCTAGTGAACATGGTATTTCTTGGACAAGAAATGATTAAGGAGATGGATCAAGAGATTGTTAAGATCAAGCCGAATTTGAAGGCAACACAGGATAGGTAGAAGAGTTATGCAGATCTGAAAATAATGCATAGGGAATTTTAGATTGGGGATCATGTCTACTTGAGAGTGAAACCAAGGAAGACTTCCATGAAGTTGGGAAGTTGTGCGAAGTTGGCACCCATATATTGTGGGCCATTTGAAGTCCTTGATAGGATAGGACCATTTGCATATAGGATTGCATTGACTGCTAACATGAAAGTTCATAATGTTTTCCATGTCTCTTTGCTTAAGAAATATGTACATGATCCTAATCACATAATTGATTGGAATGTGATACATGTGGAACCAAAGGGAGAGTTCCAAGTGGAGCCTATATGCATCCTCGACAAGAAGGTCACTTTGCTCTAGAATAGGTCCACATGGTAAGTAAATGTGAAATGGAGGCACCTTAGTCCCGAAGAGGCCACATGGGAGCTGGAGGATGCCATAAAAGAGGCATTCCCATTTTTGTTCAGTTTTGAGAACACCGAGGATGGTGTTATTTTAAGGGAGATAGAGTTGTAATACCCCATTTTGACCCTTATGGTTTATTGGCCTCAATGTAAATATTATATATATGCTATGTGATTGTTTTCCCTAGTGTGGAGCTCAAGGCCAAGTCCCCACTAATGGATGTTTAGGATTTAATTGCATGGGAAAATATTTGACAATTTGATTATCCATGAGCTATTAAGCCATGAATATTTGTAAATGATGTAATTATTAATTAATGCAATAAAATACCCAAGAATATGGCTAAGGAGGAAACCAATGAGAAGGGTCCATGTGTATCCATTAGGGAGAGGTGATGGGGTTATGGGATTGGTGCCCATGCTGCCACATGTCCAACTGTGAACCCATTTGAATCCCCATGCTGAAATTAATGCAATTGTAAGAGGGTGGGTGAGAAAACCAGACCCATGAATTCGATGGAGTATGGGGCAACCTACAAATTTGTATGAAGGGTATGGCCCTGTGCGTTTCTTTTCCCTTAAGCCACTCCATGCTTGGGAATTCACCCATCCTGTTTCATAACCATGGATTGAACAAAAACCCTGTCGTGCCCACTATATGCTAGTTAATTAAAACTTAACATGCAGAGTGCCAAACATAAATTATCAACCCGAGGAAGTCTTTTATTTCAAAGCTATCGTGCAAAATATATGCAAGTACAATTTCTACCTGGCATTGTTATCTATTGGTATGCAATCGAAACTATTTGTAAACTAAGTCAAAACTGCTTGAAAAGAAATCAATACTCAAACCTATTCATAAATCAAACTGTAAATCGAATACACTTCAAATAAGATCTATTCCTATGAAACAAGATCTGATTACGTAAATCTAAAGAATTGTTATCTAAAGAATTGTTATGTTGGCCAACGATTTACCAAATGAATTATCAACACAACGATTATGACAGATCTAATGAATGAAAGCATACAACTATCATAAGCTTAATGAATGAAAGCATAAACAAAATAATAAGCAGATCTAAACAATAACACACTTACAATTAACACTACCAGCATCTGCTCAGGGAAGAGGGCCCTTCCTCCACTGAGCAGATCTGGATCTCCACAATGAAAGTCTACAACTCCAGAATTAAGAAACTGCCAGCATGTATTATCATAATGGAAGAATTACAACAGATCTGGATCAAATCCTACATCATAACATTGTGTTCTCTCCTATCTTGCATCTCCTATCCTGCCTAATCTATCATGCTTAATCTCTATCAATCTATCCCCCTATCAATCTTTTTTCTTAATGAGATTGATTACATATTTATACATAAAATTATCTCATGGAAATGAAGAACTGAGCCCCCAGCTTGTGATCTGCAACAGCTGAAACACGGCCGTAACTGCTGGCAATTTTGGAACCGGCCGCAACACCAAATCTGGAAAATACCCTCTCAAAGAACCACCTGCATAGCACAAACCGTATCTTGTTTGGGCGATTTCCTCGCGAATCAGGTAAATGAGGATGTTACGCACAAAACCCATGTCTCATATTTTTGAGATTCGTTTCCATCTGTCCGCAAATCAAGATGCGAATCAACGTGTTCTTATGTGGCATGCGTTTTTGGTTAAGGCTGTAACAACTGGCTATGAGCATCCTGTACGTGACAACTCACTCCACAAACCATCATTAGTAAAATTATGCATAATAGTCTTTTAATTCATCAAAGATAAAAGAAAATAATCACTATTAACCACTTAAAACATCAATGGAAGTAGCAGGCTGTTCAACGCGCAGCTACAACAAATGAATGAAAAATGGAATGATAAATGAGAAATAATGGTAAGAAAATGGATGAAAGGTATGTCGGTAAGTGATGAAAAATGGACAATTCCAGGGCCCAACATCTCCCCCAAACTGAACTTGTTGCATGTCCTCATGCAACCCAATACCTGTGTAGCATCCAACTTGAAAAAAAAACTAATTCACTTGTTCTTTTATTTTACCATTTGCACAGCTGCAGCTAGAAGAAATAGAGAGTTTAACACAAATTGGCAGAGTCACTTAGCGAAGGATTTAGCAGAAAATTTGGCGGATTCGCAGCTCTTTAGTAGAAATTTGGCAAAGTCACAGCGTATTTTAGCAGAGAATTTGGCGAAGGTTTTAGCGAAGATTTTGGCGGAACAACGCTAAATGTAGCGGCAAATTTGGCGGAGTCAGCTTATTTTAGCAGAGAATTTGGCGAAGGTTTTAGCGGTGAATTTGGCGGAACAGCGCTAAATGTAGCGACAAATTTGGCAAAGTCAGCTTATTTTAGTAGAGAAGTTGGCGAAGGTTTTAGCGGCAAATTTGGCGGAACAGTGCTAAATGTAGCGGCAAATTTGGCGGAGTCAGCTTATTTTAGCAGAGAAGTTGGCGAAGGTTTTAGCGGCAAATTTGGCGGAACAACGCTAAATTTAGCGGCAAATTTGGTGGACTTGCAGCCGTCGGAAAAGATGTCGCAGCTGCCGGAAAACGGGCAGCTGCCGGAAAGCGGTCGCCGGAAAATATGTCGCAGCTGCCGGAAAAATGTCACAGTTGCCGGAAAAGATGTCGCAGTTGCCGGAAAGCGGTCGCCGGAAAAGATGTTGCAGCTACCGGAAAATATGTCACAGCTGCCGGAAAAGATGTCGCAGCTGCCGAAAAGCGGTCACCGGAAAATATGTTGCAGCTGCCGGAAAAGATGTCGCAGCTGCCGAAAAACGGGCAGCTAATTTTAGCAGAGAAGCTGGCGAAGGTTTTAGCGGCAAATTTGGCGGAAGAGTGCTAAATTTAGCGGCAAATTTGGTGGACTTGCAGCTGTCGGAAAACGGGAAACGACAATATTTTACGGCGTTTTAGTCTTTTTGAACAGGAAACTTCTAAAGCCATTTTCTCCCAAACGACGAACTGGGTTGGGCTGAAATTTTGCAGGCAAGTAGCTACCACTCTAATGCATCTCCACGCCAAAAAATAGACAAACCCACATCACGGATCTCGAGAAAAATGCGAATTGGCTGTAGGTGATGATGGCCATTTTCTCGAAAACCGTGCATTGGATTGAGCTGAAACTTGCCACGGTTGTTCTTCATGATGTTATGCATCCCCTGTCCAAATTTCATGAGTATCCAACTTACCACTTGAAAGATATGCCGAAATCAAATTCTGCACTTTTGAACATGAAAAAAAAATGTATTGCAGCTAAACTTCCAGAGCCAATATTTCAAAAACTACAAACTGGGTTGGGCTGAAAATTTTCAAGCAGGTAAATACCATTATAGTGCATCTCCTCACCAAAAATTAGATGAACCCACATCACAGATTTCGAGAAAAATGCGAATTGGCTGTAGGTGATAATGGTCATTTTCTCGAAACCCGTGCACTGGATTGAGCTGAAACTTGCCACAGTTGTTCATCATGCTGTTATGCATTCCCTGTCCAAATTTCATGAGGATCCAATTCGTGGTTTGTGAGATATGCTCAATTCAAATTAGGCATTTTATGTGAAGAACAATATGCATCCAAATTATGAATGTGAATGAAAAAGCAACAAGCATAGTAGCTCCTCCCCCAAACTGAATAATTTTTCATGTCCTCATGGAAAGTAGGAGTTTGTTTCTTAGTTGGAAAGTAGCCATCTCCCCCAAACTTAACATATGCAGCATTCAATGATTCTCAAATTCTCACAAACATTTCAATTGTAACAGCTGGCCCATTGCTCCATGGAGAAGAATATAGCATAGATCTGTTTAGAATGTTGCTACATAAATGCATATATCAAATTTTTATGGCTCTCAATCACTCAACAATACTCATGCATATAACTTTGTGATAGCACCAAACATAATTCAAATCAGCTCATGGTATCCAAATGCCAATTTTACCATGTAATTAAGATGAAGTAACAAAGATGTGGCTGCCCCAAGACAAAATATGGAAATTCCACTGAGTTTTGTAGCCCTCCAACCTTCATGTGGAGAAAGGAATGTCATAAAATTGTCTCATCTTTTACCTACAACACAATACTGTTAAAGATGTGCTGTAATTACTGATTTTGAAATATGCCCATAAAAGATTAGAATCAGTCATAAATGCTATCATTCCTCTGCCTTGAATGTACAAGATAACGCTGGTATGCACTGCTACAGGAATGTTGTGATTTCCATCCCTCACAATTACAGTAATAAGACTTGATATTATTACTTTCAAAGTTTCCTTTTATCTTGTATATACTGAAAATGATGATATGTGGTTTTTGATAGAAGAGCCATTCATGTAACTTGCAACTAAGTCCCCTATATTCTTCTTCAGCCACAACATCCATGCGTTTGAACCGATTTATGTATTAGGTGAACCAAGAAACACATACCTTTGAAATGCATCCTCTGTTGTAGGTTCTTGTGTCCAGCCTATCCTTCTCCTTCAAGATGTGTATCAGCTGCTTTATTTCTCCTCATTATTTTTTATAAGGCAACAGAGCACCGTTTCTTACTGCTGGTTCTTGTGTGACAACAACAAGACTTATTTTCTTACTGCTGGTTCTTGTGTGGCAGCAGCAAGACTTCTTATTGTTGGTTCTTGTGTGACAACAATAAGGTATCCATTTTTTTTTTTTTGCTTGGTCAGTTGGGTTGGTGAGATGTTGGGTTGGAACTTGAAGTGGATGTGCATGAATGATGAAGTGTTAAAACTGAGTGGGAAATGATGGGAATGGATGGACATAAAATGCTATTTAGAAAATGGAAATGTCTAATGCTTAGTGGTTCTTCATGACATTTCCCTAAATCTTTAATAAATAAAAAACTCATGCTATTTTACCTCAAGTGTTACCTCCATGGAAGCCTTGGTTGACATGAATGGACTGGTGTATGCTGGAGCTATGTAGGCTGATTTGATGCTGAGACATATGTATATGAGAACTGAAACTGGATGAGACTGAATTTGATCCATGATATTGTGCTGGTTGCCTGTAAGACTAACTGCTGAGACAATTGATGAGGAAAAATTATACCATAGAAGCAGAAAGCCCTTTCTCTTATTCTGCAAATCAACTGCAAAACTACTGAACAAATGATGCTGCAAGTCATTGTTGAAACCATTAGATCACATAATCTTCAGCTGCTACAAACTCGAGGTACAATTCTTACCATGCGAATGAATGTGCTGAAGTCGAGCATGGAAAGAAATCATTGGATTACCGGCCATTAATGTATGCCGTTAACCAATGTGAAGAAACTCACCTTTGATGACAATGAGCTCTAAAGTACCTTAGTGCATCTTGACAGGTACGAATGGATGTGCTGGAGTCGAGTCACCTGCAAGATTTGTCAATCAAGAGGCATTGATGAATCCCCATGATTAACAACAAGGAAATCTGCCATTGATTCATGCAGATACCAGGGCACTATAAAAACTCTAATCTTGATCCCAGATGATGTGTTGGAGTCAATGGGACAAGACCATTGGAAGGTGGACCTTAATGCATTCCACATCATCCAATACGAGTACAAAATAAATGATTGTAAAGAATCATAGTGAAAAATAGAACCAACATGAAACTCAGAAGCAGAAAGTATATGTGAAGTCATGATGTAGTAGTGATGGGAAATAAAATGGTTATGGTGACTACATAAGCAGTGGAAAATGGGACTTCGACATGAATGGATTTTTGGGGTTTTGAAATGAGGAGGGTGAATGAATCTACCATAGGGAAATTGGCTTCTTGAGGGGTTTCTTTCAGCAACAAGTGGGATGATAGGTGTTTAAAAATTATTCTTGGCATGTAGCAATGGGACTTGACTTCGGAAACATTGGACTCTGTATGGTTTGCACATCAATCTCTCCATTTTTTTTTTTTATGTGCTCAATCCATTTGCAAATCGATAAAAAGTCTTCAAGAGTCACTCGTGCATGCATTGACCTTCTTCTTCCAAGGACCTGCAAAACCTAGCATTTGCCTACAATAAAACATGAGATGATGGAAGAAGAGAGATGATTGGTCTCTCTTCACCCAACACTAATGAAAAAAACAACAAGCAATTACTCATAAAACAAATCCAAATAAAAATGAACAAAGCAAAATCCATTTTATACCTGCGGCAGAGCAATGCCCATCTAGACTCACCAACGGTATTCTGATCATAGCGTCTTCGTTCCTTTCCCAATTTGAGTGATTCCAAAGACAAATGAAAGTAAATTCATAGGTCTATTTCCATTAGAAACAGGTTTTTAAAATTCTATGCAATGATCTTCCAAATCACTCAGTAACAGCCTGCATGACAAGGTGTTTTTTCGAATTCTGGACTAGACCAACAGTCACGGTTTTAGGCTTAACTTTTTCGTTTGATAACGGATTGATGTGATTCTAATTGGAGATGAAAGTAGATTCATGTAGGTATCTCAATTAGAAACAGGTTTTGAATCCAACAAGAATTGATGGGTCAAATAAGCCAATGAACAGTTTAGAAAATATACTTTTAGGAATGCAGATTTGGGACAGACAGTATGTATTTTGGTCATAAAATTTGCGTACGACATCGGAATGGAGTGATTCAAATTGCATTGTAAACTAGATTCATAGGGGAATATACCAATGAAACAGGTTTGCAAAATATATCCAATAAGGCATCAAAAAATCGACTGTCCCAGCTCTGTTCCTAAGCTGCCAGCTTGACATCCTGTTAGTATTTTGGCCATAAAATTTTTGTTTGACACCCAATTGTAAAAATTCAAATTGTTTTGGAAACTAGATTCAAAGGGATACTTGGGGTATAAACAGGTTTTAAAAATAAGTTCATTTGGTCTCCCAAAAATGGACTGTCCCGTTTATGTTTCAGTAAAATTTTCAAGCCAAAATGTCACAAAAAAAAAAATTAAATTTAACCCCCCAAAAGTGATCGAAATAGGTGTGAATGATTTTAATGATGTAAATTTAAATATAACACACATCCATACCAAAAATTTCAAGCATTGAGCACCTTTATTGACTTACACTGTTTGTTGCAGCCACAGCTGCAACTCTTAAAAAATGACATAATGTTGAAATAAATCATGTGAATTTTTATGGAAAATAAAAACTAAAGACATATAATGATGTGCAACACACACATATCTCAAACTCATAAATTTTTACCTGCAGCACAATCACAGCTGGGTGTTGCAACTCCCTGTCACAGCTAGTGTTGCAGCTCATTGTTGTAGCTGAGAGTAGTCACAGCTGAGAGTAATCACTCACAGCTGGGTGTTGCAGCTAACAAATTCATGTCAAATTTCAAGGTTGAAGAGTTCTATACTCATGGGCTCATTTTCCTGTGGATCATTCATTCACTTTCCCTAATTACTGTAATTTTGTTTTCATGATATTTTTATTTTTATTTGTAACAAATAGAAACAAATTGAAATTGGGAAATTGATGAAAACAATGACTTAAGCATTCATGAAAACATCTCATACCCATTCCTCATATTTCTACTTTCTGATCTTCTAGATCGCAACAAGGCGCAGGAAGAGAGCATACTTATTCAAAAATAAAAACTTAAAAAAACAAAAGCATGGTTTTATTATGTTATTCTACCCTACCCTATTCTACTTGGAAAAAAAAATTGTTCAAGTGTATGCATATTTCCAATGGAGCCATTTTCAAAAAAGTGACTCGAGTATGCTCATACTCCCAATAGAAAAATATAACTTTATGAATTCTAGGATATGAGAGATCAACTTCCCTTCAAATGATGGTGCCAAGAATTGGTGAAGTGTGAAATGATGCTGCAGACCGATGACAGATTGAAACCAAACTTCAATATAGTCTTTGTTCCCTTGATTGCTCATGGATGTTACACCATGAAGATCCTTATTAAACTGATCTTCCTCAATGCATAAGATTTCCAGATCTAATGATGTGAATGATGCTTTTGGTTCCAATGGTTGTTCTCCATCAAATATTACGTGTGTATTGTTGATCTTGTCTGCTTGCTTATGAGGACTAGAAGAAACTCCATCTGCAAAACTTGGATTTAAAACATGTTCAGGCCTCATATGGATTTGCTGCAACAATGCACAACCTTTTTGCAGCGGTGTAGATGAGGTAGAACAAGAGGGAAATGTAGGAACATTTTGCAGTTCAACATTGTAATCATACTGTACTGCTTTATTATGGTTAGGGTGGAGGGTGGATTGGACAGGAAATTGTGTTGGGTACCAAGGAGTTTGATGAGAAGATAGATGTGGCTGATGTAGATGATTGATTTGTGAGGTTGATATTGAAGGACGAACTTGTGTTGCAGCATGAGGGAGAGTGGCCATATGATCATAAAATAGGCCATTCCAACCTTGTGGGTAAGGTAGGTAAGAGTTAAATTGAGGCTGCAACAACTGCCATGGTGGAAGAGTATTCAATGACTGAGTATGAAAGTAAGGAAATGGAGGGATAGAATTTTGAACCATAGATGTAGGCGATGGTTGACATGACTGTTGCAACGAGTTGGCTGCAACTCCCAGATCTCTTTGATATGTTTCTTTCATCCTTAGTAAGGAGGGGCAATGATCTGTGGAATGATTCAAGTCACATATACCACAACTTTCAAGACTATCCAAAGGGAAATCCCTTGCTTCTCTTATTTCCTCCTGCTTTTCCTTATCCTGCAAAACACCCAATTGTAAATCAGCTTTAGAAATGTCAAATAAATTGTTGATTTCAGTTCGTAAAACTCTTGTTTTTGTAGCAGATTTCAAAAATAGAGATAAAAGTTCCTTAGAATTCTTACCAGTCTTGAAGTTTCCTCTTGAATACCTTCTACATAACTCACAAATATCATCATATGCTAACTGAAATACATTACCTGTTCCGATCAGATTCAATATTTCTAAACATTCAGCTTGGATTCCCTTGAGTAGAAGTGTTTTTAAGATTTCCTTCCCCAGTTTCCTCTGTTTGGATCTTTGGAGGTTATATTGAAATCGTTCTATGTATTCCTCTAGACTCTCTTCTTCTCCTTGTGTCATTTCGAAGATGTCTTCATTGACCCTGCAATAATCTTGGTACCTTTTCAAGAACTCATGTTTCATGTCTTCCCAAGTTTGTATACAATTCCCACCGAGGCTCATGAACCATCGGAGGGCTGTTCCTTTTAGAGTAAGGGGAAATACATTTAACTTTTGATCATTAGCACAATAACCATATCCTCTACAAAGTACTTCAAATTGAAATAAAAATACATCAGGGTCTTCGTTTTCCAAACCATGAAAATTTGGTAGAACATGTGAGGGAATTCTTTTCGTTGGTGCCACTCCTCTCGAATCTCTGATGGGAAATTCGAAGGTAACAACTTCTCCATCTTTTTCACCTACCATCTCTTCATTAGATTCTTTGTGCACTATCTTGAGGCTCCTCCTTCGAATGTTCCTGTCAACTTGTTAGTAGAATGGGTGGTGCTTACAACACCACTAAGGGGAATGAAAAGATTTATGTTGCCAAGATTGAAAATGAAATAAAACAGAATGTAAAGACAGAAAATTAACACTCAAAATAAATTCAATAAACTGAAATGTAATCATGCAACGTACATGCCCTATTTTAACAATGCATCTGCAAAACAATGTCAGATTTACTTATTGCACAATTGATAACTTCCCCGGCAACGGCGCCAAAATGTCGTGCCCACTATATGCTAGTTAATTAAAACTTAACATGCAGAGTGCTAAACATAAATTATCAACTCGAGGAAGTCTTTTATTTCAAAGCTATCGTGCAAAATATATGCAAGTACAATTTCTACCTGGCATTGTTATCTATTGGTATGCAATCGAAACTATTTGTAAACTAAGTCAAAACTGCTTGAAAAGAAATCAATACTCAAACCTATTCATAAATCAAACTGTAAATCGAATACACTTCAAATAAGATCTATTCCTATGAAACAAGATCTGATTACGTACATCTAAAGAATTGTTATGTTGGCCAACGATTTACCAAATGAATTATCAACACAACGATTATGACAGATCTAATGAATGAAAGCATACAACTATCATAAGCTTAATGAATGAAAGCATAAACAAAATAATAAGCAGATCTAAACAATAACACACTTACAATTAACACTACCAGCATCTGCTCAGGGAAGAGGGCCCTTCCTCCACTGAGCAGATCTGGATCTCCACAATGAAAGTCTACAACTCCAGAATTAAGAAACTGCCAGCATGTATTATCATAATGGAAGAATTACAACAGATCTGGATCAAATCCTACATCATAACATTGTGTTCTCTCCTATCTTGCATCTCCTATCCTGCTTAATCTATCATGCTTAATCTCTATCAATCTATCCCCCTATCAATCTTTTTTCTTAATGAGATTGATTACATATTTATACATAAAATTATCTCATGGAAATGAAGAACTGAGCCCCCAGCTTGTGATCTGCAACAGCTGAAACACGGCCGTAACTGCTGGCAATTTTGGAACCGGCCGCAACACCAAATCTGGAAAATACCCTCTCAAAGAACCACCTGCATAGCACAAACCGTAGCTTGTTTGGGTGATTTCCTCGCGAGTCAGGTAAATGAGGATGTTACGCACAAAACCCATGTCTCATAGTTTTGAGATTCGTTTCCATCTGTCCGCAAATCAAGATGCGAATCAACGTGTTCTTATGTGGCATGCGTTTTTGGTTAAGGCTGTAACAGCTGGCTATGAGCGTCCTGTACGTGACAACTCACTCCACAAACCATCATTAGTAAAATTATGCATAATATTCTTTTAATTCATCAAAGATAAAAGAAAATAATCACTATTAACCACTTAAAACATCAATGGAAGTAGCAGGCTGTTCAACGCGCAGCTACAACAAATGAATGAAAAATGGAATGATAAATGAGAAATAATGGTAAGAAAATGGATGAAAGGTATGTCGGTAAGTGATGAAAAATGGACAATTCCAGGGCCCAACAAACCCAAGTTATTCACACACCTGCAGAGTCCAGCCATGGAGAAAACAAGTAAAAATCATGATTTCCTATGTGAGCCGAGTGTGTAGAAACGAGAACGCCCAAGGAAACCCTGTGCAAGAATGTAACCAGTTGGGACAACCATAGAGCTATTCGTGGGATAAATTGTAGATCTTGAATGGCCTAGAGAACTGGTGAGATCCCTTAAATCAATTGCAGCAGAGAAGAGGGCCTTCCTTGTGTTGGGTGAGGTAGGTAATGTGGGTGCCATGCTTGCACCTGAGTGGTCAAAGATTCCTACAACTCTATGGTAGCGCTCACTAGATTAGCAATATGGTTCCTTGGATTGCTTGATAAACCCAACTGTAGGTTGTATTAGCATTGGGATGAGACCTTGACTGTGAGAGAGGCCATTATCCCTCGTTAGTGGATACACAACCTAGCTCAGGGGTGGTCTCTCAGCTGAAAGAGTACAGTATGGATAGAGACCTAAGGTTGGGTGGAAAGTTGTCCTCACTTAGCTAGTTTCTTGGGGAAGCTTTAGTCCAAAGATAAGTGTTTCTATGTATTAAATTATGCTATTTCATGTATTATATCTAGTTGTTATGATATGCTTGTCATGCTCTAGGATAATGGTTGAATGGATTCATGGAATGGATTAATAGGAAGCTATGTGTAAGCATGAATATGAAGTTGAATGCGTGTTTGATTTCCCCCTAATTTACATGAAATATATGCATGGCTAACCCCTGCAGGTTGTTGGTATGTTAACTAGTTTAGTCCATTAGATGTGTTTATCATGCATTGTATTCACCCTTCAAAGGGATGGATTGACCTCACCTGGACTTGGGGAAGAAAGGGAAGAACCCCTGATGTGTTTCAGAGCCTCTCTGTGGCCAGGTGAAGGGAGAATTCATGGCAGGAAGGAGACATAATTCCTGGTAGAAGGATAAAGGCACTTAGGTGGAGTTATGGGAAAAAAATTAGCTTGGAATTTGGTATGGTTGGAGTGTTAATATGGGGTGGTGATTGCACCATTGGATAGAGCTCTCCAAGATATTTCCAACGGTACCAACCTTGTCCCATTTGAGCCAAGGATGAGGGAGATATGACCCTTAGAAGTTTTCCATGGAATGTTGCAGGAGTAGAGGAGGTGCTTCCGCAGTTCCGCATTCCGCAATGCGGATTGCAGACATTGGAAAAATAACGTTGGATTGGACTTCTGCATTCCCGCATTCTGCAATGCAGATTGCATAATGCAAAAGGAGAAATTTTCTGGAGGTTTGGAATTTTATTTCTGCATTCCCGCATTTTGCAATGCGTATTGCAGAATGTGGAAGGAGAAATTTTCTGGAGGTTTGGAATTGGACTTCCGCATTCCCGCATTCTGCAATGCGGACTGTGGAATGCAGAAGGAGAAATTGTCGGAAGAATTATTTTGGAGATCCCGCATTCTGAATCCCGCAATGTGGATTGTGGATTTTGGAATGCGGACTGCGGATCGGCTGCCATTGCAGCTGTGTCTCGATTTGGTTGAATTTGAACAGAAAAAAGAAATCAGAGGGTCTCCCATGGCCTCTGAAGGCCATTGGGAAGGTGTGGGAGTGTGACAATACGTTAGTTTAGAAAATCAAAAAATTATTTACTATCTTCATTTCGAGTAGATTACTTGAGATTGTTGTGAAGAGTGTTTCATGCTTTAAATAACTGTTTAAGAAACTTTGAAAAAGCTCAAAAATCGTCAATGCTTATGTTTTCTTGGTTTTGAAAATTTCATCTTCATCTCCTTGAAAATATTAAGTGAATTTAGGCCTTCTCGAAGTATTGAAAAAGATAGTGAATGCTCTCATATTTTTTATTTCCCTTTCACTTATTTTGTTCTTTGTTTTCAAATTGGAGTTATTGCAATCAAAAGAGAAGTTCATCTTTTCATTTTGCTCATCGATTTAACTTAGTTGAAAAGAAAAAAAAGATTTTTTTTTTTTGATTTGGTGTTTTTTTTTTCATTTTGTTGGATTAAATGAAAGAGTGTTTGTAGTCTTTTGGTTTGATTGGAAAAGTAAGTAAAAAGGGGTAATTTGTGCATTTTCTTTCGGAAAAGAAAATATTTCTCCTTAATTCAGTTAGCTTTCATCGAAAAGAAAAGCAAAAGACTTGCACTTCATTTAGCTTAGTTCTGCATTTTGTTTACTTTACAAGTCTACACTTCATGCATTCACCTAACCGTATAAGATAAAATCAAGTGGTAGCCTAGGTTAAAATTTTATAGAAACTCGTGTGAGAGGGTAGAGACATGTTCCAACGTCTTCAAATGTAGCAACTGTCGTTATTTGCTTGCACTGCATCCTGGGGGCTTGCAGTTCTTCCACTTACCAGTCGGTATATAGAATGACCTTTCACGTACCTTCGGGTATATATAAAGGTACTTCACGTACTCGACAGTATATCGGAAGGATCCTGTCTTACGATTGTACATTAGAAAACAATACTATGGATTGGATCTCCCATGTACCTTGAGTGTATCGGGAGACCCCACTAGGATTTCTGAAACCATCTGAGTTAACCATTGGCCGTACGTATTGGCGTGGAAATACACCGAGAACAACACTCAGGGAGATACTACGCACATTTTTCCAGGTATTCGGGTAATATTGTTAGGGGTACAGTCTTAATACTCCTTGGTTAGTGCTTCTAAAAATTGGGCCGAGTATTATTGTTGGACCCTGTGGTACATCGCGAGTTGCGACTCCTTGATACTCCCATGAGGTTCCAGAATTTAATCCCACCTATCATATAAGTTTGCTTGTGGCTTTAGCTTGAGTAGGACTTGAGGTGTGTTTTTCTTTGAGAAGACTTCTTAGGAGAAGCTTTGCATTAGCCGCCCTGGTTGAACAAAATTTAAGAAGATCCCGCATAATACTAAATTTTCCACTTGAATATCCCCTTATCTAGGAGTATAACTTAGGAGCAAGCAGGGATCAACCCATAATATTTGGATCACGTGAAGAAGGAATTTCTACCCCTGAATTAGGAGTAATCTATTCTTTTCTTGTAAATCCACCCATCACTGATCCTACCGGACCTTTGTTGGTGGAACAACCTCCTCCGCATGACACATATTTTCATAACCCTCTTGAAGGTAACCCTTGAGCCTTCAATTGGATCTTCACTCGCTCCGAGGACGACCCGATAGCAACCGCTTTTGGTCCAACCGCATAATTTTGGGGGACCTCCTTAGGTCATAATATTTTCGATTTTGGTTCACTTCTGATGGTGGAAACTTCACTACGCCTGTTCCCTACCCAATGGAATCCAAATGAGGAATTTCTTGCACCGGTTTACGAGACTATCGAACATTTATTCTCACTCGGTGAGCGAATCAGGTGCCAGAGTTTTCCTCCACAACCCACCCCGGAGGTACCAATTCCTGAACATCATTCCCCTATACATCATTTTATTCTCCCTTCACCAAGAATATATGTACCCATTATGACCACCTGTGAACCAGGACAACCTTCTTTTCCATCTAGTACACCTCAAAATAATTCGGCTAGTTCTACACCTCACTTGACCCAAACGACTGGAGGCCAACCTTAAGCTACCATTAACCTCGTAACTGGAACATTACCTCCGCCTCAAAATTCGAGCGGAGGATACCCTCTAGTTAGTGGTCAATATATGATCACGGTTCAACCTGCATTCATTGGTAAACATATGATTACCGGGAATACTCCAATTGGTGGACAACCTTCAACTTGGGGGCAAACCCTAGTTAGTGGACAAAATCTAACTAGGGGGTAACCTCTAGTTAGGGGAAAGAGTGTAAGCGAAGATATCCTTCATACATGAACTACAATATGGTTGGGAGTTCAATCCCAACCATGGGACAACCTACATGGGTGCATCACATGGTGGGACCATCTACTTGGATCTAACCCCCATGGGGGAATACATACCTAGGTAATCACAATATCGGAATTGGTCAAAATTACCAAGGGAATATTTTTCCCGGATTACCCTATACCAAAAATATGAACACCCCTTGGGAGCATCATAATGTTCAACCGACTGGATCTCCAGCCGGTGCCCCCCACCCCCCCACCACCTCCACCACCCCCTCCTCCACCACTTGTCCCACCTCCACCTCCACCACCTGGAGGACCCTTGTACTCCAGAGGAGGACCTCCATCATAGAGAAACATCTACCAGATGCATTATTGCATCCACCAAAAATCACAATTCGAAAAGCCATTTTTCAACCCTAACGCCTGAGCTGCTCAAAACTACAACATTGTAGAACATCTAGCCCATGCCCCTTGTGCTATGTCAACGCTTGAAGTCTTACAAAATTGTCCCAATCAGTGTAAGACTCTACTATCTGCTATAGGAGCAGTGGATCCATATTCCTCTAATACGATCATGTTCTGATTAGAGTATTTCAAGCCTAGGCTTTCCCACCAATTGGCATTTCAAATCGTTACCAATGTTTATGGGAAAAGTATCCATCGTACTGTTTTAGACAAAGGAGCCTATACTTCTGTTATGTCGATATCCTGTTGGATATCCATTAGCTCTCCCAAGTTGAACCATTCCCCTACTACTTTGAAATCATTTGATGGACGTGGATTTCAACCCCACCAGCTGTTACAATCTTTAGTCGTAGAGTTGGGAGGTAAGGCTGTTTCCATTAACTTGGAAGTAGTCACCTCTCTATTGGATTATAATTTGTTAATTGGTCCAAATTGGTTATATGCCATGACTGTGGTTGCATCATCTGTCTTCTGCATTGTGCAATTTCCCCATCATGGGAAAATCGTCACCATTGACTAGTTAGATTTTTGTACACCAGACACTACTACTCATCCTGCGGATAACGTCCCTCTCTTGGGACACTCATCGCAAATATATGAGAGTGTGGGGGTAGGAATCCTAAAATATTCATCCCTGATGGGAGTCTTTCCAACACCAGATCCCCCATCACATGCTTCTACAGTGAACATGATCTCATCCATGATCCCATCCTCCTCCAACTCGACAGACTAATGGATTGTGCCCGATCTTAATCACCTTGATTTGATTGGATATATAATTCCTCTCAGACCCGCTGAAGCCACTTATGAATCCATCGAATCAACACCCGATTTACTAGATGCCCACTCTTCAATGGCATCTAACTCAGGTTCTCTACCATCCCGAAAAAACTCATCCCCACCATCACCAGATCGTCTATTCCAAATTTTTTACTCTAATGAATCAATCATGGAGATTATGAGCTTGGATGAGACTACATGGAAATACAATCATCATTGATCGTCTTTCCTCCCACCTCTAGGCATGGTAGAAAATGTGATTCATACTATTGTTTCAATAGATGTATTTCCTCACCCTCAATCTCCTATTCTCATCCAGGATATAGTAACCAAGGGGAATTTGGAAAACATCACACTTACCATCACCTTAGACATCTTGGTAAAACCAAGAATCATGGAACACGTCCACATAGCCCAAAATTGTTCTCCTGATGAATTCAAGACTTTTACGGCCTTGTTTAAATACTTCTCTGATGTATTTGCATGGAGCTACGAGGAAATGCACATGATTGATCTTGCTATTGTTATGCATGCAATAAAAACATATCTCGACGCAAAACCTATCTAGAAAAAAATCCACCCAGTGCACCCTAGGAAGACTGCGGCCATCAAAGTAGAGATTCAAAAGTTGTTGAAAGATGGATTCATTTATCCTGTCCCCTTGATGGATTGGGTCTCCAATGTCATCCCGGTTACGAAGAAACATGGAACCATCAGAGTTTGCGTTAATTACAGGGATATCAATAAGGTTTGTCCTAAGGAAAATTACCCTACCCCCTTTATTGACTAAATTATTGATAACTGCGCTGGAAGTGTCATCGTTTCATTCATGGATGGATTTTCTGGCTATAATCAGATTGAGATCCACCCAGCCGATCAACATAAAACTGATTTCTTCTGCCCCTGGGGTACATTTGCATATCGCAAATTACCTTTTGGCATTAAAAATGTTGGTGCCACATTCCAGCGGGCCATGTCTTATGCCTTTTATGATATCAAGGATTTTGTGGAACCCTACCTTGATGATTTTCCTGCTCACTCAAATCATCGTGCCTTCCACATCGATCATATGACGACTGTGTTTCTCATATGTCAACGGTACAATATCCATTTAAGTACCCTTAAGTACATATTCTGTGTGGAGTCCGGATGTCTCCTTGGATTCATCATTTCCAAAGATGAGATCCGCATTGATCCCCTCAAGGTAGAGGCCATTTTATCCCTACCCCCACCCATAGATACTATAGAACTTAAAAGTTTGAAGGGGAAGGCAAACTACTTGCACCGTTTCGTGTGTAATTTTGCAGAAAAAACACAGGGTTACATGCGATTGTTAAAGAAGGACGTCCCGTTCGTTTGGGATGATTATGCCCAAAAGGCCTTTGACAATCTCAAGAACACTATCACTCATGCACCCATGTTACAACCACCAGATTACACCCTTTATCTTGCTGCCTCTACCTCTACTATCGCTATGGTTTTAGTGAAGGAACATGTGATCTACTACCTTAGTAAGGGTCTCATAGACTTTGAAACTCATTATTGGCATGTGGAGAAGTTAGCTTTGGAAATGGTCATCGCTGTCCAGAAGTTCCGTCACTATATCCTGCTCAGGACTACTACCATCATTTCCAATTCTAACCCTATGTACCATGTCCTCACATGTTAGGTACTAGGGGGAAAATAATCACGCTAGATCGTAATTCTACAAGAATTTGACCTCCAGTTTGAAAAGGCTAAATCCAAAATGTCATTGGTATTCGCGAAGCTCATTTTTGATCTTACCCGTACTGATCAAGAATCTGAGCCCATTGAATCTCTCCTCGATGAGTCATTTTTTTTATTAGTAATTATGAACCTTGGTACGAAGGTATCACCTTGTATCTCCAAACCCAACACTTTGGTCCTCACTTATCCCGCAATTAATGTCGCCATATCCATCACCACGCAAAATATTACCTAATCATCGGTGATACGTTATATCACCATGGCATTGATTCCATTCTACGACGCTGTTTAACTCATGAGGAGGCCGAGCATGTCTTAAATGATAGCTACTTGGGGGCATGTGGCGGTCATCTTTCTGGGATGTCTACAACCTAGAATATCTTATGCGCTGGATACTACTAGCCATGCATCTTCAAATATTGTATGGAAGCGGTCAAGAAGTGTCCTCCCTGCCATCTTTTTCATCCTAAAAAGCGCTCACACCCAGCCCCACTACATTTAGTTATTACCATTGGCCCCTTCACAAAATGGGGCATCGAATTCATGCATTGCAAGCCTACCTCGGCTAGGGGGATGGTTATAGCATTATCGTTGTACACTACTTTACCAAAGGGGCCGAGGCTATGCCTACATACAAGGAAGATGACGAAATTTCCGCACTCTTTATGTTCAATCATATCATTGCTAGATTCAGAGTCCCACAAGCCATCGTCACCGATCATGGATCACATTTCCAAAACAAGATGGTGGATGAACTAAGTGTCAAGTTGGGATTTTGTCATGAAAATTAAATCCCCTACTATCCTCAGTCAAATGGACAAGTAGAGGCCATTAAAAATATCTTGAAAAATATGATTCAATGCATGGTAGGTACGCACAAGTCAAATTGGCATGTGATGTTTTTTTCATCCCTTTGGGCATATTGGGCTTCCATCAAAACCGCCACTAGTTTCACACCTTTTGAGTTGGTGTATGGACTAAAGGAAATATTTCCTATTGAGTGCAAAACTTTGTCCTTAAAACTAGCCGTTGAACTTTTACCGAACACAATTGCCAAGGAAAAATGATTCTTATACTTAACAAAACTCAACGAAACCCGTCATGATGCAACTCTAGCCAATGAAGCGCATAAGAAACACATGAAGGACTAGTATGACAAATATGTAAAACCCTGTATCTTCAACAAGGGTGATTTGGTCCTTACTTACGACCAAACACATGATAAGCTGGGACTAGGTAAACTTGAGTCCATGTGGCATGGCCCATACATCATAAAATGTGTCTTGGTAAAGGGAGCTTATGCGTTGATTGAATATGATGGAATATCCTTAGGGGAGCCTCGTAACGGGATATACCTAAAGCGGTACTATGCTTAAGCTATCTTGCATGAGTACTTTGTATATATTGTACATGATGTATGTTTGTGTTTGGTGTGACACTTACTTTCAGTGTGTTGGGGTGTTATCTCGATTTTCGCTTATACCATGTTCTTCCTGGATGTGCATATGGAAACCTGCTATGGATTCGAAGACGACACTAGCTGACACACCTGGAGCCTCACCTTCGCAACATGGGTACTGTATTCCCTTGCCGATGAACTGATAAGCTTAGGAGGAACTTGCCCAGGTCCTACAACTAATAACGTCATTGAATATAACGCAGTGATCAGATTATTGACCAACGCATTTTCCCTTACTTTGGACCATATTTTCATCTACCTCGATTCTCAACTAGTGGTCTCTCATTCGAACCGAGTCTATGCTATCCGTGACCCTATATTAATCCACTTGTTTCAGTGGGTACGTCTCTTGGAAATGTTTTTGGAGTCCACATTCAATACCTACATGTTCCGAGATGTATGAATACGGTTGTCGATTCATTGGATAATTTTGTATTAGATTGGCACATTGCACATTCATAAGCATTTTTTATCGAAGATGTAAAATTGACACGACATGTAAATTATTCATAATGTATAGGAAAGCAGGCATAAGATCCAAATCCATCATAAAAACACAGTGTATAAACCGCTAGATAGTGTTTTATATATCAAGTTTGGCAAAATATTGTACAAAAAGGTACTGATACAAAAAATATGAAGCTCATGGATTTCAGTATGTCACATATACAAAATATAAAGCCTATGGATTTCAGTACATCATAACATATACAACCTATCCTTGAGGGTGCTTGTGGTATCATATGATGTCCCTAGCCACCCAACGGAGTAATCGTCCAAAATATCCCGAGACTCTAGCTGTCCTACGCTAGTAGTTTCAGGGAAGATAGTCTATGGATATGTATGGAATATCAATAGTCAGCCGATGGAGGTTCTCCTACAACTCATCTAGCTCCTCCACAGCCTCCTGATGGACCGCTTCCATCGCCCGAACTACTCCTTGCCTCTCGATAGGTGAGGATCCCACCAGTCTCAATGGGCCAATATCTATATAAGAAAAATATGAGATATCGGTACTACTGTTGACACAAAACCTAATCGACAGGGTTTCCTCACGACGTCGACACCAAAACCACCACGATCTCCCTGAGAATCGGCCCAGATAGGTTTTACCCTGTCCAACAACACCTGCAGAGCAGATGAAGTCTCACCCGAAGTGTTCGAGGGAGAGCTGACGAAACCATGTTTCCGCCGAATGAAGGAGGACCATGTACATCTACTTATTGACTTAGCGCAACATTATTTAACAGATCTAGCTATTTAACTTATGCATCAAACAAAATTGCATCATCATTCAACATATCTCATTATCAGCAAAACCATTAATGCGTAAATAGATCTAACAACATAACATCATTTGGAATAGGGAAACACCGCATCATTCACAGATTCATATCGCAAATACACATCACATTCATAAAAGGAAAACATGAAAGACACAATGATTCTGCTCAAGCTCCATCATGTCATATTAACCTTCGCAACAAAATACAGATACATCAACACAATTCTTCTGTCGCATACCCAGATTCAAAATACCAAGATCAATATCCGATACCAAACATGCCGTATTCTTCTATGATCATGATGATCCTAACACTTGCAATTCTACATATATTTATAGTCTTGCACCTTTACATTCATGGTCCACTTAGACAACCTCCTAACTACTTCTTAACAAGATCTACAAAAGAATGACCTTAACCCGCGCAATGCGATCCAAAATGACCCAAAAATACATAAAATAATATCATTTCTGACTTGTGTGCGGTTTTCCTCCTTACGCGACATCTTTGTCCTTGCGCAGCATCCACGATGCTGCACAACTAACTTATCCACATCCTCCTGCCAATAGGCCCCAAACAAAATATTGTGGCTTGCCCTTGAGCCACGTCAGCTAGACATGCTGTATTCGTTGATCTTAAGCCGTTCAACTTCTCGGACCCACCAGAGGTTATGGTAGCGTGCACCCTTACAAACCTTGACTACATCCACGTAAATACCTTGATAATATTCTAGCTCCATCCAAGATACAAGCGCGATTAAGATCAACAACCAACTGTATGTGAATGTTCGCTTTCCCGCCTGGACTGCCGCCGCATCCTCAGTCAATTGGTTCAGTAAAATGAGCGACTAGTTCATTTGGACCCCTTGTGCACACATCTTGGCACATGCAATGACCCCTGAGTTACCTTGGTTGGGTCGGTTATTCCTGACTAGTTTAGTAGCCAAAATACTTTCCTTGATGCGCACCGCTTGATCATTGATGCTGGCAATGCGATATGCCCGTCCGTCACGCTATAAATCATAATGCGTCCTCAACTTCACTGTGAGCTTCTTATCATTATTTTTCCCAACCTTAGGCAAACCTGTGATCTATGAAATAAGGTCGACTATGACTGCGACCGGTTCGTCCAACCATAAAATCCCGCCATGGAAACAGGCCAAAAGCTGCTTTACGTAGGCATTTGACTCAGTCAACCGCCCAAAATGTGACATGTTGATCAATCCCAATATTCCTTCCTGATCCAATTCGCGCGCCCAATCGTGTGGAATGTGTGGTGTCGGGACACCTCCAATTGCTACCGTCGACACACAGGGATGCATCGTAACATCCCTCAACACAAGGAGATCATGGTCATCATACTTCATATTCATCAGCGCATGCACAATGTCTGTGGTGCATACCATACCTTGTGGTATCGTCGACATCCTCACTTGGTATCTCTGGTTCTTGGTAACCTTCAGGGGCGGCGCGTCGGGTCGGTAGGAAGGTACATACCCACGGATATCCGCAGCGGATACCCCTACGCGAGCTGCTGATTCTACAACTCCCTAGCTTGATGGGATCGTTGATGCGTACCTTTGCCAACAGTTGTGCAGATGATTTGGTCTGCCTCTTCTATGGCCCCGGGGAGCTAGGCTGCTGTCCCCCCTCCTCTTCTTTGGGATTGACGATGACCCGACCGACATACTGGAAAATTCCTCCTTAATGGTTATGGGGATGACTAGTGATTCCCTTTCACTCGAAATCTCAACCGTGTCTGGTTCACTCTGCATGTTGCACCAGTGCCCTGCAATGCCCAACGGGTGATCAACCTCACCTCACTTGGAAACTCTCTCAATGCAAGGCAACTCCGCTCTGCAACTCTACTCAGCCTTTCCCAATTCAACTCACTACTACTTAGCTCAATTCACACCTTGCACAATGGTGGCTTCCCTTCGACCGGTTCTTATAGTGCCAAATTGGTCCTTCCACCATCATGGCCAAATCAAGCCGATCATCATGACCAAATCATGCATTAAATGCTTGAATCTGCCATCGATCCTATCAATCTAACAGTCGAATCCGCCATAAATACATATCACTTCAACGAGCGCCGTTGGTTAACTTCTTTTAACTGTCTGCATTCATTGCTGATTTGACTAGGTCACAGCCCTGCAGCCGTCGCAACATGGATTCCTAACTGCGATACCATCTCTCCTACTTATGCATCCTCTCCCTGCTGGTGCGCCATCCTTCTACCAAGCATCCGATCTTTTTTTTTCCCCGCAATGCCTTAAGCATCATGCGGCTCCGGGCCCGTCCTGTAGGGCTTCAGTCTGCTACCGTTCACTAGCTTGGGTATCAGTGCTCCATCTAACTGTTGTAGTTGTACCGCGCCTCCTGAAGTAATGAAACTAATGAGATATGGACCTAGCCAATGCATTTGTAACTTACCTGGATGCTTCATGAACTTGCTGTCATACATCAACACCAAGTCGCCTTGCTGAAATTGTTTGTTTTTAATATGTTGATCGTGCCAAGCTTTTTTTTTATCCTTCTCGACGTGCTGGTGAAAACCTATGACAAAACGTTCTTCCTCAAGCTATACCAGCTGGGCCCGTCGTTTTGCTAATGCTGCTTCGTCTTCCATGCCTGTCGCGGCTGCTATGCGTAAAATCGGAACAATGTACTCCGTAGGCATGACTGCCTCTTTCCGATACACCAATTTGAATGGTGTCTATCCCGCTAATCTTTTACAAGTGGTGCAATATTCCCACAAGACTGCTGGAACCTTCAAATCCCAGTCATCGCGGTTCGCGTTACAAACCTTTGTAAACGCATGCTCCAACACTTTGATGAATGCCTCCACTGTTCCGTTTGCTTGGGGATGATACGAGATACTCTTCTTAGGCTGTATCTGAAGCTCTTCTGTCAATGCGCTGACTGTATGATTGATGAAGTGACTCCCCTAGTCGCTCATCGATATCTTTGGGCATCCAAACTGAGTAACAATATTGTCAAACAAAAAACGTTCTGCTGTCGCAGCGGTACAATTTATAATAGGTGTGGCCTCCACCCACCTTGTTAAATAATCTGTCGCTGTAATTATGTACTGTGCACCAGTTCTCTTTCCAGGTGGGTTGATTGGTCCCACGCAATCCACAACCCATTTATCAAATGGTTGCAATGTCACTTGAGGTAGCAATAACATCTCATCCCTCCTTGATGGTTTTCCATTTCGTTGATAGACGTCGCAAGTTCACGCATAATCCATCGCATCGTCATGAAGAGTGGACCACCAAAGTCCCACGTGAAGCACCTTCCTAGCAGTAGCACGACCTCCATAGTTTCCACCAGCCACTCCTACATGTGCCTCTTACAATATCTGCCCTTGTTCATGAGGTAGGACACATCACCTCAAGAGCTCATCTGATCCTAGTTTATAAAGCTGTCTAGCGATCAACTGGAAATCTGCGGCCTTAATGACCAACTGCTTCTTCTGACTTGTGGTAAACTCCTATGGTGTGGTTCCCCTCGCCAAAAAATGAATTATTTCTTCATAGTAGTCATCATCCACCTCAAATCTGAATAGTTGTGCATGTGGCAACCCATCTTCAATATTTGTTGGTTCCTCACCCATCTCAATTCGTGATAAATGATCTGGCCCCGCATTCAAGCGACCGAGCTTCACAATTACCTCAAAATCAAACTCCTGAAAGAGAAGTAGCCAACGGCATATATTCCCCCCCAACACAGGCTTGTTAACTAGGTATTTCAAAGTAGAATGGTCTGTGAACATTTTGAAATGACCCCCAACAGGTAATACCTAAACTTCTGTAGCACATATACCATCGCCAGGCCTTCCCTCTCTGTAGTCGTATAATTTTTCTCCACAGATGAAAGCTTCCGCCTCGCGAAAGCAACTGGGTGGTTAAGATCTTCTTCTCCTGGTTGTGCAAGCACCACTCCTAGTGCAATCGACGATGCATCCACATGGACATGGAATTCCTTGTTCCAATCAGGAAATACCAGTATCGGTGCAGAACCCATCTTAGCCTTCAGTAGCTCGAAACTTACTTGACATTCTGGAATCCATAAGAATACCACATCCTTCTTTAACAACTTCTCCATAGGAGCCGTGATCGCAACATAACTATAGATAAAATTGCGGTAGTACCCCGTGTGCCCTAGCATCGCTCTCAACTGCTTTACATTTGTAGGCGGTGGCAAGCTCAAAATCAGCGCAATCTTTGCTGGGTCAACCAATAATCCTTGCTTGCAAACAATATGACCCAACAACATCCCAAACGGTGCACAGAAAATACACGTTTTCAAGTTCAACGCGATATGATGCTGTCTACATCGCTCCAACAACAGTCGCAGGTTTGCGAGATGGTACCTGATCAATCCATAAATTGTCCAGTCATCCAAATAGACTTGCAAAAACTTATGAATAAAATCTCTGAATGTAGTGACAACAATCCGACAGAATATCGTAGGTGCATTCTTTGGCCCAAATGGCATCATGGTATACTGGAAACAACCCCATTAAGTTACAAAAGTTGTCTTGTGGCGATCGTCTTTTGCGATCCTGATCTGGTGATAGCCAGAAAAGACATCTGTGAAGGAATACGTTTCTTGACCACCCACTCCTTCTAACACCTCATCAGTGAATGTCGTCGGAAATGGATCATGCATACACGCATCATTCAACTTCCTCAGGTCGACACAAATGCAAACCTCACCTGTCTTCTTATCTTGAACCACCATGGGACTAATCCATTCTGATTCTTCGACCGACTCAATTATTCCAGCATCCAACATTCTGTCAAGTTCAGTTTTGACCCTTTCCTTGTGTCGTGGATTCAGTCGATACAGTCACTGCCTGATTGGTTTCGCATCTGGCTTCAACGCAATCTTCATCTCTCCTATATCCCTCAATATTCCCTTCATTTCAGAAAACTTCGTAGGGAACAAATATTGGAACTCATGCAACAGGTCTGTGATCTTTGCCATCATTTCTTCATCCTAGTAGTCCCCAACATTCGCAAACTTTGGGTTCTCCTCCGCCCCAATGTTGAACTTCCTAAGCTTCAATGGCTGATTTATTGGGTCTGTCGGTACGTCAGGTGCTATGATATCCCGACTCCCTTTTGTTTCTGGAATATTGATATTCCGCGGGTCATCACCATCCTCCAGCCCTCTAGTAATATTATAGCATTCCATCATCGACTGCATCTGACATTGCGTATGCCGATCCACGGGGTATGCTACTGGAACTACCTTCAGAACAACATCACAGATGATCTGCAGGGCATTATGAACATCTGGATTGACATTCGCGAAACTGAATGTGTGACTGAAGCAAACTGTCAACTCTTCCCAAGTGGTAATCTCTCTGTGCAACTCAGCTGAGGCATACCAAGATCACAACATTTCATCCAAAGTGTGGACAAAGGCATGGACCCATTCATCCTTCGGTCACGAGGCCCACAAAGTCTGACATTCAATCAGATGACTGCTAGGGTCATTCCACCCATCCTACCTTCTAGTGTGGTATATTTTTGCGTCTCCAAAGCGAACCGTAATCAATCTGCGACATTGCGACCATCCAGTAATCGACTTCTTATGGGTATCCCACCATCGTGCTGGAGCAACTTTTAGCGCCTCCTCCAACACCAGCAACCGCTGTGGTTCTGACACCTTCTCTTCAAATGCTACTAGAAATTCAGCCAACTCAGGAAGTCCTTCGTATACTGGCAATTCAACAGTCTTAGTCGCAACACAGCACAACGACTGCGTGATCAAACCACACTTTCTGAACGACACCTCATGCATGCGATTCTACCAGTTCTCTAAAGCATCATCAGAGTCAGAAGACGCAGAGCTAAAGCTGCGTCAACCGAGTTCGCCATCGACAGTTAGATGGATGTAGTATTCTGAAATGTTATATGCGCGATCCCATCCTCTGACAACTTCATCCTTTACGGGTTCAACATACCTTCGCCCTTCAGTCTAGCGGAGCTATGACTGGGAGGTCTTGATTTTCAAAGGTCATCACCTGCTTCTTGAAATTAATTACTGCCATATTGTCATTGTCCATCCAATCCCCAACAATACGGGATAAGAGCCTCCACCATCGACAACTTCAATAACATCAAATTCAACATAGGTTTTCATCTCCTCAATGTCCACAACAAGTTGCATAACTCTCCCAATGGGTGTTACTTTGGCCTGATTAGCCAGTCACAGCTGCACGGGAGACCAACTCAGCGTTGGGCTCCCCATCTTTTGCCATGCCTGCCTTGTTAGAATATTGACATTTGAGCCTAGATCCAAAATGTGGTGGAGTGAAGAAAATGTCACTTTGCAAAATATAGATGATATTCAAAACATTATATGTGTTTTAATTAGCTTAATAAAGAAGTTCCACAACTAAAATAAGAGCAAAAGTTCTCATGAGTTACATAGTGAAACATGGCTTTGGACCTTTCCTAAAACTCACGATCTCATCAAAATTATAGTAATTTAGGAACTCTTATCTCCAAAATTTTTGAGCACATAAATAAAATTTTAATACAAACCAAGTAGTTTCTTAATTTTCTTTCTTAAGATTCAATAAACCAAAATTAGTCTAAGTGGATATTAACTATCATCATCATCATCATTCATTTTAAATATATAATTAATTATACTATTAAATAACATGTACATCATCAAAATAAATAATAAATTTGTAAATTAAATTATAACTATCAACTAATTAAATAAAATATGACATATTTAATTAATAAAAAATTAAACTATAATGTATTTTTTTTTCCTTGGAAAAAGTCGTAAATAAACTATAATGTATTAATTTAAATCGATTAAAATATACTTATTTAATAAGTATTTTAAAAAACTATAACATATTAATCTAATAGACATAATTATTGGTTTTAATACGAATATAGAATTTTTGTAATGCATTTAATCATAAAATAAATTAATTAAAAAGACTACACTAATTCAATATTAATATTATTTATATTGATATAAAATATATTAAAAAAAATCTATATGAAGATGATGATAGCTATTAACATCAATGCAACCAATTTTATAAGGAGTTATTTTTTTTAATAATTTTACTTTTATTGAAAAAGCTTCAAAACAAGTATTTTTAAATGTTTTGATGACTTAAAAGGTTAAGAATATTATTAATGTATCAATGGTATATGTAAGTTAAGAATATTAGTAATGTATCAAAGGTGAATGTAATACAATTTATGAGAAAATCATTTTTATTTTCAATTGGCCTTCTTTCACTATGGAGAAGTGAAAGTTTGTTCTCTATGGAACCATGTCTTCTCCTTAACTATAGATATAATAATATAAATAAAAATGAAAAAATTATAATATGTTTATAAAAGATCTTATATAAAATATAAATAAATTAAAAAAATTATAATATATTTATTTAATATACCAATGAAAATTGGATCTATCAGCACCAATAGGGATCTAATTTTTTGAGGTGTCTTTTCTTTTTCAAGTAAAAAAAAGCAGTACTATATAACCAAAACTATTCCTTTAATCCAAGATCTTTCATCTAACCTAAACAAAATATTAACACAATCAACTATTACCTAACATCCGTAGGATGTTCAAATTTTCCAGATCACAAAAAGGAAGGGAGAGACCCTTTCGAAACCAAACTATTTTGTATAAATTCCTCCCAAAACAACGTGCCTTCATACAAGTCCATAGCCTCTTTTTATAAGTAATCTGCAACAATATTTTGTTCCCTGTAAATCATGTGTGATCCCCCATTCATGTAGATCCAAGAGTAGCTTCCTGGTACGCATACACCATTGATGTAGCTCAAAAGATTGAATATTATAAATACTTTGATCCCATTTGAGAATGATTAATGAATCTCCAAATATTCTAAGAGAATCAATCCCCATCATAGTAGAATCCTGGATCAAATCCCACAAGGCAAGGAGTTCATCCCTAGTGTTCGTTCCATGTCCACAGTGTAGTTTGAAGTTGAAAAAGTGTTCTTTGTTGATTTGAAGAACAACACCTACTGCACAAAACCCATTATTTGCCGCACCGTCAAAAAAACCAAGAGCACCATCATATATTGACAAGTCTATATAGAGCCTCAAGCCTTTAATCGTGGTTTTTTCATTAATTGTCTCTGTGTAATAGTTTACAATTTTTATCATCCCTACAGTAGCATTTGGTCTTCTGCCCTAAAAAATTGCAGCATTTCTTTGCTTCCAAATTTCCCATACAATATATACAGGAAGATACTTGTGGTTTTGTACTACAATGTACCGGGATAATAAGTTAGAATCAAAAGGCTCCACACCCCAAGCCTTGTTTATGTTCAAGGCATCACATACCATATTCTACATGATTACAGAAAAGGGGCAGAAAGTAAATATATGATCAGTTGTTTTAGCAACATTGTTGCATAGGGCACACATGTTTGGACCAACCCAAACCCGATGAATTAAATTATCCCAAGTAAGTATAACATTCTCTAAGACCAACCAGAGAAAACATGCAATATTTTGTGGGATTTTCCACTTCCATAATTTACCAAACCACCATTTTGGAAGGTCTGGAAGTTTTTATGTTCAACTAAGTATTTATATGCTAGTCTCGCCGTAACTTGACCATTTGATAGATTTCCTGTCCAAACTAGTTCATCATCATTTGAAGTGAGCCGGATACCCACAGAGTTCATCTCGGAGACATAAATATTCCATTCTTGCACCCATTCATTCTCAATTCCAAAATCCCAAGGAAAATACCAATATTTAAAACAATTTCCCATCCAACCTGGTTTCTTTATAGATGCCAGAGTATTATATCCAATCTCGGAAAGATACTTCAATAAACCTACCGACAGAGTATAATTTTCTTCAAAACCTACCAATGGATCAATAATAATGAAAATGTTAACTCCCGATCCCACTTTCCATGCTAATTTCCTATTAATCCATTTAAAATATTTTATAAATCTAGTCTAGAAGTATGAGGAATTTGAGCATATTTCCATGGGTTTCTTATCCATTGGAAAATATCCAATTTTATATATTTTTCATGAAGTACCCTATTCCATGGGCCGTTCCCAAAAATTCCCCTCCACATGCTCTTGATTCTCAGAGCAGTGTTAAACTAGTCTAAATTTTTTATGTTCCAACCACCATTTTGTTTGGTCTGGGAGATTCTTTCCCATCTGACCTAGTGAAGTTTCTTACCATCCATTGTGCTTGACCACAAGAAATTAAACATCAATCTACGCAGAATCTTAATCATGGATTTTGGAATTAAAGCAAGAGAGAACCAAGAAATCGTTGTACCTAATAGGACAGATTTTAAAAGTATTAATCTCCCACCAAGAGTCAAATATATGAAAGTCCAATTGCCTATTTTATTTTCATTTTTTTTAATCAACTAAGTCCAATACCTGATCCTGTAGCAGTTGGGATTCAGATAGTAGCATAAATATTTGGAACCCTTTTCCAAAAATGAAATCTGATAAGGAAAAATAACAGTAACCAAACTGAGAACTTGATTGTCCACCTTGTGATGTAAGAAGGCAGATTTTGTACTTCTAACTTCCATTCCTGAAGCAACAAAAAATAACTTGATTAAACCCGAAAATTGTGACCATTAATCTACATATCCTCTTCCAAAGAGGACCACTCATCAACAAATAAAATATGTGCAATATTAATAGATTTTGGGATCTTTATACCCTTCAACTTCCCATCTAATCTAGCATTGTGTATCAAATTACTCAAACCCTCTATAACCAGTAAAAAGAGTAAAGGAGACATAGGAAATCCTTATCTGAGTCCACAAGAGCTGTTAAAGATAGTAGAAGGATAGCCATTGACAAGTACATCAAAGTTTGCAGAAGTAACACATGCCATAATCCAGTTAGTTACCAACAAAGGAAGACCTATTTGTAAGAGTAATAATCTCAAATAGTCCCAATTTACCCTGTCGTAGGCTTTTACTAAATCCATTTTCAGAATAAAAGCATCCATGTACTTCATTTTTATGGAATGCATAACCTCTTGAGTAACCCCCACCACATCTAAGATATGCCTATTAGCAAGGAAACCAAACTATTATTTTGTCATCATATCTGCCAGTTTCGATCTTATTCTGTTGGCAATGATCTTTGAGATTATTTTGTAGACAAGGTTGCAAAGTGCAATAGGTTTGTAATCATTGAAGCTTCTAGGTTTATTTGTATTTGGAATGAGGGCTATGTGGGTATGATTAATGGATCTAGAGACATACTCCTCAACTCTATATTGTTCAACCATTTGTAACAATTCATCCCCCATAATGTCAAAGAAGGCCAAAAAAATTTCTACAGTCCACCCATCCAGGCCCAGAATTTTATCCTTAGCAAATAAATGAAGAACCTCTTCTATCTCCTTCAATGTGACAGGAGCTCTGATGTTTTCTCCCTCTTCTTTAGAGAATAAAGAAGGGAAATTTTTTATGACTTTAATTTGATCTAAAATATTGTTTTTACCAGGATCTTTGAATTGCTTAAAAAAATGATCCCTAACAGCCTGTTTAAGTTCACCACGAGTGTGTAAGATCCTGACATCCTCAGTTTCCAGGTCCTAGATAGCATTTACATTTCTTCTATAGGTAACATATTTATGAAAAAATTGGAATTTTTGTCACCCAAGGCCACCCAAACAACCCTACTTTTAAGCCTCCACATAATCTCCTCTTGATTTAACAATAAATTTTTCTTCCTTTCTAGTTCCATAAGTTCCAATTTTTCCTTATCAAGGAAATATAGGTGGGGTTGTTTGAATAAATATTCTCCATTAAAATTTCAACAGTCCTGATCTCTTTGTCTCATTCCCTCAATTTTTCCTTTTCCCATTTTACTACAACCTCCTTCAAGTATTTTAACTTTTTTCCAAGTCTTTCCATAGGACAAGTACAGTCTTCAACATAAAAATAAAACCAAGATTCCTTGACCAACAAACAAAAATATGGATCCTTTAGCCACATGTTATTAAATTTCAAAGGATAATGTCTCAGAGTTTTAACCCCGTCCAATTGAAGAATAATGGGGAAATGGTATGAAATATTGGTCTTGATTCCCCATGTTCTATATTTTTGAAAGGAAGAAGCCAAATTTTCATTCATAAGAAATCTGTCTAACCTCTTACTAACTGCCTCCTCGCCCCTTCTACCATTACACCACATAGGTTATAGGTTAACATTAAAAATATCTATGAGATTATTCCTCTATAATAGATTGTTGAAGAAATTCGACAGAGGATCCAATCTATCTTTTTCACCCCAAATCTCAGCAGCTGAAAGGGTAAAGTTTAAGTCTCCCGTCATAATTAGATTTTGACAATTTAGCAAGCCACACACCTCCAAGGAGGACCAATATTATTCCCTATTTTTATAGGGACCATAGTAGTTCAAAACTAATAGTTTAATATCCCCTTCTAAAAAATGCCCATACGGAAGAATACCACCAGCTATTTTGTCAGGTTTGAAAGCCACAAATCTAGGGTTCCAATAAGAAATAATCCCACCTGAGAGACCATTTGAATCGAGGGCGCAAATATCCCAACCCGAAAGTATTATTGAAAGTGTCTCAATAGCCACATCTGTAGAACACATATATTCCTGTAGTAGAATAATATCAAGGCGAGTAGTTTTTAAGAGCCGAGAGAGAGCCCTAACCTTCTTAGTTTCTCTGATCCCTCTGACATTGAAGGACACGATATACATACTAGACCTCAGCTACATCGGGCATGGTTTCTCTAAGGGCCTAAGAAGAAGTGGGAAAAACATCACCAAAAGATCTCTCACAAGCTCCTTTAAGTATAAATGACAAGGGTATGAAGGTATTCTTAGAGTCATAGGATGCTAAAGGGGATTCCAACTGTTTTCCCTAAGGTCTGCACTGGAATACTACATCTGCACTGGACTGTTACAAGGAAAATCTAGGGAATTTGAGTTTTATTTTGGATTGGAAATAAATTTTAGTTTTCTGAAGGTTGGATCTTTTATTAGTCTTAAAAGGATTAAAGAAAATAAATGGAAAATGACAATGATATAACATACATCCAAAAGTTTTCCAACACCAATACAGGTAACTAATTCGCTAATTTACTGCCAACAGTTAATCATATAAAATAAGATAGAAAATCATTCGTTTATGACATTCATTTCATAACAGTGTTATAATTTGAAACGATGAAAGAAAGAGGACATCTCCAATTCAATGAAAAATGAAGCTTAGAGTCATTAAACTGAAAATAAACCATTTTGCAGCCCATACAAACTTTCACTTTCAATTTGAAATTATCAGTAAAATCAACAAGGGGCACAAAGTATTCATTTGTAAAATATTACTGAACATATGTTTCTATTACTATATAAAGAACTTACAATTTCTCCAAGCTCTATGCAAGCCAATCTAAAAAATTGAACCCCTTTCTTTTTTACATCCTTCTACATATACTTTCTTGATATTTTAATGTTTTGAAACTACCTTTTAACTAATAACTAACTTTCTTGATAATCAAAATCAACAAGTCTGAAACCATACATATGTCTCAAGTCTTTACTTTTGAAATGTTTGAACTATTTAGTAATAGTCTTTAACAAAACATAACTATGCCTAATAATTCTTTTTTAATCAATATACAAAATGAACTTAGATAGACTTAGGACACTATGAGGAAAAAAAGACTCTTTATACTCTACAAGAGAAACATAATCGGTCTTCACTAAACTTAAAACTGCATCTTGATTCTCGTGGCATCAGAGGTACATTCAATTTGGTTCAACTCCTTGATTTTGGGACGACTCATCTCTTTGACTCTATAATGTATCTTGAAGAACGTGGGTTCCTAATTTAGTCAGAATGCCCAATTTATCATTGTTAACCTGATGTTTCTTTCTCTCGAGTATGCATTATTTCTTCCAATACTTATTTTTCCTAAGAAGTTTCTCATTGTCCTTCTTTAACCCCTAATAAAATTTACACAATTTGTGGTATTTCATAAGAAACTTACTCCATTCTTTATTGGTCTCGTTCAATATGTCTTGTACCTTCTTATTTTCTTGTTTCAATTCTTTAATTTGACCCTTAGATTTCTTTAGCTTCTTCTCGAGCCTTTGACTAGCTTGAAGCTCTGCATTTTCAGGTTGTGTCACGTCCAATTGATTCTCTTCCTAGGTTGTAGAAACTCCAATCTTTGTCTATGGAATGTCATCAAATCCTTCATATTGAGTACTATGTTCTTCTTCAGGAGCCATGGGTATATTCAGACGAACTAGAGATGAACAGGGGACTGCGTTGATATATTTCTCCAAATTAGTTAACATTTCCGCCACCTTCTTCTCTACTTCCATGGATGAATCTGATTCCTCATTAATGTTCTCTTGAGCCTCTTTGGGTTTTTGAAATTGTTCATTTGTCTTTTCCTCCACAAAATTATTCTTTTTAATAGAACCCAAGTCCATTACCTCTTTATTTTTGTTAATTATGAAGCTCGCCCTTGTCTGCGTAGGCTTTGAATTTGAAGCTCCGACTGTTGGCCTCTTGGGTTTCTCGACTGTTGGCCTCTTGGGTTTCTCGAATTATTGATCCGGAAAAATTTCCAAATCTATAACCTTTTTCTCTTTCAGAGAAGGGTCAAAGATTTCCTGAGAATTGAGCCTCAATTTATTCGTAGCTCAAGTATGTGGTCTCTTGAGGTAATAAGGATTGGAGTTTTCTGACTTCCTCTTCCGATTTTTAGTCTCTTCTTCATCATCTAAAGGATTATCTGAATGTTTTGTCTCATTACACTGAATATCTTTAGGTTTTGGTGGTGGATTTACAACCCCTCTCATTCTCAACCTTATTTTCCCTTCTTCCTTTTCAAAACTTTGTTCCACATTGATTCCAAAACCTCCACAATCCTCATATATTTTCAAACTTGCGGAAGTATTATTAGTATCTTCTAGAAAATATTTATTTCCTAGGGTTCTAAACTCGGAGTGTAACACAAAATGGTCCCAATTTCTATTGAATTTATTTAGTTCCTAAATTATTAGCAGCTTAATCAAGCCCTGATGAAATATATTGTGTTGGATTTTAGGAAAATTTCTAACCCTAGATGCCATTTTGGACAGAATCTTTAAGAAATAAAAGGGAATATTCATCCTTGAAATGACATCCAAATGTATCAGGAAGCGCATGCGATAGAGGTGGACAGTGGCATACGTTCCTTCTCCCATGATAGTCACGTACCCACCCATTTATCCAATGCAAGGCAGGGAACATAATGCCAAATTCAAGGATTTCACATGATCTCAGGCCATTAGTTAGATTCATATAATTAATATATGAATGTGCAGATTAAAAAAAATCAATTATGCATAGCGGAATTAAAACAACATCCACACACTCTTCATATGCATTCAACATATCAATAATAGTCATTAATTTAAGCATTGCAGAAGTAAATACATAGACAGAAAAACACTTATCTTCATTTTGCAACTGCCCCAAGCAACTAGCTATGTCGCTACAACGTTCCACCCAACTATAGGCTCTTCGACAGCTTATACTGAGTCTGTCCGAAGGCCACCCCCGAGCTAGGCATGATTCTCACAAGGAAAGGGAACATTCCAACTCGTTCACTATCAATTACTCATTTCATCTCAGCCAAGCCAGTCCACAGCTGGGTTTATCAGGCTACATTTGAACCATGGATGCTCATTCTCAAGCTCAAGCCAAAGCAATGGGTACCCAAATCCCATACCCCAACATTCTCATTTCTCACACCAAAAGCACAAACATTAGGCATAGATACCATTTACAACAAGGGTATTTTACAAAACAGGGTCCATGGGTTTTTCCCAAATCGTGGCTCACGAAAACAGACTGTGGAAAGAGTAATTCAATTTCAACCCCAGGGAGTAAAACCGATTTCTCCCCACTGGTTATGATCCTTTCCAATGGCCTAAACGACCTCCAGGAAGACCCAAAAACATGCTGTTCTCTTCCCCACTGTTAATCAACACAAAAACGCCCCTTCCCAGGTAAAAGATGAAGGGAAACCCAGAAAAACCATGGAGGAAAACGCCTAGGCAGATAGAGCTACGTGAGGGAGCAAGACTGATGGTTGCATAATGGCTTAGAGAGCAATTTTTTGGCTCTTTTCTTGCCCAAGGAGACAAACACGATTTTCCATGAAGGGTGGCTTTCCCATACCCGAATTTGGATAGCCACACCTCTCCATTCCCAAGGCATTAACTACCTCAACCAACTCTTGGGAGAAATCAATGGTTGGGTACAAAAGTCAACATGGGTAGTTGAGGGTTTGATGGGTTCTCTCATTAACACTTGGCTTGAACTGATTGGCTCAAGGGTTTGAATGTTTTCCCTCCCAATTCCTTGTGAAATCATGCCCCCATCTCTTTGTTGCATTGCATAGCTAGTTGTGGGTATTTTTATTAAAATGCATATTACATGATGTTGAAGTTCCAATGTGCCTGGCTAGCACGCAAACCATATGCATCAATAAATCGATGGCGGGGCCTTGGCCTTGAGCTCCTCACCATGATTTCATAACAATATTACATCATTTAAAATGTTAAAGTGATAGGGTCTAGATGGGGACGTGACAATGATATATCTTTGTACCATTTTCAATAGGCCACTATATTCTTGCTTAAGACAAGCTCGTAGAATCCATTTGCGCCAATCTGGATTTCTGTATTTGTCCAGGAGAAAACGGTTACACTATGTGATGTCAACATCCTGGAGCTTGAACCACTATTCACTATCTTGTGGGAGTTCGACTACTATGGAAATAGAGTTTTTTGAAATAGGAAAAGTAACATATCACACGGTAACAATTTTTCCATCAAACCCTTCTGCAATTGCCCTAGATACCCTGTATGATGACCCTGTAATTTTTCACAATAACAAAACCAACCAACTCTTTTAAATTTGACTCTGAACTCTAGGTATGCCTCAAGAATTTCAACACTAATGGGATCATACCTCACAAGGTGACCGCTTCTATGCACAAACATAATGGATTATTTCAATTACTGTGGAGAATTAGGTGAACCTCTGTCCATAATATTTCAGTTTTACAGAGCAATTAACAATATTCGAAAGGATCCATTGGTAATTTATTCAAAATATCACACTGGAAACTGTAAAAATCATGAGAAAAATAACTTGAACGAATTCGTAAAACCAAGGAATTTCTAAACATTTGGATCCATGATTCACCTCCTGGTTTCATTTATTGTAGTCGCAAGTCTCCCAAAAATGACATGACATAAGGAGTTGTTACAATGATGGCCCTAACAAACTATGTTAGTACTGCAGCGCTAGTGGACAGTTTGGTAGCGACCTTGATTTGGTAGCGTAGCTTTTGGAAGTTTTGTAGCTCTCTTAAATTTTAGCCTTAATTGACCATCATGCTTAATTTAACCAAGGTTAATTCATTTGACCAAGGACCATACCTACAAAATCAAAATGTAACAAAGAACTACTTGTGCCACCTCATCACATTACAAACTAATAATTGAAATCTGAGAATAGAGAAGTTGAACAACACAACATCATAGGGAAAAATGGAAAAAGAATGCTTTGATTAGATTGGACACGGGAATAACCATGAGGGAAAGGGATTTGAATTAAAGGTTTTGGGGTCAAGAGGTAGACAATTTGGAGTGCAGACCCAGGTACTAACACCAACTTTTTTCGCGGACCTCTAGGTTTATTTTTCTTCCTTATCGTAACATTCTGATGGTGGATAGACAAAACTGGCATGGACTTAGAGGCAAAATAAGGTTTACTAGAGTAAAATGATAATGGATCTTTCTCAAAAGACAAGTGGGAGGACAATGCTTGAATTGGCTACAAGATAGGGTTTCCCACAATGGGGGAATATGTATTATGAATAATAGGCTCCATCCCCAGGCTTTGTTCCGAATCGTTTAAGGTATGAGGATTTTCAACAATCAAAGGAACGAACTCACAAGGAGATGATGGCCTAGATATGTTCCCATATCCCACAAGGGAAATATTATTGTTGACACCCGATTGTCTTCTCAATTCTAGAGATTTCTCAGCATTCAAATAAAAATTAAGTTCATCCCTAGTAACACCTTCATAAAGAACAGGGGAGGGGATATTGTCCATACCGATGATCCCATCAACGTATGAACCATGAGAAGAGTCATTTTCTTGTACCGCATGTGTGATATCAGCATTCACAACATTTATCTGGTGAGACAACTCCTCATCCATCGAAGTCTCAGAAGGGAAATTATCCTCACTCTGTAACAGTTTTGGACATTTCGACTTCAAGTGTCCAGTATCCCGACAGTAGTAATAGTGAAAGGGAACATGTAAATAATCTAATTTATGAGAAATGGTCATGTACCCCCAAATAATATCAACCACATCCAGGAGCCCCTTAGAAATGTCGTATTCCACCATAATAGCTGTGACTTTCTTATCAACCCCATATAGCATTATTTTGTCTAATTGTATGAAACTCCCTAAGCAGTTCTCCAATCCAACAAATACATTTATGTCCACAGTTCAATGGGAAATCCCAACAAAAGCATCCATAGATGTCTTCTGGTCATTTTTTCCTTTTTTGGGTCAAAATTCGTGTGCCGATGTTTCAGAATAAGTGACTCTCCTTTGATAAACCATATACCATCTAAATCCCTAGGGATGTCATTAGGTTTTGGGAAGACAAAGAAAACCCACCAATTCGACAGCATGGTAGTGCGAGGGGCATAGTCAAAAAGAGGGAGCCAAGTTCTGTTCACCCATTCAATGAGCTCTGGACTAGAAATGTTCGTGGATTCAAAATGACCCACCACTGCTCGCGATGCAAACACCGCCACTCTGTCAATATTTACATCTTTTCCAAGAACAAATTGCTTTCGTTCCTTAAGAACCTTGTATGCTTTGACTTGTTTTCTGGTCTGGGCCCTAACACCAATCAGTTTCTTGATCCCATTCGGTCTGTGAAGTGAAAAACCCTTCTCCACAGGAAAAACATCCTCTTTTACTAGGGTTTTTTTGGTCATAGGGAGAACGATACCTTTAAATGGAGATAGCCCCACATAACCACCAGATGTAGCACCAAAAGCATCGTCAGTCAGAGGAGGATCCATCCATGTAGAAGGGGCTACCGACAGACCTAACTAGTCGGTAGATGGAATAATACCCACTATGCAATCAAGTAACCTAGAGGAGCTTCTATCAGCATCGAGAGGGATCTAATTTATTGAGGTGTAATTTATTTGATCACTCTAAGTGCTTGATAGATCTGGGTTTACGATGGATTTATGTTGGTTCTTATTTTTTTATTTTATCAGCCAACACATATTTTTTAATGGATTTTTGTTTGGCTTTAAACTTTTGTTTTATGAGTTAACATGGATTTTCTAAAATACTTTTTATTTGATTTGATTTTTTTATTTTATGATCCAACATGAATTTTTTAATTACTTTTTATTTGTGGTACCATTACCCCATACTGCGTTGTAGATCACCTCGCTACTCTCGGTATAGCAACTAAATAAACTATAATATATTAATTTAATAAACACAATTATTATTTTAATATTTTCCCACATTATACTAGAATATTTTGTGATTACTTGAATCATGAAGGAATTTGATTAAACATAATGCATTAATTCAATATTAATATTATTTAAATATTTTTGCAAACACATCATAATATTTTGTGATTTCTATATATATATATGTATATATATTTTTCCCTTGGAAAAAAAATCATTTTATTCATAGAATAAACATAGACTGCTCTATTGAGCTTACATCATTGATCAACCTCTCAGGCTTCATAAAAAAAGCAAAAAGTTTCTCATTATCATTACAAAACTATTGCATAACGGTGTCTATTCTGTAGCACTTGAAAGATTATAAGTGTTTTTCTTCAATTATTCTGAAAAAAACATCTTACATCAGAATATATGACTTGGAGACTTGATCATTGCCATGTTCCTCTAATTCAATGAGACCTGGTTGAAGAGCTAATGCTAATTTGGATAGCGTATCTGCCTCTGAGTTGAGTTCTCTATAAATATGTGAGAAAGATAGCATTTCAAAATAGGTCTTTAATGAACTGATCTCATTTAGCAGGTATTGCAACTGAGGTGCTCTTATATTGATTTGATCTTTCGCCCAGTCTATCAATACTTTTGAGTCACCGAAAATGTGAATCTTGTTCAATTTTTTATCCTTCGCGATCTTCAAAACTACCCATAAAGCTGCTAGTTCTGCTCTGTAGTTGGTTGCTCTTCCTATTGCAATTTTGATGCGAAGTTTTTTATTTTATGAAATATGTATAACACCTCCCGCTCCTCCAAGTAAAGGTTCTCCTTGACTTTCTCTGTCAAAAAAGGCCCATGGAATGCTCTTGTTTATTTCTAGGGCAACTAGCACACATCTTTTAGTTGGCTTAGGTATGGTTTTGTGCTCCTATAATTTTTTAACAATAGTGCAGCAGTGAGATCAGAAGGAACCCATCTATTTTGGAATATTTCTTTGTTACGTGCTTCCCAAATGCTATATACGAAAAGAGTTGGAAAGGAATCATAGCAGTGCACCCCATCATTTTTCCACCATTCTTGTGTACGTTGTTCCAAAGTTGTATTGCTTTTTGCTGGGGTGCTGTTGTTGTCGATGGTATTTGAGATAAAATAGCATATGTCTCATGCATAAGGAAAAGCATTGAACAAGTGAGAGGTATGTTCCTCCTGTGTTTTGCATAAAACACACATGCCTGGCACTGAACCATTTTTATTTTTATTTTTTTTCAGATTTTCCCATGTTAGCAATTTGTTACTTAAAGCCATCCACAAGGTTAAAATGGTTTTCAGTGGGCTGTGTATTTTCCATATTTTCTCTCACCACCATCTTTTTTCTCCTTCCGCCAGTTCCTTATGACTTCATATCCTCTTTTTGCTGTAAAATCCCCATTCACTGTGTTCTTGGTCCAAATTATTTTATCCCATGTCTACATTTAAGTGAATGAAAATTGTACCAAGTTTGCTGACATATCTATTCCACTCCCCTGCTTCTGCTCCGATTAATCCGAGGTCCTGCGAGGATTTACAACCGGCTCTTCATTTCTGTTGGGGATGTTGTGCCTGCACATCATTTAAAACATGGATCCTCTGTGTGTTTAACTCGAAAATTAAGGTATATGTCAACCTGTAATCTTCCCCTGTACCGACCCATGGATCCTCACCTATTTTGACCCTTTTTCCATCTCTGATTCCCCACGCTGTCCAATTGCCTATTAGAGGAAAGGCTAGTACCATTGCTTTCCACCCTATTGACCCATTTTTGTGAGTTTTGATGGGGTTTCTGAACCAATCAACAATTGAAGAATCAGGGAAATACTTTGAGCTCATTATCCTTCCCCACATATTTTCTGGGCTCTGTGCAAGTCTCCATAACGATTTTTCTACCACTGCTTTACTGGCTAAGGTTAGATTTTTTATGCCCCATCATCCAATTTCTTTTGGAAGAGAAAGAGCGGACCATTTTACCAGAAAGATTCCTTCAGTATTCCTACTGGATGTCCATAGAAAGGAGAAGAACTTATTCCTTATCTTTGTTAGTATCCATTTAGCAATGTACGCAATGGATGCCCAGTAAACCAAAATACTTTGTAGAACTACTTTGAGTATAACTAACCGACCCTCTCTTGAGAGAAAACAATTAGTCCATATTGAGATTCGTGCATCAACTTTCTTGTATAGCCAAATCCAGTCTTGGAAAGAGTAGCAGCTTGGTTTTAGGTAGTATCCTAAATACTTGAAGCCTTCCGTGAGAGAGACTGTCGGAAAGGGTATTATCTCTTTTGTAATCTATAATAATCCTTTTAAGAAATATTTGTGAACCAGACTCGATTTTTCTAGATTTATTACCATACTTGTTGCCTTCTTATAAATCTCTAGTAAATAGGTACAGGCTCTGATATTTCCTTCAGTACCTTTCCCAAAAAGAAGGACATCGTCTACGAAGAGGGTGTGTGTAATCTATTCTGAGATGGAAACCTTTACACCAACTATTCTCCTTGTATTTTTATCATTTTTTATTAATCGACTCAGAGCTTCAGCTATTAGAAGAAACAAAAAATGAGAGAGGGGACATCCCTACCTCAAACCTCTTGTTGGGCGAAAAAAACTAGACGGAGATCTATTTATCATTACCGCAAAAGAAGTTGATTGGATACATCCCATTATCCATTCCACCATCTCCAGAGACATTCCATTTTGAATTAAAATCAACCTCACAAAAGTCCAGTTCACCTTGTCATAGTATTTTGAGAGGTCCATCTTGAGTGCAAAAGCACATAGATTTTCCTTCTTTATAGAGTGTATGGTTTCTTTTGCCAACGAGACTGCATCGTGTATTTGCCTATTAAAGAGAAACCCGAATTTTTCTTCTGAAATAATTTCACTAAAGATTGGCTTTAATATTTGGGCTATGATCTTTGCTATTACCTTATAGATCAAATTGCAGCAAGAAATTTGTCAAAAATCATCAAAAGAATCAATTTTCTGTTTCTTTGGGACCAACGTTATAAACGTTGAGTTAATGATTCCCAAAAATTTTCCTTCCTTCTGAGATTCCTTAACTACTTCCAATATATCATTTTTTAATAATTCATAAAACCCTAGAAAAAACTCAAGAGTAAAACCATCCGATCCTGGGCTCTTTCCCTTCTGAAACGAAAGCAGAACTTGTCTTACGTCTTCTTCTGTGATTTCTTTCATGAGATCCTCATTCATTTCTTCTAATATTAATCGAGAAAAAATACTTAAAACCTTCAAAATTTAAGAAATTGGGCAATCACCGTTTTCTAAGAAAATTGCGTGAAAACATTCTACCACTGCTTGATATTTTTCTTGAAATGTCCTGGCTACGTTTCCTCATGCATCCTTGATTTCAGTGATGGTATTTCTGCTTCTTCGATGAGAGGAAAATATGCAATTTTTTTTTGTATTTTTGTTTCCCTCTGAGAGCCATAAAGATCTACTTTTTAATTTCCACTTTTGTTCCTCCTTTAATAGCAAAGAATCCTTTTTGCCTTCTAATTTCTTTAGTATTTCCACTTCTTCCATAGAAAACACTCCATTCTCATTGTTGTTATACACCTCCTCGATTTTATTTCCACCTCCTTAAATTCTTCCTGAAAAAGGGTTTTGTGCTTCTTATCCCAATCCTTTGAAATATTTTTCATGCTCGCGAGATTATCAACAAATTGTTGCATGAAGGAGATGATCCGAGATTCCTTTAGAGGTTGCCAAGAGTTCAGAATTAGGGTTTTATATTCATACTAATCAAGCCAAAGGGGGTTGAATTTGAAAGGGACAGGGTTTTTTTTTTCAGGAACTTTTACTTTTAGTGCTATTGGCCTATGGTCTGAAGAACCCCTTGTTTCTATCGATGATTGAAGAACTAGCTGGTCATTTTCTAGCTTTTTATCCACTAGAAAATGATCTAATCTTTTTGAGATTTCCTAGTCTCTGCCTTTCTTGTTTCTCCACATTGGCTCCAATTTTAGTGGGGCTAAATCTATCAGACCTTTTTGCTCAAAAAAATTGTTGAAATAGGAACTCAAAGAATCGCTCCTCGAATTCTTTCCCCAAATCTCATTTAGAGAAAGTGTTAAATTGAGGTCTTCCCCAAGAATTACATTTGGATGTTCCATGGCACCTGTATTTCCAAGAGACTCCCAAAAAACCTTTTTGTCATAAAATGGCCCGTAGACATTTAAAATTGTATAAGAAAGACCTGATCGCCATCCTCCAAGTAAGTATCCAATGCAGAGTCATACCGAGATACTGAAAGCAAAGTTAACTATGGACTCCATGCCGTTATTAGGCCCCCATAGTGTCCTTCCGCATTAATGCTTACCATATTCCAGTTTTTTACACACTCAGTTAGCGCTTCTTTCGCTTTTTTTTCCTTCCATCATTGTCTCTTGGATTCACATTACCGTCGATTTTATGTTGTTTATTAGTCTCTTGAGGGCATTTTTCTTAGAGCCCCCCCTATCCCCCTTGCATTAAAGGACATAATTAGCATTAAGAACTCTTACCGAGGGATTTTTCCACTCTAAGAGCCCGACTCATTGTTGACTGTTTTCCTTGTTTAATGTCCTTCATAGCTTGTTTTTGCACCAAGGAGAGAAAGGATTTCCTTCCAGCCTATGAATTCTGAATGGGATTAAGATCTAATCCCCCCTTGGACACCTGTTCTTCCTCTTCCTTCAAAATACTCTTTGATCTTAAGTCATAGTCTCTCCTTTAAAAACATTGGTTTTTTGTGCGAAGCGAGGCTGTTCTTATAGGCGAGGGAGGGGTTGAATTAAGAGGATTTGGAGAGACCTTCCCTACTACTTCTTCAATTTCCTTAATATTATTATTAAGAAAATCATAAAAATCAATAGGGTGGACAGTATTAGTACCTTTTTTGTCCTGAGATGAGCTGTTTTCAATTTGTGCCTCGCTTTCTACCTCTTTAAAAGGTTGTCCTGCTTCGATATCTCCTGTAAAGTTATGGGTGGGGTGAAAAAATGAAGATGGGTGTCTATTTTGGGGGGTCTCGCGAGAAAATAATTCTGGTTTTTTCATGTTTTTCAACTTCGGGCGAACAAAAGTGATATTTTTGTTTAAAATTTCACTTTGCCATAAAAATAAAACTTTTATAGAATTATGTTAGCTTTCTATTCATAATTTTTTCAATTTTTTTTATTAAGATTTGATATGTCGATTTCGCAAATGTTTGACAGTGTGTTCTTATAAAATGAAAAGACTACAAAAGAGTTATGATTTGTTGTACCACTAAAATCGTTGTTAGACTTGTTTTTTGCAAAAACAGAAAATGCTACGACAATCTACACACAATGTACTAGTGCCTGACTATAAGTTTGCAACCAATGGATCTATATACTAATTATTATACTTTTTTAAAGTCGATCAATAGGGAAACTCAGTCGATTTTCAACAACTTTTTTGTTGCACCACTTTTCTCTCAATCCGCTATAAAAGCAAAAAATCTACGAACACCCTTTTGAAGTAGACACGCCGATTAAGAGTTTCACATTTTTTTCATTTTTTTTGGTGTAGTATTTTTAAAGTTATGGATTTTTTTTTTTGCTGTTTTTTTAAAGAGTTGAATCATAACTCGACACATGTTACGAAAATAAAACTTAAAAAATATCAGTTCTTATCTATATACAACAAAATTTATACCCACGTAAAGTAGATTCAATGATGAACCTACTGGTATGAAGTCCGACATTCGTTTTGTTGTGTAAGAGGTGGTTTTTCCCTTCCGAAAATGGAGAAACCTGAAAATTCTGCAGAAATCTGAATCTTTCATGTTTCAGAGATTATTCGGCCGAATAATTATTCGGCCGAATAATGTTTTTCCGTAATGGCGCCGTGAATTATGGTGAAGGTTATTCGGCCGAATAATGAAACGGAAAAAAAACTCGTTGGTCGGAAATTTTTTTTTTTTTTTTTTTTTTATACTCATATAAATAAACCTAAAGTTGATTCATTATTTTCGCATGTTTTAACTTCGCATTTTTTTGTCAAACTGATTTTGAAAGGAGGAGACATTTTTTGCAAAAGGAGGTTTTTACAAGGTATGTTTCTTCTTTTATTTTACAAAAGGCACATTGAAGGAGTTTTTTTTTTTTTCTAAGGCATATTTGCAAGGAGTTTTTTCAAAATATTTCTTTTCTTATTGCATATTTGCAAAGAAGACATTTTTTGCAAAAGGAGGTTTTTACAAAGTATGTTTCTTTTTCTTTTTTCCCAAAGGCACATTGAAGGTAATTTTTTTCTAAGGCATATTTGCAAGGAGTTTTTTCAAAATATTTCTTTTCTTATTGCATATTTGCAAAGAAGACATTTTTTGCAAAATGAGGTTTTTACAAAGTATGTTTCTTCTTTTCTTTTCCAAAAGACACATTGAAAGTGTTTTTTTTCTAAGGCATATTTGCAAGGAGTTTTTTCAAAATATTTCTTTTCTTAGACATGTTTGCAAGAAAGTTCTTTGCAAGGATTGTATTTAAAAAGTGTGTATTCCAAAGTATTTTTGCAAAAAAAATGTATTTTTCCTTCTTATTTCTTTGAAAGAGATTTTTTCAAAGAGTTGTTTTGGTAAGATAATTTACAAATGGTTTTTTTCCAAAGTAGTTTTGCACTTCTTATTTATTTGAAAGAGGTTTTTCAAATAGTTGTTTTGATAAGGTATTTTGCAAAGGGTGTTTTTCCAAAGTAGTTTTTCATTTCTTAGTTATTTGAAAGGAGTTTTTTCAAACAGTTATGTTGCTAAGGTATTTTGCAAAGGATTTTTTGCAAGGTAGTTTTGTACTTCTTATTTCTTTGAAATGGGTTTTTTCAAAGAGTTATTTCTTTACAATGATTTTTTCCAAGATATGTTTACAAATAAGTTTTTATTCAAAGTACTTTTTCCTAGTGGCTTTTTTCGTAGATATTTTTACAACAAAGATTTATTTACAATGTATTTTTATTATTTTCCAATTGGTAGGTAATTTAATGTCAAGGAGTTTCTTATTTCTTTCCAAGAAGGTTTTTTTCAAAGAAGATTTTTGTTCAAAGAGTTTTTTCAAAGGAAAGTTAATTCCAAAGAGATCTTCTTCAAAAGACCCTTACAAAATTTTTATAAGGTGAAGTAAATTTCAGTTCATGTTTTTATAAATTCCGTAAATGTTTTTAAATCTTAATTTATTTATTTTTACTATAAAGTAACATGATTCTTTAATTTATCATCTATAGATTAAACAACCATGGTCAATAAAAGAAAACGTCAAAGAAAAGGTGATCGTAAACGTGGTGATGATGATAATAGAGAGAAACAAAAACTCAGATATATTACCAAAAAACAAAGGGTTGCCGAAACGGAAGAGAAAACTATTGAAGATATAAATACAGATTTACATGATAATGTTGAAGAGATGGAAATTGAAAATAGAGTACAAGAAGAACAAATTGAAGTTGAAAAGAACATTGTAGAAGATGTAAATAGTGATTTACATGCTAATGTCGATGAAGTCAATATTGAAGATCAAGTTCAAGATCCAGAAATTGGACCTGGTATATATATATCATATATTTTCCAAATTCATTTTTTTATAATGAATTTTATTTTTGGATATATGTTAAATTAAATTTAACTTGATGTATAGGTACTTTTACTATTGATGATGAAATTTTATAAGACATTGATTGCGACAAATGTGGAGAAAAACTACTAATACATGTTGCACGATATCGTGCTACAAAATTTTATGATGAAGTTCTCAAGGATTACTCAATAGCAGGACAAGCACAAATTTTGAGATGTTTATCAGTGTCCAAGAAGTTAGAAGGTGCTACATCATTATTGGGTATTCACAAAGCGATAAAAGAGTCGAAATTGAAACAAAATGTGATGGAAAATATAGGTGATGCAATAAAAAAATTTGAAAAATTCAGGAAGAAAGATATCAGTGCTGCACGTAAAGCAATTCATACAGCAATTCTTTCAGCTAGTACTAAACAAAAGCGTTTGACAACAGAACTAGCAAAAGCAGTTGAAACATCAAGAAAGACATTATACAAACATAACAAATTAAGAATGCAAATAGATGAAAATAATGAACTTGTTTGCTGGGCAATTATTTGTAGACAACCTTACAAAGATAGATTAGGAGCAGGTGTTAAAGATATTGTATGAGAATATTGGTTGGAACATGCTCGAGTTTCACCAAATTCAAGAGATGTGATACGCAAAAGAATATCACGAAATGTATATGAAAGCCAACCAAAACATATAATGGACATGACACAAGTACAATTGTTCAATAAATTCAAGGAAGATCATCGTGGAATTAATATATCAATCACTACAATTGTGCAACAAAAACCATGGTATGTTAGACCTATTACTATACGTGATAAATGTTGTTGCCGTTATCATGTGCAATTTCAGTTATATTATGACACGTTTCTTGAATTTGGTAAAATGTTTTGGACAAATTCACCACCTCCGTCGACGATACGTGAATTCATATCTCAAATTTTATGTGAAAGAAATCACGATGAAGTATTTTATTCAAAGAAATGTGTCAATGGAAAACATTGTAATCATTGTGGAAATCTGGTGCTATTCCACAATAAATATCCTATCGATAATGATCAATCGTTGTCAAATGTAAATGTTGATTGGAGGAGATACGAATACATCAACTATAGTACAAGTTCTAGTGATTCACATTCCAAAAGAATTGGTTTGCTAGAAGACAAGATATGCGTCACAGATTTTCTCAAAAAATTTGAAAGCGAAATTTATAAATACACCCAGCATTCACATAGAGCACGATGGCAAGATCTTTAATTCAAACAGTCTCGTGAAATTTTTCCACTCGGAACAATTTTTTCCGTAGTTGATTTTGCTGAAAACTATACATTTGCTGCACAAAAAGAGATACAGAGTGAATACTATCACTATGACCAAGTTTCGATATTTGTCCATGTTGTATATAGACATTCTCAACAGGATGTTGATGGCATTGAAAGCACATGTGACAATCGAGATGTGATTAAAGAATATCACTTCTATATCAGCGATGATCGTACACACGATACACATTTTGTTCAACATTGTATAGAAAATATTTTCTCTGACTCACTGAAAAAATGCGAAGTCAAATTCAATGAGCATTGGATATGGTCTGATGGATGTGCGGGTCAATTTAAATCTTCACGATCATTTTTTTGGTTATGTTGACTTCATAAAGCGCTGAACATTAAACATCGCTGGAATTTCTTTGAAACTGGGCATGGAAAATGTGAGCATGATGGTGTAGGAGCATGCGTAAAAAGAGCACTTCGAAGATGGAAAATGAACTATTCTTCTGCACGGTTTCATTCAGCTACAGAGGTTGTCCAATGGTGTCAATTAAATCTAAGCCATGATTATAATCAACAATCAAAAGATATGCGCAGGTATGTACACTAATTTTTTAATTTATATTATTTCTTGAAATTTAAAAAAATGTATGTACTAACATTTAAGTACATGTACACTAACATTAAAAATTGTTCTTTGAAAGTGATTCATCATTTATTGTGTAGGTCTTTTTGGCTTGTTGGGGTCCAAGATATAAATAGATCAATACCATATGACGCTAGCACCATACATGGGACTAGAGATCTTCACTCTATTCAAACAAAATCATTTCACAATGTGTTTGCATTTGACAGTAGAAAGCAATCATGCTTTTGTCATATTTGCATTGAAAATGTTGAATCTACAGAAGTTTGTGAAAACATAACAAACAACTATGTAAAAGCTTGGAAACACACAGAGATTAATCCAAAAGGAAAAATACCACTGGCAAGTGTAGAAGAGTTAGAATCAGAAGAAATAGCAATATTGTCTGATGGCGATAGAATTTCAGATCTTGTTAGAGAAGGTAATAAACTTGTTCTTGACTTTTAAGTTAATTGTTCATTCTAGTCCATCGCCATAAGTATAGTCAATTTAATTCATTTAAAAACGCTAACACCAATTATAATTTGCGCAGGAGATGTTTTCGCTGTGATTGCACCTGTAGACAACAACGAAAATGTCAAATATTATTTGATGTGATGCACTGAAGGAAAAATGAAGTTATTGGAGGACTACAATGACAACGGATTTACATACGAAAGAGGATCCATCATTTTAAAAGGCTATTTTTTTCAGCAGACGCATATGACTAAAAACTATGTCTACTTTCAAGATTATGAGCCCGATGTTATATGTTGTCAGTATAGTCATTTAGTATGTGCATCTCGAATAAATTTGGTACAAGTTCCATCAAAAAAATAGTTAAAAACAAAAAAATGGAAACTATCCATATGTGACCATGAACGGATAGTTGAGGATGACATTCCATTGCGATGGTTTTAACTATATATCAAAAATAAATTGATCTATATTTTTGTCCATGTCAATTGTTGTGTACAATATATTTTTTGTCCATGTCACAATTGTTGTGCACAGTAAATTTTTTCATTGAGTTTTTATGAATATTTTCTTGAATAACAACTAACATAAGAGCTTAAATGGTTGTACTTTAACATGCTTAAAAATGAATTCAAATATTATTTGGGAATTCAAAAGTATTTTATTCGGGTCCCCATATGTCTATTAGACCACTAAGGGATGAGATAACGGATGTGGCTATCCCCACACTCCGCCCCGAATTTTTACTTTTGATTGATTGATGCCAATGAAAAATCACCAAAAAACCTACTAAATTTTGTATTCTTTTAATCCATCGAACATGTTTCTTTAATATACTTCACCATAAATATGATCTAAATGAATTTTTTAAAACAAGTTGTTAATCTATATAATTTTTAATTATATGATTGTTGCACAAAAATAATATATCTCTCACATGTAAGTTAACATAACTGAAATCATGGCAAATGAAGATAACAATCATTTGATTTTTAATCACAAACAAGAATTCCTGGATTGTGAAGCTTATGCTAAATTAGAGCAATGATTCTTTACAACAAATCGATAAAAATTCATCGAATTGTTGTCTAAAATTCATTGCTCTAACTTAGCATAAGCTTCACAATCCGGAAGTCCTCACTTGTGATTAAAAAACAAAAAATCATTATCCCCATTTGCCATGATTTCAACATTTAGAAATTCACGAACTAGAAAGTACCTGAACAATGAACATATGAAAAACATTAGTTAAATTTTGAAATTTACATATGCATATCAAACATTAAACATATGAAAAACATTCATTCTTTCCATAACATTTCTCAACATAACAAAATGAATTTTTTTTACAAATTCAACATTTCCAAACTTTAAATTGCACCTATCAAATGTTTCAATGTTTCAAACATTCATTCATAACAACATTTTAAGAACATTTATTCTCAACATAACAAATTGAATTTTTTTTACAAATGCAACATTTCCAAATTTTAAATTGCACCTATCAAATGTTCCAAACATTCATTCTTAACATTTTAATAACATTTATTCTAAGAAAATTGAAAACTTTTTACAAATTCAACATTTCCTAACACTTTAAATTGCACCTATCAAATGTTCCATTCACTCTTTGAACATTTTTGACACCTCCCATTCATTTTTTCCCAACATTGATTCTTACCATAACATTCATTCTCGACATTGAACATTTTCTAACTTTAGATTAATCATTTTAAACAGACACCTCCCATACATTCTTTCCCAACATTCCTTCTTCCATAACATTCATTCTCAACATTCAACATTTCCTATCTTTAAATTACCTATTAAATGTTTCATTCACTCTTAACAACTTTAAATTACCTATCAAATGTTTCATTCACTCTTAACATTTCAAACATTTTTGACACCTCCCATTCATTTTTTTCCAACATTGATTCTTACCATAACATTCATTCTCAACATTGAACATTTTCTAACCTAGATTAACATTTTAAACATTCCTAACACCTCCCATTCATTCTTTCCCAAGATTCATTCTTCCTTAACATTCATTCTTGACATTGAACATTTTCTAACTTTAGATTAATTATTTTAAACAGACACCTCCCATACATTCTTTCCCAACATTCCTTCTTCCATACATTCTCAACATTCAACATTTCCTAACTTTAAATTACCTATCAAATGTTTCATTCACTCTTAACAACTTTAAATTACCTATCAAATGTTTCATTCACTCTTAACATTTCAAACATTTTTGACATCTCCCATTCATTTTTTCCCAACATTGATTCTTACCATAACATTCATTCTCAACATCGAACATTTTCTAACCTAAATTAACATTTTAAACATTCCTAACACCTCCCATTCATTCTTTCCCAACATTCATTCTTCCATAACATTCATTCTCATCATTCAACATTTCCTAACTTTAGATTGCACCTATCAAGACATTTTAAACATTCATGCAAAACATATTATAAACATTATCAAAACATTTTAAACATTCATGCAAAACGTATTCTAAACATTTTACCAAATGAGAAATAATTAACATGTACTCATATATAATCCAAAAAGAAGTTAATGAACATGTGAGTTCAATGTACATATACGTATAATCAAAAAATAAATACCCTTCATGTTCAAAACAACTACAATATATATATATATATATATCAACAAAAACAATAGAGTCTCAACCACTGTCCATCTGGACCAATATCTTTCCACTATTTTCCACTAGGACCTTCCCTGGGACTCAACTCAGCCTACAATACACAAAAAAAAAAATTATAAATCTAGATCATAAATTATTTAAACAATTTTAAACTAAATTCAAGATATTAAGATATTAAACTTATACTGAAAAAACAATTCAATTATTAAAAAAGTCGTACATCAAATTCTTTGAATGCATGTCCACCACTTTTTTCCACTAGAGCCTTCCCTTTGGCTCCAAAGGATCTCAAAGAGCCAAGCTGCAACATGTACAAAAGTAATTTATGAATCCCAAAGCATGCAAACAATTTACAAATAAATCCAAAAAATAAAAAACATTAAACTTATATCAGAGATCATTTCTAGTTCAACAAAATTACCTCGGTGCCAATATCTGCATTTATCAAAGAACCTACATCTTCACCCCCAATTTCCAAATGGTCTCTCCCTTAAAATTTAAATTTTGTTAATGAATAAAACATAGAAAATACATATAATAAATTAAACAATTAACTTAAAACCAAAACAAAAAAATTAAAATCATTAGCTCACAAGAGATGGTAAATTATCTAAAAAGTTGGAATCTAAAGAAACCTGCATAGATAAGTCAAATTAACAATAAGATACATTGATATTTATTAAAATTCAAACAAAAAAAAATATCAAGTTCAATCATAAATATTATAATTATTATACCTCTCCAAAATGCTCCTCATTTTGACTAGGTTGCTCTTCATTTTGACTACTGGAGACTCGAAAATTATGTGCATTTAACATTCTAGAAAACTGCAAACAAAATACATTTGCTTAATATATTTATTCCTATGTAACAAAAAATTCAATTCAAAATGAATAATAAAAAATCAAATAGATTGTCATAGCATAATCAACAAACCTCTCCCATACTCGATGTGTCATTAGATAACACATCTGAAGCTATATCTCGACAAGACTTAGCATAAGCCCTGAGATCATCGATGCTCAATCCATCCACCTCGTCATTCGTCTTGTATACAAACTTTTGATGAACAATAGCACGAGCCCTCTCTCGACCCAATCCCACTTCTACTCCAACAAGCGCTGACGCTAAACCATCACCTACCGATTCCCTTGCAGCTGTCCCTAGTTGGGATGTGGGCTCCATCTCTGATCTTAAAGCCACAACCCTAGGTGGACGAGGTATCTCAGGTGGAGGTTGAAGAGTCGTAGGGTCTCTGAGAGCACCTTTTCGATTATATATTCGACCCTTTCCAACTCCATAAAAGTCAGAAGGAACATCAGTATAGTTTGGCTTCATACCTAAAAAAAACTCCACATAGAAAAATCTAGCAAAATAATTAGGAACCTCATCATTCCATGGCAATCTACCATAAGCCACAAGAAACCGATCATATATTAAATGTGCAATTTGAGGATGCTTGAAATATTGCACTTTCAACATTTTTTGCTTAAGGCCTTCTTTGAAATTAAACATTGAATTGGCTTGTTCTCTGGTGACTCTCTCCTTCATAACCTCCCACTTGTCTGGACCCATAACTTGGTCCCTTCACCTCTACATCAAATGAACAAAACCATTCGTAGTTGGTCCAAGTTCCTCATATGCATCAATGAATTTTTGCAAAGACCCCAAAACAATCTCTAGACTTTGTCGGCTCTCTGGAGGGAGATCCAAAGAACAAAGATCATTGTTCAACTTGTCATAGTGGGATCTACAACTTTCAAGGATAGTTTGTTGCATAACACCTTCCCATGGAAGCTCATCAGGTAAATCAGACGGATAAGTTGATATGGGTGTACAACCCTCAGCTAGTGGAACATATGTCGTCCTAGCTCTAGGAGGATCTTCAGGACCCTGCTCTGCACCCACACCTATTCCATCATCTACAATCCTATCTTGATCTTCCTCTCTCTCTGTCGAGTTACGCACATCTTCTGAACCTCACTCTGCTTCAAATATAGCCGTAGTCAAGAGTTAACCTTGTCCAAAAATTCAAAACACACAAAAATACAAATTATACATGATTAAACATTAATGTTCATACCAACAGAAGGTTGAGATCGACGCTCTCCCACAGAAGACAAAGGAGAATCATTTGTACCCCTATCAACTTGTTGGTGATCAGATGACTGTGACCCGTACAATAAACTCGAACCCCGTGATGAATTCGACAACCTTTGACTACCAATTGGAACACCAATTCCTGATGAATGTGATGACCTCCTACGCTTTCGCTTTGAAGACTCCACTCTATCCATTTGATATGATTTCTAAATTTACACAAAAGTCAATTCATAACATATTGAAATTGTACATGTTTATTCTACAAGCATAAAGACATATCTAATAAAGAACTACATACCAAATGTAAGGGTGTCTAAAGTAGTATAAGTTGAGTTTTTTTGTAAGCCCCTCCCCTAACTCTAATTAATTAACTAAAATTCCTTACAATCACTACTATTGCAACATAAAGAAATATTTAATAGTCATTTCGTTATCAAATATAAGTCATAGCGCAGTTAATTGTAGTAGTATAGTCTTAAAAACTTTTCATCCATCAAATATGATTGAATTATATATCTCAATTTACAAACATCTCACAATATATATATATATACAATTATTATAAGATTTCTACTTTATATTTATGATAAAAAAATTTACACATATTGAAGTTGTACTTGTTAATTCTACAGACTTAAAGACATATCTCATAAATAACTGCATACCAAATGTAGAGGTGATTAAAATAGTATAAGTTATTTTTTTTTGTAATTCTCTCTCCTAACTCTAGGAGCACTACTGTTGCACCATAAAGATAACATTAATAATCATCTCATAATCAGATAAAAAGCATAATGCAGTTAATTGTAGTAACCTTACAAATTTTTCATCGATCACTTATAATTTCATTCTATATCTCAATAATCAAACATTACTCAATATTTCTAAAAAAAATATAATTAAGGACTTACAACATTATGACTTTTTAAATGACTTCATATACGAATAGAGTTCCAGAACTTTGTTCAAGAACTCTGTTCATGAACTCTGTTCAAGAATAGAGTTCCAGAACTCTATTCAAGAACAGAGTTCCAGAACTCTGTTAAAGAACAGTTCCAGAACCCTGTTTAAGAGTATATAGCCTGACATCATGAACAGAAAAATAAATTAAAAAAACTAAACAATATAATTTTATACCTGACTGCAAATATTTCTTTTAATTTTCTCCTATTGCCAACAATATTTCTTTTAATTTTCTCATATTTCCAACACTCTGCTCAAGAGCAAAGTTCCAGAACTCTGCTCAAGAGCAGAGTTAAGAATCTCTTCTCTTGAGCAGAGATTTGTAACTCTGCTCTGAGCATAAAATTAAAGGTAAATATTAAGCATTCTAGAAAGGCAACTATTTTTTTTAACTTTATTCAAATGTCAAATTTTTTTTTATCAAGACAGAATTTCGATAAACGATACATACCTGTTAGCAACTAGTGAAGAGATCGTCAATCCACAACGCCGCAGCAGTTCAGACCACCAACTCGCCAACAAAGATATATTTCCTTCACACAAAAACAAATTAAGTTAGCAACTAAAAACTCTAAAAATTGGAAAACAAAATCAAATAGACACAACTCGACGGGAAATCGTACCTTCGGATGACTAATACCAACCCTGCGCAGAAATCCGAAAAACCAACGATGCACCGCTAACAGACCCAGGAAAACAAACAAACTACCCTGCGAAACTACCACATTTCAGCAAAAGATTAGAAGACGCAAAAGAATTATAAAATTAAAAAAAAACCACATATATTAAACATAAAATTCGAAAACCGAAAACAGAAGATTAGAATTACTTACCCTCGCAGCCGTAAACTCCACGTCGCTACGCCGAGCTCCAGCCAAAAACCAATTTCGAAGTTGCGTATCCGCCTGCCACCCTCGTCGACGAACACAGCACCCACAGCTGCAACAGGAAATAACGACAACACAAGCAGCGGAGCAACAACAAGCATTGAGGCAACAGCAGTGGAGGAAACGTAGCGGAACAACAGCCGAAGGAACAACAGCCGAGCGTCGTCGATGCAACAACAACGGGGGATCAGCAGCCGAGCGTCGTCGACGCAACTGCTAACAAGCGTCGTCATCGATAATGCAGGGTGGCGAGGAACGATAGCAGGCCCGCATGCGGGGTCCAGAATTTTCGAATAGCGACAGCCAAATGGCGGACGAGGCCGACTTTTTATGCAGAAAAATTGTCCGGCCGACCTATTATTCGGCCGAATAATTATTCGGCCGAATATTTGTTCCACCGAACAATTGTCCGGTCGAATAATTATTCGGCCGAATAAACTACAACCAAAACTTTTTTCCCGTCCGGCAGTGGTTTGCACACATTTCGAGGATCCCTGTTAGACTAAACGGACATCTGTTAGTAGGTATTCGGCCGAATAAATTCTACATTATTCGGCCGAATAATGGAAATTATTCGGCCGAATAATATTTATTATTCGGCCGAATAATAAATATTAATCGGTCGAATAACCTCCGCTAAGACAATTTTGCACTAGTTTCTCACAAAAGTGTTACCCACCTTCACGTTTTTACCCGGTGTCATCCGACGACTTCTCCAATCCCTTCGTCAAGTTGGTTTCTACTACGTTCCTCGGCAATTCCATTTCATTGCCACCTTTCGTAAGACTTCCAACTTCTGAAGGATTGATGTGTGAGACGATTTTATCCTTTTTTACCCATACCTTTTTGAAGCGCATTGTTTCCTTACAAGCAGTGCAATCCTTCTGCAGATGCCCCACCTTGCGACAACTGCAACATCTAAACAGAAGCTTCCAGTAGTCCATTTTTTGTGTCCAGATGCTTCCATGCATTTCAATTGTAATTTCTTCAAACAAACCATCTCTTAGAGCTAATTCTACTAATATCTTGGTGCATCTGCGATTAATTTTTGTCTCCTAGTCTTCTGCTAAGGCAACGAATATACCCAGCTTATTGCTGATAGCCTCCAGGATCGATTCCTGCCAAAAAAAAACTGGTAATCCTGGAAGAATGACCCAAACCTGCTGTTGGTTATGATATTCTTTCCTTGCATTGAAATCCACTCTCCATTTCTGTAGGATTAAGCCTGATAGACCCCATTGCCAGTTACGCTTCATAATCTTTTGTCCATCCTCCTCCTGTCACATCTTGACTAAGAACCATCCACGTTGGAGAACATGGAAATCTGATGCATAGCCTAAGAAATATTTCCAGTTGCAATCCATCCACTTATGTAATGAATCTCTTCCTGTCACCTTTCCAAAAAATCTTCCTACTAGGGCCAGTTTTAGATAAGACAGTATTTTCTCTATCTGGATATCTTTTCCGCGTGTTAATTCTGCACATCCCTTTTTCATGCGAATTCCTTTTGTTTTCCTCAGCATCTGATCTTGGTGATTGGTACTGTCACTTGAATTATGAATTAGGGTGGTTTCTATCATTTTTGTTTGGGGTGGTGGCATTTCCCACTGTGACACCATATCGTCACAAGTGTCCATCGTGCCTTCCGAGGAAAAAAATTCCTAGTGCGTACAAAAAACAAGACCAATTTGAGGATCCTTCTCATAATCCACCTCATCAAAAAACATCCTGATGGCTTCGCATTAATGAGTATTTGTCTTTCATGAAAACCTCATGTCTTCTCACTGATGGGGGCTTGGTTGAGGAAATTACTTGTGATCATTGTGATAAGAAAATTAGAAAGGAAAAAACCTACTGCCAAATGTTTGCACCCCATCACGAGTTCACAAAAACATCCACCGCAGAGCTCCATCTCCCCCCCCATTATAGATATATTCAACAACAAAAAAATAGATAACTTGCTATTCATCCAAAAAGGAGAATCAAAGATAACCATTCCAAATACATCTTTACATAAATAGTATCCAGAACAATTCCATCTAACATTCTACCAAAAATACGTATACAATGTTTCCCAAAATTTCTTCATAATTTATAGAGCCATCTATTGGTCCCATTGATAGTATGTCAGCATGTTGAATTGCCTGAAAACATGAGAGAAAGTGATGAGATTAAACTGCTTCTTTAATTCCATAATTCTATTACACCATTGTTCCAACTTCAAAACCCATAGCTTTGATTTTCTGCATCCCATTCCACAATCACCTTCGAATCACCTGTCACCTATGATTGATCAATACCTATATACCTTGGAAACCAAAGAATATATTTGTAAATGTATCATAATATTTTATGATTACTTGAATCACAAAGGAAATTAATTAAAAACAATGTATTAATTCAATATTAATAATTTTTTTATTTACGTGAATATATAAAAACTTTTCCATAAAAAATATAAACTAATTAAATAAATTATAATATATTTATTTAATAAAGAAGTAAATTAACTCTAATATATTAATTTAATAGGAAAAGTTAATATTTTAATATTTTTCCATATTGTGATGATGATGACAACGATAATGATGATGGTTATTAACATTCACTAATTGCACAACGTTTAGGAATTGTCCATGCCCTGTTTCACTATGGAGCTCGTGAGGGTTTGTTCTTATTTTAGTCATGTTGATTTTTCTTCTTTATGTTAGTTAAAACAAATAAATATTTTTTATCTTCTAGATTAGGGTTGATCACCTCCTTATAATATCTTAATTTTATATTATATGCTAATTCTTTATTGCACCATAACTTATCCTTAAGTTTAGATGTAATAATACTTTTATATTATAACTATGCTATAGAGCAACCTCTTCCTCAAATCTCCAATGACTTACATAAGACATGGTGTATTTATTCCAACCTCAATTAGGACACAGGTTGTTTTGACTAGAGTATGAAGCAATATTAGGAAGCCTCATGTATCCCATATTTTTTATATTGTTCTTCTACATTAGTTACCTAGTCATAGCCATGCTCTCAATGGGAAAGAGACTCGCTTCTATGAGGAGGATAGGATATGGTCTATTTCCTTTAATTTTGAGATTATATATTATAAAACACTTATGAATTTGCTCTATCCTTCTCCACCATTATCTAGATATAATGCAACCACAAATTGCAAATCGATAATAGGAGTGGTGAGAATCTTGAAGATGAGTTTCTTCTTATCCCAAAGATAAAGGTATGTTGATTTACAATTATTTTCAAGTCCATAATAAGATTTCATTATTTGATATGGGCCAATATATAATTTTTCATCTCTTTTGGTGCTTCCTAGGTGGAAATATTGGATGAATTGGCTTGTAGGGTCCATTTTAGGGTTAGGTGGACGTATTTTGTAGATTTGGGATCTAGAACCTTCTAAGGGTTATTTGAGGGCTTAAATGATTTTTTTTGGGGTAAATGTTTTACAAACTTAGTTTCTACCCCCTCAAAGTTGTTCTACACTCCAATATATTTGCAATGATGAAAATATCACCTCAATTGAAATATGTATGAGGAAGTTATGCCTCCCACAAGTTGACCTATCCTATCGACAACCATGGTACCAGGTGTATTCCACACTATCTCTCATTACCCACACATGTGGATCTATTCAAGTGTGGAATTTTTAGAACATTTTATTAAAATTAACCCTAATTAGGAGTTGAGGCATGCAAAAACCCTTGAAACTAACCCTAGATGGCCATTAGGACATTATTAAATATTGGTCCACCAGGAGAAGAAGGGGTTCCATTATTATGGTTTTATTGCATTGTTTCATGGTTGAGAAAGAGCCAAGGAATGGATATTAGATCACATCAAAGGAAGTAGAAGATCTTGTAGGAGTCATAAATTCCATAATGTCATAGCTGACTCCATAGAGGGTACCACTTTCTTTGTATTTGCATTGCATATTGGAGAAAAAAATAACAAGGCATAGTCCTCACTTCTCACTGGTTTTTCCCCATAGTGGGTTTTCCCAAGGTATATCTTGTGTTATTTTTCTCTAGTTATTTTCCTTTCAATTTCAGTTTATTTTATCATTATATGAGATTAATCTAACAACAATGAATCTTAAATATTTAGTAAACAATGAATAACTAAGAATTTGCATAAAGTCGTAATATATTTCATGATGAACTATTCGAATGGAATATACACAACAATTTATAGATCATTTTGGCATCAAAGAATTTTTGTTTGGGATTTTGTGGGAAATTGAAGGATCTAGGAGTTGGAGGAATAAAGAAAAAGTCTTCAAAACCTAGCCATGAAATATGAGTCCAGGGAAGAATCAATGGATGAATATGAAGAGCGATTTATGAAGATGGATATACAAGTCACATATATCTCTTGCAATATATCGATCCTCATGGTGGCTCTAGAGATAAAGTTTGGACCTTTCAGAGAGTTTGTTGGATCTAACTCGGAGGCAAGCTCAAACAAGAAATACAAGACACTAAAGACACATAAAAAGAGTTAAAAAATAAATTCCATAGAAAGAGAAACCAATTTCTAGTAGCAATATTTCTTCTCGATATTGGTTTAAAGTGGAGGGAAAAGTGGACATCAAGGTGAGATGGGATATATTAAGTTGAATTAGTGGTTTCCACATCGAGAAGTTTGTTTCAGTGTCCATAACATAGCTTAGAAGAAAAATATATCATTTTCTCAAATGAATTTGGAGGGAAATGTCCTAACTTGGTGGTAAATCCACATGGAGACACTTTATCTAGAGGGTGATCCCCTGGTAACTAAGTGGGAGGACTTTAAAACCCTCATCAATTCCTTGTTTTACCCCATTAGGTATGAAGAGGACTAATGGATATGTTGGCATTACATCAAACAAAGGCAAGGGAAAAGTGTATAAGAGTACACCACTTAGTTTAGAAAAATGGCCATTATTTTGGGTATATCTCCCAAGAAATTGGATGTACTTCTCAAGTATATGGGTAGTCTCCACATTCATTTGAGTAGGAAAGCGATGCTCTTCAAACCTATAACAACTGATGAGGCCTATGTACAAGCAAACAATATAAAGAAATATGTATAGGAATAAAGGGAATCCAAGTATTTCCATACAAAAAGATTACCTAGATACTTTCAAGGATGGGAAGAAGAAAGGGAAAGGAAAATATAAGAAAACTATAACCATGACACATCAATTCAAGGATATGAAAAACCATTACAATTATTGCAACATTGATGGTCACATTAAAGATAAGTGTTGGAAGCTACATCCATAATTGAATCCAAAGAATCGTAAGAAGGGAACCAAGAAGAAGAACATGCTAACCATGGATTCATACAACTGAATAGAGAGTATCTTAGATGTAGATGAGAAGATTGTTTGCATGAAAATATAGAAAGAGGTGAATCTGAGTAGCCTTCATCCCAAGGAAGAGAAGGAGATGAAGGAACTCTTCCAAATTAATATTCATGTCAAAAATACCAAGGTGGATGATGTATTTGATTATGGTCCATATGCCAATATATAGCAGAATACATAGTAAGTAAGCTTGGATTGGAAGTTGATGATCATCATATTCTCTACCCATTAAGATGGGTAAATAAGGATGCAAAACATTGGGTCATAAAATAGTTCAAGATTGTTTTTTTACAAGTACAGATTATATTGATGAAGTGGAGGTGGATGTAGTACCACTTGATGTTTGTGGTGTAGTGTTTGGAATCTCCTACATGTATATAAGGAATGAAATGGTCATGAAGAGAGAAAGCCGATACCACTTGATTAAGGATGGGAAATATTTAATCATCAACGTGCACAAAGGTAAATCAAAGATCTCTCTAGTAGGTTCTAACCAAGCTAAGAATCTTATTAGTTCAATTATAAAGTTTGTATTTATTTTCTTAATACATAATCCATAAGAAGGTGAACTGGTAAAAGTAAAGGCATCTGTGGAGGGATATACTAGAGAAAAGAAACACTAGTTGGAGAAGCTTTTGTAGGCACACAAATAAGTATTCCTAGATCCTAAAAAAATACCTCCTATGAAGGTAGTGAACTACAAGATACAAATATTTCCTAATTCTCAATCTCTAAACATTGTAATGTACATAAAGTATATTATGGAAGCATAAGAAGTTAAGAAGAAGTTGCAAAAACTCATAGATCAGGGAGTAATTCAACCAAGCATCTAACCTTGTGGGTCACGTACCATCATAGTACCCAAGAACGATGGTACATAGAGGATGTGCATTGACTGTATGTTCATTAAATATTCATGAAAAATTGTTTTCAAGTCTGTAAGAACAATTGTATTGACTTTCAATAAACAATTATTTTCAAGTCCATGAGAATAATTGTACTAAATTTCAACAAAAATTGTTTTCAAGTCCATAATAATATTTACACCCTCCATTAATTTTTTGATCAATGCTATAGTTCTAGTTAATCTTGTGATGAAGATTAATTTAAAGCTATTCCTATGAAGTCACTTTCTTCAAGTTGTTTTTGTCATACATGAAATTATCATAAATGATCTTTCGAGATTTAATTATGATAACAATTGTTTTGTTATAGTTAACATTCATACCTATACTAAACGAAAAATTCCCGACAATTTTAGTTCACTACTACATATGGAGAAAAATTCGATGAAACAGTCTGACGGTATGAATAAAATCATATGTACCGTAAAATATTACTAGGTAAATATTTAAATTTCAGTAGTTTTTTTAGTTGCCCTGAGTTCATTGGTGTTACATTGCACTGTCCCCATTCGTCATACATTTGATGACATGCTCTATGTCATCGTTATTTCGACAAAAATCCCACTATCGTCGACCTTCCGATGGGAAAGAGGTTATTCATCTCAATTGTGAAGATATGTTATATATTGCTTGCGCCTTTGAAATATTTAATGATTTTCCGTGTGGTCAACTCTGTTATGGCCAACATTCGTTCGAAATCTAACGATGACAACCTCTATAAATGTGTGATATATAAGAGACGTTTTGATGGCCTTTATATACCTGTGATAGTTTTGAGGGGTTATAAGGTATTTTTTGGGGCAAAAAATAGATTTATTTTATCTGTCAATTTCACTACGAATAGTTGATCTACACCACTTGATTTTTTAAGATAGTTATCACTCTATTTTGGTAGGAAAGAATTTCAGATAAAATTAGTCTAGAATAAAATCAAAGGAGGCTACATTGGTTAAAAGAGTTCATCGTAATTAAGATATCAGTATTATGCATTGGGAAATTGATTTAGCATATGAAATAGACAAGCATATTCACCCATAGTATTCGACTATTTTTTATTATATGAATTTGTATGGTGTGTTTTTTTCTTTTGATACCTTCCAAGTATAAATATGTTTATTAATTGGAAATTCATTTTATACATGTCTGGCATATTGCAGTTGAAACACCACAAGGCCATGTGGTGCAATGGTCGTAAATTTTGCATCAAAAAGTTGGATGAAAAGAAGAAAAATTCTAATTGTGGGATAAATGCAGTATTCATAGTCACTAATGTTTATTCTAGGAGTTAAATACACCTAGAAGTATTTGAAAATAGATAATATGGGTATTTGTATGATATACTTTAGTTTCACTTTAAATCCTTCAAATTAATTCAGTTCGATGTCAAATGGTACATGTTACAAATGAATGTATGTGATCTCGAGAGAACTACTATTCGGCATGCTAATGTATTTACCATGGTTAATACAGGGACAATTGAGATAGGAATAGAGCCTTATGTTCTTCCAAGCCAATGTGAACATGCATTTTACTAAGAGGTTCCAGGTAAAGTGGGTTGGTCATATGTTGTAAGCTATGATCCAAAAGGAAGGCTGATAAAGTATAATGTAGTGGAAGAAGATGATATTAAAGAAGAATATGATGCAAAGGAGAAGGTAGATGTGCCAGATGATGAAGTTAAAGAATCTGAATAAGATGTAGAGACAACGTTCTTGATAATGATATTATAAAAAATTATATTGATGATGGTGATGATATAGTTGCCAATTCTTTCAACATTGATTATGAATCGCATGGTACTGATGTGAATTTAGTTGAAGAAGAATATCGATGATATTGAACTGTATGAGGTATGTGATTACAATTCTTATATGATTTATTAATAGAAGTGTTGAATTATATGGGTTAATAATGTGTTTTTAAGTTTTACGCCAATTTCTATATAGTATGTTAAATATTATTTCAAATAATTTAATTTATTTTCCTTTAGATTTAGTAGTAGTATTGGGGAATTATCATCATCATCATATAATCACATTATCTTCAATGTCATCGACATTTCCATCATCATTCAATTCATTTTCATCATCATCACCATTGTTGTCATCATCACCATTGTCATCATCATCATTATTGTCATTATTGTCATCATCATCATCATTTTCATTGTCATCATTATCATCATCATTATCGCCATCATCATCATTGGCATTCATCATTTCCCTCGTCATCATCTTCGTCATCAACATCATCATCATCATCATCATCATCATCATCATCATCATCATCAGCATATTTTCGTTAATGTCATCATCATCATCTTCGTTATCAATGTCATCGTCATCATCTTTGTCATTGACCATGTCATCATCATCATCATCATCATCATCATCATCTTTTTCTTCAACGTTATCATCAACATCGACATCATCATTGTCATCATCATTGTCATCATCATTATCATCATCGACGTCATCAACATAATCATCATAATCATCATCATCTTTGTCATCATCATCAACATCAACATCATCATTGTCATCCACACCATTGTCATCATCATCATCGTCGTCATCATCATCATCATCATCATCATTGTCAATGTCATCATCCTCTTCATCATCCTTATCCTCATCCTCATCATCTATTCTTGACTACCACTTTATTTAGCTGCCTGTAATCAATACACAACCTTAAATTCCCATCCTTGTTTTGACAAATAACACTGGTGCTCCCCAAGGATACACACTTGGCCTGATATACCTTTTGTCCATTAACTCTTGTAGCTGCATCTTTAACTCTACCAATTCCAACGTGCTCATTCTATAAGGAGCTTTGGAATTCGGTGCTGCCCCTGGAACTAGATCGATGGTAAAACCAATATCTCTCTTTGGGTCCCGACACTTCATCCGGAAACACATCTTTGAACTCTTACAACAATGGGAAGTATGCTATCCTTGGTTTTTTGTCCTTTGATGAATATGACATATGAACTGCATATAATTGAAAACCTTTTGTATAAAACTTTTTCAACTGTAAGGTTGAAATCTATCTTACTGAAACTTGCTTGGGAATTTCTCTTACCAATCTTGGCCTTCCCTCTTCATCAATGCATTCAAGTGCTTTCTCATAACAGTCCAACTTGCCTCTATGTCTTTCCAACCAATCCATGCCAATTAAGGCATCATAAGATCTTAATTACGCTGAAGGCGTTCTTTAAGGGGACGGTGTCTTTGTCATCGGTCATGGGCCTATCAGGCATCGCCCCGTGTTAGCATATTTGGCGGTAGCGTGACTGTCAGAATTAGGAACAGTGGCAAGCACGTGGAAGAGACGTCATCCCAGCTTTGTATCAAGTTTTCTATACAGTCACTATCACTTGCAGAGACACCAGCTTAGGCTTCGTTTCCAAAGAAGTAACTGTAGGCTGTTCGAAGAACATGCAGTTTTTTATAGATAGGGGTCCTGGACGGACTCTTCTCAACAGGGTATAGCACTGGAGAAATAAACTGTTGATTGCCGAAAGATGAGCTGGCCAACCAGTGACACAGAAGGAGAACCAGCAAGCCCTTCACAGCCAATGTGCCCTTTTCCCCGCGTTGACTTGATCCCGACGTTTTCCTACTATGTTATGGTTTATCACAGATTTGTATCTGTGTCAATAACTTTCAGGAAATTTTTATTCATAGAAATCTGAGGCATACTATGTTATAATTCCTTTTGGTTTTCAATGAACAAACAGTTAACAGAAGCACGCGGAATTAAAATGGGTCCTCAGTCGGAAGTGCCATTTGCCAAAAGATTTAGTCGTGAGGTGTTCAGAATCAGTAAATTGCAACTTCTTCAAGCAGGAGTAAGGTGCGGTCACCAAATCTCAATCTCATATGGCTCTGCTGGACTTGGTGCCCCTGCTCTTCCCTGCCTTCCTGGATTCCATTGCATGATTTAAGAGTTCTAGAAGTGAGCCGGAGCAAATTAAAAAGATTGTCGCGAAGTGAATGTCAGGTAGGCATATACAGATGCACGTAATTTGTAATTTACAATCATCATATCTTTTATATATCTTATGATTGAAACATGAGCATTGTAGGCACCTCTACAGTTGCGGGAGTTAAATATTCAGTTTTCTCGAGCATTACGGCAGCTGGAGCACCTCGAAAATATTAAATATTCAGTTAATAGAGTGAAAGTGAAGAATTACCATAACATAGGAGTTAAACTCAATATTCAATATTCAGAGTTTCTAAACTCACATTTCGATATACTGCATTTGTGAAAATTTCCAGAGTTTCTAAACTCACATTTCGAGGTCCATTTTCATTTTGTACCAACAATATTGAATTATACGAAGGAATTTTTAACGGAGGGTTCATCTTTACGGAGATACCTCTCTTCCCTTCAGTGCAATAATGCAGGCCTTGTACAAATTTATCGCCCAAGGGTTCATAAATCCACTTGACACCTTCTGCCGCCAAACACCCCCTCCAGACCCAAAGATGATGTAAGATGTAAAGATCCAATACCATATCAAATAAAACAAATATCATAAACTTTAATTTAATAACCAAAAAATCAAAGCACTGTTAAACTTACAACTGATAAAATAATTTCATGCACCGACTGATTATTATGTCCAATGGAACATAATAATGATAACACACTCAAAAAAATATTTTTACCTTGCTGACATACAAATCTACAAATCTCCTATGTTATGGTAATTCTTCACTTTCACTCCATTAAACTCAATATTCAATATTCAGCTGGAGCACCTGGAGCACTTCACTTTCACTCCTATATTAAATATTCAGTTTCCAAACTCATTACGGCAGCTGGAGCACCTCGAAAATATTGAAGACGGGATGGCATTAGCAACATTACCGGAAGAACTTTGTCTTCTATGATCCTTGAAATTTCTAAAAATAAGATGTGTTTATCTATGGGAATCGTTGAAGTTATTTTGGAAGGTTATCTTCTCGATCCACACCATACCATACTTGATTTAAGTGAAAGGAATATATAGTATGGTTTTAAAGTATCATGTTATATGCTCTTGTGACCTCATGTAATACTTTTACATGACATTAATGAATTAAAGTTGGATTTAGTGCTTTCCACCTCATCCTCCACTTATTCATTTGGTTTGGACTTATGATGGACCTTCCTCCACATTACAACCTTTCCACTTGCTTTTACGCTATTTCACCAGCCATCTTGACTTGGAATTTAGTGAACCTTCATCTTGGAATTTAGTGAACCTTCATCCACGTATGACCATAAGACAAGCACGTGAATTTCATAGCATGGCCACCTACAATATTCTAAAATCCTCTCCCATTGTTGATTACATGTATGCAAATGATGTATCCACCGTTGGAGGTGCTCGAGTTCACCCATCGTTGGTTGTGGAGAGACGTCGATTTGATTACAAAGGAGAACCAATCGACTATTGGAAGGGATGGTATTCCTCCTTTTTTCCTTTTGTCATCCCACCCTCCAACAGCGAGGATTGAATTATCCAATCCTTGAAACTAGATCAAATCCATCGGAGATCCTTTTTGCTTTTTCTCTTCATCTCACCCTCTAGCAGTGAGGATTAACTCACCTAAAACCAAACATGAAATCTAAGCCATTGGAGGCCCCTCCTTTCACAAGATGCATGAACAACCACAATATGAGCAAACTTCATCCAATGCTTGAGAGGGATTTGGAGGTTCTAGGGCAATTGAACCTGGCACCGTGTGTGCAGAACAGAGTAAACTTGCTAGTGGGTCCCTTTTGGCAATGAAATTTTGTCCATGGAGCTCAACATCAACATTTTTATGTACTGTGTAGCTTTGTGAATGAGGATATGGATGTAGCTTTCAATTGGTGACCAAGAGAGCTATGGTCTATCGTCTGACACACTGACACGCAACAAGCTGATGTGGAGATATTGAAGTTTGACAAGACTACAAAGCCCTTCCATTCCTCTAGGGTTTTCTCGGATATCCATATCATTATTCATTGGTGTTGGAAGCACATCAGATTATTTTCAAAGCTGCTGTTTAACCCACATGGATCTAAAAAACCTGGTGCATGCATGCGTGAAGCCTAGAGAATTCTACACGAACTTCAGTTCGAACCATGAAATTTGTACGTGGAATGGAAGCCATAATTGTGAATTTGAGGGGAACCCTTATTAGTCATTGGGCATTGATGAAGCCATATGCTTTTGAAGATGAAGCCATATGGAATCCAGCGAGTCATCTTCTATGTGGCAAGGAAAGTGTTTTTGAATGGTCCAACAATTCCAATTAGGTAATTCTTTAATTGTTTATTGTCAACTTATGCATTTTCAAATACTATAAATAAATATTGAACTTGTTTTGTTCAATTCCGAGTAGATAATTCTTCAACTGTTTATTGTCAACTTATGAATTTTCAAATAATACAAATGAATATTGAACTTATTTTATTCAAATGTCAATATAAATTAATGTCTTAAACAGAAATGAATTTTGATATTTTATAGGGTATCAGTCTTGAATATAAATGAATTTTGAATATTGAAGTGGTTTGTATTGGATCAGTTCGATGAATTTTGAATATTGAAGTAGTTTATATTGGATCAGTTCGAACTTCGAACTCCTGTTACTTAAAATTTTTTACACTGAACTGTTCACATTTTTATTACATCAAATTTAAATACATCTCTATAGAGACCGTTTAGAATAAATAATTAGTTGTGTATATCAAAATTTATATAGTTTATCTTAGTTTGTGAAAATATTGAGTGTAATAATGACTTCAAATAATTGAGTAGTTAGTACAAATGTTCTTGAATGAGTTCTTTCGTTCAATGGTTTAAGTGGATAAAATGCAATGGATTCAACAACTGTTGCTTACTTTGATGCTCTACCAGTGCTAGAACTACTTCTTACTTTGATGCTTTAACCGGTGCTAAAACTACTGGTTCTAGAAATTCAATAGGTCCTACTCTGTGTGCAGGAGGAGACAATACGTTTTACAGCTTCACTCTATCATTAATTCCAGTGTTCAACCACTCTATCTCATTTAACATTTGCAAAGGGAGATTGGAATCTCAACCAATAATGAGGTAGAACCTTTAACATTATATAAATGACTCTTTTTTTAAAGACAAAGAGGTGTGAAAAACAACAATACCAAGGACTCAACAATAATTCTAAGATCTCCACACCACAAAACCCCTCCAAATAGATTCAAAATCTCCAAACTTCCACAAAGAATCTTATCAAATGTTCAATATTTCAATAAAGTTGAGTTTTTCCATGTTTTTCAAAGGCGAAACAACTTCGCAAATGAGGAAGCCAACAAAGAAACAAGGAAATAGGGGGGTCATCATCCTATCTCCCCCATGAAATGTATGGGTATTATGGTGAGTCTAACATCCACTATCTGGAACAATGCATGAATCACCATAATAGTTTCATGTATCTTATTTTATGTACTTCTTGTGTGGGTGTTTTGTGTAAAAAAACAATCCTATACACTTATCTATTGTTGAGTGTATATCAAAAAACAGTCTGATACACTTATAGATTACGCTCTAACTTATCTTACAGGAACTCATTGTTTTGATCCTCATGAATAAGAGCATCTATTTCTTGTATGATTTGAGCAACAAAACCCTTGTATTTAATAAACTCGCCCAAAAATTGACTTGTAGTTCCGATTGATATCTCCTTGGCCACGACGTTACTCGAAGCATAGAGAGAAGCAAAACAAATGAGTGTGAAAACAGATAAATTTGTGCTTGAATGCATTCCTTGAAATTTGAGCACTTTCTGAAAATCTCCTTGTTTCTTCACTAAATTCTGCAACCAAAGGAATGGATGGGGTTGGCATTTCTTGGACGACTTGAGCCTTTGCATCCTCCTTTTACCATCTGACATAAAAGGAGAAGCATATTTTGGTAAAATTATTATAATATTGCCAAAGGTTTTATTATAATATATTATAATAATATTCCTTGAAATTATTACCAAAGTTTTTATTATAATATTTTGGTAATTATTTTTTTTTTCCTTAAGACCTTAATCCAATTCGAAATTCGAACAAAGGGATCAATTGCATTTTTTGTGCTTGAATATCATTGGACCCTTGTTGGTTTTTTTGGTAGCCATTACTTCATATTACAAGCACAATCATTCAAAGATTAAAAGTAACTTAACACAATTCACGCACATGTAATCAAAATTTATGTTATTCAAATATAATCAAGCACACGCATTCAAACAATTGCCACTCATATTCAAACATTCAAGTTGCCATCATATCAACAATGGATAAATATACATGTTATCGAGCATTAAAGATGACTAGGTATGCAAATTTTGTAAGCATGTGGCTTGAACATTCTGCTTTGTTCTATATGTTGCCCACAAATTTAGCCCTTAAATAGACATTTCTAAATATTTGTTGTGTGGATTTAGGAAGAATTTGAACTTGAAGATTAAAATTTATGTGTTGTTATTTTTTATTTATCTTTAATATTCTTTAAAGGGAGACATCAGCCCTTTTGTATTCCTTGGTTCTTTTTCCTGGATTTGAGTAATTTTGTCCCAATCCCACATGTCTTTTGAGAATAGATTAATTCCAAAGGGTATTTCCAACTATATTTTAGTCACACTTGGATGAATAATATTCTATATTTTAACAAGACATTATGCAAAGTCCTACTAAATAAGAAAATATTCATCTTCTCTTCACCCACCCACCATTGTTCCTTATTTCTTTTGTGAAGAATTCCAAGCACTACATTGTTGCTTCAATACTTATTTGGATGGATTCTAGGGTAATAGTAGACTTATCAACATAATTAGCATTGAGAAAAAATAAATAACATTAGGAAGCATAGACACACTAAAGTCTTATTGTTATCCCGATCAAGAAGAGTTTCTTCCAAGATGATAAGCTTAAAAAGAATATCACTTGTTACAAGAACAAAATGATCCTTCAACATTGCTTTAGATGAATCCTAGGGATCAATAGACTTATCAACAAAACGAACATTAAGGAAATATTTATCATCATGAAGAAAAACCATAAACCTAATCCAACATATAAACACAAATTGCACAAGAAATATCCGCTAAACAAGAAAATGTTAAAATGAAATATTATGACCATCAACTAGCAAAGCAAATATTGCTATGTATAGGGAAGTGAGTAATGTTATCCTACAATTTATGGGTCCAATTAGGATTATTAAACGGTGCACTTGGATTGTTCATGCAAATTGTATACACACCTGGATCTATCCCTCTTAAGTTACCAACCTATGTTGTCGTGGCATTTGATAGTCACATTGGGCCTCCATGGGACCAACCTCAACCAAAGCACATACCAATTCCACCCATAAATCAAAGTAATAAGAAACAAATCCCCCTAAAGATGGCTTGGGAATTGACTATCCATAAATCCCAAGGATTGGTAACAAAGAATGTAAGGATTGACCTTCACAGTGAATGCCATGTACTACAACATTAGAAGTCCAATCCGAATTACACCACCATTCTCCTTAAAACGCTATGCAAAGATGAAAGACACTTCATATCTCTCACTTCGAAAAAAACAAGAGGCATGCCTTCATTCTCTGTCCCTTTCACACTAAAATTGCAATCCTCAATCCATGCACTCCCCCTACCAAATGAAAATACCAAATATATTTATTTTACTACGCCTTCATTTTGGTATGACAAATTAATGTACAATTCATTTTATTTTTCATCTATTACATGGGTTTCTATTTATTGATTATTAGTACTTGCAACATAGTTTTCCTTTTAATTTCATTGACTACAATCCCTACCATATATTAGCTAGACTTGCTTTCAAACACACAAAATTATATTGTCTAAATACACACAACTTTCTCTCATTTTATAACATAATGAAATTCTTCTCGGCATTTCATTTTCCCCGTTTTGGGGGTATGCTAGTGGTAGTACATTTAAATTTGCATGTGTGTGGAGTCCATTCAATTCTATGGGGAACTCCACCACTACTTCACTTACTTTTCTCTTGGTCCTTGTGGCTAATTGAACTATCCAACACTTATTATGCTTCAATTTTCTAAGAGAACAACCTTCAACCACTTTTGGAGAAACATAATTATGAGTAGATCCTGGATCAATCAAAACATAAATAGATTGCTTAGCAATCTTACCTTCAACTTCCACCATTGATGATTGATGGTCTTCCTGATGATTATCCAACGCTACATAAATTCAAGGCGTTTCCCTTGCCATATCCTCCACAGTAGCTGCTCCCTTTAATTTGTGCAAGCTCCAGGGATTCCCCCTCCGATGTGGACAAACCTTAAGCATGTGGTTTTCTCCACATCCCCAACACTGAAGTGGCCCTTTTGATGTCTTTTTTGCTGCTACTACTGGTTTGTTTCCACTTTGTGCTTGCTGTCCCTATGGAAAGTTTCTTGGATGATCCTTGAATGGTGGCTTGAATACACTTTTCTTTTGATCAAACCTCCCTCGTGGCTTCCCTTTCCATGCTGGGTGAACCTCTGATTTTCCCTTATTCTGCTCATAGCAATGCATTGCCATTCTAATGGGTTCATCCAGACTTGGTGGATTAACAAACTCAATTCCATCTTTGAAACCTTGAGGTAGGCTCCCAAGGAAGCATTGGATCTTTATCCTCTCATCTTTGATATAGTCCACATACCTCAACAACTCCAAAAATTTGTGGACATGTTCTTCCATAGTTTTTTGTCCCAACCTGAGTTCATTGAACTCTTTTCTCTTACTGTCATAATACCTAGCAGAAAGGTATTTTTCCTTGAAATACTTCTTAAATCTCTCCCAGCTAATCTTCCTTTCATTGATCCCTTTAACTTCCAAGAGGTTGTCCCATAAAATTGAAGCTCTTCCATTTAGATTGTAAATGGAGATTCTGGCCATTTCATTTCCTGAGTAATCATGAATCATGAAGTATTTCTTCATCCCAAGAAGCCATGCCTCTGCCTCTTGGCCCATCTTACCCTCTCCATCAAATGTGGGAGGTCTTTCCTTCCCGAATTCTTCTTGTGGGATGCCTTTGAATTTATTCCTTCCCTCAAATCTGCTAGAAGTATGCCTTGGACTTATTCGAGAACCCTTGAAGTCACATTACTTGCTGGAAGAAGATCTTGAGGAAGGTGTTCTATGCTTCTTGCTCACAGGACTCTTTCTTGGGCTTGGAGTCCTCTTCCTAGAAAAACCTCTAGAGAGACTCATTGCATCTCTTCCTTCATCACCTACATTTCTTGGGTTAGAATCAAGGTTTATCCTTTGCTGCAGATCAATGAGGCTCTACAAAGTGGAAGCATTGAGCTGGTTCTGTTCTTCCTAAGCCTTGATCAGACTTTCATTGAAGCTTACCATGGTCTCAACCAAATTTTGAGGAGTTATTTGCTCCCTTCTCCCATTGGATTAGTCTCAGCATTTCCTTCTTGCACATTTTCTCCTAGCACATCCTCTTCATGCTCATAAGGATCCTAAGCATCATTTATGGTCACCATTTTCCTTTGGAGACCCTTTTCCTTGTATGCTGCTCTCTGCTACAACTATTCAAATCTTATGAGCTGCAAGCACTGCGCTTTATAAAATTATTTATTAGACATCTTAGGAATGCATATAAAAACAAACAACATTAATATTTAACAGAATTAAACTCATGGAATAATTCACATAGCTATTATTCCTTCATTTCCTTTCCCCATTATGTAATTATGAAAATTACTAATATTGACAACAATTTGTCAAAACAGTCACTAGCGCTTTTCTACTCTACACATCTATGATGTATGATAACCTCATTAAAATTCTGGTGATAGAACATTGTTCCCTATTGGATAATATTTCCAATGCCTATCCACGTGCTCCATTCCGACTTTGGGTGTGGGAATTACATTACTTAAAAAATGACAGTTTTACCAAAATTTTGCAGTTTTACAAAGTTGCAAAATATCCTGAACTGCCAACTTCAACCACCTGTAGAAGCAAATCTAGAAGATTCAGGAAAAATTTTCTACCGAGCAAAGTTAGTCCATACAACAAGGAACACTCAAAAACTTGAAGATCTCTTTTTCGATGCACCATTCATCTTCTATGAAATTATGGGTTTGACTACTTTTAACTTTTTCCAAAATTTCAAATTTTGGGCCAAAAATGGCTATTTTCCAAACAATGCATTTCTGGAAAATCTCTGTCTAATGTGAATTGTCTTTTTAATGAGAATAAGAAATGTTGAGTTCAGTAAATTTCTTGAATCCTTCATCTAAGGCCTCTTTCATCTGCTGCAAGTTTTTCAAAATCTCCAAAAAGTGGCTCGGAATAGTGCTTTTTGGCCTTCTCACTCACCCCGACTCCACATCCTTTGGATTTTGGCTCCCAAATTCCAAAATTAATACTGTTCCTGCTCCATAATCGCTCCATATTAGTTTCAGCTCGATCTGACCTTCTCTCAAGCGTCAGGACATCGATTTGTAAAAGCCATTAATTTCAAATTTATGCCAAATTGGAGCATAATGGGCTCGGGATCTTCACTGGACCTTTCATGGCATTCGTTAATGGCCTCACAATGCCACTGAACTCATCCAATTCTACCTCTGCATGCTCTTGCTATCCAAAAATCGAGTTTTGGGCTCTATACCTTTTTTTTTTCCTGTAATCCGCAGGTTCCGCATCCCACAATCCCGCAATCCGTACTGCGGGTGCGGAAATGCCAACTTTCCAAATACACCTTTCCACAATCCCACAATCCCGAAATCCATATTGCGGGTGTGGAAATGCCAATTTTCCAACCCGGAACATACACCTTTCCGCAACCCCGGAATCCCGCAATCTGTACTGCAGGTGCGGAAATGCCAATTTTCCAACTCGAAAAATACACCTTTCCGCAATCTCGCAATTGCAGGTTTGGAATTGTGGAAATCCACAACGCAAAATTTGCAAATCTTCGTTTCCGCAATCCGCAATTGCGAAAACACCTCTACTCCGGAAACTTGCGGGTCTCATATCTCCTTCGTCCCTTAACCAAATGAGACGAGTCTGGTGTCACGTCCCCTCCCATACTACCAGCTAGATGGAGAGGATCGTGACGTTAAACCGGGCATCCAGTCCCATACATTATAAACAAATATTCAAATTAAAAGAAGATGAACATATGCAAATGCATAACCATTTGAAAACACAACGGAAGTAAATTCATTTAACACATCCACATACATTCATAATACTCATCAAATGATAATTGCAAATTTAACACAAGAGAATACTCATCTTATGCGAAAGTAGTCCCACGCAACTGGCTATGCAACTGCAACGGTCCACCCAACCATAGGCCAGTGTGCTCCTCAATCTCTCAGCACCACTGCCACCCCCCGAGCTGGGCATGATCTCTACAAGGAACCAGGGAACAGTAGACTCACACATAGCCAAGCATACACCAAGATGAGCCAAGCCAATCTACAATTGGGTTTATCAGGCTGCTAGGAGATGGAAAGGAAGAGTTGCTAAGCTAGTGAGCTCCAGCACAGAGCCAGGGATAACCTTGCAAGATCTATCTAGCTTGGCACCCACAATACCTACACACCCAGCACAAGGAAGTATTCTTTTCACTGCTGTACAGTCCCTCAAGCCATACCTTCCCTATCTAGTGCTCTCAGGGTATGCATAGAAGAGTAACCTAAGCCCTCTTGATCTTCTTGAGAGGTTGTCTCCCCCACTAGGTTTATCAAGCCACTTCTGTCCACTACCACTCCAAAACTTCAGTTCACAGATTCAAACCAAAAACAAGTATGCACACAACAGCAAAACACAATTATGGGGAAGGATAAAAACGTTTTTACAGTGAGATGCATGAGATGGGGTTTCAGCTAACTCAGAAAAACGCGGGAACTCACAAAAACGAAATGGGAAGTTGGGGAATAACCCAGGGAAGCCAAATCCGTTTTTAGAAAAACGTCCTTGGACATTTGGGGGCAAAAACGACCTCCATACAATCCCCCAAATCGTGGCCCTTCTCTCCCAAGCTACTGTATATGCAAAACGAACTCCCAGGCATGGAAAAATGCAGGATTTAGATTAAAAACGTGTAGGGAAGGACCCAGCTAGCTCCAACTGCGTGAATGAGAGAAGACCCCCCCTGTTCAGAATGGATTTGGACACCATTTCGTGGGTGTTTTCTTGCCCAACAAGCAAAAACATGAATTTCTAGGTTGATGGCTTGCCCATGCATGAAATTGGCTGCCATACTTCTTCATTTCCAAGGCATTAACTGCTTTAACCAATTTCTTGGAAGAATTAAATGATTGGGTGCATGAGACAAAAAGGGTAGTTGGTGGTTTATGGGTTTTCCCATTGACACATGGATTAACACCATTGGCCCAAGGGTTTGAATAATATCCCTCCCTATTCCTTGTAGAATCATGCCCCATCTCTTTGTTGCATTGCATAGCTAGTTGTGGGTATTTTTCATTAAAATTCATATTTACATGATGTCTTATTTACATCGTGCCCATCTAGCACAAGAACCATAGGCATCTATTTCTTTAATTGCCGATACATGAAACGTTAGATCAATGGTGGGGCCTTGGCCTTGAGCTCCTCACCCTAATTGAATTACCATATTTATATCATTTACAATTTAATACAAAGGGGGTCAAAATGGGGACGTGACATACCCCTCCCCTTACATTAGCACTGTCCTCAGTGCTCATCAAAATTGAACAAAAATGGATATGCCACCCTCATGGCATCCTCCAGCTCCCATGTAGCCTCATCGGGACCATAGTGCTTCCATTGCACCTTTACCTGTCCGATGGCTTGGTTCCGGAGCAATGTTACTTTCTTGTCTAGGATGCGTAATGGGTCGGTTTGGAATTCTCCCTCGGGCTCCACCTGGATCACATCCCAATTAATCACATGGTTAGGATCATGTACATATTTCTTAAGCAAAGAGACATGAAAAACATTATGAGCTTTAGTGCTAGCAGGCAAGGCAAGTCTATATGCAACATGCCCTATTCTTTCAAGCACTTCAAATGGTCCGCAATATCTAGGTGATAGCTTGGCACAACTCCCAAGCTTTAAGGAACTCTTCCTTGATCTCACTCTAAGATATACATGATCCCCAACATTGAATTCCCTATGCATTCTATGTTTATTTGCATAGCTTTTGTGTCTATCCTGCGCTGCTTTTAAATTTTGCCGGATCTTTGCAACCTCTTGTTCCATTTCCTTAAGCAATTCTGGCCCAAGTACAATTCTGTTCACTAGATTGTCCCAAGTCACTGGTGTCCTACACCTTCTTCCGTACAAAGCCTCATATGGACTCATTCCCAATGATTCTTGCTGCCCATTATTATATGCAAACTCTACCAGGTGCAGATAATCTTCCCACTTGGATGGCTTGTCCATTACATACATGCGGAGCATGTCTTCAAGCACCTGATTTACTCTTTCTGTTTTCCCGTCTATTTGAGGATGGTACGCAGTGCTAAAGTTCAACTGTGTACCCAAATATGCAAAGAGACCTTTCCAAAAATTGGAAGTGAACTTGGTATCCCTGTCGAAAATTATTGCCTTAGGCAACCCATGTAATCTGAAAATTTCCTTCATGAAAATATCTGCAATGGCATCGGCTTTATGTGTGGACTTAACCGGTATGAAATGTGCTGCCTTTGTTAACTTGTCCACCAAAACCATGATGGAATCATGTTGTCTCTTAGTCATTGGCAATCCTGTAATAAAATCCATGGAAATTATTTCCCATTTCCATTCTGGAATTGGCACTGGGTGCAATAAATCTGCTGGGTGTTGGTGTTCAACCTTCACCTGCTGACATTCCATGCACTTAGAAATGTATTCAGCAACATCCTTCTTCATGCCTGGCCAGAAATAATATTTTCTTGCTGTAGCAATTGTTTTCTGATATCCTGTGTGACCAGAGTATGGAGCTTTATGGATCTCATCCATAACCATTCTCCTTAAATCTGCCGTATTTGGAATATAGACTCTATTCTTATAAGTAAGAAGTCCGCCTTATTCCAAGTGATAGCCTTCATTCTTCTTACCAAGGTCTTGCTACTGTAATTTGTCCTTTATCTGCTCATACACTTCATCCTCAACCATATGGTTAACAATCTGCTGCTTCAAATCTGGTTGGCAAGTACTAAGCGCTGCCACATACATTTCATGTACCTTCCTGCTGAGTGCATCAACCACCTTGTTTTCTTTCCCTTTTATGTGTTTGATTTCAAAATCAAATTCACACAAAAATTCCAACCATCTAGCTTGCCTAGCATTTAACATTGGCTAATCAAACAAGTACTTCAGACCACAATGGTCTGTCCTTAACTCGAATTTTCTTCCCATTAAGTAATGTCTCCACATCTTTAAAGCATGTACTATGGCTGCAAGCTCTATATCATGAGTAGCGTAGTTCTTCTCATGCTCCTTCAACTTTCTTGACTCATAGCATATCACGTGGTTGTCTTGCATAAGAACTCCTCCAAGTCCTTGATTGCATGCGTCGGTACACACCACAAAGTCTTTTTCCAGGTCTGCAATCTTCAAAATTGGTGCACTTGTAAGAAGATTCTTCAACCGTTGAAAACTTTCCTCACATCTTGGTGACCATTCAAACTTTATCCCCTTCTTTTGCAAAGAAGTGATCGGGTTTGCAACCTTGGAGAATCCCTCGATAAACCTCTTGTAGTAACCAGCAAGGCCCATAAAAGATCTCACATCAGTCACATTCCTTGGAGTTGGCCAATTCATAATGGTTTCAATCTTCTCCGGGTCTACAGATATCCCTTCGTCGGAGATGATGTGACCCAAATAATGAATTCTATCTTTATAAAAGTCACATTTACTCAACTTTGCATACAGCTTATGCTCCCTTAGTAATTGCATTGTCATTCTCAAATGTTCTTCATGCTCTTCTTCATTCTTAGAATAGATGAGAATGTCGTCTAGGAGTACAAGAACAAACTTATCCAAATATTTGCTAAAAACATTATTCATGAGACACATGAATGTAGCTGGTGCATTTGTGAGACCGAATGGCACCACTACAAACTCATAGTGTCCATACCTTGTTCTAAAGGCTGTCTTATGAATATCTTCTTCTTTGATTCTTACCTGATGGTAACTAGACCTCAAATCAATCTTTGAAAATACCTTTGCTCCTCTCATTTGGTCAAAAAGGTCATCAATTCGGGGTAATGGGTATTTGTTCTTTACAGTGACTTTGTTCAATTGCCTGTAATCGATACATAACCTGAGTGTTCCATCTTTCTTTTTCACAAATAGAACAGGTGCTCCCCACGGGGACACACTTGGCCTAATATATTTCTTTTCTAGTAACTCTTGTAATTTCATTTTCAATTCTAGCAATTCCGGTGTACTCATCCTGTACGGTGTCTTAGACACTGGTGCCGCTCCTGGCACAAGTTCAATTGTAAAGTCCATGTCTCTCTTTGGAGGGAGTCCTGGAATCTCATCGGGAAAAACATCCCTGAATTCTTGCAATACATGATAGTCCTCCAATTTAAGAGTTTCATTCTCTGCTGCCTCTAAAATGTAGGCTGCATACAGTTGACATCCCTTCCTGTAGAACTTTTTCAGCTACATGGCTGAAACCTGTCTAACAGAAGTTACCTTTGGAACGCCTTTTACAACCCTCGGGTTTCCTTCTTCGTCCATGCATTCAAATGTCTTATTGTAGCAGTCAAGTTTAACCCTGTGTACTTCTAACCAATCCATTCCAATGAGAATATCATAGGAACCCAGTGGTAAAATATTCAGATCTACATAAGTGAATAGCCCATCCATCTCTAATGGACATTTCTCTACTATTTCACTAACTTTTCTCTTGGTTCCGGTGGCTAGTTGAACTAACCATGATTTACTATGCTTTAATTTCTTGAAAGCACAAACCTCAACAATTCTAGGAGTGACATAACTGTGAGTAGATCCAGGATCAATCAAAATAGAAACAGATTGCTTAGCAATCTTACCTTCAACTTCAACCACAGTTGATTGATGATCTACCTGGCGGTCGTCTAGTGCTGCATAGATTCTAGGGATTGTCCTCGCCACTTGACCCACAGTTCCAGCTCCTTGGATGTTGTGAACTTGATTTGCATTCCCATTCCTATGTGGACAGTTCCTAAGTATGTGGTCTCCTCCACAACCCCAACATTGAAGTGGTTCTCTTGGCTCCTTAGGGTCTCTGGGCTTGTCTCCCATCATCCTAGTTGGCTTAGTCACAACCTGTGATGGTTGCCTTTGCTGATTCCTGAATTGAGGAGGCTTGAAACCCTTCTTCCTTTGATCAAACTTTTCATTTTTCTTATCCTTCCATGCCTTATGGAATTCTGGTTTGCTTCTGTTTTGATCAAAGCAATACTTGGCCTTTCTTATGGCCTCCTCTAGAGTTCGAGGTTCGTCAAACTCAATTCTATCTTTATATGACTGGGGTAGTCCACTTAGGAAACGCTGAATTTTCACCTTATCATCTCGAATATACTTGACATACCTCAGTAGCTCCAAGAACTTGTTTACATATTCTTCCATGGTCAATTGTCCCAATCTCAGCTCATGGAACTCTTTGATCTTATTATCATAGTACCTATCAGAGAGGTACTTCTTCTTGAAGTATTTCTTGAACTGCTTCCACACGATCTTCCTTTCGTTGATCTTCTTCACTTTCCTGGTGTGCTCCCACCATATAGATGGTCTTCCATTCAAGTTGAAGATGGCTACCCTTGCCTTCATATTTCCCGAGTAATCTTGGACTTGGAAATATTTTCTCATCCCAAGAAGCCAAGCTTCAGCTTCTTGACCAGACTTTACTTCTCCATCAAATGTAGGAGGTTTTACCTTCTTAAATTCCCCATATGAATTGTTCTTGTAGCGCTTCTTCCTCTTGCTCCCGTGGGATGAAGAACTTGAACCCTCAATGGATTCTTCAGAGTCAGATGATTCATTAGAAGAGATTTCTGGAGTATATGTCCTATCTGTAGAAACTCTTCTTGGGCTACTGGCCCTCTTGTGGGAATTCCTTCTAGAGCTACTCCCACCCCTTTCTAGATTTGATATCTGATGCCCAGAGTTTATTTGCCTTTGGATGTCTGTTAAACTCTACAGCATGGCTGCATTCAACTGATTTTGTTCTTCCTGAGCTTTAATCATCCTTTCATTATCTTCCCTACAGCTTTGCAACTCCACCCTTAGGCTTCTCATGGTGGCTGCAACATCTGGAGGGGTCTCTTGATTTATTCTCCCATTAGATTCTGTTTCAGCATTCTCAACCTGTATGTTCTCCCCCATGGCATCTGTCTCAGGCTCATAGGGATCCTGTGCATCCTCCATGGTGTTGATTTCTTGGCCCAACCAAGATTCAAAACTCTCTGACTGTATTATCTAGAGTGTTACCCTACTGTAACTGTGACTCTCTGAAATGTGTTCATCAACACAATTGTTAGCTGCATTACATTCTCAGAATTCACAAATTACTTCCTGCACGTGGGAAAATATTACGTTGACAATTTATCAAATCACAACAACGACACATGAGGGGGAAAAAGAAAAGGGGGTCAAGGGGGCTTTCCCCCTTGTGGCTTCCCTATATGCTCCCGCAACTGCGGGGTGGTTTGGCGACGGCTTCCGCAATTGCGGGGCGCTTGGCGGAATGCTTCTGCAATTGCGGAGCAGTTCACCGAACGCTTCTGCAATGGCGGGGCGATTTGCCGAGCGCTCCCGCAATTGCGGAGCCATTCGGTGAATGCTCCCGTAGTTGCGGAGCCATTCGGCGAATGCTCCCGTAGTTGCGGAGCCATTCGGTGAATGCTCCCGCAATTGCGGAGCCATTCGGCGAAGGCTTCCGCAATTTCGGAGCCGTTCGCGGAATGCTTCTGCCGTTGCGCGGGATGCTTCCCCAGTTTCGGGTGATTTTTCGGAACAATTCGGCGAAGTCTTCCGCAGTTGCGGAACGATTCGCCGAAGTCTTCCGTAGTTGCGGAATGATTCGGTGAAGTCTTCCGCAGTTGCGGAACGATTCGCGGAATCCTTTCGAAATTTCGGAAGAGAATTCCTTCCGCAATTTCGGAAGAGAATTCTTTTCGAAAATATTTCCTTTCGACGCCGACACTTAGAAAATTTTTCACTTATAATTTTTTTTTCCTTTGCTGTTTCGGAGCAGTTTGCTGAATTCTTCCGTAATTTCGGGAAGGTTCGCGGAACTCTTCTGCAATAGGAAGGTTCACCGAATTCTTCCGCAATTGCGGGAAGGTTCACGGAACTCTTCTGCAATTGCGGGAAGGTTCGCGGAACCTTTCCGAAATTTCGGGACGACTTCTCGAAACGGCTTAAAACAATTTTTTTATTTTTTTTCAAAAACAGACTTAAACCAAATTTTTTCAAAAACAGACTTAACCAAATTTTTTTCAGAAACTCATAAGACAATAATTTTCTTGTAATTGCTATCTGATTTGGCCCATAGAGGCCCAATGCTGCAACGCAGCTCTGATACCATTCTGTCACGTCCCCTCCCATACTACCAGCTAGATGGAGAGGATCGTGAGGTTAAACCGAGCATCCTATCCCATACATTATAAACAAATATTCAAATTAAAAGAAGATGAACATATGCAAATGCATAACCATTTGAAAACACAGTGGAAGTAAATTCATTTAACACATCCACATACATTCATAATACTCATCAAATGATAATTGCAAATTTAACACAAGAGAATACTCATCTTATGCGAAAGTAGTCCCACGCAACTGGCTATGCAACTGCAACGTTCCACCCAACCGTAGGCTAGTGTGCTCCTCAATCTCTCAGCACCACTGCCACCCCCGAGCTGGGCATGATCTCTACAAGGAACCAGGGAACAACAGACTAACACATAGCCAAGCATACACCAAGATGAGCCAAGCCAATCTACAATTGGGTTTATTAGGCTACTAGGAGATGGAAAGGAAGAGTTGCTAAGCTAGTGAGCTCCAGAACAGAGCCAGGGATAACCTTGCAAAATCTATCTAGCTTGGCACCCACAATACCTACACACCCAGCACAAGGAAGTATTCTTTTCACTGCTGTACAATCCCTCAAGCCATACCTTCCCTATCTAGTGCTCTCAGGGTATGCATAGAAGAGTAACCTAAGCCCTCTTGATCTTCTTGAGAGGTTGTCTCCCCCACTAGGTTTATCAAGCCACTTCTGTCCACTACCACTCCAAAAATTCAGTTCACAGATTCAAACCAAAAACGAGGATGCACACAACAGCAGAACACAATTATGGGGCAGGATAAAAACGTTTTTACAGTGAGATGCATGAGATGGGGTTTCAGCTAACTCAGAAAAACGTGGGAACCCACAAAAACGAAATGGGAAGTTGGGGAACAACCCAGGGAAGCCAAATCCGTTTTTAGAAAAACGTCCTTGGACATTCGGGGGCAAAAACGACCTCCATACAATCCCACAAATCGTGGCCCTTCTCTCCCAAGCTACTGTATATGCAAAACGAACTCCCAGGCATGGAAAAATGCAGGATTTAGATTAAAAACGTGTAGGGAAAGACCCAGCTAGCTCCAATTGCGTGAATGAGAGAAGACCCCCCCTATTCAGAATGGCTTTGGGCACCATTTCATGGGTGTTTTCTTGCCCAACAAGCAAAAACACGAATTTCCAGGTTGATGGCTTGCCCATGCATGAAATTGGCTGCCATACTTCTTCATTTCCAAGGCATTAACTGCTTTAACCAATTTCTTGGAAGAATTAAATGATTGGGTGCATGAGACAAAAAGGGTAGTTGGTGGTTTATGGGTTTCCCCATTGACACATGGATTAACACCATTGGCCCAAGGGTTTGAATAATCTCCCTCCCTATTCCTTGTAGAATCATGCCCCATCTCTTTGTTGCATTGCATAGCTAGTTGTGGGTATTTTTCATTAAAATTCATATTTACATGATGTCTTATTTACATCGTGCCCATCTAGCACAAGAACCATAGGCATCTATTTCTTTAATTGCCGATACATGAAACGCTAAATCAATGGTGGGGCCTTGGCCTTGAGCTCCTCACCATGATTGAATTACCATATTTATATCATTTACAATTTAATACAAAGGGGGTCAAAATGGGGACGTGACATCTGGTACCATTGGAAAGATCTTGCAGATCTCTATACAACTATGTGATCCTCTACCACACCTGAGAACTCTGATCCTAACATTTTCTAATCCAAAATGTCACCCAAACTTCTTCAATACCACATTAAAACACTCTGATATTTGCCTGTAACTCACAGTTTGGCCCAAGCATCCCCAATGCTGCAACATGGACTCTGATATCACTCTGTCACATCCCATTCCATTGATCCAATACAAGGAAGGGAACATGATTAAGATCTTGGGCTTATTTGTGTAACTCAGCCCCATACATTACTAAGAAAATCCACAAGAAATAAAAACTTATGTGTGCAGATTCATACTCAATATAAACACAGCAGAAATAAACATTATCCACACACAACTACATCATGCATTCAACATACCAATAACAGTCATCAAATTAAACAACACGGAAAAACACAGAATTAACATAATTTAAACCACAGGGAATACTTATCTTTAAGATGAAACTATCCAACAACTGGCTATGTGAGAGCAACGTTCCACCCAACCATAGGTCTCTTTCCAACATGCATTCTTTCAGCTGAGAGACTGTTGGGTTCAGGAAATGCCCCTTTTTGGCCATCTTTATTACATCATTTTTCCCTGATTACATCCTATTTTCATAAGCTATACCTATGCCTTTTCTCCAGAACAACCAATGATATTGATAGGTATAATTCATTATTGCTTTATTTATTTTATGCCTAAGATTGTCAAGATTCTGGATCCTAGTCTTTGATTGATGCTAATCTATGTGACTTCATTTAGTCAAGATCTAAAGCGTAGGTGTATCAGCCAAGTGGCGCCAATTGCTACTCATCAAAGACCAATTCCTCATAACTCCAAGGGACAGCGCATTCATCCACGAGAATCTGTAACAGGCCTCCACTAAAACAAAATCCAGCTGCAACAGACAGATCGCATTCCAGCTTGCCAAATCCGCTGATCCATTGATTACTGGAGTAACAGCTCCTTCATGAGTAACAACCTTGTTTAATAAGGCTATAACAGTTAGCTATAACTCCACAGCATGAAGATCATAGATCTTCATTGCTGCATGAGTTTAGTGGATCGGGATCTGTACTTTCAATGTATAAATATGCGAAGGCTCTCGTAGCCTGAGGTTGGACAATTACCATTTTGTATAAGCTGTAAGAGAGCACCGAGACTATCGATTTCCATCATTAATATGAGAGAAAAGTTCTTCATTTCTGTGTCTTAATTTGTTGTGATTCTCAGCGTCTCTGTTAGAAGGCCAGGGCCCGCCTTCTCACAGAGATAGATGGTTTAAATAGGTAGGTTAATTTAGCTTTCTTTCGGTGTGTGGTGTGGAATTATTGTAGATGTTACTGTTAGCTACAATAGAGGTTTGCTGTCCTTCAGATAATATGATTGCATCTTGAATAGCTGTAACAGAGTGGTGTGTGTTGATGTATATGTAACTTCGGAATGTATTTCACCCATGTATTTCATCTATGTATATTGTACTCCTATAGAGATGTTATTATTTCTCTATACATAAGTGTTTGTGTTCCTATAGAGATGTTATTTTTCATCTATACGGAAGTGTTGTCGTTTATATTATAAGTGTCGTAACTTATACTTGATGGGTTATTAGACCACCTTGTTGGGGTCGGCCCTGCATAAGCCATGTGGGTCGAAGGGTTATTAGACCACCCTATTGGGGGTCGGCCATGTGGGTCAAAGGGTTATTAGACCACCCTTTTGGGTGTCAGCTCAGTCAGCATTATGTTATGTGGTTAAGTTAAGGTCGTCCTAGTAAAGGTTATTAGGCAAGTCAAGTCATGTATAAATAGAGTCCGGGAGGCACTCTATTTCATCATTCTATTCTCACACACACTCTTTGGAGAGTGGCGCACTAGTGGAGGAGGAGAAGCTGCTGCTAGGAGATGTCTATCTCTTATGCTTGGGTTGTATCATTGCTTTATCTATCTATGAGGAAGTTATTGGGGTTTTTCACCTTTACGGTTTTCCCCAAGTAAACTCCGTGTCTCTTGTGTGCTTGCATTATTGTGTCCATGATTGATATGCTGTAGATATGCTGTACATGTTGTTCTCTCAATTAAGATCCTAGATCAGATTGAAGTAAATTCTGAAAAACTAACATGGTATCAGAGCTAGCCTGAAAGAAGGCATGGTATGGCATGTATGACACTTGTTGCACTTGCGATGCTAGGTCTTGATATAGCAAAAACCAGTCATCGTAGAACTTTCGCTATAAATCCATTTTGGCGAAGTTTTCGGATCTAAAAATTTTACAAGTCGAAGATAAGATCCCCATGTACCTTGTGTCCAAAGGACAACTTCTAATTCGTTATACTTTGTGTTTTATGATCTATTCAATCTAGGGTTTCTGCCTCTTCCAGATCTGAGTCATAAACAGGTGACCTAGGAAAAAAGGTCATAACTTGGGCTAGGAAGCTCCAAATGAAATTTCATAAAAATTGAAAGGTAGTGCACGGACTATAGGTTCTCAGGTAATGTTTTTAGAGGCTGAAACTGAACCAGTGACACGTGGCACACCGTACAAGTTCGATCTCCTGTTTTATCCCATAAACAAGTCACGTTGTGACCCTTGGCATAACTCTCTCTCAGAGAATCCAATTGAGGTCAGACCTATGGGGTTGGAATGATGACAGGTTGGGATACCACATATAGAAGTTTTAGACTTTTTGGATCAGAAATTCTGGAGTTAAACTAGAATCTATCAGGTACATAGTTCTGTCAAAACATAATTATTTTTGAGCACCTTCATTCATGGCTTCGAGAATTTAGGGTTTCGGAGAAAGATGGATTTTTTGTAATCAGAGACCATGGTTGAATGATACTCATAAAAATAGAAATTTAGAGACCAATATCATAATTTTTGGTTGGGAAGAAGGCCGGGCTTGATCAGACCCTAGTTCGAGACTTTGATCAGAAAAGTGGAAAATTTGGGCTTCTGCAAAAATGGGAATTTTTGAAATCTGTGACCACGGCTGGAAGCTCCTAGGAAAAATAGAATCTTAGAGATTTGGATTGAACCTTTTGATTGGGAAGAAGGGTGGGCTTTATCAAACCCTAGTTCGGGCTCATGTCCAGAGAATCTGGAAGTTTCAAAGGCAAATTTGAGGGGTGAAACTTTGTAGTTTTCAAATTCTAAATATACCGGCTTGATCAGCTCATCAAGTCGCATATTTCTATCCTCTCAGAATTTTGAAATTCAAAGTTTGAATTTTTAGGGTTTCTCTAACAAACCCTAATCCATCTCCAGATCCATTTCCTGCAAATCAAGTTGATTGGGTTAATCCTGGAAGAGAATAGATTGGTCACCTACATAAGTGAAGAAGTTCCTGTTTTAGAGGGATATGAGGCTAAGGCCTTACATAAGAAGATTACAATCAATCTCGACAGGTATGACTTATCCATGTATGTTTCGAGATTTGTTCATGATTAAGTTTATGGTATGTTTGTCTTCACATTATTACGGTTAGTACAATCTTGATTAAATTTAGACTTGTCGTATCACCTTAAAAAAATTATGAATGCATGATAGAAGATATTCATTGATTAGGGTGTTGACACTTATGATTGTACTAATGCATTATGGTTTTGTATGAGGTTTATGTTGTCCGCTAACATGAAAGGTACACCAAGAAAGACAAATCATGTTCTAGTTCAAGAACATATGATCATGGTGACATGAAGACAAAGATTCATCCATTGCCATGGATCACATAGAAGATCTACTTACGAGGTATGTATAACTTGGTTCTATAATGGTTAACCTATGAGATATGTAGGTAACTAGCACAAGTCATTGAAGAAAACAAGAAGACATTATGCGGGTATGTTAGACATAACTAGCTAGCATTCTAATCCAGGTATGTTTTTCCTATATCAAGTTAGAATCCTACCTTGTGTTAGGATCTCTTATATAAGTATACATGGCATGATTGATAATGATTATTTATGAAGTTAGAAATTTAAGTGATCCAGGGTTTATGCATATTATGTCTCTTACCTTGATTGATGATATGACTAACCAGAATTTTTTTTGGTCAAATATGAATATGCATGAGTAAGAGAAGTCTTCTTTAAAACATTGAATGCCAATGCTTATTATCTGTGTTTGAAATGATCATGACTATACATGTTTAAGATTATTGTAGTATTGAGAATATACTAATAAATGTATGATTATGTATGAGATCTCGAGGATATCACAATAATGATACTTGTAAGCATGCATAGTGATCGAGGATGTATATAAGTTCAAGGACAGGTAATATAGGAAGCAAAGATCAAGAGGGATCACACTCTAGTAGTTTCTACAAGGATGCAGATATTCAGAGGGAGTTGACCACTTCTCACAATCCACATTAGAATGGAGTTGCAGAAAGGAAGCAAAGACTGAGAAAGAGTCAACCCAACAAATAAACAAAGATAAGTATTTGAATTATCATTTCTTGCATATTTTACTGTTCAATGATGTATATACTGATGTCCCTAGAATTAGGTTGTGTATTATGCATATTAGAATAGTTGCATTGATGAACAGTATACTATTAATATGCATGTGATCGATAAGTGGCCTATGGCACTGTACAACATTCCATTGCTACTTATCTAGAATGAAACCTCTTTGTTGACATGTTGGGAGTAGTGCAAACTCTTAACAATGTTCTGGTAGAGATTGGAAGGCATCTAGAAAGTTACAGGATATGGATGAATGTTGTATTGAAGCATTAGCTAAAATAATTGCATGACTGTATGACATATTTCTTTATGTGTAAGAATTTGTTCTGAAAAAACTATGAGAAGTTTCTAATCATGCAATTTAACTTGTTTTGTAGGAAAAATCGTATACGAGCACCTACAAAAGAAGGAATACAACATTTGTTTCAGCAACAAAGCTATCTATTGAAGATATTGAATATATTGAAGTTCCCAGGATTCAGGAAGAATGCCATGATCGAGGAGTACCAATCGATCATGAAGAATGATGTTTGGGATGCAGTCCCAAGACTTGAAGGGTAGTCTGCTGTGACTTCCAAATGGATCTATAAGATCAAGCATGTTGCAGATGGTATCATGGAGAAATACAAAATGAGGTTTGTAGCTCATGGCTTCTCCCAGAAAGAGGGATTGAGTATGAAGAGACTTCTACACCTATAGCCAGGTACACTTCCATCAGATCAGTACTTGCTTTGGCTGCAGTGATGAAATGGAAGATACACCAGATGGATGTCAAGACAACTTTCTTGAATGGTGTAGTCGAAGAGGAAGTGTATGTGGAGCAGCCACTCGGTTTTGAGACATATGACGGGAATTCATATATGTGCAGAACTTGGTATGTTAGGATAGACAGCTTTCTATCCAGTTTGGGCTTTACCAAAAGTAAAGTGGATTCCAACCTTTACTACAAGGTTGAGGAAGGCAATCCAGTGATACTACTTTTGTATGTGGATAACCTGTTTGTTACAGGTGAGGATAGATTGATTACCGACACACAGTTGAAGCTTGCTACCGAGTTCGAGATGAAGAACTTGTGGATGATGCACTACTTTCTAGGCATGAAGGTGTGGCAGAGTGCAGATGGAATATTCCTTGGACAAGGGAAGTTTGTAGTAGAGATCCTGAAGAGATTCGGGATGATGGACTGCAAGGCCATGGCCACACCTATGACATCAAACCTGAAGTTTCTGTGTGATGCTTTATCTGAGTCGGTTCATGTCACTATGTATCGTCAGATGATTGGGTCCTTGATGTACTTGACGAACACGAGACTAGATATTTTCTTTGCGATGAGCACATTGAGCCAGTTCCTGACAGATCCGAGAGATGTTCACCTGGTTGCTGTAAAGCATATTCTGAGGTACCTGAAGGGTACAGTTGATTATGGGCTCAAGTATGATGCGAATCAAAAGTTTAACCTATAGGGTTATGTTGATTCAGATTGGGAAGGCAGTGCTGTAGATAGGAAGAGCACTTCTGGGTGCTGCTTCAGTATGGGATCAGGTGTGATCTCTTGATTTAGCAAGAAGCAGTCCTGTGTAGCATTGAGTATATCCGAGGCAGAGTATGTTGCATCCTGTTTGGCTAGTTGTGAGACAGTATGGCTTCGGAAGCTACCGTCTGAGTTATTTGATCTACCACTGGAGGCTACTGGTATATTTTGTGACAACCAGAGTTGTGTGAAGCTGTCTGAGAACCCAGTGTTCCACGATAGGTTGAAGCACATTGGGATCAAATACCACTATATCAGGGATATGGTGCAGAGAGGAGCAGTGAAGCTCCTGTATGTTGCGATGGATGAGCAGATTGCAGATGTGCTAACGAAACCGCTAGCTAGAGTGAAGTTCAAGTGCTTCAGAGAGAGGCTTGGTGTTCTTCAGATCGATGACACTTCGAGGAAGAAGTGATGGAGACATTTGTTGAAGCCATTCCAAGCATGTTGGAAGGAGGATCCTTCACATGGTTGTGGATGTAAGTGCTGAATGATGAGCATTAGGACAATGCTCCAGTTACTGCTCTGTATATGTATATGCATCATGTTGGATCATTTATGTATGTATGCATCATGTTGGATGCTGGATATGATCAGTTGGATCATTTATGTATGTATGCATCATGTTGGATGTTGGATATGATCAGTTGGATCATTTATGTATGTATGCATAATGTTGGATGCTGGATATGATCAGTTGGATCATGTGTATGTATTTGTATATGTATCAGGTGGATACATTGTATGATCAGGTAGATCATGTATGTTGATACGTATCAGGTATGATCAGGTGGATCATGTATTTGTATATGTATCAGGTGGATACATTGTATGATCAGGTAGATCATGGATCAAGAAGATACTTTGTATGCATCAGGTGGATGCATTGTATAATCAGGATGATCATGGATGATGAGCTTTAGGATGTTGCTCCAAATGACATGCATCAGGACGATGCAGTGATGATGATCAGGATGATCATGTGTACATAAAGGATGATGTATGGTGAGTATCAGGTTGATACTCTGTGGCCATGGACAGGTTGTGTAGATAAGCATATAATAGTGCCCTGGGAGGTTTGTAGATTCTCTTGCTAGGTTTTTCCGCTGGCATATAATAGCTCCTTGGGAGATCTGGAAAATGCTCTTTCGAGGTTTTTCTTTGGGAGGACATATAATAGCGCCCTGGGAGGTTTGCATATTCTCTTGCTAGGTTTTGCTGCTGGCATATAATAGCTCCCTGGGAGATCTGGAAAACGCTCTTTCGAGGTTTTTTCCTATGGCATGTAAGTAGACCTGGGAGATTTGGACAGGATGAAAAAGGCCTCAGATGCTCTTTCGAGGCATTTCCATGACCACATGTAATAAGTCCTGGAGATCTGGACAGAATGAAAAAGGCCTCAGATGCTCTTTAGGGTTCTTGCTTGACAAGACACTCTTTTAAGGTTTTGTGGTGAGGGTCACATGTAATAAGTCCTAGAGATCTGGACAAGATGAAAAAGGTCTTAGATGCTCTTTAGGGTTCTTGCTAGTCAAGAGACTCTTTTAAGATTTTGTGACAGTCACATGTAATGTGCTCCTGGGAGATCCGACAGGTAGAGTTGTGTGCTCGTAACAGCGTGGGATGATGCAACCAGGTTTTGTGATGCACGTAATAAGTCCCGAGGATTCCACAGTATGTCCAGTGATGATGAAGACCTGCAGATGGTGGACCTACATCTAGTATGAAAAAGGACTGGCTCTGTAGAACTTCCTATGACGAGTAGATTCAGATATTGATTGAGATAGCAGCAGCAGTGATGATGATGATGATTCGAGGATGATGATTCATTGATGATGATCCAGAGAAGAAGACTTGTGCTAGTGGATCTGTGTTGAGAAATACCTTCCTAGTTAAGAGGGAGTGTTAATGTATATGTAACTTCAGAATGTATTTCATCCATGTATTTCATCTATGTATATTGTACTCCTATAGAGATGTTATTATTCCTCTATACGGAAGTGTTTGTATTCCTATAGAGATGTTATTATTGCTCTATACAGAAGTGTTGTCATTTATATTGTAAGTGTCGTAACTTATACTTGATGGGTTATTAGACCAACTTGTTGGGGTCAGCCCTGTATAAGCCATGTGGGTCGAAGGGTTATTAGACCACCCTATTGGGGGTCAGCCATGTGGGTCAAAGGGTTATTAGACCACCCTATTGGGTGTCGGCCCAGTCAGCATTATGTTATGTGGTTAAGTTAAGGCCGTCCTAGTAAAGGTTATTAGGCAAGTCAAGTCATGTATAAATAGAGTGCGGGAGTCACTCTATTTCATCATTCTATTCTCACACACACTCTTTGGAGAGTGGCACACTTGTGGAGGAGGAGAAGCTGTTGCTAGGAGATGTCTATCTCTTATGCTTGGGTTGTATCATTGCTCTATCTATCTTTGAGGAAGTTATTGGGGTTTTTCACCTTTACGGTTTTCCCCAAGTAAACTCTGTGTCTCTTGTGTGCTTGCATTATTGTGTCCATGATTGATATGTTGTAGATATGTTGTACATGTTGTCCTCTCAGTTAAGATCCTAGATCAGATTGAAGTAAATTCTGAAAAACTAACAGTGTGACAGTCGATTGTGTAGGTTAATTTAGCTTAATGCATGTGTGTTTGAACCAGCTGTAACAGCCAATCTCAATTCCAATATCTTCCAGTTGTTTATGCTTTCTAGGATTTCCAGTAATTATCAGTAGGATTCAAGCTTATGTTTAGATTCTGGTTGTTGTTGCATCTTCAATTGGTTTATTAGAATAGGCAGATTGTGATTGAGTAACAGTAGCTACTAGATGGATCATTTTGGTAAAGATTGAGTATTGTAGTTTGATAATTGTAGGATTTAACTTCTTGCAAAATTAATCTAGTTTATTTCTATTATGAAATTCATAAATGCTAGGTTGATCTCTATAGGAAGATAGTTGCAATTGAATTCCTAGGTGTGTGAATTAGATTAGTTCTTTTATGGGATGAGGTTGGATGAATAGATTGGTAGGATTGTTATCTTCATTAGTTAATCAACTGCTTGACATGTTTATGCACATACTATGCTCATTGCCACCGAAATAAAAGACCTCTCTGGGTTTGAAAATTTATATTGACCATCTTGTGTGTTAGCTTCAATTAACTGACATATAGGGTGACCAACATTTTGGTGCCATTGCCGAGGATGGTAATAGATAGACAGAGTTAGTAGTTGGTTTCATTTGATTTTATTTTGGTTTAATTATCTACAGCATGCATGAATACAAGAAAAACAAATTGGGAACCCCCTTTGAATACTAACATTGCAGGTGGAAGAGGTCAAGGTCGTAATGCAGGTTAGGGAAGACACACATACATTGATGAGATAATTTCTAGAGCTGATTCTTCCACTAGACCATTGCAGAAATCTACAGGCAGGGGAAATTATGTTCCTCCCAATCTTGAACATTCAGCATCCATAGTGGAGAATACAATGGGACCTTCAACTCCTGTTGCAAAAAGTAAACTTCCTGAAGATAAGGGAAGTGCTGTAGGTGCACCAGATAGAGAGGAGATCTATCATATCAATGGAACCAGAGTTACTAAAGAAGTGTGGTTGGAGACTCGCTGAATAGCAGAGGAAGAGAGAAGGCGAGAAGAAGAGAGGAGAAGAGAAGAAGAAGCTAAGGCAGAGGAAGAACGCATAAAGGAAGCTATTGAATTTTGGACTAGAACCATGGTTGGTAGAGAACAGGAGGGCGAGAATGAACATGGGAATAACTGGGAAGAAGAAGGAGAAAATAATAAGCCTGGTAATACTGTGGCTACATTGGAATTTCCTATCCTCCAGACACCTGGAGCAGCTCCTATGAAAAATATCTCACCATCAGTTCTCCCGAATTTTCATGGTAAGTCCTTTGAGGATCCTGATGAGTTTCTTTTTGAGTTTGATATCCTATGTCGTAGTTATGATTACACCTCTAGTGCTCAGAAGCTGAAGTTATTCCCAACCACCTTGAAGGGAAATGCTCTGCGCTGGTTCATGAGTCTGGGTCGTGAGACCATTACTACTTGGGACCAAATGAAAAACACCTTTCTTTCTAAGTACCAAGAATATTGCAGAACTAGGGATAGAAAAGAGGAGTTGTTTATAATGGTTCAGAAGGATGAAGAAAGTTTGTAAGACTTTGTGGAAAGATTGCTATACAATTTACAAAGATTTGGTCATGTTGAGATTGGCAAGGATGTGCTCGAGATCATTTTACTAAGAGGAATTAGAGAAGACTGCCTTGATATGTTGAATCTACTGGGAAAAGGGGATATCTCGAAGGAACCTTTCGAAAAGATTGTTGAATTATGTCGAAGGTACTCCAGGGGATCCTCTAGAACCAGCAAATGAGACAAAGACCGAGACCGGGATGTCTTCACTAGGACTCAGAAGTCAGCTAGTGGAGGGGCCGCTTGAGTAGAAATAGGCAACTTACTGGAGAATTTTAAAACAGACATGATGAGCTCCATTTCCTTAGAGTTAGATGTCATGAGAGCAAAGTAGAAGCAAGTGGTAGAAGATCTTACACTTGGCGTATTCTGTCCTAAATGTAGGAAAAAGCACCCATTGAAGGAATGCCCGTTAGACAAAGTAGAGGTATGTAGGATATGTGAACTCAAGCATGATACTAAGGAATGTCCTTCATTACCTAAGGTCAAAGCAGTCCTGCAGGCATCCATCCCGGATGTGGAGCCAACATACTTCATGGCACAAAAGAAACCATGGTAGCCTCGAAACCAAGGTATGAATCCAGACCCAACATTTTTTCTTAATAATATGAATGGAATGAACAATATGCATAATATGAATACACAATTCCCTTCACATTATTCTAACAATCAGTGGCATCCATCTCATAACCCAATGCAAAATCCTAACTCATGGACACCATGGTCACAGCAGTCAAACAATCAAGCTCCTTGGAATTCCAACTAGAGAAATTCTTACCAAGGAAATAATGTCATGTCCCAAATTTGGAATTGGGTCACAATGGCCTAATCACATTGGCCATATTCATTAGAGTTTGTAAAATTGATGTTAAAGGTCAAATAATTGCCAAGGAGGAAAATTACTAGTTTCCTAGGTTTGGGGTGGAAGCTTTGGGATTTGGAATAATTGGGATAATAAATGATGTTTGAACATTAGAGTGGCATAAATATTTAATAAAGGATCTAAATAAATATATACAAGTGAAAATCAAAGTGGCATTTGATCATGAAGACACATGGAGGAAGTGGGACCCACATATGGCTAGATTTCCCCACTACATTTGGCATCATTCTCTCACCAATTCGAATTCAAGGTGAATGGTAACATACTTGGGGGAGTCCAAAAGGTATTATTAATGGCATGAATCATCCAAGGTCGAAATATAGAGGAAGAGTAACTCCCATGGAAGAGGAAGAGGCAATTTGGAGCTAGTGAGACACTTGGGCTAGATTCCCTAGCTCTATGACAACAATGATGAAGATGCTATGACACCTATGACACAAATCAGACCTGAAGGCTGACATATGACATATATGACATGTCAGGGCTAAAAATAGACTCTAAGAGGGCGCTCAAGGGTGTTAGGGCAGCTAAAATGCTTCCACATGTGATTTGGTGGAAGTGGGAGACTAGGAATTGTTGTACAAGTGGCGTTCTTTGGAATCTCTTCCCAACTTGAGTTGGCATGAGTCTCTTGGAAGGAATTCGACCCATGGAGGACATTATAACTTTATAAATGTCAATAACAAAGAATGAAACCAGCTTTTGATCATTTGTAGAATTTGCAATTGCATTTGTGAAGAGGGAGAGCTAGTGGATGACTAGTTTCTTGCCTTAGCCAATTTCGAGGGTGAAAGATTCCCATCCAAGTTGGCAATTGGAAAGGCCATTCAGACCTTTCATTTGGAGCTTTAATGGAGTCTTTATTTGCAGGTGTAAGCTACAGGGCAGCTCATGGTTTCTTCTATTGCAGCTCACTCCTTCAACCATTTCCAGTTTTGATGGCATATTCTTGATCCTTGAGGGAGGGCGTTTTTGGTGAGCTATTGTACTCTTTGGGGGAGCTTCTAATGCCCCATTTCTTTTGTAATATGAAGTAAATACTCTGTTCTTCATCTCCAGAAAGTTTCAGGTCGAAATTCCAAGTAGAAATGTATAAATCTCATTTTTAATGGAAGAACAATGCCATTTCCCCACTACCTTGTTGTGAACCAATGTATTGATGATGATTTCGAATGAATGGATGATTCTATGATGCATTTGTGATTAATGGACTGCCATGGATGTATTTTACAAGTTTCATGTACTGTACTTGAGCATTTGAAGTATTTTTACTCGGTTTAATTGCATTGGGAGAAGAAATAGTGTCATTTCCCCAAAGGGTCGAATTGGTGATTTTTGCAGTTGAATGGGAGAGGGTGAGAACAGTTGTAATAAACCATTAATGGTGCATATGAGACCTTAATAAAATAATTAACACATTACATACCTCTGTTCATAAATTTGAGTGGGTTTGGAGGCATTTGGGAAGCCATTTTCAGTACTTACCTTAGGGGGATTTGAACCCCAAATTACTAGTAAAATTGCATACTTGGTACAGAATATTAAGAGAGTTTGCAGAGGTATTTTGGTGGCCATATTTTATCCCTGAACATCATATTCAATCCCTAATATCATTCATACACCTTCCTTGAAGATTTGAAGGCATTTGGAGTCAATTTGAGACCTAGAGACCAATACTAGTCAAAGGGAAATCACTAGTAAAGTTACCTACATTGACCAGAATTGAAAGAGTATTTGCAGAAGTGTTTTAAAGGTACAAAGGCATCCCTGAAACACATATTTATGTTCTAATATCATTCATATACCTTTTTAGAAGATTTGGGATCATTTGGGGCAAATTTGGGACCTAGAGATCGAAACTAGTCAAAGGTCGAACCAAGGAAAAAAGTGGAAAATTGCAATTTTAATAAAATTCCTAACAAGGGACATTACAGTGGTATCAGAGCATGATCTTGGCACCTGATGTGGTATAATATTCATGAGGACAATAATTCAGGTACCACCATTAGATATTGAAACCGAAAGTGCTTTTGTTGAAGAAAAAAAAAGTAGGAGAAGAAGAGCAAATTTTTTGAGGAAACTATGACTAGGGATGAAAAGGGAGCCTCATATGATGGTGAGGAGCATATAAAAATTATGAAAACAATATTTGAAGATATGACCAAGCAACTTAAGGAAGGATTCGAATTGTTTTCTATCGAACTTGTGGAAAAAATTATTGATTTTAAGGAAACCAAGGGGAAAAATGCATCAGCTTGCTTGAAGGAGCAAAAGGAAGAGACATCACAAGATCATGAAGAAGATTCTATTGAAAATATGGAAGATCATTTCGAGACACCTTCTAGCTTAGACATGAACCAAAGAGCATCTACTGATGGATGCTTAAACTATGAAGGAGTACCTACTGATGGGTGCTCACACCTCTATGTTGGTGACATAGAGATCACTGTTGAAAGTGTTGCTGCAAGCCCAAGTTCCATTAAGCATGATAATGAAGACCTTGCAGCAGTTGAAGAAGAACCAAGATCAACTTCTCCATCACCACTTGAGCTTCATGAAGTTGGTCCAAGAAAAAATGAAGAAGATGAGGAGGTTCATTTGCAAGAGCCTCATTTTCTTGAAGGGTCCTTAAAGATGAATGAAAAGAAGATCCAAGAGTCCCTCAGCATTCTCCATGACACTCAAGCATTGGTGTCAAATTCTTCTTGGAGAGCTACTTCATTGGAGGAAACATCCTTCCTTGAAGACATGGAGAAGATTCAAAGAGCAATGTGCCACATCAAAGGTAATTTCATGTCTTTGCTTTTTGATAGAAACCATTTGTTTGAGCTTAATGAATTGTTACATGATGCATACTTGAAGAATAATGAGGATATTCATAAGCTCACAATTCAAAATGAGCAACTTCTTGAAAAGTTGCAAGATACTTGTTTTTCCTCCTATGTTTCAGATTGTCAAATGGTAGATTGTTTGGAGGATTCTCATGACATGGTGGATCATGAGAAATGTGAAAACTTGAATGTTCTTGATGTGTTTGAAGATGAACTTGAAGAGATCCAAACACTTGATGTGGTGGAAGAGGAATTTGAATTGCCTCTTGATGAAGGTTATGCAATTTTTAAAGAAGAGCATGATTCCTATACATTGGAACCAAACTATGACAAAGATTTCACACTTTTGAAGGAGCTGCATAATACTACCCACATGGATCCTTCCCATGATGAAACTCCTGAACTTTTTGATCATTTGGGTGAGTTAGTACATTCTCCTACATCCTACAATTCCATGTTTTGCAGCATTAGTCTCAATGAAGTATGGGTGAAAGGGTTTTTTTTGATGGTGCCACATGAGGAGTATGGAACTCCTAGATTTAACTTTTATGATGACATGGTTGGAGCACATTCTTATTCACATTTGCAGCAGCATACTTTATTACTTTATGATGATGCACATCTACATGGATGCACCTATGATATGCATTTGAGTCACTTGAAGACTCATGGTTTTTCTTGCTCAACACTTGATTCATTTGATGTTGGAGGAACTTCATCCAACACTTGGGTGAATAGATTTATGATTGGAGAACATTTTTGTTGGAAGCCACATACTTTGTTATATCTTTATGATGATCACATTCAGGGATGTATGGGTGAGACTTCTTTGAGTCATTTGAAGTCTCCTTGTTTTTTCTGCTCATTATTTGGTTCAGATTCTAGTGGAGATTCTTCATTCACTTCTTGGATGAAAGAATACATGGCTGAATATTTTGATGCATATCACATCCTTTTGGAGCAGCATTATAGGGCATGGGATCCTCACCTATGTCATTGGAGCAGATTTGATTGGTCACTTGAAGCTTGTATGCACTTGGAAAATGGTGGTCTACTTGCTTGGAGGTATAAGCACTTTCATGAGTCTTTGATGAAGCATATCCTTGATGTACATTTTCATTATGTTGTTATGTACTTTGATGATATATATTTGGTACTCATGATGTTTGTAAGAATGCATACAAGAAAATGGGATCCCGGAATCCTCTTATCTAATGGTGTAGGTTGGAGAGCACTCTTAATTGTTGGGGTGCAATACAAGCAATGGGACCCTGGAATAATTTTTGTCTCATTGGTTTCATTTTTTTGGGGGAAGCAAGCAGCATGGGAGATGGATTCCCCACTTAATAAAGTGATTTTAATAAGAGTAGTGCAGCAGCAAGCATGGTGGTTCCTCTCTAAAATCTTCAAGGAAACTCAAAGACTCAAGGTTGGGCAATTCAATGGCAACTTCAAAGAATTATACAGGAAGCAGGTTCTTCAACACCCATGTTTGAAATTGCTTGAGGACAAGCAATATTGGGAAGGGAGGATTTGTCATGTCCCAAATTTGGAATTGGGTCACAATGGCCTAATCACATTGGCCATATTCATTAGAGTTTGTAAAATTGATGTTAAAGGTCAAATAATTGCCAAGGAGGAAAATTACTAGTTTCCTAGGTTTGGGGTGGAAGCTTTGGGATTTGGAATAATTGGGATAATAAATGATGTTTGAACATTAGAGTGGCATAAATATTTAATAAAGGATCTAAATAAATATATACAAGTGAAAATCAAAGTGGCATTTGATCATGAAGACACATGGAGGAAGTGGGACCCACATATGGCTAGATTTCCCCACTACATTTGGCATCATTCTCTCACCAATTCGAATTCAAGGTGAATGGTAACATACTTGGGGGAGTCCAAAAGGTATTATTAATGGCATGAATCATCCAAGGTCGAAATATAGAGGAAGAGTAACTCCCATGGAAGAGGAAGAGGCAATTTGGAGCTAGTGAGACACTTGGGCTAGATTCCCTAGCTCTATGACAACAATGATGAAGATGCTATGACACCTATGACACAAATCAGACCTGAAGGCTGACATATGACATATATGACATGTCAGGGCTAAAAATAGACTCTAAGAGGGCGCTCAAGGGTGTTAGGGCAGCTAAAATGCTTCCACATGTGATTTGGTGGAAGTGGGAGACTAGGAATTGTTGTACAAGTGGCGTTCTTTGGAATCTCTTCCCAACTTGAGTTGGCATGAGTCTCTTGGAAGGAATTCGACCCATGGAGGACATTATAACTTTATAAATGTCAATAACAAAGAATGAAACCAGCTTTTGATCATTTGTAGAATTTGCAATTGCATTTGTGAAGAGGGAGAGCTAGTGGATGACTAGTTTCTTGCCTTAGCCAATTTCGAGGGTGAAAGATTCCCATCCAAGTTGGCAATTGGAAAGGCCATTCAGACCTTTCATTTGGAGCTTTAATGGAGTCTTTATTTGCAGGTGTAAGCTACAGGGCAGCTCATGGTTTCTTCTATTGCAGCTCACTCCTTCAACCATTTCCAGTTTTGATGGCATATTCTTGATCCTTGAGGGAGGGCGTTTTTGGTGAGCTATTGTACTCTTTGGGGGAGCTTCTAATGCCCCATTTCTTTTTTAATATGAAGTAAATACTCTGTTCTTCATCTCCAGAAAGTTTCAGGTCGAAATTCCAAGTAGAAATGTATAAATCTCATTTTTAATGGAAGAACAATGCCATTTCCCCACTACCTTGTTGTGAACCAATGTATTGATGATGATTTCGAATGAATGGATGATTCTATGATGCATTTGTGATTAATGGACTGCCATGGATGTATTTTACAAGTTTCATGTACTGTACTTGAGCATTTGAAGTATTTTTACTCGGTTTAATTGCATTGGGAGAAGAAATAGTGTCATTTCCCCAAGGGTCGAATTGGTGATTTTTGCAGTTGAATGGGAGAGGGTGAGAACAGTTGTAATAAACCATTAATGGTGCATATGAGACCTTAATAAAATAATTAACACATTACATACCTCTGTTCATAAATTTGAGTGGGTTTGGAGGCATTTGGGAAGCCATTTTCAGTACTTACCTTAGGGGGATTTGAACCCCAAATTACTAGTAAAATTGCATACTTGGTACAGAATATTAAGAGAGTTTGCAGAGGTATTTTGGTGGCCATATTTTATCCCTGAACATCATATTCAATCCCTAATATCATTCATACACCTTCCTTGAAGATTTGAAGGCATTTGGAGTCAATTTGAGACCTAGAGACCAATACTAGTCAAAGGGAAATCACTAGTAAAGTTACCTACATTGACCAGAATTGAAAGAGTATTTGCAGAAGTGTTTTAAAGGTACAAAGGCATCCCTGAAACACATATTTATGTTCTAATATCATTCATATACCTTTTTAGAAGATTTGGGATCATTTGGGGCAAATTTGGGACCTAGAGATCGAAACTAGTCAAAGGTCGAACCAAGGAAAAAAGTGGAAAATTGCAATTTTAATAAAATTCCTAACAAGGGACATTACAAATAACTTTCCCCATCACCAGACTCAATATCAACAGTACCCTCCTTAGCAGTATCAGCACCAACATTATCAGCAACCGCAACTCCCATTCCAAAACAATGCCACACCTATGAATGCACCACTTCGACCACAGCTACCTGCATAACCTAACCCGAACCCAAACAATAAAGCAGTCCACCAATTTGAGACTGCCAACATGCCTGCGTATTCCATCACCCAGATTCCTTGCAATGATATTCAATTATGATCAGGAATGGTGGTGGAACCTATTATCACTGAGGACATTTCATCCCTAGTGATTGAAACTGGAGTGAATCAGCACTACGAGAATATGGTTAATTCAGCAATCCCCATCATTGAGGATGCTGATACTTCTACCGAGATAGTAGCTGAGACTCAAAGAGTAACACATGAATTATCACAGCCTACACAGTTGAGGAGAGAACCACCATACCCTAAACGATTGGCCCTGCAGAAAATAGTGGAATAGCCCCGATTCGATCTCGTGGGAGAACTGAAAAATTTGTATGTTAAAATTCCATTGTTACAAGCCCTCCATGATGTGCCCATTTATGCTAAGACGGTTAGAGATTTGTGTGTCAAGAAACCAGGAAGAAGGCCCAGGGACCCCCCCAATGTTCATGTATTGGGAAAGCTTTCAGAGTTAATAATGGGGAAGGCCCCTGTGGCAAAATACGATGACCATGGGAACCCGACTGTTACAGTTCACATAGGGAACACATAAATTCCCAATGTATTGGTGGATTTAGGCACAACTATTAATGTTATGACCATAGAGACTGTGAAGAAATTGGGATTCACTAACCTTCGACCGACCCCTACTATTTTGGAACTTGCTGATAGATCAACGATCAAGCCTGAGGGGATCCTAGATGACCTCGTGATCTCAGTGACTCGTAGGAATACCCTGTGGATTTCTTGGTGTTACAGCCAAAATCCCAGTTGGGGGGACACCCACTGATCTTGGGAAGACTGTGGTTGGCCATAGAAGATGCCTATATCAGCTGTCGGTCAGGATATATGCCCATTTCAGATGAAACTGAGATCAAGAGCCTAACCCTGTACCCTCCAACTTGACCAAGCATAGAAGCTGAGACTCCATTGTGGGAAGATTTGGAGGAGGAAGAAGGTGCGCAACCATTATTGACAATAGGGAGAACCTTAACGTTTAAATATGAAACAGAGGATGATGCCATTAATAGTTTCATCAGTAAGCCCACGTCAGTCAATAAAAATGTCTATCAGATCTTGGACAGTTCTCTAGCTGCAATAGAACAAGAAAATCTTACAAAAGAAACTCTAATCGGTGATGCCAGTACAATTCCAGTACTCAAGAATTCAAAGAGTGTTCCAGTAGAAATTGGTCCAGGGAAAACATTGAATATCAATCCTCATCTAGCACCTAGCGAGCTAGAACAGCTAGTCACTTTGCTGAAACAATGTAGGGGAGCTTTCGCTTGGGAGTACATAGATATCAAAGGGATTCCTTCTCATTTGTGCACCCATCATATTTATATTAAGAGTGACTCCATGCTTGTATGTCAACCACAACGAAGGATAAACCCGAACCTAAGGGACATAGTGAAAGAAGAAATCCAAAAACTTTTGGAAGCAGGATTCATATACCTGATTTCAGACAACGAGTGGGTTTCTCCACTTGTGATTGTGCCAAAGAAGAATGGGAAATGGAGGGTCTGCATGGATCACAGAGAATTGAACAAAGCAACGCAGAAGGACCCTTTCCCCTTACCTTTCATTGATCAGGTCCTTGATACCTTGTCTGGGAAAAAGTATTTTTCCTTTCTGGATGGATTTAGTGGCTACAACCAAATCTAGATTGCTCCATAAGACTAGGACAAAACCACTTTCACCTGTCCCTGGGGAACTTTTGCATACCGAGTACTTCCTTTTGGGTTGTGCAACGCACCAACTACATTTCAGAGAGCAGTGATTGGAATCTTTTTGGAAATGGTGAATGATTGCATGGAAATTTTTATGGATGACTTTACTCCATATGGTGATAGTTATGAAGAAGCACTGAAAAATTTAGAAAAGGTCTTGAAATGCTGTGAACAAAGCCCGCTATCTTTAAGCACTGAAAAGTGCCACATGATGATGAGTGAGGGCATAGTGTTGGGGCACTTCATCTCTTCTGATGGTATCCAGGTGGATCCATCCAAAATCAAGGTAATTGAAAACATACGAACTCCTGGAACACAGAAGGATGTATGTAGCTTCTTGGGGCATGCTGGCTATTACAGAAGGTTCATAGAAAATTTTTTCAAACTAGCTTCTCCTTTGTTCACTCTATTGATGAAGGATGCACAGTTTGTCTGGAATGATGCATGCCAAACAACGTTTATTGAGCTAAAGAAAAGGTTGTCTACAACACCCATCTTATGAGGGCCGAAATGGGCTATGCCTTTTCACATTTCTTCAGATGCTTCAGACACTGCCATTCGAGCAGTTTTGGGACAATAGGAAGGTAATGCTCCTTATGCAATGTATTACATTAGCAAGAACTTATCTCCTGCTGAACTGAACTATACTGTCACAGAAAAGGAAATCCTTTCCATTGTTTATGCCATCAACAAATTTAGATATTATATTACTGGATATTCTACTTTTGTGCACATTGATCATTCTGCTATCAAGTATTTAATGAATAAACCAATCACGAATGCTAGAGTTACTAGATGGCTGTTACTGTTACAGGAATTTGATATTACAATTATTGATAGACCAGGGAAGGAAAATGTTGTTGTAGAAATTTTATCTCGACTTACTAACAATGATGACAATATACCAGTCGAAGATTCCTTCCCTGATGAACATTTATTTGCAGTATCAGCTCATTCCCCATTGTATGTAGATATTGCTAACTTTTTGGCTGTAGGTAAGCTCCCATCACATCTGTTGAAAAGAGAAAGAAAGAAGATCATACAACAGAGTGCTAGGTACTGCTGGATTGATGGTCATATTTTCTACACAAGGCTCGATTTAGAGATCAGGAGATGTGTTAGAGAAGATGAGATATTACTATTCTTAAAGCTTTCCATGATGATCCCTGTGGGCTATTTCTGGCCTACATTGTTCAGGGATGCAAAGAAATATGTTCAGGCATGTGATAGCTGCCAAAGGATGGGACAACCCAATAGATCAGATGAAATGCCTTTGCAGCCATAGCTGGTGGTTGAACCATTTGATAGGTGGGCTCTAGATTTTGTAGGGCCTATCAACCCTCCCTCCAAACAGAAAGTTCACATCTTGGTATGCACAGATTACATGACCAAATGGGTAGAAGCAGTAGCCTTGGTTAAGGCCAATGATTAGGCTGTGATTGATTTCTTTTATGAAGAAATTTTTACTCGGTTCGGAGTACCTAAGGAAATCATTACAGATGGTGGACCACAGTTTGTGTCTCACAAGATGGAAACACTGTTACAGAAATTTCATATTTAGCACAGAATAACCTTGCCATATCATCCATAGGGCAATGACCAAGTGGAGAGTACAAACAAGGTTATCGAGGCTATTCTGACAAAAACAGTGAAAAGCCATCGTAAAGTATGGGCTGAAAGGCTTCTAGAGGCACTATGGGCCTATCGTACTACATGGCATAACACCACTGGTTTTTCCCCATATGAGTTAGTATATGGTAAGAATGCTATTTTTCCAATTGAACTTGAAATCAGAACCTTGAAAACAGCTGTGGAAGCAAACCTAGATTTATTAGAGCCACAGAGGGACCGACTGAATCAGCTCAATGAATTGGATGAGAAGCGCACAACTGCAGTACATCATACAACCTTAATCCAACAACAGTGCTCTAAGTGGCATGATCGATTTATAAAGAAGAAAATCTTCCAAGAGGGGGATTGGTCTCTGTTGTATGATTCATGGTTTAAGAAGGACTTTAAAGGCAAATTGCGTACCCGTTGGCTGGGCCTTTATCAAATAGATCGTGTATTTGATAATGGAACAATTCGGTTGATCACCATTGATGAAAAAAAATGCCATTATTCGCAAATGGTCATCGGCTGCGACTGTATCACAAGCCGATCTCAAGGGAAGCTTTCGTTTCGCATGTTGCAGGTGATCCAGACTATCAGCTAATGCCAGGACAAGGATTTTTCTTAACACCTGTCAATTTTTAAGAATCCACATGATTTGCACATAAATAATTCATTTTCTTTTTCATTCTGTATTTTATTTTTTTCATTTTGTATTTGATCGGGTTTGTTTGAAGAATTCTGTGCAGGGATGAATTGGAGGAACAACGGTCGTAACTGGGCTAGATGACTGCAGGTACCTTGCATTGTTCCTGACTTAATAAAGCTCTTTTTAAGAAGATGGATGATTTGTTACCTTTCAACAGTCAGCTGAAAATTTTTCTATTACTTCATTATTGCGCAGCTGCGACTCCCTACCTTGCTCCTTCTTACTATTTTAGCAGCTGCGACTCCTTACTTTGCTCATTTTCGCCCTTTTCTAGCAGTTGCGACTCCGTTATTCTTTACCATTCTGCCAAATCCAGCAACTGCGACTCCGTTATTTCCACTTCATTTTTTCCCTTTTCCAGCAGCTGCGACTCCGCTATTTTTGACCATTGCGCTCTGTCCGTATAGCTGCGACTCTGCCATTCTTTCCTATTCCGCTAAATCTAGCAGCGACAATTCCACTATTTTCCTTCCCATTGCGCTCTGTCCGTACAACTGCGACTCTGCCATTCTTTCCTATTCCGCTAAATCTAGCAGTGGTAATTCCACTATTTTCCTTCCCATTGTGCTCTGTCCGTACAGCTGCGACTCCGCCATTCTTGCCTATTCCGCTAAATCTAGAAGCCGTGACTCTGCCAATTTTCCTGCTCTCCAAATAATTATGCCAATAATGATTCAATTGGGCATCAATTTAGTTGCTTGCTCCGCAAGGTCCAATCACAGTTTTCCACAAAGGAAACTTTCAGGTGTCTTGGGTATTTGTCAGCTCGGGTGGCGGTGGCCACATCACTTCATCACATGTGCATTGATGCTTGTTTTAATGGAGGAAATGATGAAAGCAGACGATGATGATTAATTCATGGCTGAATCCATAACTCAAAGGTACGGATTCAGAACTTTTACATGATTTGGCAGAAAATTAAATACGGTAATAATGATTATGCACCGTCTCAGCCCTCGATTAGCAAACCCATACCATTTAACCACCGGAGAATATGTCAGAACCACGTTTGTATTTATTTCCTGGAACCTTACGTGAGTTATACCGGAATACTCCAATTATGCCAATTTTCGATAACTATCTCATCTTACCTGGATTTCATACCTGTGCCGACTTTCCTAAAATACCCTACTTTCGAACTCCAAGTATCTCTTGCATGTTCGTGTGCTAGAACTTCCACGTTTAGACTAAAAACTATTGCATTCGTTCTGAATTGTGAGGAGAGGTTAAGATGGGAAACCCAGTCCGGCATGAACCAGTAAATACAGAAGCTATAAGTGCCAATGCAGAAGTCCTTAACATTTTCACAACAGCAGGTTGGATGGAATACTTTGAACGGTTTCCATACAGAAACCACATTGCAATTTTCCCTTAACTTGGCTGACACTAACTCTAAGGTCAGGGGACTACGTGTGGATGTTACAGAAGAAATCATAGCAGAGGTTACTGGCTTACCCCAGGTTGGGAAGAAGTCATTTGGATGGAAGGAACATAATGCAAATGCTGTGAGAGAAATCTTGGCAGTTGGAGAGCATGTTAGTCCAAAGCGCCGTGGGTTGGAACTGGCATCTTTACCACCACCCTGGAATCAAGTGGCAATCTTCATGAAACGATACATCTCTTGTGAAGGTAGGTACCAAATCGTTTCCTTCTCTGAACTTCCCTTATTGTTTCATTTACGCCATGGAAATTTGGTAAATATACCATTTTATCTGCTTAAAGCCCTACAAACCATGGTTGGTTATGAAAAAACTGCCCAACACCTAGTTTCCTCTCTTACTAATCACGGCCTAATCAAATTACTAGTCTTGAGAGCAATTGCAAATCATAATTTAACCTGGGAACAATTTTTGGCTAGAGATAGGCCAATCATAGAACCCGTGTTAGAAATGGAGGATGTTGGTGAGGATAATGAGGACTGGCATTCCTCAAATCCAGTTGGGGGGGAGGCTCGAGCATTAGGGAACCAGACTAGTGACGAAGAGGAAGTAAATAAGGGAGAAGCAACATCAGTAGAAAACCTTGTTGCGAAGGAAATTGTGATGGAAACCACGGCGCAGGAGGCAGAAAAATTCGAAGCTGTAAATGCAGAAGCAGATACTTAGATGAAAGAAGCTGAAACTGGAGCAGCTATTGAAGCTGCGACAGTAGAGGCTGTAACTACAGAAGAAGGAATAGAAGAAGATGGGACTGTAGAAATTTTGGAGGTTGTGTCCTCTCCTGAGATAAGGGGGACCATTATTGAAGAAGAAAAGACCGAGGAAACGACCCCTATGTCAAAGAGACGAAGAGTAGGATCAAGGAACAAGGGTCAGACATCCACTGCAGATAAGAAAAGAAAAACTAGAGCTGTCAAAGCACCAGCAGTAGTAAGCAGTGAGGAACAACCAGTTGGAATGGTGAGGAAAAGAAGGACTCGATCGGTTGTAGCAGCAGAAGCAGCTGTGACAGCAGTAGAAACAGAAGCAGCTGTAATAGCAATAGGAGTAGAAGCAGCTGCAACATCATCAGAAGAAGCAGAGACAATGGATGCAATTGAGATTAATATTGAAGCACCCTCAACAGAGATAGCAGGAGCAGTCAAAGCAAATAGTGAGTCACCTATGGTAGAGAAAGCACCTGTAACAGGGATAGATATAGAGATTCCCATTTTGAACCCCAAGTCATCTGCTGCTATGCAGGAACCTTCCATAGAAGAACCTCAAATCGAAAATCTCCTGCATGAAAATGAATTATTAAAGGAGGATGTGCAGATATTGCGAAATGAGCTGGAAAGATGGAAGGGAGTAGTTGGAAAACAAGCAGAGAAGAATTTGAACACATTAGCAAATGATGCAAACTTATTAGAAAATTCATCTTTTGCATTTGAAAATGAGAAGCAAGGAGAGACTATTTGCCCAGAGTGTGGAGATATATTTTTTGCAGGAGGACACAGAGTTGTTGTGTTGTGAGTTGTATCACAAAGGCATGTACAGATAGAGGAGGTGGAAGAAGTAATGCCAGAAATTGAATTGATGGGGGAAAATGAGCCAAGAATTGAAGAGATTGGTGAGCTCCCAATATGGATGCCTAATGAGGGAAACTATACCAAGAGCCTGCTTTAAATGTCAACCCGGGGAACGTACAAACTTTAGAGATGCATGCACTATCTGTGCACTTATAGGATAATCTCTGTCACAGTTGGATGTCGATGTCGATGTTCTAAAGGTTGTCTACTAAATATGAAAATTGGTTATGCTATGGAATGAAATACGGGAAAGCAATAAATCTAATTAAAAGAATTAAAGTGCTGAAAGCAGTAAACCTGTTCTAAGAAATAAAGATACCAAAAGCAGTAAATCTGTTCTAAGAAATAAAGCAGTAAATCTATCTTAAATAATTAAAATGCTGAGAGTAAAGGGAATGATCTTATAAAATTACTTAACGCAGAATAATAAATCTAAAAATGAACATGCCATAACAGATCTATTCTAAGATTGGGGAAAACAAGGTCTGTCGTTATTTTATGCCTAAAACTAGAATTCTAATCTAAACCATTTTAAATCCCAAGACTAAAATTGAAGTGCAATCATTTCAAGCTATCCATCTACTACTAAATAAATTGATCACGATGAGAAACAGTAAAAAACCTCAGATATAAACCATGGTATTGAAAGCAAAGCTGATACACATGCAATCATTGATTCAAATATGCATTGAAAGCAAGAACCTACAAGACTACTGAAGCTATTCTGCTGTACTACAGAATGTATTATAAACTACTACAGAAATAATGAATCACTCAAGCGCTTCCACATGCAATATAACTGTTCATCAATGTAAAATGCATAATTGGAAAAATACCTGCAAATAGGAATCTCCTAACCTACGTGTTGGAGGGGCCCTCTGCAACCTGTACTCAAGAGAGAATAAAAACTTAGAAATGCTGGCTGGAATTAATCATCAATCTCTTATTAAAATATAAAATCCATGTCAAAACAAAGGTCTGTACTTCACAGTATCGATAGGGCAGAAAACGTTAAAACAATGTTTTTCTCAAAAATAACAGCAGGGGCCTCTCACTACCCGAGACGTCCATATTTATATGATTTAATGCTGATCCTAATTGATTGTCAAAATTCTGATTCTTCTTGAAAGTGGGAGTGCGTCCTCTATAAATCAGGAAACAGGGCACCGAGCTTGGTGATCCTTTAGTCTTCTACACGTCCATTCTTGAATGACACTGAACCTGCTCAATCACGCTTGGTTTCCATATAATTAGTTTATTTGATATGCATTCTAACATCCAAGAATAATCATAAAACAATTCCATTAAATAATTAAAGTAAAACATTTTCCCCCACAAATGAGTATGTTTCATCACCATTGCTTGAGTTTGGCTGCTGGAAAAAAGGTTATCAAATACCTGAAAACTTGACTCATCATTCTCTCCCACACTTGAAGGATTCACCCATCCTTGGGTGACTTATTCGATTCATCGATGACCTCCCTGATGTCCCATGCTACCACCCTAGGGATCCCTGCCTGCCTGTGATACCCAAAGTTCTGATCCTCCCTGGTCCATGTCCTCCTTTCTTCTTCTTCATTTATCTATTCCTTGATGATTGGGGAAAGAAAGAATGGGGGATTCAGTCTCATCTAAATCCATCTGAGTTGGTTCCTTTCTAGGGATTCTTTGTAGAGCGTGGCTTTGAAAAGGGCATCATCAAGCCTGAGGGGAGAGTGGAGTTCTCTCCTCTTTAGATCGTTTTCCACTCTGCTCCATCTTTCCTTAATGGACTCATTAACTTCCTTCTGCGTGCTGCGGAGTGTAATGTCAAAATGAGCCACGACCTCCTGTTGTTTTGCGACGAGAATGGGTATCAGTTCCTCGTCCTGAGTGAGGATCCCGTGGTTATAGATTATTCCCTCAGGGTGAGTTGGCTCAGGTCTGATCATCAATGGGGTTTCCCATTTGGATGGGACATAGAGATAGTAGTCCTGTGCTCACTCAATTTCGTGGTTCATCCATGAACATAATGCCCTCAACTGGAAATCACCCACATATGGGTTTGGTGATCAATTGGGCGAGCCAGAAACCATGAAGTTATGCAAAAAGAACTCACTTAATTTGTCTTTCTCCAACTCTGTGGAGTTCAAACATGCATCCATAAAATCCTTGGGGGTGCTTACCTCTATAGGGAGTCCTTGCTTCAACCTCTTGAGCTGGAATTTGCCCCATTTCTCCTGCATATAGACTGCATAGATTGTCGACGGGGGTCTGAGGTCTCTTAGTTTTTCATATATGCCAGCAGTAGTGGCCAAAACATATTTTAATTTGGTGACCTCCTGGTCCTTTTTGGCCAATTCGGCTTGTGCCTCCGCCAACTTTTCTTGAAGCGCTAAATGCTTCTACTCGACCAGCCGTAGATCCTCTACATGGTTCATCTTCAATATTTGAGTTTTCTCGGCTGAGAACGAGGGAGGTGTGGGATGGATTCCTGGCCCAATCCTTAATGCTGCCAGCTCGTTTCTGAGCTTCTCCAATTTTGCTCGTGCCTTGGCGAGTTGGGTGACGACCTCGAGGTTATCTTGTGCTGGAGGATTTCCTTGGAAGTTGCCTTGCTCTCCTAAGTTCTGCTCTTCTCCCTTATACATTTCTTCTGCTTCTTTATTCATTTCTTCCCCTCCGTCCTGCATTTCTTCATCCTGTTCCTCTTCTGTAGTGGGGTCTTCCTGATCTACCCACTGATCATCATCCCCATCCGACACATCTTGAACAATGAGACTGGGTTCTCTACTCTTTTCCTTGTCTATTCGAATTCAGGCTATTTGGTTGAATCTCGTACTCCTCCTCTTGGGTTCTTGATTTTTGGCAGGAATTTCTGATTTTGCCCTAGGGGAGTGCTCTCTTGAATTTTTGATCTCCACCAGGGTCTCTGCTACATGGTCCAGGTCAATCTTCCTTTTCGCCCCTGATACAGAGGCAGCTCCATTCCTTCCTCCAGGTGGTATGCTAGCTGTGGGTGTACTTCTCATCCTTTGAACATCTCCTGCGGATACCAGTACAAATTCCTCCCACGAAAGTTCTGGTATCTGCGCCTTCAATTCCTCCCAAACAATTATCTTGATTATCCCATGATGGGCCAAGGCATCATCTTTACCCTTCGCCACCTTCTTGCTCATTTCCGATAGGGATTGGATCAAGTAGAATGGGACACTAATGTTGTTATTTGAGGGATGATGGGTCCTGTGTCTTATCAGTTCTAGGATCCAAAAATGAAATATGGGAACATAGCTTAACCTACTAGAGCATGTGATGTACCTTAGAACAATTTCGTCTACGTCCTCCCATGGCACTAGCATGGAGAGTCTTTTGAATCCATTTTTGTCCTTGTCATAGACCTCTCCTTGCTTAAAGAATGCTGCTTTTGCTTCTTGGTTTTCCTCCCTGTCATCCCTGCTCCAATACAAACCCCTCTGTAGGCCAGTGAATTTGGCAATTGTCTCCTTGTCCAACTTGATACGTAACCCCTTCACCCGGGTGACGTACTGTTCATATTTAATATGCTTGAAATTTCTTGCGAATTCCTGAGCTATCCCTGCATCATGTTCTTTCAGACCCAGGATGAAGGGCATCCATCCTGCGCTGCGAACGATCTGCAGGACTCTCATGTTTTGGTATATGATGCTGCGATCCTCTGATTCACTCTTTTTAAAACCCTTTGTCATTTTGAGAACCTCTTTTATGATAAAACAAAACCAGGGCTTTTGGAATGCAGGTTTATACCTTCAACTTGGTCGAGCTCTGCCTACGGGTTTGAGGAATACAAATGGTGGCTGCTTCTTGTGAAGTCCGGGTGGTTACTTATATGTGCAGTCGTGGAATATTATGCACCCTAATTCGCTGTCTTTCTGCACCTGTTCTTTCCATCATACCTGTACCTGTCCCTTTTAATCCCCTATTTCCCATAATTGATCTCTGTCTTCTCATGATCGACCTCTGTATTGAAGGTTGCGATCATGATTTGATGAGATGACTGAATTTTTAAGTGGCGATCATGACTTTTTAGGGTCATTCCACCATGCCGCCAATTTAGAGTAGAAGCTGTCCTCAGCTGATGAAAATCTCATGTAGCGTGGGATAATGTTTTACTTTAATCATAAAATAAAATCATGTTAGAGATTACCTTGGTATTTATGCATACCTGCTTTGATGCTCTGGTGTGATTTTTATGGATGGTGGATTCTGTAGTAGATTTGTGCATGTCAGTAGTTGCTCGTGTGAGTTGCTTTTTCCATTTCTTTTCATTTTGAATTTGCTGCATTGCCTTGCTCTCTTGAATAGGTGGCACCCTCGCTTGAATTATTTCGCTGGCTCGCTTGAATAGATGGCAGCCTCGCTTGAATTGTGGTCGATGCCCTATAAATTTTCTGTTACCTTTTGTGGTTTTTTCCTTCTCTCTCTCTCTCTATATATATATATATATATATTTTTTTTTTTATAATATTCTCTTTTTTTTTCATGATATGCGTTGAACTTCACTGATTTGTAGCATGCTCTATCAGCATCAATTGTTGCTGGTAGAGTACTCGTGTAAATTCTTCTTTGGACTGTGGTTTTTTGTATATTTTTAGGTGATGTCCATTCACTATCATGGGGAACTCATCATCATCAATTGTAATAATTCTCACAGCACCATTGTCATAAATTTTCTGTATAATGTAAGGTCCAAGCCATCTAGTGGTTAGTTTTCCTTTGAATGTGTGAAATCTGGAGTCGTAGAGTAGTGCCCAATCACCTTCATTGAATTTCTTATCCTTCAAATGTTGGTCATGCCATTTATTTCTTTGCTGTTGGATGATTTCAGTATGTGTAAGTGCTTGTTGGCGGTGTTCATCCAGTTGATTTAGCTGTAGCATGCATTATTTTTGAATGTCTGATAGGTTCATATTTAGATCGGCTGCAATTCTTAATGTTTTTACTTCAAATTCGATTGGTAGCATGACCTTTTTCCCATAGACCAGTTCATAAGGTGTGAATCCTGTTGTTGTTTTCCATGTAGTATTGTAAGCCCAGACTGCTTCACTAAGTCTGTCAGCCCAATCCCTTTTGTGAAGTTGGACAGTTTTTGTCAAGATTCTCTCTAATTCCCTGTTGGTTACCTCAGCTTGACCATTTCCTTGAGGGTGGTAGGAGGATGACTGTCTGTGCTTTACATTGTTTCTTTTCATCAAGTCTTTAATTAAATTTGATGTGAATTGTGGTCCTTGATCATAAACTACTTCTCTTGGCACCCCAAATCTGTGAAAGATCTGCTCAGTAAAGAATTTGGCCACACTGGTTTCATTTGCAGCAGTCAGTGCTGCTACCTCTGTCCATTTTGTAAGGTAATCAGTGCATACAAGGATGTAGGTCTTCTGATTGGACTGTGGGTTGAATGGGCCAACAAAATCGAATCCCCACTTATCGAATGCCTCTAAAGAGATTTGTGGATGTAGTGGCATTTCTTGTTTTTGCGTCGGTTTTCCCATTCTTTGGCAATCGTCACAATGGGACACATACTCATAAGCATCTCTATGGAGTGTTGGCCAATAATAACCTGTTTGCAAGATCTTGTAGGCTGTCCTTTTTGCAGCATAGTTTCCTCCACAGGGTTCATTGTGGGTGGCATGCATTATGTCATGTAACTCATCTTCCTTAATGCACCTTCTAAGTACTTGATCTGGTCCCTATTTAAAAAGCATGCCCTCTATCCATGTATATGTGGCACTTTGTCTTATTACTTTTGTCCTTTCTTTATAACTGTAATGTTCTGGAAACTTACCGGATACCAAATAGTTTGCTATGTCAGCAAACCATGGTATTTTTATTGATATGGAAAAAAGGTGCTCATCAGGGAAGTTATCTTGGACCAATTCATTATCTTTCCCATGTGTTACTCTTGACAAAAAGTATGCTACGACATTATGCTTGCCTGGTTTACCTATTATAGTGATGTTGAATTCCTGTAGAAGTAGCATCCATCGAATAATTCTTGCACTGGTATTAGGCTTGTTCATAAGATATCTGATTGCTGAGTGGTCAGTATGGATAAAACTTTGGTATCCTATAATGTAATGCCTAAATTTGTTGATTGCATGTATGACTGCCAGAAATTCCTTCTCTGTGACTGTGTAGTTGAGTTCTGCCCCAGCCAAATTTTTGCTTATATAGTATATGGCATAGGGTTTCTTGTCTTGTTCTTTCCCAAGCATAGATCCGATTACTTTATCTGATGCATCGGTGTGAATGTGAAATGGAATTTCCCAGTTTGGTCCTTGAAGTATTGGTGCTGTGATAGTTTTTTGTTTAAGACTTTCAAAGGCTGACATGCAGTTGCTTGTCCATATGAACTCATTGTCTTTTGTGAGAAGTGCAAACATGGGGGCAGCAATTCTACTATAATTCTCAATAAACCTTCTGTAGTACCCTGCCTATCCAAGGAAGCTTCTCACATCTCTTTGTTTGACAGGCGGGGGTAGTGTTTTGATTACTAAGACTTTGGCTTGATCCACCTCTATACCTCTTTGTGATATATGATGTCCTAGAACAATTCCTTCTTCCATTAACATCCTACATTTGTCATTGCTTAGGCACAAGCTCATTTCAATACATTTTTTTAATACTAATTCAAGATTTTTCAACGCCTGCTCAAAGATCTGTCCATAAGGTGTGAAATCATCCATGAATACTTCCATTTTGTTATTCAGAAAATCAGAGAAAATACTCAGTATGGCTCTTTGAAATGTTGCTGGGGCGTTACATAGACCAAAGGGTAGGACCCTATAGGCATAAGTTCCCCATGGGCATGTGAAGGTCATCTTATCTTGATCAGCCGGGTGTATTAAAATTTGGTTGTAACCACTGAAACCGTCTAAGAATGAAAAGTACTTGTTTCCAGATAATGTATCCAGCACTTGGTCTATAAATGGAAGTGGAAAATGATCTTTCTTTGTTGCTTTATTCAGCTCCCTGTAGTCCACACAAATTCTCCATTTGCCTACTTTTTTGGGCACTATGACTAGTGGTGAGACCCACTCACTATCAGATATTGGATAGATGAACCCTACGTCTAATAACTTTTGTAATTCCACTTTGACTATGTCTTTTAGTGCAGGGTTCAGCCTTCTTTGTGGTTGCCTGAAGGGAGTATAACCTTCTTTGATGTAAATGTAGTGTTTGTAGATATCAAGATGTATTCCTTTCATATCTGCATATGTCCATGCAAATGCTTTACTTTGTTGTGCTAGTATCTTCATCAATTTCTCTTGTTGCTCCGGTTCTAAATTGGAATTTATGTTGACTGTTTTGCCAGGGTGAATTTCCACGACTTTTACCTTCTCAATCTGTTCTGGCAGCACTTCTGTCCATAAGTCATCCATGTTATGTTTTGAACTTTCACCTATTTCTGTAGAAAAAAATTCTTGAATAACATGATTGTTAGGAGATATATTTTGTATAAATCTATCTATATGGCCATCTTTATCTACTGCTTTTAAAGATAGTGCAGCATCAATTGTTAGGATAGGTCGGAGGTTGTGATTTGGTGTGTTCTGGTAATCATTAGTCCAATTTTGATATTCTAACTCTGAATATTTCATTGCTGGTGGGTAGATTGTGATTTTCTTCTCGGTATGTCCACTGGTGATTGTCATATTCCTTGATTGACAACCTATGTAAGCGTCCGCAGTTACTAACCAAGGTCTACCCAGGATAATTGGATAGGCACTAAGTTTGCTTTTGATTTTGATTATTATAAAACCAGCTGGGTATTCCTAGGACTCGATATTGATCATAATGTCTTCTAACATTCCTTTGGGCTTCACAGTGGACATGTCTGCTAGTTGGAGTACTGTTGTGGTTGGTCTTACCATTGATTGGAGTCCCAGGTATAACATGGTTTCTTTAGTCATGACATTGATCACAACTACTAAATCGATTAATCTTTTATTTATTTGCTTGTTATTTATGGTGACGTTTACTACAGGACTACCAGGACCAAGATATTTAGGATTTATTATGACACCTAGCACCAAATTGGCCAATTGTCCCACTACATTAATAGTTGGTGGGTCACGCTTCCTCCTTCCTGGATTCTTTAGGCAATTTTCTCTAATGAATTTGTTGCAAATGGGAACATCCCTTATGGCTTGTAAAATCGGGATTTGGATGTTTAGGTGTTTGAACTCGTTTAAGATTGTATTCTCTTCCTCTTCTTTTGTATTCCGGACAAGTTTTGCTGGAAATGAGGGATTTCTGTTGCGTGGAAGTGGTTGGGTTTCATCCTCGGGAGGTTCTGGTTCATCAGGATGCTGAACATAGGGTTCTGATGCGTGGTCTTGAGCTTCAGGTACAGGTTGTTGGATGTTGTGTGGGGATGTATTCTGCAACGTTTTTCCAGATGGTAGGTTTATTTCATTTATTTCTATGGTGTCTACAACATAAGTTGGGAATTGTGTGATATCAGTGTTATAAGCCTGCTGCTGTTGTGGGGGTATGTTATTATTAGGATTTGGAATTGGTTGGGCTGGAATAGGTGGAGGTCTGGAGGGTGGTTGAGTTTGTGGGGGTGGCATAATGAGTGGCTGTTGTAATGGCGCCCTCCAATTTGATGGATGGGGGTACTGGTTTGCATAATTTGTGGTGGATGGAAAAGGTGGGGGGTATTGAGGATAAGATGGTGGATAATATGGTTGTTGATAGGATGGTTGATATGCTTGCTGGTTTTGTTGCCATTGGTTTTGATTTGGCTGTGCTTTCCATGGAGTCGGTGCAGAGTTCCAATTTGGCTGCCCTTGATTATAGTAAGTTTGATTGCTCTGCTGATATGGCCTAACAAAATTATTCCTTCTATGATTTATAAAACAGAGCTGTTCTACAGTTCCTTTAGCTGCTGGGTCTTGAATAGCTGCCTTACATGAGGGTGCGAGGGGGCATTTATCAGTGTAATGGTCATCAGTGCAGAGACCACATACTTCTATTGTGTTCAAGGTGCACTGCCCCTTCTCATGCTTCTTTCTACAACGAGGACAAAATACTGCCAAGGCTTGGTTAATTTCATCCTGTTTCTTTTTGATTTGAAGAGCATCAAGTTGCATGGCTAGGGATTATAGTATGTCAGTTTTCATGTCATCCAACAGGTTTCCTAAATCAGATTTTGTAAGTGTTGGTGTTGAGGATGATGATCCACTGGTGGTTGTATGTGTATCCCTTGTCCCATTCTTAGTTTTCCTATATCTTGAGTAGTTTTTGAAGATTTGCAGGATCTGGGCAAAATATTTTTGGAATATATCTCCATCTCCAAGGAGATTTAAGACTTCAAAATTCTCCTCTTTTACACCTTTGAGAAGGACAAGCTTTAGTGATTCAGGATCCAATGTGCAATGGCTGGCTCATTTGTAGTTGAGTTGAAATATTTGGGCATAATCTTCTAATGACTCTCTATCTCCTTGTTGCATCCTAAAGATTTCATCCCTAGTATTTTTGGCCTTGCAGTAGTCCCTATATTTTTCTAAGAATGATTGTTTCATTTGATCCCAGATAAATATACTATTTCCTTCAAGGCTCATGAACCACCGAAGTGATAGGTCTTTCAGTGTGGAAGGAAAAAGCCTAAGCTTTTGTGCATCAGTAGTGTAATCAAATGATCTGCAAACTACCTCAAATTCAAATAGGAACATGTCAGGATCTTCTGAAGTCAACCCATGAAAGTTTGGAATATTATTAGGATTGATGTTATTCATTCTGGCATCTCTGAGAGGTATGCTTATGGGAAAGGTGAAAATCTCCCTAGGTTCCTCCTCTTCGTTTGCCATCGAGGTGTTTGAGCTGGAACTGGTAGTGAAGTTACTGTTGTTTGGATTGTATTGGAGTCAGTTTCATTTTCAGAGTGTAGGAATTCAAACTGAGAATGGTCAGAACTGTTATTACCGTTGTTTCTCATGGAATGCTTGGGCAGAAAGCGGCCAAACCTATCCCTTTGCCGACGAGGCATTCATTGGTAGAAGAAGTATTTATGTTTTTGTTTTATGTAATTTTTGTTTTCTTTTTGTGGTTTTTAGGTGATGTCTCCTAAAATATTTAGCACCTCCCCGACAACGATGCCAAAAAGTGGTGAGCTCCCAATATGGATGCCCAATGAGGGCAACTATACCAAGAGCCTACTTTAAATGTCATCCCAGGGAACGTACAAACTTTAGAGATGCATGCACTATCTGTGCTCTTATAGGATAATCTCTGTCACAGTAGGATGTCGGTATCGATGTTCTAAAGGTTGTCTACTAAATATGAAAACTGGTTATGCTATGGAATGAAATATGAGAAAGCAATAAATCTAATTAAAAGAATTAAAGTGCTGAAAGCAGTAAACCTGTTCTAAGAAATAAAGATACCAAAAGCAGTAAATCTGTTCTAAGAAATAAAGCAATAAATCTATATTAAATAATTAAAATGCTGAGAGTAAAGGGAACGATCTTATAAAATTACTTAATGCAGAATAATAAATCTAAAAATGAACATGCCATAACAGATCTATTCTAAGATTGGGGAAAACAAGCTCTGTCATTATTTTATGAGTAAAACTAGAATTCTGATCTAAACCCTTTTAAATCCCAAGAATAAAATTGAAGTGCAATCGTTTCAAGCTATCCATCTACTACTAAAGAAATTGATCATGATGAGAAACAGCCAAAAACCTCAGATATAAACCATGGTATTGAAAGCAAAGCTGATACACATGCAATCGTTGATTCAAATATGCATTGAAAGAAAGAACCTACAGGACTACTGAAACTATTTTGCTATACTACAGTGTTGGAGAGAACTTCCGCAGCATTTAGGAAGCTGCTAATTTTGGGAAGGATAACTAATTTGGGAGAGAAAGTACCAATTTTGGCGGTAAGACAAAGATATCGCCGTAGCGCAAATCCTGGCGGGAATCACGGCGATAGGTACAGAAAAGTCAAGCATGTGGTACAAAGAAGAGGCCGAAGGAAGAGCTCAACCACCGCAATAAAGGCGCCGGAGATGAAGAGAGGGTTCAGCTACCCTCATTAAAGAAGAAGGACTACAGTCAGCGTTGCTTGAACCAAGAAGAAGCGACGGGCCGATGCATTAAAGACTAAGGACTGCAGGAAGCGGCGACGAGACAGAAGGCGGCCATGGAAGTACAGCCAGTTGACTGTAAGTGGTTAGGGTTGAGTCACTGTTGGGATAAGGCCCACAGTTTTGTAACTGCGATGAGACCTTCGGGCCATCTATATATAGTAGTCTTTTTATATGATAAGGGGTTGGCCACATAGTGATAGAGACATCAGGTAGAGGTTAGTGAAGCCTTTTGTGGTTGCAGAGTCTGGACATCCCTGAGAGAATACAAGGGCCAACCTGTTGAGAGATAGTGCGATCCGCAGGGATTGTGAGAGAAAGAGGTCTATAGAGAAGGGCTCCCACTGAGGTGGAGTTTCCCAGAAGACCCTTGTTGTAAAGAGTGGAACGGAACTGTGTTTATTCTTCAGAGTTGTAACAAGAACCGTAATTCCCCTGGGCGTAGTTCTCGCCCTGGGAGTAACAACATGCTTATTTAAGTAGCACTATTGTATTTGTGTAGATACTGCTCTCATTCACTTGTCTGTGTTATATATGAATGCTTCAGTCTGTTATAAGTAATGTACATGGTCGTCAGTTTAACTTCTGAATGATGTATAATAATTGCGATAATCATAGCTACCCGCATAGCAACTAGATAACTGTTAACAGAGGATAAGGTGCGAGTAGGAACTGAATGTAAGTCATGAATGGTCTACTTAGACACTGCTCAAAGTGATATTCTACTTAGTTACGTTGTTGCGAGATATCAAGGGTCAAGTTCATTAGCGAGGGTTAAGCTTGGAGACTGAATGTTGTAGCTAACTGCAGTACCAGGATAAGGATAGCGGAGACCACTTACTAATCCAGGAAGCGGTCAAGATTCACTTACCGCAGGAACTAGAAGGGGAAGATATCGCGCCTACGATATCTTAGGTATCGCTAGACGGTTTTACATAGGGGAAGACTTATCGCATCCCCTGCGAAATGCGATAAGACGGAGGCGTAGCCGGAGTAATGGAATGAGACAGACAGCTCCAGTCAAAGGGATCAAGGTGGATTTTAGTACCCTGGATGCCTCGGAACTTGGCTGAGGAAACTTGAGTCTTCAGCCTCCCATTAGAATCACTTCGGGTGAGACTTCAGGTTGCCTCCGCGACCTGTTGCCGAAAGGGCCAGTGAGCTAAGGGTTCTGTTGGTCTAAGGGATTACCGCAGCCCGGGTCTGAAAGAGAGAAATCCAACAAATGGTTCCGTTTCCGGTTTGAACACATTGAGCTGATGTTCTGTTGGCATCCTACCAAGCAAGAACTTAACCAGTGGGTTGAGTCAAAAGAAAGAGAGTTTGCTGCAAAAGAAAACAAGAATCCTAGACTGAGCACTGAGGCTTGGCTACAGAAGCACATTTTTACAGATCTCCATGAGATATTCTTCGTAACTTATGCTATTGAGTTATATGGTTGGTTATCAAAGCTTGTTGACCACAGCGGTGTTAAGAAGAATCGAGAAGTTGTCTGGACAGCAGAGCTGATTCAGACCTTGAAAGGTGTCGATAACCCCATCTCACGCGCAGTAGACTTCTGGCTTGCGAGTCTGCTGGAAGGCTTCATCACAGAGTTCGCGGTTGATCAGAGAAAGAGTTTCAGCGCAGCAGAACGGTACTTCTTCAAGGGTTATCGCGGTAAGTACCTAAATTCTCTAAGTCTGTCCATTAAGCAATTACTATATGAAAAAGGAGTACTGGATATACTCCCAGATGACTAGTAGCATGATATTGTAATGTCAGTAGACTCTGAAAGCGATTACGAGTATCTTGGACATACACGTAGTGGTAAAAGATATAGAGTCAACGATCCATCTTCTTCTGAAGAAGACAGCTCAGACCACCCGAGACAGCAGAGTCAGAACCCTAGGACTCCTCAAAAGCCAGTCGGAACTCAGAATAATCCTGCAGGAACCCCGTCCAGTAGCTCTTACACAGCGAATACTGCCGCTACACCCTCCACATCTACACAACCGAGTGGTAGTCATACAGCAAACCAGAACCCACCATCTAGAAACAGAATGGGAGATGATATGAAGCTACCAACATTTAAAGGTACAGGGTCGGAGGACCCTGAGCAACACTGGTTCTTATGCGAAGCCATATGGACCATTAAGCAAATACAAGATGATAATGTCAAGCTTGTCCAGCTGGCCACCACATTTAGAGAAAGAGCATTAACTTGGTATATGAAGTATACCACTGGCCATAACAGAACGCTTGCACAGGTTAGAACTGCTATGATTAAAGAGTTTAAAAAACCTAAATCCGAGTCACAGTGCATAGCAGAACTTAAAGATATTAAACAATTGCCTACGGAAACGGTTTGGGATTTTGACCAGAGGTTCAAGACCCTCATTGATCAGGTAAGCTTTGAGCTTGCGCCTCAACAGCATAAAGAATGGTTTATCGCAGCAATATTACCACACATCAGACTTTCGCTAATGCAACAGAAATTAAATACACAAGATGAAGCATTAGAAATGGCAATGAAACTAGAGGCTTCACCTCTAGCAGAAACTAGCACCGGCATCACTAATCTGCAAAATCAGCTAGCTAACCTCACCTTGCAGCTGCATGAAATTAAGAAAGGAAAGGAGGTTGCGCATGAAATTTGGTGTACTAAGTGTAAAGCGCAGGGACACAGTAAGGATAACTGCCCTGTCTTTGCTGACTATATCGCCAGTGGAGCTCCTAACCCGTTGATGCAGAACCAGGGACCATGGTGCGAGATTTGTAGAACCAGAGGACACAGTCCTCAGGAATGCCCTCTCCTTCAGAAATATGTGCAGACACCAAAGAACCTATATTGCAACTTCTGTAAATCTGTGGGACATGACGAAAACAACTGTAGAGCTTATGAGCTAATGATAGAAAGGAAGCATGACCTTTACAGAGTTCAGTCAGAAGCATCCGGACCAGCAGTACGTGCACAAGCTGATCCGAATCAAGGAGGCCGTGGAGGAAATTTCAGAGGTCGAGGACGCGGAGGAGGCTATGAATCTGGCCGTGGCCGTGGAACTATCACCTGTTATAACTGTGGAGGCACAGGACATTACGCTAGAGACTGTCAGAACCCCACTACAACGTGCAAGTATTGTAAATCTTATGATCACACAATAGAGGAATGTCCCATACTGATAGCTAAGATCAAGGACGCCAAGCCAGCAACCAATCAGAATATCCAGTTTATCGCTGCTGAGCAGAACGAAACCGAACCACGAGTCAATATTGTAACTCGCAGTGGTCTCTCCACAAGCAACATATCGCAGGACGTGGAAAAAACGACAGGAACGCAGTGGGTGCGCAAAGCTCCAGGAAAACCTATCCCACTTGATCTACAGAAGAATAAGGAGGCATTTCAAAAAACTAAGACTTCCTTTGCTGAACAGACACCACCCAGATCACTATTATTACCATCTCAGGGTATACCACGGAAACCACCGCAGGATGTTAGTACTGCGCAGATACCACAGGCTAGCACATCTGGCAGATGCGACGAAGAGGAATTGACCGGGAGTGTACAGTCCTTCTTGCAGAGTTGTTTGAAACTTCTAAGAAATGGGAAAGCTGTAGAGGAACTTCAGAAAGTTATTGACCAATGTCAACAGAGCCCTTCTGTGAGCAATACACAGCGCACCATTCACCATATAATGGGCCATACAAGGACAGGAAGAGAGATGAGGCTCACAGCGCAGATCGGACTATTTGAAATGGATGAGGTTATCCTAGACTTAGGATCAAAAGTAAATGTCTTGACTAAGCAGACATGGGAACAGATGGGAAGTCCAAAACTAAGCAGGTCCCCTATCCATCTTAGACTAGCTAGTCAGCAGAGAATATCACCGATGGGTCGCTTATCGCATGTCCCAGTGGACATCGACGGAGTTCACACATATGCCGATTTTGAGATCATAGAAATTATTGGTGACACCAAACCCTATCCAGCTCTATTAGGTATTGATTGGGCTTTTGATAACAAGGCTGTTATCAACTTAAAGAAAAGGCAGATGACATTTGAAGATGCTCAAGTCCGGGTTATCGCACCATTAGACCCTTTACAGGGTCCTCGCTACATTGAGCCAATCAAAGCAGAAGAGGAGGTGCATAACATGGAAAATTTGTACCAAATGACTTCTAATCAGACAGATTACATTGACCCTACAGCTGATGGACATATCAGCTGGAGATGTGATAGCTCCTGCACATCAGATTCAGATGTTGGCTTAGAGAATTGGCAAAATAGACTCCACGAAGTCTCTATTCGCAGATGCGCATTCATGACTAAATCACTGCGATGGATTGGGACTGAAAACAGGTATATTCCAACTTTTGATGGATTAGCAGACGTCAATGATTTTTTGCAGCAGTTTGAACAAGAGATTCCTCAAGAGCAGAGGATGGAGGTTTTTGACCTTGCAGTTCGAGCCACACCTGCAAGATGGTGGTACACACACAAGGAACATATCGCATCATGGTATGATTGTAAGAAATTGATGCGCATTAGATTCTCTAAAGAAAGAGACTGTACACAGCGGAAATACACAGGGGAGAGTGATCCCAGAACACACATTATGAACTGTGAACAGAGTTGGCTAGAAATTCCAGCAGAAGAATGGGTTCATTTGTTTATCCATACACTGGATACGGTTCCACGGAATTGGTATACAGAAGCAGAGCTAAGAAAAGGAACTATCTCATGGCCTATTATGATTGAAAACTTTTTGGTCACATTCAGTTTCGAATCTGAGCATCCCAGCATTGATCGGGCCTTGAAGATCATGAAGACTAAAATATTTGAGGATTGCCCATTACCAGCGGATTCGCAACCCGAGTGGGCTATTCAGATGGAACATGCACTGGAATGTTACAACTGCGCACAAGATTCAAGCGATGAGGATGAAGATCCTCGCAGTATCAATATCGCAGAAACAGAAGGTACGCGTGAAGTTGAAGGTCCACACTTAGAAATCCCAGTTGTAACAGAACCAATCAAGATTAGAAAGAGCAATATTGGCACAGACACAGATCCTAAGTTTGCCTCTATTGGAGATTATTGGGATGATGAGACAATTGGCCAAATCACAGACCTATTACATGAGTATCAGGACCTATTTCCTACCAACTTTACAGAAATGAAGGGAATAGTGGGTGACCTCGGAGTCATGAGAATACCGCTTAAGAAGGATGCTAGGCCGGTTAAGCAACGTCCATACAGGTTGAATCCGCGGTATAAAGCAAAAGTAAAAGATGAAATAGATAAGATGCTAGCAGCAGGCATCATTGAACCTGTTGAAGAAAGTGAGTGGGTTAGTCCCATGGTAGTACAAGAAAAGAAAACAAAAGGAGACATCAGGATCTGTGTCGACTTGCGCAAACTGAATGATGCATCGCTGCATGACCCATTTCCGACACCATTCACTGATGAAGTCTTAGACAATGTTGGAGGACAAGAAATCTATTCATTTACTGATGGCTTTTCAGGCTATCACCAGATAAGAATCCATCCAGACGACAGGCACAATACCACATTTGCGACAGAATGGGGCTCCTTTCAGTATACGGTAATGCCCTTTGGTCTTAAGAACGCCCCAGCAATTTTTTCTAGAGTAGTTGTTGCTGTCTTTAAGGAATACATCCATCAATTTCTAGAAGTTTATTTTGATGATTGGACTGTATTTGGACTAGTCAAGAAGCACATAGGAAACCTGCGATTAATGTTTGAAAAATGTAGACAGCACCAGATTTCCCTTAACTTAAAAAAATGTATATTTTGTGCGCCTTTTGGTACGTTGTTGGGTCACATTGTGTGCAGACAAGGCTTGATGGTAGATCCCGCGAAGATCGCCATCATTGTCAATTTACCAGCACCTAACTCAGTAAAGCAGCTGAGAACTACACTTGGTCATACCGGGTATTACAGAAAGTTTATCAAAGGTTATGCCAAGATTACCGCACCAATGGAGAAATTATTGAAGAAGGATATCAAATTTCAGTGGAATGAGGAATGTCAGAAGAGTCTTGACGCTCTAAAAGAAAAAATGGTTACAGCACCTATTCTGGTCTTTCCAGATTGGAACAAGCCTTTTCATGTTCATGTGGATGCATCTGGCATCGCACTGGGCATTATTCTCACGCAACCAGGCGAAGGGGGTATTGACCACCCTATCGCATATTCGAGCAGGAGACTATCGACAGCTGAGAAGAATTACACCACCACAGAGAGAGAAGGGTTAGCAATGGTGTATGCTTTACAGAAATTTCGGCACTATCTGTTGGGTGCCCCGTTCAAGATGTTCACCGACCATTCTGCATTAAAGTACTTGGTCAATAAGCCAGTGTTAGGGGGAAGAATATGCAGATGGCTATTGTTGTTCCAGGAATATGATTTCGAAATCATTGTTAAGCCAGGAAGACTAAACGCAGGACCTGATCACCTGTCAAGGCTAGACTCAGGTGAAGAACCAAGTAATTTAGAGGACAACTTGCCTGATGCGCAATTGTTCTCCATTCAGGTCGCAGATGAATATTATGGAGACATAATTCAATTCCTTACTACAGGGTGGGCGCCACCTGAGTTTACCAAGCAGCAAAAGAAACAATTAGTGGTGAAAGCAGCAGACTTCACCCTGATTGCAGGACACCTCTATAAGCTAGGACCAGATGAAATCTTGCGCAGATGCGTTATGCCCCACGAGAAACAGACCATTCTTAAGGAAGCACATTCGGGCATCGCAGGAGGCCATTTCGCAGGGAAGCCTACCGCTCAGAAGATCCTAGCAGCCGGATTATGGTGGCCTACATTACATAAAGACAGTAAAGAGTTTTGCAGATCATGCGATATCTGCCAAAGGACAAGAAAGCCCTCCAGAAGAGATGAAATGCCGTTGCGACCACAGATAACGCTACGCGCATTCGATAAGTGGGCCATAGACTTCGTGGGTCCTATTAACCCCCCAGGAAAACGAACTGGTGCGAGATATATTATTACAGCAACAGAATACCTCACCAGGTGGGCTGAGGCGAAAGCAGTCAGGAATTGTGATGCTGCGACAGCAGCACAATTTATTTTTGAAAACATCATCACTAGATTTGGATGCCCAGTGACTTTGATGAGTGATCAAGGCACACACTTTTTGAATAGCACCATAGAAGCATTGACAGAGGAATTTGAAATACAGCACCATAAGAGTACACCTTACCACCCTCAAGCTAATGGTACGGTGGAGGCTTTCAATAAGATATTAGAACAGGCTCTTACAAAGATTTGTAACAGTCAAAGGGATGATTGGGACCTCAGAGTTAATGCTGTATTATGGGCTTACAGGACCACGTGTAAGAAACTAACAGGGCACACACCTTTCAGCCTGGTATATGGAAAAGAGGCTGTTATGCCTATGGAATACATCTTACCCAGTCTAAGGATTGCTCAGCTTACAGAAATGGCTGATTCTGATACTTTAGAGGAGAGATTGGCGCAGCTGCTCAATCTGGAGGAAGACAAATTTATCGCAGGATTCCATCAAAAAGTGCAGGAAGCACGAGTGCAAGCTTTCAGAATTGTACAGACACAGATGCACTGTCGGGTGGAGGCAGCAGAAGCTATCCTGGAAGATGCATCAAAAACATGGCTGGAGCTAGAGGAGCTCCCACAGAAAGCCGAGCTTGATCAGCACATTAAGCACTGTGAAGATGCGATAGCAAGAGCTGAAGAAGAGTACAAGGGCTTGAGTGCTCTTGCGAAGATAAGAAAGAAAGGAGAAATCACACAAATGCAGCAGCAGGTGCAGAAATACAGAGCACAGCAGATCAACCTGGCTAATGAAGTTAGCCCGCACGAAAGCAAAGTCGCACATCTGGTTGATGAACTGGAGCAAAAGGTGAAAAGCTTCACCTCAAGTAAAGGAGTCATTGAGGGCACAGAGGACTCCTTGGTAACTGCTGAGCTGCTCAGCGCAGCGCAGGAAGAAGTAACACACATGGATGAAAGTATTAAAGCGCTTAAGGCACAGTTCGCAGCAATCTCACAAGCAGCAAAGGATAAGCTTAGGCAGATGAATCAGGCTGTTGTTGCGAGTGGCTCGGGGACGAGCCACAAGTAAGTGTTAGGGGAGTTGTTGGAGAGAACTTCCGCAGCATTTAGGAAGCTGCTAATTTTGGGAAGGATAACTAATTTGGGAGAGAAAGTACCAATTTTGGCGGTAAGACAAAGATATCGCCGTAGCGCAAATCCTGGCGGGAATCACGGCGATAGGTACAGAAAAGTCAAGCATGTGGTACAAAGAAGAGGCCGAAGGAAGAGCTCAACCACCGCAATAAAGGCGCCGGAGATGAAGAGAGGGTTCAGCTACCCTCATTAAAGAAGAAGGACTACAGTCAGCGTTGCTTGAACCAAGAAGAAGCGACGGGCCGATGCATTAAAGACTAAGGACTGCAGGAAGCGGCGACGAGATAGAAGGCGGCCATGGAAGTACAGCCAGTTGACTGTAAGTGGTTAGGGTTGAGTCACTGTTGGGATAAGGCCCACAGTTTTGTAACTGCGATGAGACCTTCGGGCCATCTATATATAGTAGTCTTTTTATATGATAAGGGGTTGGCCACATAGTGATAGAGACATCAGGTAGAGGTTAGTGAAGCCTTTTGTGGTTGCAGAGTCTGGACATCCCTGAGAGAATACAAGGGCCAACCTGTTGAGAGATAGTGCGATCCGCAGGGATTGTGAGAGAAAGAGGTCTATAGAGAAGGGCTCCCACTGAGGTGGAGTTTCCCAGAAGACCCTTGTTGTAAAGAGTGGAACGGAACTGTGTTTATTCTTCAGAGTTGTAACAAGAACCGTAGTTCCCCTGGGCGTAGTTCTCGCCCTGGGAGTAACAACATGCTTATTTAAGTAGCACTATTGTATTTGTGTAGATACTGCTCTCATTCACTTGTCTGTGTTATATATGAATGCTTCAGTCTGTTATAAGTAATGTACATGGTCGTCAGTTTAACTTCTGAATGATGTATAATAATTGCGATAATCATAGCTACCCGCATAGCAACTAGATAACTGTTAACAGAGGATAAGGTGCGAGTAGGAACTGAATGTAAGTCATGAATGGTCTACTTAGACACTGCTCAAAGTGATATTCTACTTAGTTACGTTGTTACGAGATATCAAGGGTCAAGTTCATTAGCGAGGGTTAAGCTTGGAGACTGAATGTTGTAGCTAACTGCAGTACCAGGATAAGGATAGCGGAGACCACTTACTAATCCAGGAAGCGGTCAAGATTCACTTACCGCAGGAACTAGAAGGGGAAGATATCGCGCCTACGATATCTTAGGTATCGCTAGACGGTTTTACATAGGGGAAGACTTATCGCATCCCCTGCGAAATGCGATAAGACGGAGGCGTAGCTGGAGTAATGGAATGAGACAGACAGCTCCAGTCAAAGGGATCAAGGTGGATTTTAGTACCCTGGATGCCTCGGAACTTGGCTGAGGACACTTGAGTCTTCAGCCTCCCATTAGAATCACTTCGGGTGAGACTTCAGGTTGCCTCCGCGACCTGTTGCCGAAAGGGCCAGTGAGCTAAGGGTTCTGTTGGTCTAAGGGATTACCGCAGCCCGGGTCTGAAAGAGAGAAACCCAACATACAGAATGTATTATAAACTACTACAGAAATAATGAATCATTCAAGCACTTCCACATGCAATATAACTGTTCATCAATGTAAAACGCATAATTGGAAAAATACCTGCAAATAGGAATCTCTTGACCTACGTGTTGGAGGGGCCCTCCACAACCCGTACTCAGGAGAGAATAAAAACTTAGAAATGCTGGTTGGAATTAATCATCAATCTCTTATTAAAATATAAAATCCATGTCAAAACAAAGGTCTGTACTTCGTAGTATCGATAGGGCAGAAAACGTTAAAACAATGTTTTTCTCAAAAATAACAGTAGGGGCCTCTTGCTACCCGAGAGGTCCATATTTATATGATTCAATGCTGATCCTAACTGATTGTCAAAATGCCGATTCTTCTTGAAAGTGGGAGTGCGTCCTCTATAAATCAGGAAACAGGGTGCCGAGCTTGGTGATCCTTTAGTCTTCTACATGTCCATCCTTGAATGACCTTGAACCTGCTCAATCATGCTTGGTTTCCATATAATTAGTTTATTTGATACACATTCTAACATCCAAGAATAATCATAAAACAATTCCATTAAATAATTAAAGTAAAACATTTTCCCCCACAAATGAGTATGTTTCATCACCATTGCTTGAGTTTGGCTGCTGGAAAAAAGGTTATCAAATACCTGAAAACTTGACTCATCAGAGATCCCTGATTCGAATTTAGGAGATGAAACAATACAGTCCCAACCATCAAGGGATACCGAGCTTCTTCAGGACCAGTCTCATCAGTTAGAGAGACTTGATATAACCCAGAAACAATCTCAGCAGTTCAAAGAAATTGAAGAACAAGGGACTGTTACACAAGAACCAGTACCCTTGAAAATATTTAGTGAGGTTGCAACTCAGACAACAACATTTGATATCAAGGACCAAGAAGAAAACACTGTTACACAAGAACTAGTGTTTTCAAAATCATTTGCTGAAGTTGCAACACAAACTGAGATGGTTGAGGTTGAAATGGAGAAGAAGGATGCTGTCACACAAGGACCAACAGTCCTAAGAATATTTACTGAGACTGTAACATAGACTGAGGGGGCTGAGGTTGATATGGAAATAAAGGATGTTGTTACACAAGAACCAACATCCCCAAAATCCATGGTTGAGATTGCATTACAGGCACAGACCATTGCAACTCCAATAGAGGATGAAACTGTTACCATGCCAAAGCAAAACGAGGAAGTCATTTATCTGGACTCTGATGATGAGAAGGAGGTAGAAGACAAAAGATTTCAACGACTAGAGAAGAGGATTCTCTGGCTAAATCTCGATTTGGATAAATGGCACAAGTGGATTGATCAGTTCAGGACAGGTATGATCTCTCTCCAAGAACATAGAAATGTCATTAAGGGGCTGAGAGAAAAGTGGGATGAGGAGTTATTCTTCTAGAAACTTCGGTGGGAGAAACTTCAAGAAAAATTGGAAGGATTGAAGAAACTTAAGTCCTTGCAACAAGAAAAAGACAAAATGTATACTCTTTCCCTAAATTATTGAGTTGCAGGGCTCCATCCCCCTCTTAACCTGTCTTTCTCCATGAGTAGACAACTTTATTTCAATTGAGGGCTCTAAAAGAAGGGAGATCATTTGATTTGGCAACAACTACTCAGTTTTTGGAAACTTTTCTAAAAAGTGATTTTGAGGATCAGCATTTGTTATGTGAATTGCATTTACATGACAAGGTTTGTTATATTAACTCTCCATCTAATCCATTGCCTTGTCTAGGGGATGTTCAGCTGAGGGCATTTGCCTCTTTTGTCATTAACCATGTAAGATGGCGAGATGCTTTCCAAACCATCCTCAGGAACGAGGAGAAATCTACTCTCTGGATTAGAGAGGAACCTCAGGATCCAAAAGAACTCAGAAAATCATGCTCGATCTCTTAAGGTTCCTTCAATTGCCCAATACTTTGAAATTCTGCGAGATAAAATCCTTACCACATGTGTCCCAATGATTCTTAATATGCAGCAAAGTCCTCTGGAAGGTAGTGAATACAGATGGCTGTATTCTTCTTCATCTTTAAAGGAAATGGACCCATACTGCTTTGAGAATTTCAGGCAAGCTTTGACAAGGGTTCCTAGATATGTGCAGTGCATGGAAAAATGTGGGTCTTGGTGGATTGGATTAAGGTTTAGATTTCCTCTTATATGGTTTCCTGTGAGTCCTTACAGAAAAAACTATGCTTTGACTGAAGAAGAAGAAAAGATATGTTGGGAGAAATGGATAGCTTGCTATGGGTTTGTGCGTTGAGGGGAGACACCAGAACTTGCCTACAATCTTACAAATCTTCACAGATTCAACTCAGACTTAGATTCGGACTAGGGGAGGTAGTTGCATGAGGACATGCAATCAGATAGTTGGGGGGAGATGTTGGGTTCAGGAAATGCCCCTTTTTGGCCATCTTTATTACATCATTTTGCCTTGATTACATCCTATTTTCATAAGCTATACCTATGCCTTTTCTCCAGAACAACCAATGATATTGACAGGTATAATTTGTTATTGCTTTATTTATTTTATGCCTAAGATTGTCAAGATTCTGGATCCTAGTCTTTGATTGATGCTAATCTGTGTGACTTCATTTAGTCAAGATCTAAAGCGCAGGTGTATCAGCCAAGTGGCACCAGCTGCTACTCATCAAAGAATGATTCCTCATAAATACAAGGGACAACGCATTCATCCACGAGAATCTGTAACAAGCCTGCACTGAAATAGAATCCAGCTGCAACAGACAAATTGCATTCCAGCTTGCCAAATCCGTTGATCCATTGATTACTGGAGTAACAGCTCCTTCATGGGTAATAGCCTTGTTTAATACGACTGTAACAGTTAGTTGTAACTCCGTAGCATGAAGATCATAGATCTTCATTGCTGCACGAGTTTAGTGGATCGGGATCTGTACTTTCAATGTATAAATATGCGAAGGCTCTCGTAGCATGAGGTTAGACAATTACCATTTTGTATAAGCTGTAACAGAGCACTGAGATTGTCGATTTCCATCATTAATATGAGAGCAAAGTTCTTCATTTCTGTGTCTTAATTTGTTGTGATTCTTGGCATATCTGTTAGAAGGCTAGGGCCCGCCTTCTCATAGAGATAGCTGGTTTAAGTAGGTAGGTTAATTTAGCTTTCTTTCGGTGTGTGGTGTGGAATTATTGTAGATGTTACTATTAGCTGCAACAGAGGTTAGCTCTCCTTCGGATAGTCTGATTGCATCTTGAATAGCTGTAACAGAGTGGTGTGACAGTCGACTGTGTAGGTTAATTTAGCTTAATGCATGTGTGTTCGAACCAGCTGTAACAACCAAGCTCAATTCCAATATCTTCCAGTTGTTTATGCTTTCTAGGATTTCGAGTAATTATCAATTAGGATTCAAGCTTATGTTTAGATTCTAGTTGCTGTTGTATCTTCAATTGGTTTATTAGAATATGCAGATTGTGATTGAGTAAAAGTAGCTACTAGATGGATCATTTTGGTAAAGATTGAGTATTGTAGTTTGATAATTACAGGATTTAATTTCTTGCAAAAGTAATCTAGTTTATTTCTATTCTGAAATTCATAAAAGCTAGGTTGATCTCTGTAGGAAGATAGCTGCAATTGAATTCCTAGGTGTGTGAATTAGATTAGTTCTTTTATGGGATGAGGTTGGTTGAATAGATTGGTAGGATTGTTATCTTCATTAGTTAATCAACTGCTTGACATGTTTATGCGCAGACTATGCTCATTTCCATTGAAATAAAAGACCTCCCTGGGTTTGACAATTTATATTGACCATCTTGTGTGTTAGCTTCAATTAACTAGCATATAGGGTGACCAACAGAGACCACCCCGAGCTGTGATTTGTATCCACTAAGGAGGAACTAGACAGGCTCACTCACAGCCATGATCTCACACAAACAGTCATGCTAAGCCAACACCTGGTTGGGTTTATCAAGCATGCAAGAGACACATGAGGAGGATGTTAAGCCAGTGATCTCAACCATAGAGCTACAAACATCTAAACTAAACTCAAACAGTCATGGCACCCACAATACCTACCACACCCAACACAAGGAAGGTCCCCTTCTCTGTAGCATAGTCTCTCAGGCGTCTCTTCCGTCCAATGCTCTTTAGGGTGGGCATAGAAAGGTCCAAGATGCTAATTCCTTGAGATTCTAATCTTCATTGGGTTTATCAAGCAATCCCAACCTCTGTTCTATCATTCATGCTTGGATTTTCACAATTCGGTGACCAAATAACTCAATCCCATAGTTGGATTTCTGGGCTATAAAAACTGGGTTTTCCAATGGATTTCGGGGTATCTAATACTCTCAATTTCGCCCCAAGGTTCATATCTATAGATCCCCCATTGGATTTTACTGTCAATACTCAATTATGGGCATTTATGGCACTTCAAAACGTGGGTTAATTCATAGTTGCGATGTTGGCAGGCGGTTTGGATGATTCAACTGCGCAACATCGCGGATGTTGCGAAAGGTCAAAGATGCCGCGCAAGAAGGAAAGCAATGCACAAGTCAATAGTAGTTTATGTATTTTTGGGTCATTTGGACTGCATTATGTGGGTTTTGGGTCATTTGGACGGCAATATGTGGGTTTTAGGTCATCTTTTTTGTAGAGTTTGTTAAGAAGTAGTTAGGCAGTTCGCTGAGTGGAAAATGAATGTAAAGGAACAAGCCTATAAATAGACATAGCATTGTAAGTGTTGAGGGAGATCAATTGGGGAGAATTGAGAAAGGATGATAAGAGAGAATTTTGCCTGTTTGTGTCTGTTAATCTGGGTATGAGACGGAAGAATTATATTGTTGTATCTGAGTTATGTTGTGAAGGTTAATACGATATGATGGGATTTTGAGTAGAATCACTGTGTTCCTTTATGTTTTCCTATTATGAATGTGATGCACAATATGAATAAGTGAATGATGCAATGTTTCCTTATTCCAAATAATGTTTTACTGCTAGATCTTTTGCGCATTAATGGTTTTTTTTTATAATGAGATCTGTTGAATGATAATACGGTTCTGTCTAAATGCATAAGTTGAACTGTTACATATGTTTGTGAATGCTGCAATAAGTTGATAAGTGCATGCAAAAGGGTCCTTCATTCAGTGGAAACATGGTTCCGTCATCTCTCCCTTGAACATCTTGGGTGAGACTTCATCTGCTCTGCAAGTGTTGCTAGATAGGGTAAAACCTGTCTATGCCGGTGCTCAGGGAGATCACGGTGGGTTGGATGTCGACAGAGTGAGGAAGCCCTATTGACTGGGTTTGTGTAAACAAATGGTTCCGTTTCCAGGACCATAGTGCGAAGTGAAGGGAGGACATGTTGTGGTATCTAACAAGACCAAAAATTCAAGATTGTTTTGGTCAAAAGTTGCGAGAGTTCGTTGAGAAAGAGAATCAGAACCCTGGACTGACAACAGATTGGTGGCTGGCAAAGTACATACACGACGGTCCACATGAATATTTTTTCTACAAATTATCGATAATCTTGTATGAATGGTTGGCGCAATTGACATTTCGCAAGGTAAACTTCCAAGGCAGTGAGCCAACGTCCTGGACCCCGAAATTGATTCAGGAGTTGCAAGAAGTTGACAACAAGGCATCACAAGATGTTGAAGTCTAGTTCGACAGTATATTGGAGGGCTATATCACCGAGTTTGTGGTTGATACGACGAAATCCTATAGCGAAGCTGAAAGGGAATTTTTCAATAGACCAAGAGGAAGGTTCCTATTTTTGCTACAGTTGTCCATTAAGATGCTCATATGTGAAAAGGGCATACTGAAGATGAACCTCGAGTAGAAGAACCCTGGTGGGAAGAGGATGTGGATACCAAGCAGGAATGGGGGAGGTGAAGGGAATGATATGGGGTAGATGGGTGCAAGTTATGACGAGACTGTGAAGGAAGCCGAGGAAGAGAGTGGTCTTACAAGGGGAGGAGCAAGGTTTCGACAAGAGAAGAGGCAGAGGACAGGAGAAGGTCTTGCCGTGATCGAAACACAACACCGTGAAGGAAGACCACACGGGACGAAGCAATATCACAGTGCCGACAAGGACAACCAGGCTACACCCAGGATAGAGGCAGGACCAACCCCCAACAATAACGTACCCACACCTCCTCTCACTATCTCACAAGGAGGAAGAAATATGACTTTGACACAGCCGTGTTCATCATGTCAACAAGATTCAATTACTAGTGGATCAACGACTGTAGGAAGGAAGCCCAGGATGGCGGGTGAAGATGCAAAGCTACCGCTGTTCCATGGAAATGGAACTGACAACCTAGAGAAATATTGGTTCTTATGTGAAGCTGTGTGGACTGTTAAGTAGATTACGGATGATGACGCCAAGAAAGGTGAACTGGCGACGACTCTTCGGGGTCGCGCATTCGACTGGTTCATGAAATTTGTACAAGTTCCTGCAGGAAGTCCCGAAAAGACATTGGATGAAGTTAGGAAAGGATTAATTGCAGAGTTCATAAATCTAAAGTCTGAAGCACAATACATTATGGATCTAAAGGGCATCAGGCAATATCCAAATGAAAATGTGTGGGACTTTGACCAAAGGTTCAAAACACTAATGGCAAGAGTCATCTTTGAGATGAGTGATGTTCAACATAAGGAATGGTTCATCGTAGCATTACTACCTCATATTCGACTCCCATTGATGCAACAAAACATTGCGACACCGAGCGAGGCTCTAGAGATTGCGATGCGGTTAGAAGCTTCGCCAGTTGGTGACAATGCAGTTGGTATGTCTTAGATCCAGACGCAGCTTGCCAACCTAACAATTCAGTTGCAAGATCTTAAGAAGGGTAAATAACACCATGAAGAGGCTTGGTGTACACAATGTCGTCCAGAGGGGCATACCAAGGATAACTGCCCATATTTCCGCAACTATCTAGTATCTGGAGCGCCGAACCCATTGAGTGGCGGAGGTATGACATGGTGTCGCATCTGTTAGGTCTATGGGCATCGACATGAGGAGTGTCAATACATGCAGAAGATGGGTACGAAGCCAATGAATTTATATTGTACATTCTGCAAGTCAGTTGGGCATGAAGATAAGGATTGCTGTGCATATGTCCTACTTCAGGAAAGAACATACGACTCATACTATGTGAAGGACGACCATCATGCAGTACAACATCTGCAGCTGTAGCCACAGGTGGCCCAGCCGCCACCTCAACCGCAGATGCAATTTGTACCGCAACCACAACCACAACAGTAGTTTGTACCACAACCGCATTATAATTAGATGCAGATGGCTCCGCAGCAGCCACAGTACCTTCAACCGGCGTCATATGTTCAGCTAGGGAAGTGTGTTCAGCTACAACCGAATCCCTTGTAGCAACAATTTAATCAACCGCAATATCAACAACAAGGAGGATGAGGTGGAGGCTTTGGTCGAGGCAGAGGGCGAGGTCATGGACCTGTCCAATGTTATAATTGTGGAGTATTGGGACATTATCAGAGAGATTGCCCATAGTTGCAAATGCAGTGTACATATTATTTCGGTATTGATCACAAGGTTGAGAACTGTCCCTAACTGATCGCAAGATGGCATGCATGAAATGTTCAGCAGTTGCAGAATCAGAATCAGTTGCAGAACCAGAACTAGTTGCCGAATCAGAATCAACCATAGAACCAAAATCAACATTCGAAGCAGAACGCAAATTAGAATGTGAATCAACTTGCGAACCCACTGCCGAACCAAAATTAGGGATCAACTGTCGCGACGATTTCAGTAGAATCGAGGATGAAAGATGCCACTATTGCTGTTATCACTCGCGGAGGTGCGATGATAGGAGAAGATGGTCTACATCCTTTGATCCAGCTGGCTGGGAAGAAGAAGGTGTAGTTTGATATTGATGCCGAGCGAGATACATTCTTTGAAGCACATAATGTGATGGGACAAAACCTTGGTAAGACAATTATTTGTGACATGCCCCCTATTTTTTACTCAACTTCGGAAGCAGGCCCATCACAGAAGTATGGTACTTTACAAAACTTCTTTGAAATTTTTTTATCGTTGGCACATGATCCAGATGCTCTAGCTGATATTGAGACTTTGTTGCATCGACTACCTAAGGGATGGAAAGAGTCTGCGGTAAACTCTCTGTAGAGAAAGAAGACAGGAAAAGAGATGCGCATGAATGTCCAGATTGGGGACTACGATTGTAGATTCAGTTATTCTGGATCTAGGCTCAGATGTCAATATTCTAACAAAGCAGGCATGGAAAAAGATGGGGAGCCCAACGCTGAGTTAGTCTCCCATGCAGCTGCGATTGGCTAATCAGGCCAAGGTAACACCAATTGGGAGAGTTCCGCGCCTTGTTGTGGATATTGAGGGCATGAAAACATATGTTGATTTTGATGTTATTGAAGTTATCGATGGGGGAAGCTCCTATCCCACGTTGCTAGGGATCAGATGGACCAATGACAGTATGGAAGTAATTAATTTCAAGAAGTGGGTGAAGACTTTTGAAAATCAATACCTCATAGTTATCGCTCCATTGGATCCGATTGAAGGGCACAGGTATGTTGAACCCGTAAAGGATGAAGTTGGCAGAGGATGGGATCATGCATATAATATTTTAGAAGATTACATCCATCTAACTACCGACGGTGAACTCGGTTGGCGCAGCTTTAGCTCTGCGTATTCTGATTTTGATGATGCATTAGAGAACTAGAAGAATTATATGCATGAGGTGTCATTCAGGAAGTGTCGTCTGATCATGCAGTCATTGTGCCGCATTGTGACTGAATCTGTTTAATTACCAGTCTACAAAGGACTGCCCGGGTTGTCTGAATTTTTAGTCACATTTGAGGACAAGGTGTCCTAACCACAACGATTGCTGGTGTTGGAGGAGGAACTGAAGGCTGCTCCAGCCCGTTGGTGGGCGACCCTTAAAAAGTCAATTACCGGGTGGTTGTAGTGTCGAAGGCTGATGGCGGTTCGCTTCAGCGACACATAAATATACCACACTGGAAGGTACGATGGGAAGAATGACCCTGACAGTCATCTGATGGAATGTCAGACTCTGTGGGCCTCACGACCAAGGGATGAATGGGTCCATGCCTTCGTCCACAATTTGGATGAAATGTCGTGTTCGTGGTATGCTGCAGCTGAGTTGCGCGGGGAGATTACCACTTAGTTAGAGTTGACGGTTTGCTTTACTCATACCTTCAGTTTTGCGGACGCCAATCCGGATGTTCATAATGCCCTACAGCTCATCCGCATTGTCATTCTGAAGGTGGTTCTAGTTTCCTACCCTATGGATCCGCATACTCATTGGCAGATGTAGTTGATGATGGAATTCTATAATATTACTAGAGGGACAGAGGATGGTGATGATCTGCAGAATATCAATATTCCAGAATTAGAAAGGAATCAGGATGTTGCAGCACCTGACGCACCAACCGATTCGATTAGTCAGCCATTGAAGCTCAGGAAGGTCAATATTGGGACAGAGGAGAACCCAAAGTTTGCGAATGTTGGGGACTACTGGGATGAAGAGATAATGGAGAAGGTCATGGACCTGTTGCATGAGTTCCAATATTTGTTCCTGAAATTTTTTTCCGAGATGAAGGGAATATTGGGGGATCTAGGGGAGATGAAGATTCCATTGAAGCCAGATGTGAAACCAATGAGGTAGCGACCATATTGACTAAATCCCTGACATAAGGAATGGGTCAAAATTGAACTTGAATGAATGCTGGATGCGAGGATAATTGAGTCAGTTGAAGAATCAGAATGGATTAGTCCCATGGTGGTGCAGGATAAGAAGATAGGTGAGGTGCGGATTTGTGTCAACCTGCGGAAGCTGAATGACGCATGTATGCATGATCCATTTTCGACGCCCTTCACTGATGAGGTACTGGAAGGTGTGGGCGGTCAAGAAATGTATTCTTTCACAGATGGTTTCTTTGGCTATCACCAGATCAGGATTGTGAAAGAGGATCGCCACAAGATGACATTTGTTACTGAATGGGGTTGTTTCCAGTACACCGTAATGCCATTCGGGATTAAGAATGCACCTGCGGTATTCTCCCGAGTTGTTGTCGCTGCATTCAGAGATTTTATTCACAATTTTTTGCAAGTCTATATGGATGACTAGACCGTTTATGGATTGATCAGCGATCATCTAGCAAACCTGCGACTGATGTTGGAGCGATGTAGACAGCATCAGATATCGCTAAACTTGAAGAAGTGCATTTTCTGTGCACCATTTGGGATGTTTTTGGGTCACATTGTTTGCAAGCAAGGATTGTTGGTTGACCCAACAAATATTGAGATCATTCTGAGCTTAACACCACCTACCAATGTCAAGCAGCAGAGAGTGACACTAGGGCACACATGGTACTATCGCAAGTTTATCCGTGGTTATGCAGCGATCACGACCCCTATGGAAAAATTGTTAAAGAAGGATGCGGTATTCTTATGGAGTCCATAATATCAAGTAAGTTTTGAGATGCTGAGGGCTACGATGGTGCATGGTAGTAGGTTGAGGCCTTACAGGATGGGCTCGGAGTCACACAATGCTTAACCGTATTATGAAAAACAAAATGATGCAGGATGCTAGGTGGCACGATCGTGAATCATCAGGGACAGGATGCGCAAGACAGCGACAGGGTATCGCAGTCAGGGAGTCGTGTTGTGATAGCCACAAGCTCACGACACAGTCAAATCAGAAATAAATGCAGACAGTTAAATGCAGTTAATTAAAGGCTCTCGGTGAAGTGACTTGTAATTATGGCAGATCCGACTGTTAGATTGACAGGTAGATTTGGTCAGTTAATGCGTGATGTGGTCATAATGATTAGCGTGATTTGGTCATAATGATGGAGGGATCGATTTGGAACTATAAGAACGAGCAAAGGCTGGTCGGAAGCCATCCGTTTGCAAAGAGTGAATTAAGCTGAATAGTGTTGTGTTGAATTGTGCAAGGTTGAGGTAAGTTGCAGAGCGGAATTGCATTATGTCGAGTGAGTTGCCAAGTCGGGTGAGGATTGAGAAAGAACTGAACGTTGCAGGGGTCGAGTGCAGAATGCCAGGTGAATCAGATATGGTTGATATTTCAAGCGAAGTAGAGTCACCTCTCATCCTTGTCACTATTGAAGAGGAAGTTGCTAGTATGCTGGTTGGGTCGTCATCAGTGATGCAAAAGAAGAGGGGGGGATGTGGCCTAGCCGCCCGCCACCAGATAAGTGAAAGACCCGATCATTTGCACAAGTGTCGAAAGAGGTACCTCAGGGGAGTCTATCGAGCTCAGGCATTGTGGAATCTGTAGCTCGAGCAGGGGTATCTGCTGTGGATATCCTGGGGTATATAGCTCCCTGTTGACCTGGTACGCAGCCCCAGAATCCCACCAAGAACCAACTATACCAAGTCAGGATGTCGGCGATCCCACCAGGCATGGTCTACACTGCAGACATTGTGCCTGCGCTGATGCAGCTAAAATATGACGATCATGATTTGTTGGTGCTGCAGGACATTATGACGGAACCTTTTGTGCCAAGAACAACAAGGGAAGGTGGCCCGACACCACACATTCCACATGACTGGGCGCACGGCTTGGACAAAGATGGACTATTGGGTTTGATCAACATGCCACACTTTGGGTGGTTTCCAGAGGAAAATGCATGCGTTAAGTAGCTTTTGGCCTGCTTTCATGGCGGAATTTTATGGTTGGACAAATCGGTCACCGTCACGGTCGACCTAATTTTCGAGATCACGGGGTTGCCAAAGGATGGGACACACCCCTCGGAGTGTTTTCAGGGGAAAAACAACAAAGGGAAGCTCACAGCAAGGTTGAGGATGCACTATGATTTGCAGTGCGATGGACAGGTGTACCGCCTTACCAACATCAATGATTTAGCGGTTCACATCGGGGAAAGGATCCTGGCTACTAAAATAGTCAGGAACAACCGACCCAACCAAGGCAAGTCAAGGGTCATTGCATGATCCGAGCTATGTGTGAAAGGCATACAGATGAACTGGTCACTCTTTTTGCTGAACCATTTGACGGAGGATGCAATGGCAGCCCAGGCAGGAAAGCAGCCATTTGCATACAACTGGTTGTTGATTTTAGTCACACCTGTCACTTGGATGGAGCCCGACGACTACACACTACCATAACCTTTGGTGGGTGTAGGAACCTGAGCGACTGAAAGAGTTACAGCAGCGTGTTGCAAAGGCATAGGAGCATCAGCAAAAGCACACTACGCAGTTGGATGAGTTCCAAGAGATTGGCGCGTTGTTTTCCCTCAAGGCAGTTTCTGCGTTGCAAGCAGTACAAGAAGGTCAGTGAAAAGTTGCTGAGAAGCTAATTGAGTATCTGTCAGTGCAGGAATTGACAGAGAGTTAGGAGATCACTGTGGTGGCTGAGGAGCAAGTTAGGGAGATCGATCAGCAGTACGAGGACTTCAGGCTGAAGATAAATGAGTACACCATGTCTAGTTGATGTGGCTCAAGGGCGAGCCACAAGATTGTGTTGGGGGCTTGTTGGCAAGTGGTTTGGATGAGTCAGTTGCGTAGCATCGCAGATGCTGCAAAAGGTCAAATATGCCACGCAAGAAGGAAAACAACGTGTAAGTCAATAGTAGTTTATGTATTTTTGGGTCATTTGGACCGCATTATGCATGTTTTGGGTCATTTGGAATGCAATATGTGGGTTTTGGGTCATCTTTTTTGTAGAGTTTGTTAAGAAGTAGTTACGCAGTTGGTTAAGTGGACAATGAATGTAAAGGCGCAAGCCTATAAATAGACATAGCATTGTAAGTGTTGACGGAGATCAATCGAGGAGAATTGAGCACGGATGATAAGAGGGAATTTTTCCTGTTTGTGTCTGTTAATCTGGGTATGCGACGGAAGAACGATATTGTTGTATTTGAGTTATGTTGCAAAGGTTAATATGATATGATGGTATTTTGAGCAAAATAACTGCATTCCTTTCTGTTTTCCTATTATGAATGTGATGTGCAATATGAATACGTGAATGATGCAATGTTTCCTTATTCCAAATAATGTTTTACTGCTAGATCTGTTGCACATTAATGGTTTTTATTGATAATGAGATCTGTTGAATGATAATGCGGTTTTGTCTAAATGCATAAGTTGAACTGTTAGATCTGTTTGTGAATGCTGCGATAAGTTGATAAGTGGATGCACAATGGTCCTTCTTCATTCAGCGGAAACATGGTTCCGTCAGTTCTCCCTTGAACATCTCGAGTGAGATTTCATCTGCTATGTAGGTGTTGCTGGACAGGGTGAAACCTGTTTGGTCCGGTGCTTAGGGAGATCGCGGTGGGTTGGATGTCGATAGAGTGAGGAACCCCTGTCGACTGGGTTTGTGTCAACATGCGATTTTTGGTTTTTGTCATTGTTGGGCATGTGTAATGGATTAAAACTGAAGCTTACATCTTCAAAAATGGAATGGGAATGAGGAAAAACGAATTCCCATGAGGTAGAGTGACTCGTGGGTCAAGGAAACAGATCCCATACCTACCATACGAATTTTTGGGCTACCCATGCTCCATTGAAGCCATGGACTGATTTCTTCAACAACTCTCTTACACAGAATTAAATGTCAGTAAGGAAAGTCAAATGGGTTCTCAAAATGACATTTGGCATCCTATGGTTCAATCACACAACCCCCTCACCACTCGTTAGTGGAATACACATGGCTACTACTCATTAGTTGCTTCCATAGCCAGTTTTGGTATTTAATTGAAATATTAATATTTACATCAAATTACAATATTTCATGGCTTAATAGCACATGGGTAGTAAAATATCAAATACTTGCCTTTCTAAATAAAATTTGAGCATACACTAGCGGGGCCTTGGCCTTGAGCTCCATGCTGGGGAAACATACATCACATGTACACAATATTTACATTAAAAGCCAATATATCATAAGGGTCAAAATTGGGGTATTAATTGAAAATTTGTAAAAAGAAAAAAATTATATTTACATATTAGCAAGATGGAAAAATTCACCACAGAAGCATATGAAATATATTTAAATTCACCAAAAAAACATACAAAATCTATTTATTTCAACTAGCTAGTGGCTTTTATTCATTTCTATGAACCAATACCTATTCAAATTTTAGCCACCAGTTTTGTTTCACATAATAAATGTACTGATTCTCTTTACATATTATATGCAATGGTGCTCATTGTTATAATATACACACCGGTGCTCATTTATATAATAAATACACCAATGTGTTTTGGTAAAATAAATGCACCAGTTACAACAATGCACTGGCTTTTTCTTATTTATATAATAAATACACTAATGTGTTTTGGTAAAATAAATGCACCTGTTACAACATTTGTATAAGTTCATTTACATATACAAATGCATCAATGCTTTATTAAAATATATGAAGCACCGGCATGTTCCGAACATTGCACAAGTGCTATTAAATGTACTATATGTAGTGGTGTGTGTGCATTAAAACATGTGGATCGGTGCATTTTAAATGATTATACACATCGATGTTGTCACTATCATGTATAAGCACCGGTGGGTTTTATTTATAATATATGCACTGGTGCGTTTACGTTATTTGTACGCACCAGTACGGTTTTGTTATAGAAGGTGCATTGGTACACATTATATAAATATAACGCATCGAATACAAAACATATGCTAAAACATTCAATCGCCTACTTTTTTTTTAGTTATAGTGAATATCCGTAATTTCCTTCACAAAAAACTTTCTACCAAATACATTTTTTGTCAATCTTGTAACACAAAAAACATCCATTATAACCTTCACTAGAATGTGTTTTCCTCGGAGTAATATTCAAATCTTCTTTAAAAAACAAAAAAAACAAGTAAATTAGTTCTCTTGCAAGAAAGTACACTTCTTCATATTGATTTGTTATTTCTCGTCATTAATCTAAAAAAAAAATGTCATCAAAGATACATAATGTTCTTATCTACACTTGCTAAAAACTAGAATGTCATCAAAGATACATAATGACAAACTTGAATTGCTTATCCGACTTCCCATTGATACTATTTCTTTCTATTAAGCAAACTAAACAAAGAATGTATATTTGAAATAAATTAGTGATTCCTATTAAATACTCTTACATCAAAATACCTAATTACATAGTGTGTAGAGTGTCGCCATTAAGCACTACCCGAGTTTCTATTTTTCCCCTTTAACCTAGTTCCTTATTCATTCCTTAAAATATATTTAATTTATTCATGAGAAATCATGTATTTTCGGAGTGCAGATCATGCATTTCAAATGGTTGGTTGTAAACAAGATTATCGCAGCATTATACACTTATCCATTTTCACAAGTACACATGCACGATGCAAGTAAATAGAACACAACAGTATGGAGTGGCAGAGGTCCCAACTCAGGATCACCGCAAGCTTTATATAAAGTTGGCAAGTTACATCAGAACAAGAATTACATCAAATAGAGGTGCCCAAACCGACAACATTCCATGTGTGGCGCAAACAAGACAAACTGTAGAAACCCCAAATTCTGACCAAAAAAATACATAGAGCCCAAAACCTAGAAAAAATTCTGACTACCGGTTGAAAACGTGCATGCCCCTGTGGCCTGCTAGCTGCTATGGACAACCAAACTCATTCTGATGCCTCAATGCGAACCCTTTTCCTTTCCAATCCAAAATCCTTCTTGATTGAATTTGTTTGGTTGAGACTTGGAAGCATACTTATAGACATCTCATTGGTCCATGCCTTGGTCGCTGCTCCCAATCGACACCCATTCTTTGGTTCGTTCACTTATCCGAATGGTCATCTCTCCCACATAGCCGATGATTCCACTGCCCAAGTCTTGGTTGTTCCCATCAAACGGATTCCCACTTGGTTCCTTGGTTTATGATTGACATGCCTATCCATCCTACCAACCCGCCCCTTTTCATTCCACTTGATAACCATCTTGCTGATCTGTGCCCATCCTGGCCGATTGGCACCATTGCTTCTTTCGTACTTCACCCATGATATTCGGTCTGCATATACCTGAGATCCCAACTTGAGTTGGATTTGTTGGTCATGCATCCGTGTCCAAAGGCTTCCACCTGAAGTATTGGTGATCAGGCTTAACATGCACCAGCCCCATGGTGTGGGCGCACGCCCCTACCGCATACCCAAGTGCTGGGATTCCAACCCGATCTCGTCATGGAGCTTCCAACCTTGGTTAGTTCGAGCTTCCATCCCTGGTTCATCGAGCTTCCATCCCTAATTGTGCTCCTTCTTTGAACTTCTTTTTTGTCAACTGCATCGTGCCGATGAGCTTTTCAGTGGGAAGTGCGCCCAAGGTTTCCATGCCTTTGGGTGTCTTGCTTGTGGGTCGTGCACCGATGTTGTGGTCACACACCCACTTGTATGCCAATGGGTTTCTGCAAGGAAGATCAACACTTAGGATTTTTGGCTAGGTGTATTTCCCTCCTACAGACCCGAGAGGCTCTAAAGTATGGTTCCTTGGGATAATGGAGTGTGGTGGGTGCTGGGGAACCAAGTCCGTTACATCCTCCCCCACTCAATTTTTTTTTCATCCTGGAAATGTCATCCTTAAGTGACCTCTGTTGCTGAAGATGTGTCATGTTGCTTCATGTTGCCTGCAACCAACTAGCTATCCCATTCATTGTGCTTCTTCTCTACCAGTGCGAATGGTTCATCCTCCTTCGTTTTTCCCAACTTCCCAATTGATCAGTCCATTCAATCGGAGTCAAATGGTGTCCATTCCTTTACCCTCTCTACATGAGACCACACAAAGTGTTTGTTGTTGTGTGAAACCAACCTTCCTGTTGATTTCGTTGTGGCCTTCGTTTTGACGTACTCCCTTCCTTGAAGCACCCGCAACCATCCCCACCACCGCCATTGGTAGGGGGATGATGCTGTAGGCTTCATTGACTAAGGAGTGTGGGTGATGGGAAATTCGGTCCTTCACCCTTTCCAGTCTATTCCATGTATTCTGCCTTTCTGCTCAAGTAAAGAAGGAATGACTCGTTCCCACCAATTGTGCCATCGCCTTCAGGAAAAAAAAAAAAAAAAACATTGTGCCTGATGGGAAATTCTGTAGGCTTCATTGACTAAGGAGTGTGGGTGATGGGAAATTTGGTCCCTCACCCTTTCCAGCCTCTTCCATGTCTTCTTCCTTTCTACTCAAGTAAAGAAGGAACAACTCGTTCCCACCAATTGTGCCATCGCCTTCCAAAAAAAAAAAAAAAATGTTGTGCCTACGGATCGTCTACCCAAGATTGTCCATCCGCAACCAAAGTGCCTAAGTCAAACTTAGGTACTACACCAACTAATTTCACAGCTGCAATGCATCCTTCTTGACAACATTTTTGTTTTTCCATGGTTGTGCAAAACCCAACAAGCTTCTCCAAGCTTGTCATAGTCGAATTGACTATCTCTTCCATGGTTTCCATTCGTTTTTCAAACTGAACGAAAGAATCCTTGCTTGCTTTCTCCTCTCCCATCCTATTTTTTCTATGAGGACTGACTGTTCCTGTGGAAGGTGTCATCGTCATGGACATGACTCTACTACCTTCCTATGATTTCTTCACCGCCTTCACATAGATTGGGTTCTCTTGCAACATGAATGCCAAGCAATCTAAGTGTGGCATAGAAGCCGCCTTATCTCGGTGCATGAAATACTGACCCAACACCATATTGAAATCATCCAATGGAACAATGGTGACGCTTTCCTCCCCCGACCATTCTCCAATTTTCAAAGGCACTTGGTTAGCTACGACAACCACTTTCTCCACTTGAGAATTGACTTCCTTGAATGTTGTATGTCCCGCCTCAACTTGCAACTTGAGTCGTCTTGCTACCTCCTCTTTCACAAAATTATGTGTGGCACCACTGTCAACCAATTCCAGGACCCATTAACCTATACTATAATGTGTTAAATTTTGAGCATTAATTCACAATACTCTAGGATCTTTACTGAGAGAATAACATATACAGTATATCAATGCATGACAATCACATTAAGCATGACAAGCATCACAAGAATCAAAAGCATGAGAGACAAGAGACACAGAGTTTCCGTGGGGAAAACCCTAAGGTGAAAAACCCCACAACTTCCTCAGAGATAGAGAGAGCAATGGCTCAACCAAAGTACAACCAAAATACACTGAGATAGTCTCCTAGTAGCAGATGATCCTCCTCCTCACTAGTGCGCCACTTTCTGAGTGAGAGAGATGTAATTTTTCGAATGATCTAAATAGAGATCACCTGATCTCTATTTACACTAACCTGTTTTCCCAGTGACCTTATGGGGCCGACTTGTCTAGCTAGGTACATCCACATTATAATATATATTTTAGGGCCGACCCCACACATGGTGGTCTAATAACCCATCGACAAGTACACACACTTGCGACACTTGTCAATCCACATGACGACACTTATAGAGGAATAACACATCTCTTATAAGGGTACAATAAATATATATAAAATACACAGATGAAATACATTCCGAAGTTACATATACATCAACATAATGTAACACAACCGTGCCAAGTCCTCTTCCGTAGTTGTTGTTGGTTATTCCTGAAGAATAGCGCTGACTACTTGCAACACTCCAATTGTCGGTTCTTGTGTTATTGCAGACAACTTTTGTGGTCGTAAGGGGGAGTTTTTTGCATACTGGTCCTTTGCACATATGCAGCAAGAAATCATATTCTTTTTGTCTTTGGGTGCCTCTATGTTCTTAGTCCTCTCATCCTTACCCCTTTCCCCTTGTTTTGGATTTCCTTTGAACTTCCTCTTGTTGAAATTGCCTTGGGAATTCTCGTTTCCTTCATTGATATCCTTGGCCTTCCCATATGTTCGGTAGTCCAAAAAATTCTATGCGGCTGAGACTACCTCTGCAAGGGCCTTGACTTAGCGTCGTAGATATTCCTACGCCCAAGTATGCAAGCCTTTCATGAAGTGATAGATACTATCTTCTTCACTCATATCCTTGATTTCTATAATCATACTTGTGTAAGCCTTGGTGTACGACTAGTCCCTCCCTTTGTTCTTGAGTTTCATCAACTCGTTTTGGGAAATACACCCTTGGTTACCTGGTACAAACTACTCTTTCAATGCATCCTTCATCTGATCCCAATTTTCGATTCGTTCCATCACCTTCTCTGCAACAAAGTCTTTTGCACAGGTTCTCCACCATAACTTAGTCGTTCTAGTGAGAAACATGCCAGCATCATTTACTTTGGTTTCATCTAAACTTCCATTCATCTGATCCAAATATTGCTCCACATCCCAGAAAATTTTTCCTAACAACTTGTAATCCCTCGTGCCATCATACCATTCTAGTTCCTTGATGTGAATCTTCATGGTTGCACCAGTGTCATGCCCACTAGCCACAACACGCTTCAAAAAAACTATTGTTTCGTTATGGATTCCAACCATATTGTGAAGCTCATCTACCATCTCTTCAAGCTTCTCAATTATTCCTTCTGGATCGTTCCTCCTCAAAACATGTTGTTGAAGCATTTCCACTGCATCAACCCACCCATTGAGTTGAGCAGTCATGTATCTCAAATCTAGTGTGGTTGTCAAGTCCACAACCTCCCCATTATTCTTCACAATCTCGTCATAGTGGCTTCGACATTGGATCAAGTTGGTACCCAAGGTGTCCAACCTGCGAGCCTGCTGATAGAGTGTCGCATCGGTTAGATTGACATTATTCTCAAGTACAGCAACTTGTTTCTTCAATTGAGACTCTTTCTGAACCAAGCTTTGTCTATACAAGGACTCTTCCTCCGCATTAGATTCCATTTCGAATTCCACCTATGGATACATTATCGGATCTGTGTTCCTCTTTGGTTTCACCATTTTGAAACTTGGCCAAAATTCGGCACTTCAGTAAGATCCTTATTCATGGACCGCAACTCTACTTGGGCGAGTTCTTGCTTCTACAACCGAATAGTCAACTGACCTTCATGCGAGCCTCCCAACGAATTGTCCACCGAACACTTATGGTTTTGTTTTCCTTACTATAGCAAGGCATCCAAGTGCGCCCCAGCTAGGATACACTCAAGTGCACAACCAACCCTTACAAGTTTCTGACTGTCACAACCTTCAAGCCATTGTCCTCTGAAACTACCTCTTATCAAGAGTTGTCTACAAGATCCCCAACTAGGGCTCAGAGGACAGTTGATTGAAGGTTCGTGACAATCAAAAACTTGCAAGAGTTGGCTGTGCGCTTGAGTGTATCCTAGTTGGGGCGCACTTGGAATCCTTGCTATAGTAAGGAAAATGAAAGAAGAAGTGTTCAGCAGACAGTTTGTTGGGAGGCTCGCGCGAAGGTTAGTTGCGAACGAAGTTGACAGTTCAGTTGCAGAAGCAAGAACGTGCCCAAGTAGAGATGCAATCCACAAATAGGTCGGTGAAGTGCAGAATTTTGGCTAAGTGTCAAAATGGTGAAACCATAGAGGAACACAGATTCGGTAGTGGAGGTATAGGTTGAACTCAAAATGGAGTCTAATGCAAAGAAAGAGTTTTTGCATAGAGAAATATCGGTTCAGAAAGAGTCTCGGGTGAAGAAATGAGCTGTTGCACTTGAGAAGAATGCAGATCTAACCGATGTGGCACTCTGTCAGCAGACTCGTAGGTTGGACACCTTGGAGACCGACTTGATCTGATGTCGAAGCCACTATGACGAGACTGTGAAGAAGGTTGGTGAGGCTGTGGTCTTGAAATCCGCACTAGAGATGAGAGACATGACTGCTCAACTCAATGGGATAGTTGATGCAGTGGAAACACTTTAGCAACATGTTTTGAGTAGGAATGATCCAGAAGGAAAAATTGAGAAGCCATAATGAAACAATAGTTTTGTTGAAGCATGTTTTGGCTAGTGGGCATGACACTGATGCAACCATGAAGATTTGCATGAAGGAACTAGAACTGTATGATGACACGAGGGATACCAAGTTGTTAGGAAACATTTTCTAGGATGTGGAGCAGTATTTGGATCAGATGAATGGAAGTTCGAATGAAACCAAAGTAAACATCGATGCCATGTTTCTCACCAGAACGGTTAAGTTATGGTGGAGAACCCATGCAGAATAGTTTGTTGTAGGGAAGGTGAAGGAATGAATCGTAAATTGGGATTAGATGAAGCTTGTGTTGAAAGAGCAATTTGGACCAGGTAATGAGGGGTGGATTTCCCAAAATGAGTTGATGAAACTCAAGCTTGAAGGAAGGGTCGAGACGTACATCAAGGCTTAGACAAGTCTGATGATAGAAATCAAGGATATGAGTGAAGAAGACATGCTCTATCACTTTATGAAAGGCTTGTAGACTTGGGCACAGGAATATCTACAACACCAAGGATTCAAGACCCTTGCAGAAGTAGTCTCAGCCGTAGAGAAGTTGTTGTACTACCGAATGGATGGGAAGACCAAGGATATCAATGAAGGCAACGAGAATTCCCAAGGCAAGTTCAACAAGAGGAAGTTCAAAGGAAATCCGAAACAAGGGGAAATGCATGAGGATGAGAGGCCCAAGAACGTAGAGGCACCCAAAGAAAAAATGAAGATGGTTTCTTGCTACATATGTGCAAAGGACCACTATGCAAAAAATGCCCCTTGCAACTACAAAAGGTGTCTGTGGTAACATAAGAACCAACAATTGGAGTGTTGCAAGTAGTTAATGTTGTTCTTGAGGAAGAACCAACAGCAACTACAGAAGAGGACTTGTCATGGTTGTGTTACGTTCTAGTAGAGGTTAATGGGAAGCGGGTCCTAGTGTTGGTTAACATTAGTGCCACACATAATTTTGTGAAAGAGGTGGTAGCAAGACGGCTCAAGTTTTGAGTTGAGCTGGGAGGGAAAACATTCAAGGCAGTCAATTCTCAAGTGGAGAAAGTGGTTAGCATATCTAATCAAGTTCCTTTGAAAATCGGAGAATGTTCGGAAGAGGCGAGCTTCACCATCATTTTATTGGATGATTTCTCTATGGCGTTGGGTCAGGAGTTCATACACCAGGATAAGGAGGCTCCTATGACACACTTAGATTGCTTGGCATTCATGTTGCAGGAGAACCCAATCTACGTGAAGGCCATGAAGAAACCATAGGGAGGTAGCAAAGTCACGTCCATGACGATGACACCTTCTTTAGGAACAGTCAGTCCTCATAACAACAATGGGTTGGGAAAGGAGAAATAAAGCAAGGATTCTATCGTTAAGTTGGAAAAACGAATGGAAACCATGGAAGATATATTTAATTCAGCTATGACAAGCTTGGATAAGCTTGCTGGGTTTTGCACAACCATGGAAAAATGTAAGTGTTGTCAAGAAGGATGCATTACAGTTGTGCAAGAAGTTGGTGTAGCACCTAAGTTGTACTTAGGAACTTCAATTGTGGATGGACAGTCTTGGGTATACGATCTGCAAGCACAACGTTTGTTTGTTGAAGGCGATGGAACAATCAGTGGGAATGTGTTGTTCCTTCTTTACTTGAGCAGAAAGGTAGAATACAAGGAAGAGGTTGGCAAGGATGAGGGCCCGAAGCTCCCGCCACCCACATTCCTTAGTCAATGAATCCTACAGCATCATCCCCCTACCAATGGTGATGGTGGGAGAAGATGTGGGTGCTACAAGGAACGGACCATGCCGAAACAAAGGCCACAATGAAATCAACAAGCAGGTTGGTTTCACACAACAATAGACACTTGGTGCAGTCTCATGCAGAGAGGGTATTGGAATGGACACCATCCGACTCCAATTGAACGAACTGACCACCCGGGTTGTTGGGAAGAAAGAAGGAGGACGAACCATGTGCACTGGTAGAGAAGAATAAAAATGAGTGGGCTAGCTAGTCTGTTGCAGGAAGAAGGAAGCAACAAGATGCATCTTCAGTAGAAGAGGTCACTTGAGGATGACATTGTCAGGATGGAAATTTTTTTGAGTGGGGGAGGATGTAATGGACTTGGTGCCCCAACACCCACCACACTCCACTCTCCTAAGGAACCATACTTGGGAGCCTCTCGAGTCCGCAGGAGGGAAAGGCACTTAGGAAAAAATGCTAAGTGTTGGTATGCCTTGAAAAAACCTATTGGCATACAAGTGGGTGTCTGACCACGGAATGGGAACACGACTCACAAGCAAGATGCCCAAAGGCATGGAAATATTGAGTGCACTACCCATCAGGGATCTCGTCAGCACAGTGTGGTTGAAAGAAAAGAATTTCAATGAAGGAGAGAAACCAGGGATGGAAGCTCGAGGAACCAAGGATGGAAGCTTGGACGAACCAAGGTTGGAAGCTTCGTGATGAGATCGTGTTGGAATCCTAGCACTTGGGCACATAGCACGGGTCTGTGCCCACACCATGGCACCAGTGCATGGAAAGCTAGGTTTCCAAGAGCTCAGGTGGACTCCTTTGGATGTGGATGCATGACCACAATACCCAACTCGACTTGGGAGCTCGAGCGGATGCCAACCAAAGAGCATGGGTGAAGTACCATTGAAGCAAGGGCCTCGGTTATCTAGGATGGGCACAGATTGGTAAGACAGTTACCAAGTGGATCGACAAGGGGCGCTTCAGCAACATGGACGAGCGCGTAAAGCATAAACCAAGGAACGACTGGGGTGTTGGTTAGATGGGCGCAATCAACACGTGGACCATTCAGTTGGAATGTGGACCATGTAGATGGGCGAACGGACCAAAGAGTGGGAGTCGGTTGGGAATGACGACCAAGGCATGGACCAAGGAGACATCTATAAGTAAGCGACCAAGTCTCAACCAAACTCATTCAATCAAGAAGGATTTCAGATTAGCAAGGTAGAGAGTTCGTACTGAGGCAGCAGAATGAGTCTAGGCATCCACAGCAGCTGGAAGGCTGCAGGGGCACGCACTATTTTAGCTGAGAGTAAAAAAATTTCTGGGTTTTGGGCTCTTTGTATTTTTGGTCAGAATTTGGGGTTTCTGCAGTTCGTCTTGCTGGTTTGGGAACCTCTGTTTGTTGTAATTATTGTTCTGATGTAACTTGCCAACTTTATATAAAGCTTGCAGTGAGCTTGATTTGGGGCCTTTGCCACTCTATACTGTTGTGTTCTGTTTACTTGCATGCTGCATGTTTACTTATGAAAATGGATAAGTGTATAATGTTGTGTTAACTCATAATATTGGCTAAGTAACAAGTGTAAACGTAGAACAAGTGTGTTGCATATATTTGATTGTTAAGTGTGTTTGCAATCGGTGGTAGATGTAGTATGTTGGAGTGTGCCTGCGTTGGACAAGCCCACAAGAAGCATCTAGGCATTGTCACATGAATTGGCATACCACAGTAAAGTGCATGCATGGAAAGCTCATCCTTGGGATTGGCATGAACCTTCTTTACTGTGGTCTTCCAAGTCGTGCGACATTGCTCGAATGCCTCCTGCGAGCTTGGCCAACCCAGGCGCACTCCGACATACTACACCTCCATTAGTTGCAAACAAGTAACACTTAAGAATTATTATTTGCAACACACGTGTTCCTGCTTACACTTGTTACTTAGACATGTTATGAAGAGTTAGCATTCCATACTTATTTATTTTTCACAAATAAAAATGCACCATGAAAAGTAAACAAAACAATATAGGTATAGAGTGGCGGAGGCCCCAACCAGGCACTACAAGATTTGAACCCAAAATCCGATGACAAAATCCGACGACCTCCGACAAAAAGCACTGTGTCGTCGGATTTCTCCTTAAAAATTACAAAATTTGATGATTTATTTTTAAAATTGGTAGAAGGATACGTCGGATATCCGACGCCTATGTGGATATTTGACAAGGCCCATAGGATATCCGACGCCTCTATGGATATCCGACATCATTAAGCCCTCGAATGTCAGAAATTCGACGCCAATCGATACCCAAGGATGTCAAAACTCCAACATCAAATATCCAATGGTAACTAGGTTTCAAGGCATCAGATATCAGACGGCATGTTGACTTTTAAAAACTATAAATATTGAAACATTCCGACATGTTTTCTATACAAGTGACTGTTTGCGTAAGTTTTTTTATTCGGCGGACTATTTTTTGGTGGACTGTTTTTCATTATTTCCATTGTTTTTGTGAGTCAAGCGAGCGAAGTGTGGAGCTTCATTTTCTAAGATCGATAATCTTCATTCAAGCTCTTTACGAGAAAATGTCAACTAGCAATATTCCTTATCTAGACGAACACAATCGACAATTGCTTGCTAGATTGTGGGAAGGAGTTGAAAGAAGGGGTGATGGGAAATTCTATTGTCCATGTAGTCAATGCAAGGGCTTTAAGAGTAGAAGAATTTTGATCACAACAACCATAAAACATTGTAGGGAGCATGGGCACGCTGAGGGGGGACATGAATACCATCCATTTGTAAGTTTTGCATTATATATGTTTTTATTTTGATTGCTTTTGTAAATTTATGTATTATTTTAATATTTCTTATATTAACTTATATCTATTGATCGTGGTTTCAATAGATGGGGACTAACATGGACAATAAATATTATTTTAATATTAAATATTTATTATAATATTTTTTTTCTTTTGTGTATGTTGAATCTAGGGTATAGTAGAATTAATAACTCATTTAGTTGTTCGTTAGTGAGACTAACCCACTGTTGGCAGGCGGTTAGGATGGGTCAGTCTCGCAGCACCGCGAGTGCTGCGATACCACGAAAGGCGGAAAGCCGAGTGCAAACGATGTTATGTTTTTGTATTTTTGGGTCAATTGTACCGTGGAATGTGGGTTTTTGGGTCATTGGACCATATGAGATGTAATGTTGAGTCAGTTATACCGCAGAATGTAGGTTTTTGGTCGTTTTTGTATAAGTCAGTTAGATATTGGGTCATTTGTCCATAGTGTCAGTTAGGAAGTCGGTAGCAAGTGGACAAGAGTTGTAAGGCGGAAGCCTATATATAGATAAGAATTGTAAGTGTTGAAGAGGAGAGGAACACAAGATAATTCACGAGAGAAGAATGTGAAGCTTTGATGTTGTATGATTTTCGGGTATGTTTGATGTCAAGAGTCATTGCGGAGATCTAGTTTTTGCAGAGGCATTGTATCTGGTTGAAAATGATAATATGATGAAGCTATTTTGGTGCAATCCCTGTGTTCAATGTGTTTAGTTATGATAATGTGATATTGCACTATACGGATGATGTCATGCTTCTTTGATGCGATACTTGTTTTACAATTACTGTTGTTGCAATGATGAATGTTTGGGTTGAATATTGCTTTACTACTATGTTTAATGCTTAAAGATCTCTGTCGCTATGTTACAATAAGTTTAAGTATCATAGCCGCAACCATCCTCCTTCATTCGGTGGAAACATGGTTCCATCTGCTCTTCCTGGATGCCTCGGGTGAGACCTCATCTTCTCTGCAGGTGTTGCTGGGCAGGATAACCCCGTCTGGGCCGGTGCTCAAGAATATTGCGGTATGTGTTGACATTAAGTGGGACCCCTATCGACTGGCGTCGTGCTAACAAATGGTTCCGTTGCCGAGACCGTGTATGGAGTGAAAGGAGGACATGTTGTGGCACCCGACGAAACCGGAGATCCAAGAATGGTTTGATCAGAAGTTGCAGGAATTCGCTGAAGAGGAAAGAAGGAACACTCGATTGATAGTAGATTAGTGGGTGGGTAGATACATTCATGATGGTCCGCACGAATGGTTCTTTTGTGAATTTCCAGTCCTATTGTTCAAATGGTTGGCAAATTTGACCTTCCAAAAGAGGAACTTCCAAGGTGGTGAATCGACGACCTAGACCCCCGAATTGATTCAAGAACTGTAGGAAGTTGATAATAAAGCATCGCGGGCTGTCGAAGTGTGGTTTGATAGCATCCTAGAAGGCTATATCACAGAGTTCACGGATGATACCCAGAAGTCCTATAGTGAAGTCAAAAGATATTTTTTTCGCGAACCTCGAGGCAAGTTTTTACTGTCACTTCAACTGTCGATCAAGATGCTTATTTGTGAAAAGGGTATATTGAAGATGCATCCTGATCAGTAGATAGCCTAGTGGGTGGAGGCCATGGGTACCGTGATTGTTGGGGGGCGGTACATGGAATGGTAAGGGGTAGATGGGTGCAGGTCATGATGAGACTGTGAGTGAAGCTGAGGAAGAAAGTGGCCTTACGAGGGGAGGAGTGAGGTTTCGATAGGAAAAGAGGCAGAGGATGGGAGAAGGTCCTGCTGCAGTCAAAATGCAAGACCGTGAAGGAAGGCCACACGGGACGAAGTGATCTCACAGTCCTGACAAGGACAACTAGGCTATTCCTAGGATAGAGGCAGGACCAAACCCTGGCACCAATGTACCCACACCTCCGCTCACTATCTCTTAGATAGCAAGAAATACCACTTCGACACCACCAAGTTTGACAATTCCACAAAAGTTAATTGGTAGTAGTATAGCGAAAGGAGGAAGGAAGCCCAGAATGGCGGGCGATGATGCTAAGTTACCGTTGTTCCATGGGAGTGCAACAGACAACCCAGAACAGTATTGGTTTTTGTGTGAAGTGGTCTGGACCATAAAACAAATCACCAATGCTGCTGCTAAGAAAGGATAGTTAGCGATGAATCTGCAAGGTCGTGCATTAGATTGGTTTATGAAGTTCATTCTAGTCCCTACAGGAGCCCCAGAGAAGTCGCTGGATGAGATTTAGGATGGGCTGATTGCCGAATTTAGAAGGCCCAAGTCTGAGGCTCAATATATTACGGAATTGAAGGAAATTAAGCAGTATCCCAATGAGATGGTATGGGATTTTGACTAGCGATACAAGACGTTGATGGTGAAGGTTAGTTTCGATATGAGTGCCGTCCAACATAAAGAGTGGTTCATTGCGGCATTGCTACCACACATTCGGCTTTCGTTGATGCAACAAAGCATCTCGACGCCTAATGAAGCTCTCGAGATTGCAATGCGATTGGAGGTGTCACAGATACAGACACAGCTCACTAATTTGACTATACAACTACAAGATTTGAAGAAAAACAAGGAACAACGCGATGAAGTATGGTGTACACGATGCCGAGGAGAAGGGCATACGAAGGACAATTGCCCGGATTTCCACAATTATTTGGTGTCAGGTGCGCCAAACCCATTGAATGGCAACAGCATGCCGTGGTGTTGCGTCTGCTAGGTGTATAGGCATGGTCACAACAATTGCCCTTATATGCAGAAAATGGTCACAACCTTGAGAAATATTTATTGCACATTTTGCAAGTCAGTGGGTCACGATGACAAAGATTGTCGTGCATATGGGTTACTACAAGAAAGAATGTATGATGCATTCTACGTCAAGGATGATCAGCATGCCGTACAATAATTGCAACCGTAGCCGCAGGTAGCCCAGCCGCCACCTCAACCACAGATGCAGTTTGTACCGCAGCAATAGCAACCACCGCAGTTCATGCTGCAATATGCTCCGATGTAGATGGCTCCACAATAGCCACAATATGTACAACAACCGCAGTATGCACCACAAGGGAAAGGGATGCAATTGGCACCAATGCAACAACAGTTTAACCAACCATAGTACCAGCAGCAGGGAGGATTTCGGGGAGGATACCGAGGAGGACGTGGCAGAGGATTTGGTTGCATAGGAGGATGAGGTGGTTGCGGACCTATTCAATGTTATCACTATGTGGTATGGGGACACTATCAGCGAGACTGCCCATTGCTACAGAACCAGTTTGCGTTCTGTTTTGTTAACGATCATACAGTTGAGAATTGTCCATAGTTGATTGCACGATGGCAGGCAGGGAACACTCCCCAATTGCAGACACAGCCCCTAGTACAACAGCCTGCTCAGAACCAAGTACAGCAACCAGTGCAGAACCAGAATCTGTGGCTGTATCAGAACATAAATCAAAATATAAATCAACTAGGGAATGTACCACCGAATTAGTAGCAGGGTGCAAACATCGCGACAATTTCTGCAAAACCAAGACTGCAAGATGCTTCCGTTGCTGTGGTCACTCGAGGAGGAAAGACAACTGGAGAAGACATCTCAACGATCCGATTAGCTAGACAAAAGAAGGTATCATTTGATATTGATGCGGAATGGGAGACATTTCTTTAGGCACGATGGGCCTTAGGGGACGACTTAGGTAAAGCCGTCATTTATGACATGCCCTCTACTTTTGATGCTACTACGGAGGTTTGTCTGTTGCGGCGGTCCAGCACACTTTGAGCATTTTTGGAACATTGTTTGTCCCTTGCAAAGGATCCTAATGCTCTTGCTGCGATTGAAGACTTGTTGTGACGACCGACCCAGGATCGACAAGAGCTCGCAGTTAATTCCTTGCAACGACGGAAGACAGGTAAGGAGATGCGGATGAATATTCAAATTGGTGGCTATGATGTTGATTTAGTTATTCTGGATCTTATTTTGGATGTCAACATCTTTACCAAGCAGGCTTGGCAGAAGATGGGGATCCCCCCATTGAGCTGGTCTCCTATAAAGCTTCGATTGGCTAACCATGCGAAAGTAACATCCATTGGGCGAGTTCCGCGGCTAGTGGTAGATATCAAGGGTATGAAAACCTATGCCTACTTTGATGTCATAGAAGTTTTCGAAGGCGGCAGCTCTTATCCTGTGCTATTGGGGATTGGATGGGCTAATGATAGTGGAGCTATAATCAACTTCAAGCGATGGATGATGACTTTTGAAAATCCCGATCTCAGAGTTATCGCCCCGTTGGATCCGGCTGAAGGATGCTGCTACATAGAGCTAGTGAAGGACAATGATCCCAGTAGATGGGACAATGCATTCAATATTTCTGAAGATTATATACATCCGACTACCAACGGTGAGCTGGGATGGCACAGTAACAGCTCTGTGTCTTTCGACTTTGATGATGCACTGGAATATTGGCAGAACCGCTTGCACGAAGTGTCGTTCCCTAAGTGCGGGTTGGTCACATAGTCATTATGCCGTGTTGCGACTAAAATGGTTACACTACCAATATATGAAGGACTACCTAACTTATCTGAATTTCTAATGGAGTTCGAAGAAAGAGTTTCCGAACCATAGCGCTTGCTGGCATTGAATGAAGCATTGAAGGCTGCTCTAGCATGCTGGTGGGCGACACACAAGGAATCGATTGATGGATGGTCGAAATGTCAAAGATTGACGATGGTACATTTTGGTGATACTGAGGTTTACCACACTGGGTAGTATGATGGGCAGACCGATCCTGGTGGTCACTTGATGGAATGTCAACGGCTATGGGTATCGCGACCAAAAGATGAGTGGGTTCATGCTTTTATCCATACTTTGGATGAGATGCCGCACTCATGGTATACTGCAGCTGAGTTGCAAGGGGAAATTTCTACTTGGATGGAGCTCACAGTGTGTTTTACCCATACATTCAATGTTGTGGATGCCGATCCAGAGGTTAATAATGCATTACAGCTCATCCGTGATGTAATTCTGCAGGTTGCCCCAGTAGCATATCCTGCAGATCTGCACATGCACTGCCAGATGCAATCTCTCATGGAGTGTTTCAATATCAGTGGTGGGCCAGAAGATGGTGATGATTCATGGAATGTGAATATCCTGGAGTCAGAAGGAAGTCGTGTTGTGGTACCACCTGATGCGCCAAGCGACCCGATCTTCCAGCGGCTGAAACTTCGCAAGATCAATATTGGAACAGAGGACACTCTAAAGTTTGCAAATGTCGGGGATTACTAGGATGATGAGCTGATAAGCAAGGTCACTGATTTTCTCCATGAGTTTCAAGACATATTTCCTACTAAGTTTTTCAACATGAAGGGGATTCTAGGTGACTTAGGAGAAATGAAGATTCCATTAAAACCAGATGCTAAGCCGATCTAGCAGCGACCCTATCGATTGAATTTGCGACATAAGGAGCGGGTCAAGGATAAGCTGGATCGCATGTTGGACGCTGGTATTATTGAACCAGTTGAGGAGTTGGAATGGATTAGTCCTATGGTGGTGTAGGATAAGAAGACTGGTGAAGTGTGCATTTGCATTGACCTCAGGAAGCTAAATGATGCATGTTTGCACGATCTGTTCCCCACTCCATTTACCAATGAAGTGCTTGAAGGTGTGGGTGGCCAGGAGATGTACTCCTTCACAGACAGGTTCTATGGCTATCATCAGATCCGCATTGCCAAAGAAGATCGCCATAAGACAACTTTTGTTATCGAATGGGGCTGCTTTCAATACACTGTAATGCCATTTGGTTTGAAGAACGCACCTATGATATTTTCGCGGGTTGTCATTGTTGCATTTAAAGACTTCATTCATAAATTTTTACAGGTATACATGGATGATTGGACGGTCTATGGTTTGGTTTGTGATCATTTGGAAAATCTGCGGTTGATGCTCGAGCTATGTCGATAGCACCAGATATCGCTGAATCTAAAGAAATGCATCTTTTGTGCACCGTTTGGGATATTGCTCGGCCATATTATGTATAAGCAAGGGTTGTTGGTCGATTCGGCTAAGATTGCGCTCATTTTGAGTTTGCAACCACCGAACACTGTTAAGCATTTGTGGGTGACTCTGGGACACATGGGGTATTATCGCAAGTTCATCAGGGGTTATGTTGCGATTACTGCCCCTATGGAGAAGTTGTTGAAGAAGGATGCAGCATTCCAGTGGAGCCCAGAATGTCAGGCTAGCTTTGAAACACTAAAGGCGAAGATGGCGTCGACACCGATATTGGTATTTCAAGACTGGAGTAAGGAATTCCATGTCCATGTTGATGCCTCATTGATTGCGTTGGGTGTCGTATTGGCTCAACTAGGAGAAGGCGACCTTGATCATACTATTGCTTTTGCAAGACGGAAGTTGTCCTCTGCAGAAAGAAATTACACTACCATTGAGCAGGAAGGTTTGGAAATGGTCTATGCACTGCAGAAGTTTAGGGACTATTTGTTGGGTGGGCACTTTAAAATGTTTACCGACCATTCTGCGTTGAAATACCTATTCAATAAGCTTGTGTTGTGGGGGAATATATGCCACTGGCTACTTCTTTTTTAGGAGTTCGATTTTGAAGTCATTGTGAAGCCAGGCTGGTTGAATGCCAGTCTTGATCATCTCTCGTGGATCGATACAAGAGAGGAGCCAACCAACATTGAAGATGGTTTACCAGATGCTCAACTGTTTCGGGTTGAGGTTGCAGATGGCTACTTTGCGAAAATCATTCAGTTTATAACAATGGGTACTGCACCAGACGAGTTCACCACCAGTCAGAAGAAGCAGGTGGTAGTCAAAGATGCAAACTTCCAGCTAACTGCAGGAGAGTTATACAAAATGGGTGCCGATGAGGTATTGCGCAGATGTGTCTTGCCGCATGAGCAATCACAGATATCAGCAGAAGTGCATGGAGGAGTAGCCGGAGGACACTATGGCAGTAGGGCCACTACTAGGAAAGTGCTGCGTGCTGGGCTATGGTGGCCCACACTACATAATGATGCGACAAACTATGCGCGGTCCTGTGATGTCTGTCAGCAAACTGGCAAACCATCCCGAATCGATGAGATGCCGTTGATGCCCCAATTGACATTGCAGCCATTCGACAAATGGGCGGTGGATTTTGTAGGATCGATCAATCCACTAGGGAAGTGCATGGGTGCACGCTATATTATCACTGCGACATAGTATTTGACTCGATGGGCAGAAGCTACACCAGTCATTGATTGCTCCACGTCCACGACTGCGCAGTTTCTCTTTGACCACATTGTCACTCGCTTCGGCTGCCCCAAGATATTATTGAGCGATCAAGGCAACCACTTTCTTAATCATACCATCAGTGCATTGACAGAGGAGTTGTAGATACAGCATAATAAGAGTACACCCTATCGTCTGTAGGCGAATGGCATGGTGGAGGCTTTCAATAAGGTATTGGAGCATGTGCTGACAAAGGTGTGTAATGTGAACCGCGATGACTGGGATCTCAAAATCCCTGCAGTATTGTGGGCCTATCGCACCACATGTAAACGACTGACAGGGCAGACACCATTTAAGCTGGTGTATGGAAAAGAAGCAATTATGCCCACAGAGTATATTGTCCCGAGTCTATGCGTCGCGACTGCAACAGGCCTGGATGATGCAGCGGCACTACGTGAACATCTAGAGCAGTTGGTGCAATTGGAGGAAGATCGTTTCATCGCTGGGTTCCACCAGGGGGTCGAGAAGGATCTCCAGAAAGCATGGCATGATCGACACATAAAAAACAAATATTTTCAGCAGGGCGACTTGGTGCTGTTATATGACAGTAAGTTTATGAAACATCCAGGAAAGTTGCAGATGCATTGGATTGGTCCGTATCGCATCAATAGTATTACTTTAGGCGGTATGGTTCAGCTGCAGCAGCTGGACGGGGCGATGCTCCCAAAAATGGTGATTGGTCATAGGTTGAAGCCCTATCAGTCAGGCTTGGAACACCACGATGCCTAAGTCGCATCAGGAAAAAAAAAAGAGAATTAGATTGATTGGTGGCAGGCTGGTGCACCAACACGGATGGAATGCGAAAGAAGGGAGGCTTCTGCTGCAAGTTTGGAGCGGTCGGAGACACATGGCAGTGTTGCGACTGGGTCAAATCAACAATAAATGCCAGAAGTTAAGACAGTTAATTAACAATGCTCGTTTGAATGGTGGGCATTAATGACGGATCCGTCCGATTAGATGACAGGATCGACGGTGGATTTGCGTCATTAATACAGGATTTTGGTTGAGTTAATGCATGATTTCATGATGATTATGATGGATTTGGCAGGATGCTATAAAAATGAATCGGAGTTGGATGGAAGACACTGAGAAATCAGTTGAGAAGTGTTGTTGTAGAGTGCAGTTGTGAATTGAGCAAGGTGCTGCTAAGCATATAACGAGGTGCTGTGAGGTATGCCAGGTGAACTGGAGACAATTGAGATTAGCATCGAAGTGGAGTCTCCGTTCATCCCAGTGGTTGTTGAACAAGAAGTTGTGTCATCTGGAGCTATCGATCTTGGAGCTGAAGTTTCCAATATTCCGATGGGAGCATCAGTCGTTGTTAAGAAGCGACGGGGAGGTCAGCACTCTGAGTCCCCGCAGAGTAAGAGGGTGCTTCGGTCCTCCACCGCGACGGCAGGAAAAGCTCACGAACAGGTGGGATAGTCCAGTCGCCCCATTCGTGAGTCTGCCCCATGGGTGGGACTGCCAGCCGGTGACATCCTTGGGTATATCCCTCCCGTTTGGCTGGATGCCACCCCACGCAATATAAACCCAAGATAGAAGTACGGTGTGAAGATGCCAGCACTCCTAGTTGGAAATGAGTGCTTTATGGATATTGGGCCAGCATTGATGCGCCTGCGCTATGACGACCATGATATGGTGGCCTACCCTGACATTGCATCTGCCCCCTATGTGCCGAAGACAGGCCTTTCCTCGACACCGACTGCACATGACTGGGCATGAGGATTGAAGCAAGCCAGCTTGTTAGGGCTTATTAACATGCCACATTTTGGGCGGGTGGCAGAAGTGAATGCGTGCATGAAGTAGCTCCTTGCGTGCTTCCATGGTGGGTCGTTGTGGTTGGATAGAGAAGTCCCAGTCACTATCGACTTAATTTCTTATATTACCAACCTACCTAAGAATGGAGTTGATCCAACGCAGTTCATCCAAGGGAAGGAAAACGACAAAAGGCGGGCACTACAGTTGGCAGAAAAATATGGCCTAGAAATGGATGGGCATGGGTATTGCACCAGTAGCTGCAATGATCAGGTGGTACTTATGGGCATTAAGATTCTATCCTACAAGGTGGTTAGGGGTGGTCGACCTAACCAGTGCAACTCGGGGATTGTTGCATGTGCCGAGCAATGTGCGGAAGGGGTCCAAATGAACTGGTCCATGTATCTCTTGAATCAATTGATGGAGGATGCTGTGGTGGTCCAATCAGGAAAGGGTACCTTCACATACAGTTGGCTGTTGCTATTGATCACCTTCGTCGCATGGAAAGAGCTTGGCACGTACAAGGGCATGGACTGTCCGGCTGCAACAGAATGACAGGGGGCACGATATCAAAATATATGGTATGTACGGGAGCCAGAGAGACTCCAAGATTGCCAATTGCAGTTTTGGCTGTATTGGGAGATGCTTTGTCCCGCAGCAACACAGGTCCTGCGAATATCTAAAGAAACTGTAGCACAGTTCAAACTTGTCATGGCATTTGCAATTTGGCCGCATACCATACATATCCAAGCTCGCTGTGATCTTGATCGGCAATGGTTGCAGACCTTGTATAAGGTGACGTCTGAATATTTGGAGGCTGCTATGAACGAGTGGCCGGAGCTATGGCGACAACCCATGAGTTTAGCAGAGATAGAAGCCGGTGGCCCAGCATTGGGCCCAGATGATCGGGGTATCGGCACAGGACGAGCAGAGTCACCATGAATCAGGGCACCAATTGACCAAAATGATATCAGATGATAGCGAACGGGAGCTTGAAGAGAACAGCTTGAAAAGGTATCAGGAGCATGCAACGATCAGCGGATTGTCTTTGCTTGTCGAGGCACAGTTGGGCCTCCTGGTCACAGCGATCAATACTGCATCCTCTATGATAGCAGACAAGATGGCAAGGAAAGCAGATGAAGGATTCCATGTGATCACCGCTCGGTTAAAATCTTTGTATGACATGGTTTCCGGCAAGGCACCAGAGAAAGCAGTAGCATCAACTTTTGACACAATCAGCACTGAGCCGCAGGTTAGGAATGTGGAGATTCCCTCGATTGCGATTGTGACCGAAGATGCGGCAGTAACCACATTGCTACAGCAGCTGAAAACGGTGACCATTAATGTAAATGACTTGCTCGCGGAAGTATTGACCACTCTGCAGGTTACTACCAACAAGGAAACAACAGACCAACCGCAGCAGATCAACAGTTTGTGTGTCCGACTGCAGGCAAGTGAGGCCGATGCGCAATGCACTATCTAAGAATTGACTGCTAGGGCTAATTCTACACGGTAAGCCGTGGATGACCTTGAAGAACACATCAAGAAAGAATAGGCTGAGAAGGCCCACGAAATCGAAGGCCTAAAAAAAGAAAATGATTTCCTTATTGCGGAGAAGGCTCGTATGTGGGACGATAGTGTATGGGTTGACCGGGTGATCACGGAAGCTTATCAACATGTACCGGAGCCCACTAAAGAGGTAGATGTGCTCCATCAAGTGCAATGACTGGGGGCTGCCATTATTCAGTTGCGACAGGAGAATCACGTGTTGAAGGCCCAGATGAAACTGGGTACGCCTCAGGCTGAAGTGGATGAATGAAGAAGGGAAATTGAGGAAGTTGCTACTCAGATGGAGGAGTTGGAAACATAGGAAACCAGGCTCACGGCTGAAACGGTATAATTTTGGGGCCGCATTGTTCACGATGAATAGGTTGAGCAGTTGACTAAGTATCAATAGGAAGCAGAGGGACAGTTGGCCACATTAAAAGCCGCAATGTGAACAATGCCACCACTGGAGCAAGTTGCTAAGTCTTAAGAGCTGAAAGACTTTCAACACCATGTCGCCAAGGTGGACGAGTGACAAAAGACACACATGGCCCAGTTAGAAGAGTTCCAAGACACTGGCGGAAAATTTATGATGCAAGCTAGTGAAGCTTTGCAGGCAGTGTAGAAGTGTCGACAACAGGTCGTGGAAAAGCTTACAAATCACCCATCTGCAGATGACGTGGTCAACAGTCAGGCAGCGACTACAGAATCCAAGGAGGTGGTGTGGATAGTTGAATAGCCATATGAGGACTTCAAAGTAAGAACGATGGAGTACACCGTGTCCTACTGACGTGGCTCGAGGGTGAGCCACAAGATTGTGTTGGGGGCCTGTTGGAAGGAGGTTAGGATGGGTCAGTCTCGCAACACTGCGAGTGCTGTGATACCGCGAAAGGCAAAAAGCCGAGTGCAAACAATGTTATGTTTTTGTTTTTTTTGGGTCAATTGTACCGCAGAATGCGGGTTTTTGGGTCATTGGACCATATGAGATGTAATGTTGAGTCAGTTATACCGTAGAATGCGGGTTTTTGGTCGTTTTTGGATAAGTCAGTTAGATATTGGGTCATTTGTCCATAGTGTCAGTTAGGAAGTCGGTAGTAAGTGGACAAGAGTTGTAAGGTGGAAGCCTATATATAGATAAGAATTGTAAGTGTTGAAGAGGAGAGGAACACAAGATAATTCACGGGAGAAGAATGTGAAGCTTTGATGTTGTATGATTTTCGGGTATGTTTGATGTCAAGAGTCATTGCGGAGATCTAGTTTTTGCAGAGGCATTGTATCTGGGTTGACAATGATAATATGATGAAGCTATTTTGGTGCAATCCCTGTGTTCAATGTGTTCAATTATGATAATGTGATATTGCACTATACGAATGATGTCATGCTTCTTTGATGCGATACTTGTTTTACAATTACTGTTGTTGCAATGATGAATGTTTGGGTTGAATATTGCTTTACTACTATGTTTAATGCTTAAATATCTTTGTCATTGTGTTACAATAAGTTTAAGTATCATAGCCGCAACCATCCTCCTTCATTCGGCAGAAACATGGTTCTGTCTGCTCTTCCTGGATGCCTCGAGTGAGACCTCATCTGCTCTGCAGGTGTTGCTGGGAGGGATAAACCCTGTCCGGGTCGGTGCTCATGAACACTGCGGTATGTGTCGACAGTAAGTGGGACCCTTGTCGACTGGCATCGTGCTAACACCCACTCACCGAGGAAAGCACTTAACTCTCTATATTTGTGGCACTTTCCAGCATGATAATAGAAATAACGACTATATTGGCATGTTGTAATTTCTCTTATATTTTCTCCATAGAAATTACCATAGCGTCATTTATCTTACCTTAGTGGAGTAAAATATGATAAATTTTGGGTTATATTTGAGTAGCTTTGCTCAGTAATTGGGTCAATTATTATGTCTCTTGGATATTTGACCAATAGTACAATTGGCCATTGTTATTTTCATCCCAACAATACAAAAATTGTTACATTTTAAATGCATCACATAAATGTTTACATTTTGCGTTTGAATTTCTTATATTAACTTTTATCTATTGATGCTTTCATGTAATTATAAAGGAAAGACATCCTAGGGAACTTCGTCCAGAGGAAGTGCTTCCACAACAAGTACTAGAAGCTATGAATATTAATGGAGGACAAGTTAACAATCACATTAATGAAGAAGATGATCATACTGATAACGTAGTTGAAGATGATGTTACAAATACTTTGATCCATGATTCATTTAATGTTGGAATGGATGTCGATGATGAGGATGATGATCATGAAAATGATGAACATTTTGATGATATTCATGATATACCTCTTCTTCATAAGGCATACGAACCCCTTTATGAGGGCTCCAAGTCAAATCTTCTCTCTGCTATATTGTTGATAATGAACTTGGAGGCTATGAATGGTCTTTTAAACATATCAGTCACACGGATGTTAAGGTATGTAATACATTTCATCACAAAATATATATGATTGTGTATTTTATTGTTAATTCATATATAAGTCAAATTATTACTGATGAAATTTGTTTCATTAATATTATTTCTATATTATATTAACTAATTTTTTATTTTATTTTGTTGTAACATGATAGGTGAATATTTGTTACCACTGTCAAATATTTTACCTCGCACATATCGAGATTTATTTGCCATCATAAAAGAAATTGGAATGCAGTATGAAGCAATTCATGCATTTCCAGATGACCATGTTATATATTACAATCAGCATGAATTTGCAACAGGATGTCCTGAATGTATATCAGTAGATATCGCACAGATCAAGTAACTAAAAAGGTACCTCGCAAGGTTCTACGTTATATTCCCATTATTCCACGTTTGCAACGACTGTTCAAGTGCAAAAACATAGCGCAGTTTATGGATTACCATGCACGGAACAAAAGTCAAGAAAACATTATTCGGATGCCTGTAGATGGGTCTGCATTTAGAGATATGGAGGAAAAATGGCCTCACTTTAAAGAAGAACCTTGTACTCTTAGGATTTCTTTGGCAGCAGATGGTGTCAATCCATTTGCAGAGATGAGATCCGTTTACTTGGTGTGGCCTATTTTTGTTATCAACAACAACATTCCTCCATGGCTGACAATAAAGAGGGAGCACATAATGTTGTCGATGATTGTTCCAGGTACGAACCCTGCAGTTTTTTTTTAATGTAGTGGTATCTCATTTGTTGTATTTTTGTCACATAATGTCATATATATATATTAATTAATGTTTTTATATTGTGCAATATGGTTTAATATATATAATCTAAGTGGTATGTCTCATAATTATATTTTTTATATGTTCAAATCAATCAGGTAAGTACCAAGTCAAAGATATGAATGTATATATCGAACCTCTTATTGACGAGCTACTAAAGTTATGGAATGGCATCACTATGTATGACGTATCTAGACCAATACGACAAAGGAAATTTCAATTCCATGCAATGCTTGTATGGACAATACATGATGCCCCAGGGTTAACCCATTTTTGTGGTATGTAATTATAAGTTCCACTTTATTTGCAAAAAATTATATGAACTACTAGTTAATATACTACGCACGCATGTTTTTCTAAATAATACAGTCATTTTGTATATAATTTTAATTGACATAGATATTCCATCTCTTTATGCAGGTCTTCAGACAAAGGGGAAATTTGCATGTCCAGTTTGTGGTACTAAGATCAAATCTCGTCGTTCAAAAAGATTAGGAAAGGAGGTGTTTGATGAGCAGGCACTTCCTCTCTAAGAATCACAGGTATCGAACTACTGAAAAACATCTGTTCAATGGCAAGTAAGAGACTGCATTAAAACTGCAGAGAATGACACCTCACCTATGGGAGTTGCAATATAATAGAAATCATCAAGGTACGTATAATGAATCATCATATATGATATGTTATATTGTATTTTTTTATATTGTGTGTTGTTTACTGTAATTGACATTGATTTATGTAATTTCATGATTGTCGTTCATGTGATCATGAAGGCATTAATGGGCTTTCACGAGGAATGAAAATTTATCCTAGACAATTTAGTAGGTTTCCCTGCTATGATCACCTACAAATTGCTCATCTATTTGATACAATTCATATCAGAAAGAATGTGACTGAAACATTATGGCGAATATTGGATGGAAGGAGTGACAAAGAAAAAATTGTCAAATTTTGCAAAGACATTCAAGATAGCAACCATGCAATGAAAGGCGTCATTCAATTTCATAGCAACGGAGAGAAAATTAATATAAACTCACTTCCATGGATGTTAACGGACCAACAAAGTAATGTTGTAAAAGAAGTCATTCGAAAAATTAAATTTCCCACCAGATTTTGTGAGAACATGAAGAATATCATAACAAAGAAAGGTGATTCCATGGGGGTGAAAACTCACGATTGGCATGTCTTCATGAAGGTAATTATTATGGTATGGATTTAATTTTTTTTTTTTCCTACTCTAGTGAAAATGGTTGGTATATTTTTTGTTTGTCTACTCTTTGTTGATAAAATGAAACAATTTGTATATTATTGTTACAATATGTTCTACCTCTCTCTATCTCGGACAACTTCGACAACAATGTCAAGCAAATAATATATAGTCTCGGGAAATACATGAGGTAAGTGGTGATTTTTTCCATGCGCTTAGTGTTTGTTAAATTTAACATAGAACTTATATTTGATTTTCTTTCTCTAATTCATGTTCCGTAATATAATGTTTTTTTCCTTTAATAATATCCTGATTTGGTTGCCATGTCACTTGTATATGGTTGTCATCTAAAGAATTCCATAAAGAAGACATAAAGTATTGGAGGAGAGAAATTCCTCGTCTCATGTGTGAAATGCAGAAGCATCTACCTTCGACATTTTTCAATGTACAGGAACACTACCTCATACACCAAGTTGAGGAGATTGAATTGTGTGGACCTACGCACTCAAGGTCCATGTGGATGGTTGAGAGGAACTTGAAATTTATGAAGGGTTTGGTTAGACAACGAGCATATGCCGAGGGTTCTGTGATGGAGGGATATATGGTATACCAAAAAATGCTGTATATTAGTGAATATCTTCCTAAATTAGCGTCAAAGATCAATTTACATCGCATTTGTGATCCATAATCCAATAACAATTTCGAAGGGGAGTACTCGAAGGGTAAAGGTAGATCGAGGAAGATGAAAGGTAATATAACACATTTGAATGGTGATATATATATATATATATATTCTATTTTTAATTTTAATTGACTATACATTTGTATTCAATTTTAATTTTATTGTCATCAAACAGTTGGTCGAGAGTGGGATGCAATTCATTTATACATCGCAAACAATCTTGACTGGATGAAGGTATCGATCGAACGATGTGAAAAATCTAGTCATGGAATATCATGGGAAGGTGTGGCTTCATTGGTTAAAGCTGCACATCGCAATGGAGACACCAATCTAACACAAAGGGAAATCGATTTAGCAAGAGGTTTAAAAGATAAGCATGTAAGCATATTAATCAACCACACTATTTATTTTTTTGTAAAAAATATTGTCGTTGTCGTTGTTTGTCTACTCTTTGTTGATAAAATGAAACGATTTGTATATTATTGTTACAGTATGTTCTACCTCTCTCTATCCCGAACAACTTCGACAACAATGCCAAGCAAATAATATATAGTCTCGGGAAATACATGAGGTAAGTGGTGATTTTTTCCATGTGCTTAGTGTTTGTTTAATTCAACATAGAACTTATATTTGATTTTTCGTTCTCTAATTCATGTTACGTAATATACTATTTTTTTCCTTTAATAATCTCCTGATTTGGTTGTCATGTCACTTGTATATGGCTGTCATCTAAATAATTCCATAAAGAAGACATAAAGTATTGGAGGAGAGAAATTCCTCGTCTCATGTGTGAAATGCATAAGCATCTACCTTTGACATTTTTCAATGCACAGGAACACTACCTCATACACCAAGTTGAGGAGATTGAACTGTGTGGACCTGCACACTCAAGGTCCATGTGGATGGTTGAGAGGCACTTGAAATTTATGAAGGGTTTGGTTAGACAACGAGCATATGCTGAGGGTTTTATGATGGAGGGATATATGGTATACCAAAACATGCTGTATATTAGTGAATATCTTCCTAAATTAGTGTCAAAGCTCAATTTACGTTGCATTTGTGATCCAGAATCCAATAACAATTTCGAAGGGGAGTACCCGAAGGGGAAAGGTAGATCGAGGAAGATGAAAGGTAATATAACACATTTGAATGGTGATATATATATATATATAAATAATATCATACATATTCTATTTTTAATTTTAATTGCCTATACATTTGTATTCAATTTTAATTTTATTGTCATCAAACAGTTGGTCGAGAGTGGGATGCAATTCATTTATACATCGCAAACAATCTTGACTGGATGAAGGTATGGATCGAACGATGTGAACAATCTGGTCATGGAATATCATGGGAAGGTGTGGCTTCATTGGTTAAAGCTGCACAACGCAATGGACACACCAATCTAACACAAAGGGAAATCGATTTAGCAAGAGGTTTAAAAGATAAGCAGGTAAGCATATTAATTAACCACACTATTTTTTTTTTGTAAAAAATATTGTCGTTGTATGTCACTCTGATTTTTTTCATTGTATGGCATTATAAACATGCACTAGTTAATCATAAATATTGGATCATTATGTAATATTTTCCTGTATGGATTGTTGTAGGTAAAACACCATAAGGCTATGTGGTACAGTGGATATAGATATCGCACCAAAAAGTTGGATGAAATGAAGAAAACACCTGATTGTGGGATATCTGTAGTCTTTGAGGTGACCAATGTTTCTTCTAGAAGTGACAGACATCTAGAACTCTCTCAAAATCGATACTATGCGTATCTGGAAGACATTCTTCAGTGTGACTTTAACTCCTTTAAGGTATTTCTGTTCATTTTCAAATGGTACATGTGTCGATTGAATCCACATGATCTCGATAAAACAATAATTGAACATGATAATGGATTTACCATGGTAAATACAAGGTTGTTTGAGCCAGGAACAAATCCCTATGTTCTTCCAACCCAATGTGAACATGTATTTTACTCTGAGGTTCCAGGTAGAGCGGGTTGGTCATTTGCTGTGACACACGATCCAAAGGGAAGGCCGGTAAAGTATAATGTAGATGAAGGTAATGAAGAAATTCTCGAAGAAGAAGACGCCATTAATGAATATGATCATGATCAACATGAGTTAGATGATCATGTTCCAGAAGAAGATGTTGAAGAACCTCTTGAATCAGATGATGATGTATCAGAAAATGTCCATGAAGATGATATCGACGATGACATGATGATCGTAACTGACATCGACGATGAGGATGATATGGCCAATCCTTACAATGTTGAATCTAGATGAAGGTAATGAAGAAATTCTCGAAGAAGAAGACGTCGTTAATGAAGATGATCATGATCAACATGAGTTAGATGATCATGTTCCAGAAGAAGATGTCGAAGAACTTCTTGAATCGGATCATGATGTATCAGACAATGTCCATGAAGATGATATCGAGGATGACATGATGATCGTAATTGAAATTGACAACGAGGATGATATGGACAATCCTTTCAATGTTGAATCTGGATCATCGGATGATAGTACAGACGATGATTCATATGAAGAAGATGATGAAGACCATTGAAGTTTATGAGGTATGGAGTAATAATAAATTAACTGTTTCTTAGTGAGTTTCTATTTTCCTATATGTTCTAATTAGAAACATTTCTTGTTATAGAGTATGTCAAAAAACACATTTAAATTTTTTGTACATAGATATTTTTGTCTGGTTATGGGGAATTGAGAGTGATGTGAGGGAGGGGGAGGGTCCATAAGAGCTTCCACCTTCACGTGGTTGGCCCTGTTTAGTAGAGAATATTAAATTATTCTCGAAACATAGAGAAGCTTAGTAAGGAAATGCACAATTATCAAGACTACTCAAACATCATCATCATCATCATCATCATCATCATCAGTACCATCATCTTCATCATCATCATCTTTTTCTTCTTCATTGACATCTTCATCATCTCAATCATCATCTTCATCATCGTCATCATCAACATCATCCTCATCATCATCAACATCATCATCATCAACATCATCATCATCGTCGTCATCATGACGACCATCATCAGCATCATTTCCATCATCATCGTCACCATCATCATCATCATCGTCACCATCTTCATCATCATCATCATCATCATCATCATCATCGTCATCATCTTCATCATCATCATCGTCACCATTCTTCATCATCATAATCATCATTGTCATTTGATACCAATTTTTTTGAACTATTCTTATCAATATTTAAATTCCAACAATTACCTTCTATCTTATAGTTCATTATGAATATTTTATTCCTCTACTATTATTTTATCTCAAACTCTTTCACAGTATGAAACAATACATTTTCATCATCTAATCATCTCCCTACTTTCCCTTAAATTCCACCACCTCACTAGTTGTTGTTACTATCGATTCTATTTTAATAATATGAGTTCCCCCCTCTTGTCTTCTTTCATCCTTAAAAAAAATATGGAAATTCAAATTCTATATGGCCTTGCATTTCACATTCTATGAGTTCCCCCCTCCCCTCTACCTCTACCTCTTGTTGACCAAACTCTTCCACTGTCAACATTAAATCCTCTTCCAATAAGTTGATCCATAGTGCTAGATCTACTCTCATTCTCTTCCACTTGTTTTTCTTTTTGTTATCCTATTTTGTATTTTGGATTTTCCCCATTCTACCTAAACCTTATATAAAGTGTGTAAAACTCCTTTGTGTACTCCTTGAGTAACATCTTCAACTGCTTCAAATTTGCAATCTTCTAAACATATTTGAAATATCCATAGGTAAAAATTTATTCTTCAACTCTAAGAACATCCTATCCTCTAGGCTTTAAAATTTTCTCTAGTACAACTTTCTTTATTCAAGTACAAATTATCCTACCATAGAGAATCATGAATTTTCACTTTCATATTGGAAAACCAAACCCTTAGGATTTCTAATCTACGTAGATTCAAATAAATTTTCCATTTATCTAATCCAATCTATGAATTCCTCGGGATTTACACTTTCAAAATACACATGAATATTAAGTTTAGGTTTACCTCAATACAATTGATTACTCTAATCATTCTCTCTTTCACTATCGCATGTCGTTCTAGTTCTTTTCTTGTAGTATGTGATTCCACTTCATCATCATCAATGTCTTGCACCATATGTGAAATAACTCTCCTCTAGGATACCTCCATGGAATCCATTATAGCCAACATTGTTTTGACTATTATTGCGAGCTCATTCACTTTTTATGTACCCTCTGGTCTTCTTTGTTTTCCATGAAATCTTCCTCTATTTTCCATCACTATGATTCTCTTTAGGGATCTCTTTTTCCATGCTCTACACTTAACCAACATTCACAAATTAATCAATCTAAGATGGGGATCTCTTTGGTTCTAACCACCACAAGTTCAAATTTCTCTAATACTAGTTGTATTAGTTAGACAACGACTACCTACAAGTTAGAGTAAGAACTCAACAAAACAAATACACTATGATTTCATAAATGTATGTAATATGAATCCATCACACATAATAATAATTAAACACAATTAATTATGTAGCAATGAACCACAACATAAATTTGCAATTTTTTTATTAAGGAAATTGGCCAAGCTCTCAGGCCTTTATTACATAATTTGAAGACACTACTATTGTATGTGGCATCTACTGGATTGACCACTACAACCACTCTTCATGAAGCTACCATTCCCTAGGTTATATATTTTCATCAACTACCACTTGAAGGCTTAACCTCAAATTGCTGCACATAAATAACCAATGCCTATATTCATGTCTACAACCACTAACTAGAGCCTTTCTTAGAGGCCAAAGGTATCCTTTTCATTCATGGGTAGATAAATTTATACATGAAACTTCAAAGTTGAGCAATTCCAACCATTCAACTACCATTGGTTTGTCTTCAAGGTGATTAATTTTTTTATAGTGATATCATTTCGTATTCCACATAATTAATTTGGTACCATTAATTATTTACTTTAAACCATAATTTAGATTTCTAATTTATGGTTATGTCATTAACTTTGTTAGTTCATGTGTTATCCATTGCTTTAATAAAAATAATAATGTTTTCCCCTCATGAATTAAAATCTATATGTTAATTGAGTCCTTAATCAACTAAAACATATAATATATACATAATCTATATATATATATATATATATATATATATGTTAAGGGCCTATTAACTATAACATATATAATATATGTAAAACCCTTCCGGCGCTATACCAACTTCATTACCCAAAACCCCTCCGGCCCTATACCACTTCATTACCCACTGCTAAACTCTAGCGCGAAACCTATTATCCCTGGCTTCGACGTTTCAGAGAGTGCATCCATCAACTACTTTGGGGTATCCCTGGATTCGACATTTTAGTGAGTGCATCCATGAGTGTGAAATTTTGAGGGATTTTAGTGGGTTTTTGGTTCTTTCCTGCATGGTATACACGGACACAAAACCCCTCCGGTGATTTACCAACTTCATTACCCACTGCTAAAGTCTAGCGCAAAACCTGTTAACCCTGGCTTTGACATTTTAGTGAGTGCATCCATTAACTGCTTCGGGGTATCCATGGCTTCGACGTTTCAATGAGTGCATCCATCAACTGCTTCGGGGTTGTGTGCCACATTGTGCCATCTTATTGTTTCCGAATTGCTTCGGGGTTGTGCACCATTTTCGCGAAACCTTTTATCTCTGGAAGGAGCAATGTCTTCAGTATGTGTCAAAATCCTCTGCTCATAGGTTTTTTAATGCACAATTTTGTTTTATAATAAGTTAAGAGTAGGGGCATCAAGGTTAAAAGTTAATCCTCTGCTCATAGGCATGCTGGAGTGTAAAAGCTTTTAAAATAGGGGGCATCAATGTTAAAAGATAAACCTGGTTGTCGATTTGTTCTTTTTCTTTTTCCTGTTGTATTTTATGGTAGATTATTTCTATTGATATACCTACTCAGGGTTTGGAACAATCTCGAAGGCTTCTAAAGGAGAAAACTAGGTTCTATCTTTTAATGAAATTGAGAGATTTTTTGCAATAATGGGTTAACTTGAGTGGAAATTGTGGTAGTTGAGAGTTTCGTCTGGCCATGAAAACATGAAATTATGGGTGTGAGTCAATGTGGCAGATCAAGTTTCACTTGAAATTGACGATATTTGGTGGGAAGGGGTTGTCCTAAGAGGTCATTCAACTAATTGATAGTTTCAATTAGGGATTGGGAGGTCTAATTTTGTAGAAGAGAGGCCATATTGTGTCCACGAATTTGTCATTAACTAAGTGAAGGCACATTCTCTAATACTCCACCCAACGTTTTGGGTGATAGTACTGCACAGGTAACTTTTGTATGTCTAGAATCCTATTGAAACCAAATTGGGAAAACTATGAGCAGTCAAAAAGGCATAAAAAGACCATTCCTATGGATTGCATGTCATTTTTCCTTTTACCTTTCTATTCATGTCTAGGTAGTGGTATCCTGGTAATAGTATCAAGCAAAGTGCTAATTTGGGCACCTCAAATTTCAAATCATCATGCTCATGTTATGTCATGAATGAGCCTTCAAGGGGTTTAGTGCAAGCTTTTACTTGTGAATGTTTTGAAACAGAGAATGAAGTTTTTTATTGTGATAGAGAACCAAGAGCTGAAACCAATGGTGCTCATAACATTGCTCTTCCTCCTTTTGTGCTTGCAACCTGAAAAATGTAGGTAGATTTGTGGATATGTGCAGATAGTTTTGATCAGCAACAGCTAGTGTCTTTACTTTGTGTTGTTGATGCCTAGTTGAAGCAACTTGGATTTTGGCACCCCTCTTAGATTTTCATACTTAGAATTTCAGTTCAGTTCAGTTCCAAGTGCTTTTCATAATGCTCTAAACACAGATGTCCTCATGTGCTAATTGCTAAGTTACAAAATACATTTTTTCATCTGTGTTTAATATTTGTCTCTGAAACTCATATCATGGTTGATAGTTATCCTTTACTGGAGTCCTTGGTGCTCCTCTAAGTTTTCATTGCCCTTTTGCAATGTAACCCAGTAAATGTTTTTACTGTTTGCAACTATTGTAGTGGCCATCCTTTGCAAAGTGCAATATTTCAACTAGGTGCATGTTTATTTGTATGTTATTTTGGCTTCATTAAATCATTGATACAATCCCCTTAGTAAGGAGGTTTAATTATGCTTGTAGCCTAGATTTTGATTTTTTCTCCGAAAAAACAAAGATTCCCAAGTTTTCTTTCCCCTTGCTTTTGACTAGAAATGGTTTGTGCAACATCATAGGATAAAAGAGTTCATTCGCCCTCTTGAAAATTGCCAAGAATCTCTACAAAATCTATGGAACTCTTGGAAGTTTGAAATATTTTGCGGAACTGTTGCCAAACATTTTCAAACATTTGTTAGATTCTCCAAGGATTAAGGTCTCCATGATAAAACCTTATTTTCCTTCATGCACAACTGTGCCTTGAATAATGAAAAATAGTTGTAGCAATGGCACTCTGGTGTAATTTGAATAGCCATGTTTATACATGTAGATAGTTTCCCAGTTACATTCACGAAATATGTCCTCGTAATATGATATTTTCCATGTCAATTCTGGGTTTCAAAACAATCACTAAAGTAGGAAGTGTGTATTGTAATAGTTTATCAATGCACACACAAATTCCCATTTCATTAGTTACATCACACAACTCGTTCTCTCCCTTGCTACTGGTTTGTTCTCTCCCTTTCTACTAGCTTGTTCTCATTAGTTTTGTGGCCTTTGCCCATTGATTTTTGACCTACAATGCACAAGCTTGATCCATATTACTAGTATTAAACTATAATGCTCTGCGCATTGTAGATTCTATTTTGCAACTCTTGCCTCTATGTGTTGTGAATGTCTGTGGTGAGGATCTTAAGCATATTACTTCCTAGACGATTTTAAAGGCTTGATAGCCTCATTTCTAGATTGTTAAATCACTCTGTGGCTTTTTTACATTTGGAAGAGCTCACTGATGAATCTTTCTGTGTTATCCTGGTAATAGTATCAAGCCAAGTGCTAATTTGGGCACCTCAAATTTCAAATCATCATGCTCATGTTATGTCATGGATGAGCCTTCACGGTGTTTAGTGTAAAATTTTGCTTGTGAATCTTTTGGTGTAGAGAATAAAGTTTTTTATTGTGATAGAGAACCAAGAGCTGAACTTAATGGTGCTCATAACATTGCTCTTCCTCCTTTTGGGCTTGCAACCTGAAAAATGTAGGTAGATTTGTGGATATGTGAAGATAGTTTTGATTAGCAACGGCTAGTGTCTTTACTTTGTGTTGTTGATGCCTAGTTGAAGCAACTTGGATTTTGGCACCAAGCTTAGATTTACATACTTAGAATTTCAGTTCAGTTTAGTTCCCAACCATAGGCTATTCCAATATCACATTTTCCTTAACCCCACCAAGTGTGTATTTGGAGTCCCATTTGGAAAAATACTTAGCTGCATCATGTGGCATTGAGATTGATCCAACGAAGTTGAATTCTATCCTTGATATGCAACCAGGTGCTATCCTTGATATGCAACCGGGTGAAAGGTTGTCATTCTTTCCTTGGTTGAGTTGGGGCTATTCACCATTTTGTTGAGGGTTTAATATAAGTATCACAACCAATTAACCACCTCTTTAGGAAGGATGTTCTATTTGTATGGTATAAAGGATGCTAGCATGCCTTTGAAGTTCAAATCCCTCCTTCTTAAACCTCCTACCCTCTATGCTCCTCTTCTTGATCTCATTTTATTGTTGTACGTACTAGATTGCACAAGTCCTTCCAGAAAAACATCCTTTAACAACCAAATTTTTACTTTCATAGTTTGGCGATATTCCAATATGCCCCCCCTTAAGATTATAAATTCCAGATTGGCTAGGATGCTTGATCCCAAGTGCAATGGGGTCCCTCAAATTGCCAACAGAGAAAGTTGGTTGTTGAATCATTTGTACTTTTTCTTTGCGGCAAGGGAATGAGCCTTTGAGGTATTTAAGGTGCCCATTTGAACAAGTTTGTATTGCAGCTTGCTACCTTGTTAGTTCTGTAGTGAATTTGTCAAGATACAACATTTTTCACGTAGTTCCAAAAAACAATTTGTAGTGAAGTGTTCAAAGGGGAGTTTGGTTGCTTCAAAATGCTTGCATTCTAGAATAAAAGTGAATCCCCACAACTATGAACTTCCTTCCCAACCTGTCACTACCGAATTAGGCCTCTTAGGAGACAAGCCTCCGATATCTCAAAGCAATTAAGTCATATCTCAACCAAAGGATAATTTGCAATCAATATGAATTTGTTAGAGGCACCAAATAGTCCCAAATGTGAGATCAAGGGCATGCAAAATAGTAGATTAGGATTCTATCACGTAGCATGAATTTTTTATACTGTTATTTAATCAGTATGTCTTAATTTCCAAAGTAGTAATCAAGCAATATGCTCCACAAGTATTGCCAAGAATGAAGCAAATGAAGACCTATTACAGCAGTAACCAAATGGTAACAAAGGGCAATAAAATCACTGTGAATCAAACTCAAATTTATCTCAAAATATCTTAGCAGCTCTCATTAGTGAATTATGTGTTAAAAATTCAATATGCTAAGACAGAAAATAGCAGCATTACATTCCATTTCACAATAATAGCATATACAGGATCACTGAAGAAACAACAAGCACAGCATAAACACAAGAGACAGAGATTTATCCTGGGAAACCCTTCATGGGGTAGAAAACCCAGCAAAGCTTCCTAAATATAGATGACCAGCAATATACAAAGATGAAACCCTGAGACATGATCTCCTCCTCCACAATAGCAAACCTCTCCTCCACAAGTGCGCTATCCTCAAGTGTGTGAGTGTATCAAATGAGGAACACACCTCCTCTATTTATACACTACTCTGATAGGTATTTTACACAAGTACATGTAGGCTCGTATTTAACCATTAGGTTAAATACCCCATTATAACTAACTGGGCCGACCCCCACATGGTGGGTCTAATAACCCTAGTTACCACACCCAACTCGGAGGAATAAACATCTCCGGATTTATAGTATAATCACATCGCAGGTATGGAACATCTCCGGAATAAATAATATACAAATATAATATTCTTTGAAGTTACAATATCTCAACACTCCCCCTTAACGAGAAGGATATTATAACAACATCTGCACGAGCAAGGAGTCATCAACATCATACATGATACATCTATAAATCATTGGAAGCTTTCTCAACATCATTAGTAACTCAAGCAGTTACTGGAACATCTTCAATACTGGAACATCGACATCTTCAGTATTGAGTCTTTATCTTCTGTAGCACTTGAACAGCTACAACAATATCATCATCTGGATCCTCACGATACACGATCATCAGCATCATCATCTCACGATCATCAGCATCGTCATCACACGATCATCAGCATCGTCATCACACGATCATCAGCATCGTCATCTCACGATCATCAACATCGTCATCACACGATCATCAGCATTGTCATCACACGATCATCAGCATCGTCATCTCACGATCATCAGCATCGTCATCACACGATCATCAGCATCGTCATCACACGATCATCAGCATCGTTATCACATGATCATCAGCATCGTCATCACACGATTATCAGCATCGTCATCTCACGATCATCAACATTGTTATCACACGATCATCAGCATCGTCATCTCACGATCATCAGCATCATCATCACACGATCATCAGCATCGTCATCACACGATTATCAGCATCGTCATCTCACGATCATCAACATTGTTATCACACGATCATTAGTACAAGTATTCATGCCAATACAAGTAACCACATCATCAATACAAGTATCCATACCGATACAAGTAATCATATCATCAATACAAGTATCCTACCGATACAAGTAACCACATCATCAATACAAGTATCCATACCGATACAAGTAACCGCATCATCAATACAAGTATCCATACCGATACAAGTGATCACATCATCAATACAAGTATCCTACCGATACAAGTAACCACATCATCAATACAAGTATCCTACCGATACAAGTAACCACATCATCAATACAAGTATCCTACCGATACAAGTGATCACATCATCAATACAAGTATCCTACCGATACAAGTAACCACATCATCAATACAAGTATCCTACCGATACAAGTAACCATATCATCAATACAAGTATCCTACCGATACAAGTAACCACATCATCAATACAAGTATCCTACTGATACAAGTAACCACATCATCAATAAAATCACTTTCTCGGAGACCATTCTTCTACGGATCAATTCAGGGACCGAAGTCCGGGGATGATACAATCCCCATCACGTACATTTTGAACTAGCAGTTCCGGGATGATGCAATCCCTATCACGTACATTTTGAACTATCAGTTCCGGGATGATGCAATCCCCATCACGTACATTTTGAACTATCAGTTCCGGGATGATGCAATCCCCATCACGTACATTTTGAACTATCAGTTCCGGGATGATGCAATCCCCATCACGTACATTTTGAACTATCAGTTCCGGGATGATGCAATCCCCATCACGTACATTTTGAACTATCAGTTCCGGGATGATGCAATCCCCATCACGTACATTTTGAAATATCAGTTCCGGGATGATGCAATCCCCATCATGTACATTTTGAACTATCAGTTCCGGGATGATGCAATCCCCATCACATACATTTTGAACTATCAGTTCCGGGATGATGCAATCCCCATCACGTACATTTTGAACTTAGCAGTTCCGGGATGATGCAATCCCCATCACTTTATTCTCGGAGACCTCACGTCTACGGCTCTCTTTAGGACTAAAAGTCCAGGGATGATCCAATCCCCTCAACTGTCCTCTAAGGACTTCATTCTCGGAGACCTCACGTCTACGGCTCTCTTTAGGACTGAAAGTCCAGGGATGATCCAATCCCCTCAACTGTCCTCTAAGGACTTCATTCTCGGAGACCTCACATCTACGGCTCTCTTTAGGACTAAAAGTCCAGGGATGATCCAATCCCCTCAACTGTCCTCTAAGGACTTCATTCTCGGAGACCTCACGTCTATGGCTCTCTTTAGGACTGAAAGTCCAGGGATGATCCAATCCCCTCAACTGTCCTCTAAGGACTTCATTCTCGGAGACCTCACGTCTATGGCTCTCTTTAGGACTAAAAGTCCAGGGATGATCCAATCCCCTCAACTGTCCTCTAAGGACTTCATTCTCGGAGACCTCACGTCTACGGCTCTCTTTAGGACTGAAAGTCCAGGGATGATCCAATCCCCTCAACTGTCCTCTAAGGACTTCATTCTCGGAGACCTCACGTCTACGGCTCTCTTTAGGACTGAAAGTCCAGGGATGATCCAATCCCTACCTGTCCACTAAGGACTTCATTTTCGGAGACCATACATCTACGGCTCACTTTAGAACATGTGTTCAAGGATGATACAATCCCCACATGTATTCTCATCAATACAAGTACAAGTATCCTCAACCATACAAGTACATTAATCAATACATGTGTCATCAAAAGTATGTATTCTTACTAATACATCTAACATCAAAAGCATGTAAAAGTAAAACTAAGTATTCTAAGTATAAGAGTCCTAAATCTAAATATTTCTAAGTACCTAGGTGTAGAGAATAGGTTACCTCAACATCGACCTTGTTGTATGATGAGACAATCTCATCATCAGTGACTATACTACTCCCCCTTTCGAGGAGGGTCCTTTTGAACTACACCAAGCTTGTCTCGGAAGTACACTCAAGACAAAGGTTTGGTTAGTACATTGGTAACCTGTTACAAATTCAAACTTTATAGTTCCTTCCTGCGTCAAATCTTGTTAGATCCCTATCTTCTTTGACTTATCATGGAACACTAGATTCTATGTCATCTTGATACAACTCTATTTGTCACATAGGATCACAGTTGGTTCTATCTCTAAGTCAAACAATCCTGAAGCCAAACTTCTTCACAACTAGCAAAGCAAACAACCATATATTCCGCTTGTGCTGAGAGCCACACTAGACTGCTTCCAGCTAAACCACAAGATCATGGCTAATCCCAGACAATAACATCCTCTCGATGTGTTCTTCCTGTCTGAAACACTTCCTGCCCAATCAGAATCTGAATAGCCATCTGAAGTCATGATCTTCAAGATAGCATAGATCAAATTCTATCGTGTCCTTTATGTGCCTCATCACATGCTTTGCAACTATCAGGTAAGCACATCTAGTTTCCACTAGATACTGACTCAAGGTGTTTATAACAAAGCATATATCTAACCTAGTATATGTTAGATATATCAAAGGCCCAATAATTTGTCTATTCAGAGTTATATCCACTAACTCTAATGAGTCATCTGCTAAGAACTTCAAGTTGGAATTCATGAGAGTGGCCATTCCAACACATCAATTCCTTTTAATATTTCTCAGCACACTTTCCCTGGTTGAGAAAGATTCCTTCTAAGCCTTGCCATACTTCCAGACTTAGGAAGTAATGCATCAATCTGAGATCTTTCATTTTTCATTTCTGCAGCCATCTTCTTCTTTCTTTTCATGATCTGTTTCTCATTCCCTATAAGAAAGATATTATAATAATAGTATGATCCATAGCCTTAAGGTAAAGGTTAGAAACAACTTTACTTTTGGTAAAGCCCAAGCTTATTAAGAAACTGTCAATTCTCCCTTTGTGACTGAACATCATTCACACTCTGCATTGAATGATTTTCTGCATATCTATCTGTGCCATCTCTCGATAGATGGGTCTACTGATATGAGCCTCAATATTATTCGAACTCTGTGGTGAGTTCCTTCTTGCATCCATGTCATATGTGTATAGAAATCATATTCAACCTTGTAGCAAAGGTTTAAGATCCACATCACCCATGGTGATCATTAAGCTTACCAATTTATTATCGATCCTAGGTACCCATACAAAACCTAAATCACACTTCTTCTTTGATTACACCATACTTGGAGCAAACATCTTGTCGTGATTCTCTTCCCCTTTCTAAGAGAATCTTCTAGCCATGAGCCTTCTATATTTTGTTTGATTTGTAAATTTTCTTGTTTGAACATCCACCACTTGTATGGTGTCCATCATTCTTCATGACCTTTCCTACAAATCAAAATTAAGTACATGATTAGTAATACTTCATAATCATCAAATCATATTGACATGATAACCTATTATGCATACATATATCATTTACATAGTGATGCAACTATTTTGACCAATACTTTGGCACAACACTTTCCCATATCCTGTATGCATACAGTGGCTATCTAGATGCCTTCCATCTCTACCAGAACATACTATCGAGAGTGTGCACAACTCTCAGCATGTCAGCAAAGAGGTTTCATTCTAGACAAGCAACAATGGAATGTTTGTCCAACTTACCAATCATATGCATATTAGTAGTATATTGTTCAATGTTCTATGAATATTTACACTCAGCATGATATATTATAGGAATACAAATATGCATACAACCTATTACAGGCAATATCATTACTATTTCAAATAACAACTCAAATACTTATCTTTTATGTTTGTGTGGCTTCCTCCCGCTTGATCTTCTGTATGTCTTTTGAACTTCTATTCATTCTGTACCACTGTGCATGCTCAAGAGTCATCCTCATGATCTCATACACAAACATACACTCATTAGTATATTCTAAAAACATAATCTTGAAAATGTATAGTCATGATTAATAAACATTAGTATTCAATATTTCAGGGAAGTCTTCTTTTACTCATGCATATCATCAATCAAGATAAAAGATATAATATGCATAATCCCTTGATTACTAACTTTATGAATAAGCATAACCAATCATTCCAAGTATACTTATATAAGGGATCCTAATACAAGGTAAGATTCATGGGAAACATACCTGGATTAGTATACCTACTTGGTTATGTACAACATACCTAAACAATCTCTTCAATGATTTAGAGATCCTGAGCTAGAACCTGCATGTCTCATAGGTTAAGCATAATATAACAAAGTCATACATACCTCGTAAGTAGAACAAAGATTATGGATGAGTCTTTGTCTTCATGTTTTTCATGGTCATGGAACCTGATTTGTCTTTTGTGATGTACCTGTATCTTGTTAGCAGACAACATCAACCTCACACAACATCATAATGCATTAGTACAATCATAAGTGTCAACACCCTAACCAATGAATATCTTCTATCATGCATTCATAATTTTGTTAAGGTTATATGACAAATCTAAAATCAAAATTGTACTAACTGTAATAACCTGAAGACAAACATACCATAAACTTAATCATGGACAAATATCGAAACATACCTCGATGAGTCATACCTGTCGAGATCGCTTGTATTCTTCTTATGTAAGGCCTTATCCTCATCTCCCCCTGAGACAGGAACTTCTTCACTTATGCAGGTGACCAATCCATCTTCTTCTAGGATTAACCCAATCCACTTGATTTGCAAGAACTGGACCTGGAGCTGGATATGGGTTTGTCAGAGAAACCCAAAAAATCAAACTTTGAATTTCAAACTTCCGAAAGGATAGAAATATGCGCCTTGATGAGCTGATCAAACTGGTATATTCAGAATTTGAAAACTGCAAAGTTTTACTCCTCAATTTTGCCTTTGAAACTTTCGGATTCACTGGACGTGACCCTGAACTGGGGTTTGATGAAGCCCACTCTTTTGCCCCATCAAAAGGTTTGATCCAAAGCTCTAAGCTTTTATTTTTCTGAGGATCTTCCAGCCGTGGTCACAGATTTCAAAAATTCCCATTTTTACAGAAGCCCTAATTTTCCACTTTTCTGATCAAAGTCCCGAACTAGGGTCTAATCAAGCCCGATCTTCTGCCCAACCAAAAATTCTGATATTGGTCTCTAAATTTCTATTTTGATGAGTAGCATCCAGCCGTGGTCTCCGATTACAAAAATTCCAACTTTCTTCAAAGCCCTAAATTCCGGAAGCCATGAATGAAGGTACCAAAAAATAATTCTGTTTTGACAGAAATATGTACCTGATTGTTTCTGGTGTAACTCCGAAATTTTTGATCCACAGGGTCTGAAAAAGTTTTCTGAGATAGCCTGACCTGTTATCTTTCCATCCTGATAGGTCTGACCTCAATTGGATGTTCTGAGAGAGAGTTATGCCAAATGTCGCAACGTGACCTGTTTTGGGAAAATACAGGAGAGCGAACTTGTACGGCGTGCCACGTGTCACTGTTTGACCTTTGGCCTCTGAAAACGTTTTCTGAGATATCTCGGCCTGTTATCTTTCTATCCTGATAGGTCTTATCTCAATTGGATTTTCTGAGAGAGAGTTATGCCAAATGTCGCAATGTGACCTGTTTATGGGATAATACAGGAGAGCGAACTTGTACGGCGTGCCACGTGTCACTGGTTCAACTTCGGCCTCTGAAAAAGTTTTCTACGATAGTACAGTCTGTGTACTACCTGTCAATTTTCACGAAATTTCATTTGGAGCTTCCTAGCCCAAGTTATGACCTTTTTCCCAAGGTCACCTGATTTTGACTCAGATCTGGAAGAGGCAGAAACCCTATATTGTACAGATCATAAATCACAAAGTACAACGAATTAGAGGTTGTCCTTTGGAAACAAGGTACCTGGAGATTTGAAATTCGTCTTATAACAATTTCAGATCCGAAAATTTTTCCAAAACGGATTTATAGCGAAAGTGCTACGATGACTGGTTTTTGCTATGTAAAACCCTAACCTTCAAATTGTCGTAAGTAAAGCAAGTGTCTTTAGTGCCATACCTTGTCTTCCTTCAGGTTAGCTCTGATACCATGTTAAAAATTCAATATGATAAGACAGAAAATAGCAGCATTACATTCCATTTCACAATAATAGCATATACAGGATCACTGAAGAAACAACAAGCACAGCATAAACACAAGAGACAAAGATTTATCCTGGGAAACCCTCATGGGGTAGAAAACCCAGCAAAGCTTCCTCAATATAGATGACCAGCAATATACAAAGATGAAACCCTGAGACATGATCTCCTCCTCCACAATAGCAGACCTCTCCTCCACAAGTGCGCTATCCTCAAGTGTGTGAGTGTATCAAATGAGGAACACACCTCCTCTATTTATACACTACTCTGATAGGTATTTTACACAAGTACATGTAGGCTCGTATTTAACCATTAGGTTAAATACCCCATTATAACTAACTGGGCCGACCCCAACATGGTGGGTCTAATAACCCTAGTTACCACACCCAACTCGGAGGAATAAACATCTCCGGATTTATAGTATAATCACATCGGAGGTATGGAACATCTCCGGAATAAATAATATACAAATATAATATTCTTTGAAGTTACAATATCTCAACATTATGTTCTTTGCATAGATTAGGATCTATAAAATCAAGCCTCAATCATAGGTTTAGAATAGCCAATCAACAGTGGGTACAAATATGCTAAGTGCCAATCCAATTCCACTATTACATACTCAATGAATATGTCCACAAGGGATGTGATTTGATTGGGTGCCTCAATACTTGTTACAAGATTCAATTTGATATGCAAAGATCAGAATTGTATCAGCAATAAGGAGGTCAATATGTTGACTAATGGCGTTAGGATATTGTGTCAATGCTACCTTTGAGTCCTTCAAACATAATAAGTCATTCCAAGTTCCAACAATGATATTTGCAACCACTAACTAGAAGAGAGATGCAATTTGGTTGTAACTTATTCTTGGAATTAGAAGCTAATGAAAAGACTGATATTCAATCAGAACAGTGACAATAGTGATTCTTTAGTCCACAAAATCAGTATTAAATTGATCTCAATATGGTGCCAATGAAGGAGTGAACCACAAACAGAGGTTTGCTCTATGTAAGAGAGTATGAACAACAATGAGACAAATTCCAAGTGTGATGGTAATAATAGTGATCATGTAACCAATATATGCTTAAGATATTTCTCAAACACCAACTTAGGAAAAATATGACAGTGATCCAAGGAATCATAAACTAACAAATTAGCATTTAATTTACCCAGCGAATGTGATGAAAGATGGGTCCAAAAATTCAGTTAAGTATATCAAACCTGCATATTTATAATTTGTAAACCAATTTCCAAATAAAAATGCCTTGGGATACTTAGTAATATGGTATTGCGATGCCTTTAATTGTAGAGGTTTATAAATTGCCCTGTATGGATGTCAACCAAATCATTGCCCTATCTATAAATTAGATTGCCCTGATATGCGAAGGATTAGGTTGATAACTATCCTACGGCTAAAATTTGCCCTGTCTATAAATTAAATTGCCCTATCTATAAATTGACATTTCCTTCCATGTAGATTATAAAAATTGCAATTAGATCAAGTTCTCCTTACATGGTTTGGATAAAATTGAAAGCTTCAATTTTCAGACAATTAGAAAAGTTTGGGCAATATAGAATGTGAGGAATGAGAAAGATCCAATGAGAAAAATTCTAGACTATCACCATCTCTCCTACTAGCAGAATTTGTTTACCTTGCTATCAATCCTCTGTATTGTGTCCATATGTACAATATGTATCAATCCTTGCCACCATATGAATTTTGACAGTAAGATTAATTGGCCCCATCCCATTATGAAGTAGAACCATGTGAGATAGATCCTATAACACCATTAGCATCATGATATTCCCCTATTGTATCATGATAAAAATAAATTTATTTGTATTTATAAATATATTTTCTTTGTTCAACTTGGACCTCTATTGTTTTTATCCCAAAACCAGAAGTGATTTAACTCTGTGTACCCACACCTTCCGTCCGAGGAGTGTTTCCAACGGTCTTGAGTTTCAGCTTCGCAACAAGCCTCGGACGGCAAGCATGGGTACACAGAGTCTAGAGTTTCTTCCAAGCGTGGGATATCACATAAGAGGAACTGAGCTTAGTTGATAGTAGTTTGTCTGTAATCAAACTTTGAGCTTAGTTGATAGTATTCTGTCTGCAATAAAATTTAGAGGAAGTGAGGAAAATGAACATGACCATAAGATGATTGATGGGAGTTCTATTATAAGGTATTTTTTTCCAATTTAATTATTTGATATTTGAAATTCCAATTCAGCTTCCCTAGTTGTGGTTACTATTTTTTTATTAAGCTCATGAACATTTATATGCAGTTTATTGTTTCTATTATCACTGTGTTTTTGTGATGAATGATTGAAGAATGTTATAAGTCTGCCTAAAGAATTATGAACATGGATATATACAATTCCTTATATTTATCATCGCTTTGTTTTATGTGATGAATTCATTTGCATGACTTGAGTATATTTGAAGCTCTCCTTGGGGTCCCATGAATGAACTTGAACACTTGCTGCATTCATTTAATTTGAAAGAGTAGTCATAGTTTGAAAGAACTCTCTCCTTACCTTAGCTAGCATTCATTGAAATGAAAGGCTTATTTTATTCATATGCATTTGCATGGTTTGATTCAGTCATCACACCACGAGTTTCACTTCCATCACCTGACTGAGTAATACAACCATTACAATTTAACTCGCTAACTCAACACACTTTAACCTCGCTTGAGGATAAAAAGAATTTGGTAGTTAGGTAGGACACCGGGGATAGGCATCTAAATAATCCCCCCTTGTCATTTTCATTCGAGACATAATTGTTGTCCTCTAGGGTACTAAAATCCTCTATTATTTATTGACATGGTCATCGACCAGTTTGTGGAGGGGCCTCCCATTTTTTTGGGGTTTAAGACGCAAGGATTGATTCTGGATGGACTTTGTGGAATGCCGCACTCCACTTAGTGCCTAAGTCATATCGATCCATTGTCTTCCTTGTACTCTACGGTGATGGTGATAAAGGGGTGATAAGATAGAAGTGTCGAAAACCTTTTTCGATGTGTCATGAATGAGGTAGCTTAGTGACTTTTCTTCTAGGGCTCTTTTACCTAGGATCCCTTTCGGTAGAGGGATATCCTTCCATTATTGGTATCTCATTTCGCATTGTTCGACTTGGATTTCATCACCTTGCGAAGGATACGATTTGTCGAGGTCTCCAGCTCCTAGTTAGAAAGTTTGCTTTCTATTTCACCTTTTTAGAGGGTCTTTTTCTTTTTAGTGTTGCTTGTTGGCATTCTGGCCACTTTTGTTTCAACTTGCTTACTGTGACACCGGTCCCGGTACAGTTTTTTGAGCTTGCTTTTTTGGCCTGTGAGCCTTGCCTTTTCCTAGCTCCCCTTCTGCACGCTCGGTTGCTTTAGGGTTTTTGAGTTCTTACATGGCCAGTTACCAATTATTTGATGATGTGTGATGTCCTCTTCTCCTAGGTCTTCAAGATGGTTGAGTTAGATGGTATTCTCAAGGGACTGAACACCCCTTGATGGAGCCACTAACGCTTGACCTTAGGAGTAGTCTAGAGGACCACATGATCACATCATCCGTGTGGACTTTTCCGTTTACTGTGATGATGGTCTTTCAGGTTATATGGAACAATGGTACATTTGAGAGAGAGATGATTGGTTGTACCCCACCTTGGTTGATTTTCTTATGGTCCTTCCATTTTGTCGATAATATTTGTGTGGTACCTTGCCTTTTACCTTTTGGGTCTTTTACTCATCTTGGTATATCTTTTGATTTGTACCACCTTTTATGTTTTTGGTCTTGTGGGTACTACGGTAGTTTGTCCACATTTGAGGTACACCCCCTTTGTCCAAGTTGTTATGAGTCTTTATACCCACTTCGTACCACCCTCCAGACGTTAGTTAGGAAGGTTGCTTGCTATCATACCTTTTGATGGTCCTATTTGAGTTAGAAGAGGTAGTTACAAGGAGCTATTGCATATAAGAGGTAGTTGCAAGGAGCTATTGCATATAAGAGGTAGTTACAAGGAGCTATTGCATATATTTGACATTATTTGACCTTCCATCTCTTTGGCATGTCAAATAACAGGTAGTTACAAGGAGCTATTGCAATATATATTTGTACCTTCCCCACAATGGTTGATTTACTTTTGGTCCTTACACCCTGTTGTTTATTGGTCTTGTGGTAGCTTGTCCTTTAATTTTGGTCCTTTCATTTTTTTGTGGTACCTTGCCTCTCACCTTTTGGGTCTTTTACTGATCTTGAGTTATCTTTTGATTTGTACTGCCTTTTTTGTTTTTTTGGTCTTGTGGATATAACTATGGTAGTTTGTCCACATTTGAGGTACTATACCCCCTTAGTTTGTACCTTACTGGGGGTCGTGAGTTTCTTTGGCCTCAGTCTGCTGGCTGTCAGCTCATCTTTATTGTGATTGTACTGAGCCTTTTGACTGTCATTGAATTTCTTTGATTGACCGTACCATAGCCCAGTCATCTCTCTCTCTCTGGTTTGTACTAACCCTATAATAGGGTCACTTGGTTCCTAGAGTTGACTGGCCTCTAAGAGGCACAATCATTTCTGAAAGTAACTCTTCTGAGTATATTATAGGAAACGTCTACACCCAGGTAATCAAATATGTGTTGGTTGTAAGACTTAAGTAATCAAATTGTTGGCAATCAAATACGTTGTAAATAATTTGAATTAAGTAGTTAAGACTTGTCCTGTCAGACAAAATTGTTGGTAATCAAATTATATTTGTTGGTAAAGCATTCTTGACTTTTAAACAAGAGAATATTTGACACAGAAGTATGCTGTTAATTTTTAACAAGCGAGCCTAAAACAAGCAAGCCTGGTGCAAGTGAGCCCGAGGCAAGCGAGCATAGAAGGTCAAAGCAGAATCCAGTGGGCCCATAACCCACAAGTAAACATGAAAATATCCGCTTGGACCAAATGAAAGCATCAGATCTATACTATTGATGATAATATAAGTTGGTTGGATTATATGCAAGATTGGAAACCTAGGTGGGAGTTGAGACATGCTGAAGTATTAGATGCTAACTTACAAGGATCTGATGCTTTTATTAGACTAGTGCCAGAACTCAGAAGAATGCCTATGGGATCTAGTATTGTACCAGAGATGATTTACAACAACTCCCTGAGAAAAGCAGCTGATGCAAGCAATTGGTTAACATGCCTCTACCAAGATCTTAACTTAATCTCGATGGAGGGATCTACACCTCACCCTGGGCTACAACTAGACCAACAATACTATTGTATTAACCAGATACGTTCTTTGGAAGCATGGCCACATCAAGATGCTAGTCTCCGGTTTCCAAGTACTACACACACTTATGAAAAATATAAAAAATTATGGTGGAAATTCTTGAGGAAAGAAAATACAAATAGAACATATTATACCATGATAAAGTTTGGACTTCAAATTACACATATCCATGAGGATCCTACATTCTACGTCCCTGATTGGATGGGAGACTGGTGGCAGTCATTCGGCATCAACTTGACAACATTAGAACCAGCTGTTATTTATAATCTAAAATAGGAACTTGGAGAATCTCTCGAACAGGTCAAAGATATTTTGCAGACAAAGACTACTGGGGATCAAATCCTTGGGTACTACATTAAAAACAAAGAATAGTGGCTTGTCAAAACCTACATAGACGTCCACATGCATCAGAATTGACGTGTGGTCCTGAGGTTTGTTTATTCAAAGGCATGGTATACTGAATCCAACGTCTTTCAAGAATTATATGGTCCCCCATACTCCGATGAGTTGTAAATATCTCAAAATTATTTGGCTATGAGTGGGGCCTATCCATTCAGATTGTCATGAAGATTGAAAAGAAAGTCTTTGTAACTATGTCATGATAATATAAAGAAAGCCCTACTTTTCTTTGTGTCAATATGATTGAAAATTTATGTTATGAATTAAATACCCTAAGTCAATATTACAAGTAATTGTCCAAAGGCAGGATTAGTTGGGAGTATGACTGAAAGCTACCATTTTTCAAAACAGCTTAGATGTTTACGGTTCCGTTTTTGCTTGATTCAATTACTTTCAGTCATCTAAGAAGACCATGCTTGAATAAGATTATACAAGTTCCACAACATTATATAAAATATTGTTTTTGAAGATTTGTGAACACTTGTTAACCACCTAAAAGATCTTACTTTTGAATGTCATAAAAACTTTTAGAAGTTTTCCATAATGGTTAGTTATTTTTATTTTTTATTATTATTGCTGAATATAAATATCTTACTAAATGTGACTGGACTTCAATTACCGAGTTCATGAACCCAAACTGATGGGATGAGAGAGACTTTAGGGCCATGACGACAAAGCTGATAGTTGGATGGTTTGATATGGGAGTCAAGACCCAAAGTAGCAATAAAAGAAAGCTCATAATTGTGTGAATTTGTACTCATAAGCAAGATAAAGTGATCGTCTTCCTCATCGCTTGAATGCCTACATGTTGAGAAAGGGAATGAGGATCAAGTAACATTATAAAAGGCGCTACACGTCACCTTTTAAGAGGCGCTATGCCTTGCGGTCGTATCTAAACTTTTTTCCCATGGTGCAGGTAGAACCAAACAGGTATTTTTCAGATCTGTCTTCCTCGAGTGAGGGGAGTTTAGGAAGGCTGGAGGAAAGTGAGACACCCAGTAGGTCTAGGAGAGTTGTATCAACTAGATGTCAAAAGACCAGAAGAAAATTCGATAAACGCAATGAATTTTTTCATGGTCGAGGGGGGTCATGTTCCTATGGTGATGAGACAAAAGACGACCTCGAGGTGCCCTTGAGGTACATACATTTAGTGAAACAATGGGTACCCAAGGATCTTCCTCAACAGAACACAGATTTTTGTGTGAACGAGAGGATATATTGAATAGCACCGTCATCAATACATGGTTTAAGGTTGTTTTGCATGGATGGAAAAAGGGTCCCTTATGACACATGTACATAATTGATGGAGTATGTTGGACACTGTTACATCTACACAGATTGGATGCGCCTGGTCCAATATACAAAAATTATGCGTAGCTATGGATTGTCAACAAACTATTTACAGTTGAAAGATAAAAATCAAAATAAAGGAGCAACGTTGTACATGAACGGAAGGCCAAAGGCCACAGGGAATATTGCGGGGTTTATAAACAGTACACAACTAGGGTCTACAATTAAGAAACCAAACTGCGAATTTGAGGGGCGTGAAGGAAACCATGTTTTTGTAGTTGCCATCAAATCAATATCTGCAGGGGAAGAGTTGCTTATTAATTACAATTTGAACCGAGTAGATACAAAAAAGGTTACTATGAGAGTGGTACATATAACAATTTACCCAAACTTTTATTAATGAATTTAACATATTAAGTATTTTTTCGTTAGTTTATTTCACTTAAATTTTCCATATTTACTTCGCAGGCTAGTGATCGGGATAAAACCCCGCCGACAGATGGTCGGAGGAGTACATCTTCCTTGAGGGATCAGGTATACATCTTTGTAATAGTGTAAATATAATAAGAAAAAATAGTTTTTTTTACTTTGTTTTTTCATTATTAGTATATTGGTTTCGTTTCTATAATGTTATCTAATTATTTCGTTTACATAATTTACTCTAATTTTTTGATGCAGTCCGGTTCTAAAAGGGTCATAGTACCCTCAACACAACAGGTATACATATTCTTTAATCGATGTGTTTTTTCATGATTATTTTTGGATTCGTTTAGGTGACTTTCACTATGTTTTTGATTTAGGTATCTGTAAGGGGAAGCTCCCAGATATTAGCAAATCGGGGCAAGTCACCTATGAGCATCGATCCGAGGAGTGGATCACGATCCTCTAGGTTGCAAGTATAATCCATTGGAATTGTACCAATATAATATGTAGCATAATATTTATTTTGTTATGTATTTATTGTGTGTATACTGGTTTCATTGTGATAATGTTTTCTACTTCTTTTTTGCAGGGGCCCGATGATCGGGGCAAGTCCACAGCTGTGGATCAGACGACACCATCGTACAGGAAGCAAGTAAACCTAGTTGTTATTTTAGGAATCTATCATGATAGATATTTTTTTTTAATATAATTTTAGGATTCTATCATGATAGAACTCAGTAGTGTTTTATATATTTTGTTGCAGCCCTGTGAATTGCTGTTTGAAACAGAATCACAAGAATGTTCAGTAGATCCTGAAGTGGCTGAGATCCTTAAATATTCTAACATAATTGGTGAAGCCACAAACCCGTTTAAGATTGTAGACAAATTGTTGGAAAAATATAGTGTGGAAATCGTTTCTCTGCTAATCAAGGTTCCATAGACAAGCAAGAATATGGAAAGGATTAAATTGTTGGAACGAAAATCTGAATCCTTGCGAGTAAGTTGAGGAATCTTGATTCATAAAATAATTCATTTATAACTTTATAATTTTCTCTTTTATATGATAGTACTGAATGTATAAGACGTGATTTGTATTTACAGAATTATCAGAGACCACACAATAGTGGTCAAGGTAGTGCTGGACCCAGCGAGGCTTGTGGAGAGACGTGGCATCATGAGCAAACGACTCCACATTCATCGACTCCTTCACCATTGTTGTCGACCGAACAATCGGCAACACATTCTGACACACCACAGACCCCAACTGTGAGCAAACTGGCCGCTAATGACCGAACCACACTGGATCCTCCAGAAGAAGGGGTCAACACTGAGAATCTTGGTAATATTGATATCGACCTAGCTACATTTCCAGGATCTAGCCGTGTCACTAGCATGGGAACAATGGAGGCAAAAGTTTTGGTCGAAAAAGATCTCGTCCCAATAAAGATCGAGAAGATCCCAGGTAATTAATATACATTGATCAAGTTAGTGTTTATAATTTCATTGTAATATACCGATAAAATGTTTTTTTCAACTAATTATGATCATGGCATTATCGTTTTGCAGGAAATGATGTTTTCTATAAACAAATGAATGACGTGTGCTTGGAGATATTTGGGCCCACCATCCGAACAAGGTGGGATAGACAACCAAAAGTTTTAAAAGCTGAACTCACTAATCGGTTGGTTGGCCTGTTCGGCGACAAGACCTTCAATCAAGTCGAGGTCTTGAAAAAGGATGGACAACATGTCAAGGTTGTCCAAGACCAATATAGGATGCACCTGGAAAAAAACCCTAGGTATGAGAACCCTCCAATGATTCCAGCAATGGAGTGGAGAGCTCTAGTGGAGGATGGAAAGGAGAGGGCTCATAGAAGAGAAGGAAAAATACCACCAGGCACAGGGAGGTATGCAATACTTTCTGCAATGTAATTCTAAAACTTATTATTATTGATTTCTATATCAAACTTGGAACATCTAACGTATTTCAACACTTTCATAGGCTTTCAGACACATCAAAGGCCACAAAGGCAAGATTGGAAAAAATAGGTCAGCACAAGCTTGGGCCTGGTGGTTATTCGAATTTGGCTGCACGAATTGTAAGTTTCGAAAAACCAATAATGCATACAAATAATAAATTGCAAATTATTTTTCGTTTTATTGCACCGCAAAATGTTAATTAACGACATTATGCAAATATGCAGGTCGAACGATTCAATGAACAGGCCACTGAGGAAGACATGAAGCTTGGCTTCAAGCAAGGTTTTGGAGCTATTGTTGAACACCGAAAAAGCTTGTCTGGGTAAACACAATCTTCTGGTACCAATCCATTCGGTGCACAGGTAAATAGAATCTATATACTTTATTGAAGATTTATTGCTTGTGCAATCTATTTGTTATAAATACTTGACAAAAAATATTGACTCTGTTTTGAGCAAGAAAGCAATGATCCCGCTAATGTCGAGGAGGGACAACAACAAATCGAAGATCATGCTTCGAATCATGGTAATGAATTTATTCATATGCTACAATTTTATGTATAGCATTACAAATGGTGAACATTGATTGTAGTTCACCATATTTCAACTGCAGAGCATGTAGAGGGTGAAACTGTACAGGTTGAGCCTGGACAAGAACATGAATAACATGATGTGGCCACACCAAGTAAAAAAACACCTTTGTAATGTTTTTTTTAAATGAAATACTTGTCATTACAATAGCAAAATACAACGATGTAGCATTTTCACATTGTTGCAGCAAATCCGAACCCCTTGCCGCAAAATCCACGTGTAGATCAACACTCTAGGATGCAGACATCACCACAAGTACCTGATGAAGAACCAAGAACTGGAAGAGAAAGTCTAGATGTAGATGCTCCTCTTATAGATTATTTACCACTAAAGAGAAGAAAAACTAAAAAGAAGTGACTGGAAAAATGTCGTCTAATTATTTTTGATAACAATATATCGTCCATGATTTTTGGCCTAATGAATGAATGAATGGTTTAATGGTTTAATGATTCAGTGTAGTAAACTATTACCTTTATTGAATGCCAGTTTTTATTGAATGAATGCATTGACTGAATGAATGAATGGTTTATTGAATGTCATTTTTTATTGAATGAATGCATTGAATGAATGAATGAATGGTTTATTGAATGTTATCTTTTATTGTATGAATGTGTTTACTGAATGAAACAATGGTTTACTGAATGTTAGCCTTTATTGAATGAATGGTAGATGAAAGTTCATGATGGAATATGGATGAATTTGCACGTATTTGTTTTTTTCAAGTACATGCATTGGGTATGGGGAATTGAGAGTGATGTGAGGGGGGGGAGGGTCCATAAGAGATTCCACCTTCAGGTGGTTGGCCCTGTTCAATAGAGAATATTAAATTATTCTCGAAACAGAGAGGAGCTCAATGAATGGCTACGATGTTGGCTTTCTACAACCCACTCGCGTGTCATCTAAATTTTGACAATTTCTTGGAGCTTGTTGTGATGTTTGGTTGCTCATCATAACCAATTTTGAGTTTCCACAACTTCAAAGGATGAGTAAATGATGCACTGGAATCAATATCCTTAACCTTCTCTTTAATTTTCTTGGAATCAATATCCTTAACCTCACATTAAACCCTTCCAAAATGGTATATTTACCATTGAAGCCTGGCTTCTGAAGCATGATATTTGCAACTAATATAGCATACACCAACAACAATTCGAAACATGATTCTTGTTGTCAATTTTCATCATTTTTTAGGGCTGCAACTTGCCCATAACGGCTCCTCTTATGCTAGGGAATTAAAGAAAACAGGAAATTAAAAAAAACATATAATTTGCATCTGAAAAATAACAAGGTACGAATTGAACTAAGGAGATTAGAACCTGCGACCTATCTCTAGTCCCAAGGCTACCACCTTCAAGCTTGAAGTGCAGCTGACAATGGGAGACCACCTTCAAGCATCTTGATTCATTTTGGATGAATTTCATAGTGGGAGACAACAAGCTACCACCTTCAAGCTTACCGAAAATTGATTTGACCTTCTCCAATTCTATTATAGCATGCTGAGAACTTAGAGATGTGTAATATTCAATTTGACCATGTCTTCCTTGTATCAATAACTTCTAGCAATCCCGAGTTTGTCCACTATCTCCTTCAGCATTCTTCATTGTGCCATATTTCTTGAACTCATACTTGTCAATTATATCTAGTAAATTCATAAAAGAAAATCCTACAATCATCAAGTTGCTTGTATTTCATTTGATTGAACTACTCCCCCTATCATTTGAACTTCCTCGAGGGCATCACCTTCCAAATAATAATGTTTTTTTTTTTTTAATTTTATAAAGTCGTCGGATAACCGACGACCACGCTAAAGAAATCCGACGTCTTTTCCATAGCTCCAACAAAATTTGACGTCGGATTCAACCAGTTCTATTTGTAAGAGGCGTCGGATATCTGACCCACATATTGAAGAAATCTGACGTCTTTTCCATAGCTCCAACAGCATTTGTCGTCGGAGTCCAGCAAGTACCATTTGTTAGGGGCGTCGAATTTCAGACCCACACACTGAAGAAATCCAATAATTTCGCTATAGCTCCGACAACATTTGACGTCGGATTTATGCCAGTTCCATTTGTTAGGGGTGTCAAATTTCAGACCCACACACTGAAGAAATATGACATCTTTTCCATAGCTCCGACAGCATTTGACATCTGATTTCAGTGAGTTCCATTTGTAAGAGTCGTCGGATTTCCGACGCCCACAAAGAGAATATCTAACTTCATGTGAAGTGACCCAAGTCGGAGATTCGACTTCTTTTGAGAGTCAAATATCCGATGAAGTCCAAAGCCGTCGGATTGCAGCCGACTTTGGACTAACATTAAAAAAATATGGAGGTTGTCGGATAGTCGACCACAAGATGTAGAAAATCCGAACTTTAGGCCTTCAGATTTTGGGTCCAAAAAACCTAGTGAGGATCTCCGCAAGCTTTATATAAAGTTGGCAAGTTTACAACAGAATACAAGTTACATCAATGGAGGCTCCTAATACAGCAAAAATACCTACATGGCACAAACAAGACTAAACACATAAACCCCACATTCTATTACATACAAAGAAAACCCCACAGAAGCCCAAAACTGAAAACCGTCTCTCGGCTAAAATAAGATCTGCACCTACGGCCTGCTAGTTGCTACAGACACTTAGAAATTCATTGGTTTTCCTTAGAGCCGTCTCTTGGTCCATGCCTTGGTCGTTGCTCCCAGCTGACGCCCGTTTGATGGTCCTTTTTCCAACTACTTGGCTGTTAGGAACCCATGTCTTTACTTTGTTAGTATGTTGTTGTTGGATGCATATGCTTTGTAAGTCGTCCCGTAGTATTTGTTGATCAATAGTTTATGTTATTGTTGTTGGCACATATGCTTTGTAAGTCGCCCGTAGTATTGTTGATCCATAGTTTGTAACTGGCCATGGTTTTGACCCATAGTATTGGCGCCTAGAATTAGTATATAAGTGTGTGTTGAAACCTATGAAGGCACCGTAAAGTTAATTGTATTGAGCTTGCTCAAAGGAGGTTGCCCTCTCGAAGTGGCCTGTGATCAATATAAAAGTGATTCTGAGTTCTGTCATTTCTTCTATTTCGCATATTCTTGTTAATTAATTGTTGCAGGTGCATCACATCTGGTATCATAGCACTTTCTTGGGCTCGCTGGGTGAAATTTCTGCCAAATTTTTTTTTCGCATCTGTTGCAGGTTCGGATTTGGGAATAATCCCTATCCGCTTAACTGTGGGAAGTACTTGGGCATAAGCCCTAAAACTCATTATGAGGAGTACCACAGGAACCCCGAAGTAGCTGGCCCATTGAGAGGACCTGCCAGCGAAAAGGGCAACGACCCCTACCTGATTGACTAGTTCCCACCCGTGAGGTAAACCAAGAGCTGTCATTTGTGGCAAAGCGGTTATCAGTTTTACCTGAGCCGTGGAGTGAGGGGTACTGCCCCAATACGCAAGCCGTCAGACAGCATTGGTGGCCGAGTGAAACCCCTGAACTGTTAGGAAGCCGCACATACCTGGGGTCCATATCTACTTTCAGCTGAACTATTGTCGATCACTGCTGCGTCATTTCAGATCCATTTTGCAAGCCGTTCCAGATCCCTTTCGAGCCGTATAAAATTCAGTTTTTTCTCCATATCTCCCTTATTTTCACTCTGTTTCCCTTGAAATTTTTGGGGAACCCCTGTCATCCCATTTTGTATATTTCAGTCCTGAGGACCCTATCCCCAATTCCCCTTCCCAAAGCCCGAAATCCCACATTTGTCTATTTTTAGGGTTTGCCATAACTTCCTCAGATTTCACCCAATCACCTTCAAATTTTACCATAGAGTTCCTTTCTGAATTCTGCTTCTTTGTTCCCCTCTGCCAAATTTTCCCATTCTTTCACCCCGCTTCTGAAATCCTCATTTTTGCTTCCGTGTCTATCCAACAGTGTCCAAAACCTAGTCAAACCCCAATTACCCTTCTGATTTTTTCCCAAGTCCATATTTTCCTTTACTGAAGTAGTTTCTGTTTTTGTTTTCCTACCCAGTCAACCGAAGAAAAAAAAAATAAAAAATCCTGGTTATGGTTGTCACCCGTGCAGGAGCAAAAACCATGGAGGACGCACTTGTAGCCATCCAAGCCAAACTCCAGGATCTGGATGAAAAATTTATCGGTCTCCATCTTGAACATTCAGCTATGAACAACAAACGGCAGTCTGAGTCTTCAGCAGACAATGGGTTCTCTTCTTTCAGCAATTTCCGTGGTCCGAAGCTTGATTTTCCTCGCTTCAATGGTACCGATCCAACTGGATGGATCTATCGTACAGAACAATATTTCAGTCTGCATAATACTTTTGATGTCAACAAAGTTCCGTTGGCATCCTTTCATTTGGAACAGGAAGCTCTTCAATGGTACCGTTGGTACATCAAGGCTCATCCAGAGCCCAAATGGCCAGACTTTTGCTAGCTCCTTTTGCAACGATTTGGTCCTAGTGCTTTTGATGACTTCACAGGATCCCTCACTAAAATTCGCCAAACTGGCACTGTGAGAGAGTATCAAACCAAATTTGAGAATCTAGCCAACCACACCGAAGGATTGTCTGATGACTTTTACCGGAGTTGTTTTATCAGTGGTCTAAAGGATGCCATCCGCTCTGAGGTCAAAATGTTCTGTCCCAACAAAATGATGGAAGCACTAGGGTTGGCTAAGTTGGCAGAAGACAAGATTGCAGCCCAACAACGCTCCAAGCCCACTTTTGTTCCCTTCCGAAATATGGGTTCTCAGCGACCACCTATACTGCAGGCTCCTCGACCGACTCCTATCAAGCATTTGTCTGAAACAAAGATGCAAGCACGCAGAGAAAAGGGGCTTTGCTATAATTGTGATGAGAAATTCACTCGGGGACATAGATGTGTTCAGCAAAAGCTCTATCTCTTGGATGTGGAGTCTCCGCCTACCTCTGAAATTGGTGACGAAGATCCAGAAACACTAGATGCTCCGATCGACATTCAGGAACCGCCTATTGACCCTCTGTCTCAGGATGACCAGCCAGAGATATCTATCCATGCTTTAGCTGGAATCACCACCCCCCAAACAATGCGGGTCATGGGTTACTTCAAAAAGCTTCCTCTTACAGTACTCATTGATTCTGGTAGCACTCATAATTTCATTGACCCTCGGATCGCTAAACAAGTTGATTCTTTTATCCATCCTTGCTCCAACTTTGAAGTCATGGTTGCCAATGGGAGCACCTTACCTTGCAAAGGGAAGTGTCAAAATGTGTGTATCTCTATGGGAGATTATACCTTGCGCTCTGACATGTTTGCCTTGCCCTTAGGCAGATGTGATGTGGTTTTGGGCGCTCAATGGCAACGCACACTTGGCCCTATCTTATGGGATTTTGCTAAACTTTGGATGCAGTTTTCCCTCAATGGACACAAACACACATTGATAGGATTACAACTAGGTTCTCTCAGCATCATTAGTTCACATCGCATGGAAAAACTCCTCAAGAAGAATTCACATGGTGTCATCGCTCAAATCCATTCCATCTAGATGCAACCATCAGCGGTCTCCACTACTCCTTTGGATCTACAACAAATTCTGGATCGATATACAGGTGTCTTTGCTGAACCAGTGGGATTGCCACCTTCCAGGCCAGAAGACCATCGTATTCATCTCCTTCCTGGCAGCGTTCCTCCCAACATCAGGCCCTATCGCTACCCATTTCACCAAAAAATGGAGATTGAAATGCTCGTTCGGTACTTATTGAAGCAAGGTATTATTCGCCCAAGCACTAGTTCCTTTTCTTCTCCAGTTATTCTTGTCCGCAAAAAAGATGGGTCATGGCGCCTCTGCATTGACTTCCGAGCACTTAATCACCTCACCATCAAGGATAAGTTTCCAATTCCTGTTGTTGATGAGCTTCATGGGGCTCACTTTTTCTCCAAGTTGGATCTTCGTTTTGGGTATCATCAAATTCGGGTTCATGAGGATGATATCCCTAAAACAGCTTTCCACACACATGATGGCCATTATGAGTTTTTGGTCATGCCCTTTGGCCTCACTAATGCTCCTTCCACATTCTAGGTCTTAATGAATAAAATATTTCGACCCTACTTGCGGAAATTCATTCTGGTATTCTTTGATGATATCCTCATCTACAGTAAAACATGGGATGAACATCTCCAGCATTTGGATCTTGTCATGCAACTTTTCTCTGACCATCATCTCCATGCCAAGAAGTCTAAATGTGTTTTTGGACAGAAGGAAGTTGAGTATCTCGGGCACATTATCTCAGCACAAGGGGTTCACGTGGATCCTGCCAAAATTGATGCCCTGAACAATTGGCCGCATCCTCAGACACTCAAGAGCCTTCATGGTTTTTTGGGGTTGACTGGCTACTACCGCAAGTTTTTCAAGGATTATGGGAAGATTGCAGCTCCATTAACTGCCCTATTGAAAAAGGATGCCTTCACATGGACACCTGCTGCTCAGTGTGCATTTGACAAACTAAAACAAGCTATGTGTACTACACCTGTGCTAGCTATGCCCGATTTTTCCAAGCCCTTCACTATTGAGAGTGATGCTTGTGGCAATGGACTTGGTGTTGTTCTCCTTCAAGATGAACACTCCATTGCGTTCACCAGCAAAGCCCTTTCAGGTAAGAATCTAGCTACCTCTACCTATGAGAAGGAAATGATGGCTATTTTGCATGCAGTACAGAAGTGGCGCCCATACCTATTAGGGAATCATTTCTGCATCAAGACTGATCACCAGAGTCTGAAATATTTCTTAGACCAGCGTGTCTCCTCCCTGGCACAACATAAATGGGTTAGAAAACTCATGGGTTATGACTATGAGATCACTTACAAGAAGGGTAAAGACAATATTGTGGCAGATGCTCTTTCTCGCACATTTGAGGCCCAAGGTTCTCTTTCAGCTATTTCTATGCCTGTTCCAAATTGGTTGCAATCTGTTCAACAGTGTTATGTCAATGACTCCTCCTTATCTCAAATCATCCAACACTTGACCAACAACCCTTCTGCTATACCACATTACTCTTGGGATGGTGCTTCTCTGTGATACAAGGGTCGTCTGGTACTTCCCCAGAGCACAGATCTTCAACAGGCTATCTTCTATGAACTCCATGCTTCTCCATCGGCAGGGCACTCTGGGTTCCTCAAAACGTATGAACGAGCATGGAGTAACTTCTTTTGGCAGGGCATGAAAAGGACAATTCAACAGATGGTGGCCGAATGTGATACCTGCCAGCGCAATAAGGGTGAAACAACACTCCTTCCAGGATTGCTTGAACCCTTTCCCATACCTACACGGATTTGGACAGATATTTCTATGGATTTCATTGAAGGGCTCCCTAAATATGGCGGGAAGACAGTGATTCTCATTGTGGTTGATCGCCTCTCCAAATATAGTCATTTTTGTGCTCTCAGCCATCCCTATACAGCCTCCTCCATCGCTCAAATTTTTTTGGACCAGATCTTTCGTCTTCATGGCATCCCTTCTTCCATTGTCTCGGATCGTGATGCGACTTTCACCAGTCATTTTTGGATAGAACTATTTCGCCACACTGGCAGCAAACTGAAGATGAGTTCAGGGTATCACCCACAAACATATGGTCAGACTGAAATTGTCAATAAATGCTTGGAAACTTATCTTCGTTGCTTCACCTCGGAACAACAACATCAGTGGGAAAAATGGCTCCCTCTCGCTGAATGGTGGTACAATACCTCTTACCACACTGCCTCTAAAATGACCCCATATGAAGCAGTCTATGGTCAGGCACCTCCATCTCTTCTTCCATACACCCCCACCAGTTCACCAGTTCAGGAAGTTGACACGGTCCTTCGAAACCGCGATCAGATTCTTCGCATTTTGCGGGACAATCTTCACATGGAAAGAAATCGCATGAAGCAACAAGCTGATAAGCACCGTTCTGAGCGCACTTTTCAAGTCGGCGATATGGTTTTTCTTCGTCTCCATCCGTACAAACAATCATCTTTGAAACTCAAAGGGCATCATAAGCTCGCTCCAAAGTTCTATGGGCAATATCGGATTCTTCAGAAGATTGGGTCCGTTGCTTATAAATTGGAACTTCCTCCTTCTTCCCGCATTCATCCAGTCTTTCATGTCTCTTGTCTGAAGAAAGTTCTTGGCACCAACATTAGTGGACAAACGATTTTACCCAAACTGGATAATGAAGGATCCATCCTTTTGGAGCCAGAGGCCATCCTCAATCGGCGCACGCATCAGCTTTTCTCTCGCTCTATCACAGAGGTCTTAATTCAGTGGCACAGTATGCAACCAGAGGATGCTACATGGGAACCACTCCTTCAGATTCAACAACAATTTCCACATCTAAAGCTTTGAGGACAAAGCTTTTTTTAAGGGGGAGGGGATGTTAGGAAACCATGTATTTACTTTGTTAGTATGTTGTTGTTGGACGCATATGCTTTGTAAGTCGTCCCATAGTATTTGTTGATCAATAGTTTATGTTATTGTTGTTGGCGCATATGCTTTGTAAGTCGCCCGTAGTATTGTTGATCCATAGTTTGTAACGGCCCATGGTTTTGACCCATAGTATTGGCACCTAGAATTAGTATATAAGTGTGTGTTGAGACCTATGAAGACACCATGAAGTTAATTGTATTGAGCTTGCTCAAAGGAGGTTGCCCCCTCGAAGTGGCATGTGATCAATATAAAAGTGATTCTGAGTTCTGTCATTTCTGCTATTTCGCATATTCTTGTTAATTAATTGTTGCAGGTGCATCACATTGGCCCACTTGCCAACCGCTTTGGTCATCTCTCCCACATAGCCAATGATGCCACTTCCCAAGTCCTTGGACATGCCCAACTACGGAATCCCATTTGTTTCCTCATTTTTCGCTTGACACGTACATCCACACTACCAATTCACCCCTTTTCGATCCACTTTGCAACCAAATTGTTGATCTACACCCATCATGGCCGATTGATGTCCCTTCATTCATTTTTCAAGTCTCTGCTTTGTGCGCCCATTGTCCCACTTGACTTGGTCACAAGCCCGTGTTCCTTGACTTGACTTGGTTGTGCACCCGAACTTGCCACGTCCAATGCCCTTAGTGTGTGGGAGTGCACCCATGCCACACCCCCATGAACTGGGCTTCCATCTCGAGTTAATTGTGAAACTTCCAACCCGAGTTCGGCGACGGATCTTCCATCCTTGGTTCTACATAGAAGCTTCCATTCCTGGTTCGTCAACCGAGCTTCCATCCTTGGTTCCTCAACTAAGCTTCCATCTCGAGTTTCACTCTTCATTAAACTTCCGTGCTATCACCTGCACCGTGTCGACAAGATCCACAGTGGGTGTTGTTCCCAAGTTTTGCATGCCTTTGGGAGACTTGCTTATGGGTTGTGCACCCGGACTGTGGTCACATGCCCTCTTGTATGCCAATGGGTTTCTTCATGGCAGACCAACACTTAGGATATTTGGCTAAGTGTCCTACCATCCTATGGACCTAAGAGGCTCCCAAGTTTGGTTCCTTAGGTGAGTGAGGTGTGGCTAGTGTTGGGGCACTGAGGCTGTTACATCCTCCCCCACTCAAAATTGTTGTCATCCCGACAATGTCTCCACAACACTTCCCTTGCTGCTAGAAAGCTACAACTCCAACCTTATGCTGCCGTTGCATTTGACGCTCCTTAAGAGTCCTCGTGGTTCATCCACTGTGCCTTCTATCCTATTGTTGCTTCAGTACTTGGTCAATCCATCAATTCCTCCATTTGCTGCGCTCCCTAAGAGATGAACTGGTCAAGGGGACAATCCAAGCATCTACCCAACTCCAAGGAACGAACTTTGTCATGCCCAAACTGCCTTTCCTTCTACACTTCATTTTTTCACACCCTTTTATGAACCCAAGAAAATACTTCACCTTTTCCATACTTGTGCCGAATTTCCCTCCTGTAACTTGATTGACGAAACCTTGTGCGATCCATCCACATGCTTCCACATGTTCTTTTGGCTGAACTTTGTCTAAGGAAACCTCTACAAGGTTCCTATGGCCTCACTTCCTTGCCAATGGTAGTGAGTTGATCTGCTTATGCCTTCATCCAGGAGTGAAGTGGAAGTGTTACTCCTGGATTCCACTTCCAACCAACCTATTGGTGTGATTCTCATCCAAACTGAGTGTTGCCTCGTATCCCAATAAAGTCCCTTCCAACACTCCCAATGGAGCTGGTGTTAGCCTAGATTCATTGATCTCACAAGCCAACTAGTTTGCGACCTGATTTAACAGGTGATCCGCATTTTCCAATGCAGTATCCATCCAAGGGTTTGGCATGTTATCTCCTTCCAAAGCCAACTTCTTACTGTACTGTTTCCCACACTTGGTTCTTCGCTATGCCCCTTTACTTTCCTCAATAAAGGGTTGATGAGCCTTGCCACTACCATTCTCTTGGTTAGGCAAGCTCGCTGCTTCTGCGTCATACTGTCGCAAAGTGTCCAAGACTTCACCAGCCTTGTCTTCCTTCCCAACTGACTTACCACGTTGCTTTTGAAGTTTTTTTGAATCTAACTCCACCGAACTGCAACCCTCGTTCATTGACGAACCTTCATTCAACTGAATGACTTGATGGATGATCTTGCTACCATCATACTCAAGACTTTTAAAGTCTTTCTTTCCATGCCCACTTGGCTTCTTCGTTGACTCCTGGAGTGCCTCTTCCCCTTTGACCCAAGCCACTGTTCGTTCTTGGTTGTTTGTGAGAGACAAGTGCTTAGTTTTCCCCTTGGTCGAGCTTGCTGCTAACTCCAACCTTGCCAACCAATCAACTTGATCCTTCATTTTAGAGTCCCCACTACCCGAACTTTTGGTACCTTGGTTTGAAACTATCACTTGTGGATTTATTTTGGCTTGGATCCTTTCATCCATAGGCTCCTTTGGTGTCTCATCCTTTCCCATGGACGAAGACTAGGTAGTCTGCACTAACTTTCTATTTTTTGACAATGCTTTCCAACTCTCGGTCTTCCACAAACACATTGGTTTGTTTATGCTCGGCACTCCTCTAAATTTGTTTGATGCATTGCAACCCATTGCCGGGAATTCCAATTTTGTCACTTCAAGTTTGGACTTGATGTGCCATGGCATCACAACTTGTTGGTTTTCCAAACCACGGGTAGCATTGGTGTCGATCACTGTAGTTGTCATGTCTGCAAGACAAACTCCTTGCTGAAATTCAACCCTCGTTGCACTCTAACTTCATGTCAAGGCTCTGGTTTTCTCCGGAACTTTTGAAGGTGCTTGCATAAAGGAAGAAGCCTTAGCTGCAACTTCCTCAGCTTCCTACCTTTGGACCACCTCCAAACACATCTCCTGCCTTGCCTCTGCCAAGAAAGCTTCTGCGAAATGACCAACGCAAAGAGCTTCCATCTCCTCGCTTCCTTTAACATTCGGTTTTGGTGTTGTAGGTGTCGTTGACTGTGAGTCATTCATTATGATGGTGGAGGATTGGAGGTTATTTACTATTTTACTTAACGTGTGTTGGCTGCCTCTTCAGTACTTTCTTAGTGTAGTGGCACTTGATTTGTTATCCATTTGTCCTGTTAAGGTGGTTTTTCTTCCCATTTTCAGTGTAACCCTAAAATCACCTCTACTTTCAGTTACTATTGATGGAACCAGTGACCGATACAAATCTTCTTTATTTGAAAAGACATGGGAATTTTTCCATTGGTGCCAGGGAACGTAATAAGATGGTTTGGTTTCCTTTCAGGATGAGGATAGGTTTAACCAGAACTCTACCACTGTTGAAGACCAAACTGGGATTGTTGAGAAGCATTTGAATCGTAAACTCACTGGGGAGAGAGCTCGAGCTAGAAGACAGCTGAAAACATATAAGGATAAGGAGGGTTTGCATGGATTTGTATTAGGAGAGGATGTTAACCTTGATAGAGTGGGAGTTTTAACGAAGTGGGCTCTGGTTGGAAAACTTGAATTGGAAAATATGACGAGATTGGAATTAATGGAGTGGGTCAACCAGACCTGGATTCCCTTGTATGGATATGCACTGCACATCAATATGTTGGTCAATGGATGGATCTGTTTCATTTTCCCTGGTACATAGCATATCCAACAAATTCTTGATTCTATTTGGTTAATTAAGGGTGGCTCATCGGTGTTGAAGAAATGGCACACCGCATTTAATCCTGATAAGGAGAGACTATCTAGACGACATTTATGGCCCTTGATCCCCAAATTTCCCTTAGAACTATGTACCCAGAATGTATTTGAGAGTTTTGAAAACTCGATTGGGAAGTTTGTACGAGTTGACAAGCAGAACCGTTTTGGGATGGAGAAGAAAGTGGCCAGGGTGATGGTGGAAATGGAAATTTCATTGGGTTTGCAGAATTGGAAATTCAGTGGGGGAATAGGGTTTTCACTCAGAAGATGGATTATTTACATATTCCCTTCAAGTGCTATTTTTTTTTGGAACATTGGCCATGTGAAATCTAGATTCCCATATTTGTTGTCGGGTAAACCTCTAGATGATTCTGAAGAAGACTCGAGTGATGAGGACCTTTTGGCGGGGACTTGACAACTTATTGTTTCGAAAATCAACTCCACCTACTGTCAACAATGCTCATATTTCAAGTATGTCTAGCCATGATTCTTTGACTCCATATGAAGGAGTATCAAAAGAAGAGATAAATTTCTATTTGTCAGTGGAACATGAATTAGATAAAATATTATCTTTAACTGCTTCTAAGGATTGGGGCAATTTTTGTTCACCTGCTTGTGTGAGATTTCCTACCCCTTCATCAAAAAACCATTATAAAATTTCCTTGTTGATAATACTGTTGTCCCGGGCCTAGAAATACCTAAGACACCTTTTTTTTGTAATCTTGAATCGAAAATCCCACAAAATTCTATAAACCCTAACAGTGCTTTGGAGAAGTGTTCTAGCCCTTCTGATGAAGGTTCAACCTCTTTTGACAATCCCTGTGATAATTTGAATCCACTTGGCTCTGTAAACTTAATTTCGGTGAATGGGGATAACTCTCCTTTTAAGAAAGATCCATTACAATTTTTTTCAAAAAACCCTTCAACAAATAAGGGGTTTTCTCCCTCTCAGTCCATTTGTTTCCAAAATGTCACAATTCGTAACAAAAAGAAAAAGAAGGGGAAACATAAATTGGATAATTTAGACCCTAGCTACAAACACTTATTTGTCAGAATTGATGAAGCTTCATTGTCCTCTCCCTTATATGATAGTGATCGGGCACTTAGAGCATAGAAACCCTATAGGGGGGTTTCCTAATGTTTGTTCTTTCTCTAAATGTGAGGGGGTTGGGTAGGGTTGAAAAGGTTAGGGACACATCTGATCTTATAAAAGCTACTAACCCGATGGTTATTTTAGTTCAAGAGACTATGTGTGAGGATTCTAAGGCTATTGAAATTATGTCAAACATTATACCTTCTTGGGAAATATGTGCCATGAGTTTGGCTGGACTGTTAGGAGGCCTGGTATCATGTTGGAACCCACTTTTATCATGTTTTAAATCATTCAGTACACCAGGGGGGATATTGATGGAAGGTGTAATCAAACCTTTAGATTTACATATGGCCATTCTAAACTGCTATGGTCCTTATAGGGACAGGGAGATGTTCTGGAATAGTTTGGAGTCTAGTGGGTTGCTGGGTATTAATAAATTAATTTTAGCAGGAAATTTAAATTTAAATTTATCTTCTATAGATATTTGGGGCTCAAGAGACATAATTGATCACCTATTACAATTTTTTTAGAACTTGCTCACTAGGAATGATCTTGTGGACATTAGGCCAATTAGACTCAAGCCAACTTGGACAAATGGCAAAAGTGGATGTGCTAGGGTTTGTAAAAGGTTAGATAGATTTATTATGAAGTTTGAGTTAGTTGAGTCTTTGCAGAGATACAAAACATGGGGGAGAGAAGCACTATATGTGATAGTTTCCCTAGCATACTTCAATTGGATGGGACTTTAAATGTATGAAATGACCCATTTAAATTCAATTGGTTAGCAAATGAATATTTTTTTGGAATGATTAAAAATTGTTGGAAGTCCTTACAGACTCCTGATGGTTTCATCCCTATGGAGAGTTTGATTTGGAAACTAAAATATCTTAAAAAATAAGTGATTGAATGGATTAAGGTGTAAAAAAGGAAAGATAGAGAAGATCTAGAAAAAATTGAAGACCAAATTGGTTATTTTCTATCTAAAAATGAAATTATATGCTGGATGAGGAAGCTAATACAACATTGAAGGATTTGATGTAATATCCCGAATTTTGGGCTAACTATTTTTGTTGTTATATTGGGCCACGGCCCTAGCACCTATGTTTTATTTTGAGTATTGGGCATGAGCCCTAGCACCTATGATTTATTCTTTTATATACAGACATATCGGGCATGGACCTTGATTGACTTCTTTATTTGAGTGTATACTGGGCGAGAAGGCCCCAATGTTTTAATGATGTTCTTCGGCTTTGATATGGGTACAAAACCTAATATACTGAGATGATATTTTGTTCCTTACTGTGCAGAGCTATGGTGTTACATGATTTGACTTATGAGTGTGTTGAGCATGGAATTAGAAACACACATATAACCTACGTACTGGGCATAAGCCCTGATGTACTTGGAAGAATGTTTATGTACTGGGAGTAAGCCTTGAAGTACATTGAGTGTTGGGCCTAAGCCCTGGAGCACTCCAAGCTTGATAAACGAATACTGGATCCGAGGCAACTTAAATATTCTAGATGTGCCTCACAACCACATTCTAGCACTAGTGTTGAGTAGAGGCTCTGGAATTGCACTAGCGTAACGCCCATGTGAGAGTGTTGAGTTAAAAGGCTCTAAAGAGCACTTGGGGTTACTGGATCTCAAAGTGTTGAGTCGGAAAAGACTCTGGATAGCACTTTTACTTTTATCACATTTATTTAATTTGATTAAATGATTCATCTTTTATCTACTATCAAATACTGTGGGAACTACCATGTTAAACGAGAGAATCCAACATGCAAAGAGAGAGACTAGAGGTGCCTATCCAAGCTTACTGAGACCATCCAAAGAATTGGACCTTGTCCTTAAAATTTAACAGAAGTATCATGTGAGGACACATAACTAAATAAAAGATAATTACCAGTAGTCTTCTATGACTAACATGTATAAAGGCCTCAAGGCTAATATTATTATTAAGAGCTTTAATAATAATGTTGTCATTATTTAATTATGGAATATAATTAGTATATATGGTTTATGCATTATTTAATATTATAAATAATGTATTAATAGTTAAGTGAAGTATAATTATTGTTATTATAATTATTATGGAGAGCTTAAACCAAAATCACTTATAGTTAAACAATGGGAAAAGTCCTAGTTCAAAAGGACTAGATATTTATTAAATAATATCTTCTAAATATTAATTATTTAATTTAAAGAAACTATTTATTTCAACAGTCCTATTCAAGACTCCCCTACATAAAGAGGGTAGATCCCAAGTTTTGGGGACCATCTATCTTTTTCATTATCATTTCACCTATGATAATCAAAGGGAAGCCTTATGCTCCAAGAAACTGAAGCAGCCTTATATAAATTCAGAACTGAACCAACAGAAACAGGAGGACCTCTATCTCTTTTTCATGTTGGCATCCAGCTCGGGGGGATCCATATAGAACCAGGAACGGTTGTAGGATCATGGTTGGGAGGAACATGGTAGCCCCAAAGTTATCCAGATAAGAAAATCATTCTAATAGGTCAGCTAAGCATAACAGGTTCTGCAGTAATTATTGATTGAGTGTGTGGGCTTCTACCGAAAAGGATCAAGTGCCAAAGCAGCCAGGTATGTAGTATTAATTATTTCCATTTTTAGTTATAATAGACATAGGATTTTAGATTATATTTGATACTTCAGCCTTGTTTAAATCTTAATACAAGTATTATCAACTTAGAGGTTTGGCCTAGAAACCAGTGGAGGGGCTAGCAGGTCTAGCCAAGCTAGCATGTGCTAGACATCGCACCATTAGGAAACTTAGAGACTCTCTCATTACAATCCAAAATATTTTATAACTATGCATTCCCTTTTGTTATATATTATTTTCTAAGTTAGGGTTATTAGTTCTTTAAGAATAAATATGTTCTCTGGTTAGAATCATTTTTCTATTTCATAGTATAGACTCCACTTCTATCCATAATGTTTTCTTAATAAATATCTAGGTTAGTAAGGAGTTTTAGTCTATGCATCAAAAATCCATTGACATTCCCATTCTATCTACTAAAGAAAATGATTACATTACTAACAGTAAAACGACTGTTAGAGTTAGGGTTATAACTATGTCCATTAATTATTTCTCCTTTCTATTCTTTAGATTCACCAAATAGGAACAACAAACCAGCCATCAAAACTCCTAAATGACTTCTCATATTAAGAGTCGTAAACTCATAGCAACCATATATTTATTCTACGGCAGCTATCAAACATCCTTTCAACCCTTTTGCAAAAACAATAAACTAGAAAATGTAGAGAGATTTGAAAGGTCCATCATTACAAACATCTAAGAGTCAAAACGCTAAAGAATCATACATGCAAGCTACAGGGACCATGACTTTTCTCTTTGGGACCCTAGCAAAATTGCAGTAGACATTCGAAGGTGGCTATTTCACCCATCCACAAACTCATACTTATAATTACATTTTTAAAACCTTCAAACCCCAGGTCAGGTATTGAACCCTGGGAGAAATTCAAAGGCCTAGTTCGCATTTAAATAATCTAGACAAAAGTATCGCTGGCAACAAAAAATAACCAAAATTTCCATACAGGAGGCAAAATCAATTATCTTCAGGGTTGGAAACACTAACAGCATAAACACCCATACGATTTTTCTTATTCCATAGGAAGATGCAGAAAAGAGCAATAGCAAGATTCATATTTCAACATGGACTCCATCATTTAGTGAAACGACCTTTTTACCAAAATTTCGAACTGACAGAATACCAAATGGAAAACCCATTGACCCTATTTTCTCCACACATCCATTTGGGTCCCAAAAGTAAAAAAGCACAGAAGTATGGTTTCACATTATACACAACAAAAACAATGAGTATCCACAATTCATTACAGGCATGGAAATATTCTTTCAAAACCCATATGTACACAAGATCGATTACATTGAAAGCAACCAAGACAAATCACTAAACACTATTGTAAGCATGGAAACCCTCAGTAGATTCATCCATCAAAATATTATTACAACAATATTCCAAACATCAGTTCAAGCCAAAGGCGACCTCCCTGGAGACTCCAAATCCGAGTAAGCCAAAGGCATCACGAAGCCTCTCCATTGTAAACTTAATAAAACCTTCCCTCCAACAACCGAGACAGATAGGTGTGAGAGGTTGAAAGAACCCTGGACTTACCAATCCAATGCCCTTTGGAGTTCGTATTGGTTCCCTTCTGGTTTATGCAGAGAGCCACACCCTACCTGTCAGTGGAGGAAATGAAAGGAAGTTAGGGCCTGGATAACAGATTAAAACATGGAAGTAAAACATAGAAAGCTACAGTGTTAAACGTGGGGATAGTTACCTGTAGAACGTTCTCCTGCATCGCCTCTATTACCACCAAATGTTACCCCGGCCATGAGCGTAGCTCAGGCCAGGCGCAACTACCTCACAAATGAAGCTAGAAATCCCCTCTCAGCCAAAAGACAAGTAAGTTCACGAATTGACAAAATTTTGGGTAAACCCTCGCTAAGACCCTTTGCCTAGCTGGCCAAGGGCCACGTGATAGCCATGTGCACCATTAATACATTCAACTACCACGATAGGTCTCCAATATGATTTGAAAAACTATTTAGTATAGTCGTGTGGGTTCAATACCCTTGGTTTATTAATACAAAAACAAAGATCTCAACCCCTTCATGTTGGCACAAGGGTGGTTCCACTTTTGGAGTTTTTACATGGAGGAGTTGCCAACCATATGTCCATTGAAGGACACCTGCATGGAATATGACAAATAAATATGCATTAGCAAAATTGCTAAGTAAGTCCATAGGTTTCACCCATTCACACCTTACCTCTCGACAACTCCACCAGGAGTGCTTAGATCAACCCCAAAGTTTCAGGGTGTTTCAACTTCCCTCATAAGGTTCATCATGCTTGAGAATTGACATTAGACAATTGACATTTTAAACATACATTTAGATCATGTAAGAGGAAAAGAGACTACTAGTATTATTGCATGGCAAAACCTTACACACACATATTCATCCTAATTACTTTCGCAACGAGAGCATGACCGATAAAAGTTACATAGTTAGAAGTTTTCCTAAAACACTGAAATAGTAAATGCGAGTACTGATACCTTTCACATTACTGAAGAATAATTTCTTAAATATATAATCCATGTTAGGAAAACTAGCAAGAAGAATATATATATTTTTTTATTTTACCATTTTAGGGACATTACAAGTGGTATCAGAGCTCAGTTACAAAAAGTAAGTGACCTATTGGGCTCATTACAAACAGAACACCTGCTGTCGATATGCAGTAAACAGAAACATACATTTAAATTTGATTTTTGTTTTATGTGAAAATAAACTAACATATTTTTCTGCTGTTTATACTTATATAACATTTCAGGTATAGACACTATTTGAAAATGAATGCAGAACAGGGCAGCAGCATACACGGAAATATAGACTCACCACCACGAGAGTGGGAGGTGGTGGTTGAACTAAACTCAGATTTGATGAAGTCTATGCAAAATCTGCAGGAAGAGTTCCAAAGTTTCCGAGATGAAAACATGCAGGAAAGAAGAGAGCAACAAGCCATAAATGAAGCACTGCTTTAGACTTTAACAAAGGAAAAACCTCACGAACAACCCACACTCTCAGTCAACAATTTTAAAATGGGAAAGAATCACACAAAAAGGACTGCCATCCCTAAGGGGGAAGAGCAAGGAGAACACATACCTGAATCAATGGAAGAGGACTATAAGAGCTCTTCCAACGATAAAGGTTCACCACCTCCTTGCAAGAAAAGGAGGAAAAGTGACGAAAGTTTGCAAGGGGAATTTAGAAAGATAAAAGCCCCAACCTATGACGGAGAGATTAACTTTGGGGAAAAGGCTGAAGAGTGGCTGCAAGGAATGAATAAGTACTTTAAAGTTCATAATTATTCCAGTGAAATGCAAGCCCGACTAGCCATATACAACCTGAATGGTAAAGCTACCAGATGGTGGAAGGACTTGAAACACACCAAAGGACAAGAATTGAGATACATAACCTGGGATACTTTCAGCCGAATATTCCAGGACAAATAAATGTCTAAAAGATTCTTTGACAAGAAAATTAAGGAATTTCATGAGTTAAAAATGGGCTCTCTAACCATGTAGGCATTCATAAATAGATTCTTAGACCTACTGCACTATGTGCCATACATTAAAGACGAGAAGGTCAAAATAAAATAGTTCTTGGGAGGGCTTCCACCAAACTTTAGAGAAAAGATAGAGTTTGACATTCCCAAAACCCTTGATGTGACCTTACATAAATCAAGACTGTGTTATGAACACGGACAACCAAGGAATGACAGCCTCAATAGAAGCAGAGATAGGTTCAGAACCTTCAAAGACAACCACAGACCGGGTTTTATACCTCCACCCTATTGGAAACATAACAACAGTTTTCCGCCCAATAGAGGCTTCAACCGACCTCAAGCACGACCAAGTGTACCCCCACCACCTGTCAACAGGCCAGCTTCCAACAAAGGGACCAAAGATGTCCAACCAACTGTTTCTTGTTGGAAATGCCAAGGGCCCCACTACTACAGAGACTGCCCCAGCAAGACGGATGGAGTTTTACACAACGCAAAATAGAACCTACTGTAGGAGACATGGAAAAGACACTTAGGATTTATGCCTCTCTTGATGGCCAACAGGCAGATCACCAAGCCACCATGGTGGAAATTGAGGGTAAGATCTTTAACACTGCCATTTCAGTTTTAATAGATCCCGGCACTTGCCAAAGTTATATCTCCCATAAGATAGTAGACACTTGTAAGTTGAACCGAGAGCCTCACGAGAAACTGTGGCTAGTACAACTAGCCACCGATACCAAACGAAAGGTCTCCGAGTTAGTTAAAACTTGCGAGATAGACTTAAACGGTTCCCAAAGCAGCCTAGAATTAAACATTCTACCCCTAGGGTCGTACGATGTACTTATCGGCATGGATTGGTTAGAAGAACACCATGTCCTACTAGACTGCTTGAACAAATCCTTACTCTTCAGGGATGACCAGGGGAATCATAAGACGATTCAGGGTATCCCTAAGAAAGTGTCAGTACGACAGATCTCTGCCTTACAAGCAAAGAAATGTATCAGAAAAGGTTGCAAACTCTTTGCCGTCAATATCCAAAACATAGAAACTGATAGGGAACAAAAGATCGAAGAATTCCCAACCCTTGTAGAGTTCAAAGATGTATTTTTAGAAGAAATATTGGGATTACCACCCAAACGAGACTTAGACGTTTCCATCGAACTAACACCTGGGTCAGTACCAGCTTCTAAAGCCCTATACTGCATGAGCACACCAGAATTGGTGGAGCTCAAGCTTCAGTTACAAGAACTAATAGACAAAGGGTACATTTGACCAAGTGTGTCCCCTTGGGGCGCACCGATACTCTTTGTCAAGAAGAAAGATGGAACGATGTGGATGTGCATCGATTACCTCCAACTCAACAAAATGACCATTAAGAACCGCTACCCACTCCCTAGGATCGACGACTTGTTTGATCAAGTCGGAGGAGCGAAGATCTTCTCAAAGATTGACTTGCGATCTGGATATCATCAGGTGAGGATCCATGATGAGGATATCAACAAAACTGCATTCCAAACCCGTTACGGCCACTACGGGTTTGTAGTGATGCCCTTTGGGTTGATGAACGCACCGTCCAACTTTATGTGCATGATCAAGAACATATTTAGTAAATAGCTTGATAAGTTCTTTCTAGTCTTTATTGACGACATTTTGATCTACTCCAATAATGAAGTAGAACATGAGGAGCACTTCTGAATTTTTTTACGGATACTAAGGGAATACCAGCTTTACGCCAAGTTTAGTAAGTGCGATTTCTACAAACCCCAGATTCAATACTTAGGACATATCATTTCCGAGAAGGGAATAGCCGTCGACCCCGAAAAGGTCAAAGTTATCAAAGAATGGCCCATGCCTACATGTGTATTTGATATAAGATCATTTTTAGGTTTAGCCGGATACTACCAAAAGTTCATTGAGAACTTTTCACGGATTGCATGTCCCATGACCGCCTTGCAGAAAAAGGCAAGCAAATTTATCTGGATGGATAAGTGCGAAGAAAGCTTTCAAAAGCTAAAGCAACTATTGATTAGTGCACCGATTCTGCGTATTGTGGATCCCAATGGGGACTTCGTCATTTGCACGGATGCAAGCAAGGAAGGACTTGGGGGAGTCCTTATGCAAGACAATTTTTCCATATGCTACAAATCGAGGAAATTAAAAGAACATGAGCAGAACTACCCTACACATGACCTCGAACTAGCTGCCATCATCCATGCTCTGAAGATGTGGCAACATTACCTTATGGTAAAGAAATTCCTACTAATGACGGATAACATGAGTTTGAAGTATATTTTCTACCAACCCGACCTAAACGCTAGGCAGGCCAAATGGTTAGCCTTCCTTAGTGAGTATCATTTCGAACTAAAGCATATTAAGGGTAAGGAAAACAAGATTGCAGACGCCTTGAGCCGACGTGCACATATGCTTTACGAGGTCACAGTGAGTCAAAACGACTCAGACTTACACCACAAGATTCGAACGACATGTAAAAGTGACCATTACTACACAGAAATCCTTGCAAAGATCTGAGAAGACAGACTATTCCAACAACAGAAGGAATACAAGATAGACGAATCGGGACTACTGTGGTTGAAAGAGAGACTTTACGTCCCAGAGAGTGGAGACATTAGATCAAACATTCTCACCACGTTTCACCAGAAACCCTATTCAGGGCATCCCGGATATCAAAAGATTATATCGGCAGTCAAGAAACATTACTTTTGGCCTAAGTTGAAAGCTAACATCGCCATGTTCATCGCGAAATGTTAGGAGTGTCAAGTAGTCAAAGCAGAACACCAACACCCCTCTGGATTACTTCAACCTTCACCCATTCCAAAATGGAAATGGGAGGTAATAAGTATGGACTTCATTACAGGCTTACCCAAGAGTAAGGAACTGAATGAATCCATCTTTGTAGTGGTAGACAAGCTATCCAAAGCAGCTCACTTCATACCGGTAAAATCTACCTACAAGGAAGTTCACATCATGGAAATATTCTTAAAGGAGATCTTTCGATTGCATGGGATACCCAAGGCAATAATTTTTGATCGAGACACGAAGTTCACTAGCAACTTCTGGAGAGCATTATTCTCCGATTTGGAAACCCAGTTACAATTCAGTACCGCATACCACCCCCAGACCGACGGACAAATAGAATGAATAAACCAAATCCTCGAGGATATGTTGAGGATGTATGTCATGAACAACCCCACCATGTGGGAAGATTATTTGCACCTCGCAGAGTTTGCATACAACAATAGTTATCAAACCTCGATGAAAATGAGTCCTTTTGAGGTACTCTATGGCAGGAAATGTCGGACACCCGTGACTTGGGACAGTCCAATAGACTGACTTATGTTAGGACCCGACCTACTAAAAGACTTGGAACAGCTAGTCTCCAAGGTGCAACTGAACTTAAAAGAAGCACAAGACCGCCAAAAGAGTTATGCGGACAAGAAAAGAAAAGACAAAGACTATGAAGTCGGTGAACATGTGTTTCCAAAAATAAAGGCAAAACGAAGCTCGTTGAGCTTGGGACGTTGCGGGAAACTAGCCCCAATATTTTGTGGACCTTTTGAAATACTAACTAAGAAGGGCCCAGTGGCTTATGAGTTTGCCTTACCGGCGCATATATAAAATTTCATAATGTTTTTCATGCTTCATTATTAAAGAAATATGTATACGACACTAAACATGTTATTGATTGGTCCTTATTACAGGTGAAGCCCGAAGGGGAGTTCACGCCAGAACCACTCCACATTTTGGACAAGAGAGAGGTGCAACTTAGGAGGAGGACCATCACTCAGCTGAAAGTGCAATGGAGGCACTTTGGACTAGACGAGGCTACTTGGGAGAATGAGACCACCATGAAAGAGCCATACCCCGCCTTGTTTCATGACCTCATTCCTAATCCCTAGAAACACCAGGACGGTGTTGTTTCTAGGCGAGGAGGGATGTAATATCCTGAATTTTGGGCTAACTATTTTTGTTGTAATATTGGGCCATGGCCCCAGCACCTATGTTTTATTTTGAGTATTGGGCATGAGCCCTAGCACCTATGATTTATTCTTTTATATACTGACATATCGGGCATGTAACTTGACTGACTTCTTTATTTGAGTGTATACTGGGTGAGAAGGCCCCAATGTTTTAATGATGTTCTTCGGCTTTGATATGGGTACAAACCCTAATATACTGAGATGATCTTTTGTTACTTACTGTGCAGAGCTATGATGTTACATGATTTGACTTATGAGTGTGTTGAGCGTGGACTCAGAAACACACATATAACCTACGTACTGGGCATAAGCCCCGATGTACCTAGAAGAATGTTTATGTACTGGGAGTAAGCCCTGAAGTACATTGAGTGTTGGGCCTAAGCCCTGGAGCACTCCAAGCTTGATAAACGAATACTGGATCCGAGGCAACTTAAATATTCTAGATGTGCCTCACAACCACATTCTAGCACTAGTGTTGAGTAGATGGAATTGCACTAGCATAACACCCATGTGAGAGTGTTTAGTTAAAAGGCTCTGAAGAGCACTCCGGGTTACTGGATCTCAAAGTGTTGAGTCGGAAAAGACTCTGAATAGCACTTTTACTTTCATCACATTTATTTAATTTGGTTAAATGATTCATCTTTTATCTACTATCAAATATTGCGGGAACTACCATGTTAAATGAGGGAATCCTACATGCAAAGAGAGAGACTAGAGGTGCCTATCCAAGCTTACCGAGACCATCCAAAGAATTGGACCTTTTCCTTAAAAGTTAAAAGAAGTATCATGTGAGGATACATAACTAAATAAAAGATAATTACCGGTAGTCTTCTATGACTAACATATATAAAGGCCTCAAGGTTAATATTATTATTAAGAGCTTTAATAATAATGTTGTCATTATTTAATTATGGAATATATTAGTATATATGGTTTATGCATTATTTAATATTATAAATAATGTATTAATAGTTAAGTGGAATAAAATTATTGTTATTATAATTATTATGGAGAGATTAAACCAAAATCACTTAGACTTAAACAATGGGAAAAGTCCTAGTTCAAAAGGACTAGATATTTATTAAATAATATCTTCTAAATATTAATTATTTAATTTAAAGAAACTATTTATTTCAACAGTCCTATTCAAGACTCCCCTACATAAAGAGGGCAGATCCCAAGTTTTGGGGATCATCTATCTTTTTCATTATCATTTCACCTATGATAATCAGAGGGAAGCCTTCTACTCCAAGAAACTGAAGCAACCTTATATAAATTCAGAATGGAACCAGTAGAAACCGGAGGACCTCTATCTCTTTTTCATGTTGGGATCCAGCTCAGGGGGATCCATACAGAACCAAGAACTGTTGTAGGATCATGGTTGGGAGGAACATGGTAGCCCCAAAGTTATCTAGCTAAGAAAATCATTCTAACAGGTCAGCTAAGCATAACAGGTTCTGCAATAATTATTGTTTGAGTGTGCAGGATTCTACCAGAAAGGATCAAGTGCCAAAGTAGCCAGGTATGTAGTATTAATTATTTCCATTTTTAGTTATAATAGACATAGGCTTTTCGATTAGAATTGATACTTTAGCCTTGTTTAAATCTTAATACAAGTATTGTCAACTTAGAGGTTTGGCCCAGAAACCAGTGGAGGGGCTAGCAGGTCTAGCCAAGTTAGCCTGTGCTAGACATCACACCATTAGGAAACTTAGAGACTCTCTCATTGCTATCCAAAAGATTTTATAACTATGCATTCCCTTTTGTTTATATATTATTTTATGAGTTAGGGTTATTAGTTCTTTAAGAATAAATATGTTCTCTCGTTAGAATCATTTTTTCTATTTCATAGTATAGACTCCACTTCTGTCCATAATGTTTTCTTAATAAAGATCTAGGTTAGTAAGGATTTTTAGTCTATGCATCGAAAATACATTGACATTCCCATTCTATCTACTAAAGAACACGATTACATTACTAATAGTAAAACAACTGTTAGAGTTAGGGTTATAACTACGTCCATTAATTATTTCTCCTTTCTGTTCTTTAGATTCACCAAATAGGAACAACAAACCAGCCATCGAAACTCCTAAATGACTTCTCATATTAAGAGTCGTAAACTCACAACAACCATATATTTATTCTACAACAGCTATAAAACATCCTTTCAACCTTTTTGCAAAAACAGTAAACTAGAAAATGTAGAGAGATTTGAAAGTTCCATCGTTACAAACATCCAGGAGTCAAAACACTAAAGCATCATACATGCAAGCTACAGGGACCACGACTTTTCACTTTGGGACCCTAGCAAAATTGTAGTAGACATTCGAAGGTGTCTATTTCACCCATCCACAAACTCATACTTATAATTTACATTTTTAAAACCTTCAAACCCCAGGTCAGGTATCGAACCCCAGGAGCAATTCAAAGGCCCAGTTCGCATTTAAATAATCTAGACAAAAGTATCGCTGGCAACAGAAAATAACCAAAATTTCCATACAAGAGGGAAAATCGATTATCTTCAGGGTTGGAAACACTAACAGCATAAACACCCATACGAATTTTCTTATTCCATAGGAAGACACAGAACAGAGCAATAGCAAGATTCATATTTCAACATGGACTCCATCATTTAGTCAAACGACCTTTTTACCAAAATTTCAAACTGACAGAATACCAAATGGAAAACCAATTGACCCTATTTTCTCCATACATCCATTTGGGTGCCAAAAGTAAAGAAAACACAGAAGTCTAGTTTCACATTATACACATAAAAAATAACAAGTATCCACAATTCATTACATGCATGGAAATATTCTTTCAAAACCCATATGTACACAGCATCGATTACATTGAAAGTAACCAAGACCAAAATCACTAAACACTATTGTAAGCATGGAAACCCTCAATAGATTCATGCATCGAAATATTATTACAATGATATTCCAAACACCGGGTCAAGCCAAAGGCGACCTCCCTGGAGACTCCAAATCTGAGTATGTCAAAGGCATCACGAATTCTCTCCATTGTAAACTTAATAAAACCTTCCCTCCAACAACCGAGATAGATAAGTGTGAGAGGTTGAAAGAACCCTGGAATTACCAATCCAATGCCCTTTGGAGTTCGTATTGGTTCCCTTCTGGTCCACGCAGAGAGACACACCCTACTTGTTAGTGGAGGAAACAAAAAGAAGTTAGGGCCTGGATAACTCATTAAAACATGGAAGTAAAACTGAGAAAGATATAGTGTTAAACGTTGGGATAGTTACCTGTAGAATGTTCTCCTGCATCGCCTCTATGACCACCAAACGTTACCCTGTCCATGAGCGTAGCTCAGGCCAGGCGCAGCTACCTCACAAACGAAGCTAAAAACCCCCTCTCAGCCAAAAGACAAATAAGTTCACGAATTGACAAACTTTTGGGTAAACCCTCGCTAAGACCCTTAGCCTAGCTGGCTAAGGGCCACATGACAGCCATGTGCACCATTAATACATTCAACTACCACGATAGGACTCCAATGCGATTTGCAAAACTATTTAGTATAGTCATGTGGGTTCAATACCCTTGGTTTATTAATACAAAAGCAAAGATCTCAACCCGTTCATGTTGGCACAAGGGTGGTTTCACTTTTGGAGTTTTTACATGGAGGAGTTGCCAACCATATGGCCACTGAAAGACACCTACATGGAAGATGGAAAATAAATATGCATTAGCAAAATCCCTAAGTAAGTCCATAGGTTTCACCCATTCACACCTTACCTCTCGGCGACTCCGCCAGGAGTGCTTAGATCAACCCCAAAGTTTCAGGGTGTTTCAACTTCCCTCATCAGGTTCATCATGCCTGAGAATTGACATTAGGCAATTGACATTTTAAACATACATTTAGATCATGTAAGAGGAAAAGAGACTGCTAGTATTATTGCATGGCAAAACCTTACACACACATATTCATCCTAATTACTTCTGCAATGAGAGTATGACCGATAAAAGTTACATTGTTAGAAGTTTTCCTAAAATACTGAAACAGTAAATGCGAGTACCGATACTTTTCACATTACTGAAGAATAATTTCATAAATATATAATCTATGTTAGGCAAACTAGCAAGAAGAAGATTTTTTTTTTTTTTTATTTTACTATTTTAGGGACATTACATTTGATTTCTAGGAAGAATATTCTCCTTACAGAAGAGGAAAAGGATTGGAGTTTAAAAAGTAGAGCTCTGTGGGTCAAACTGGGAGATAGCAACACCCAGCTTTTTCACAATTTTGCTTCTCATAGGAGGAATTTGAGTGCCATCCAGAAAATGAAGAATGGTGATGGTCAGTTAGTAAGGGATCATTTTGAGTTAAAAATTATGGCCAAGTCATATTTTAAATATGTTTTTACAGATCCCGCTACTTGTCAAATTGAGGCTCAGTTAAAAGTTATCAGTCACCTTCTCACTTTCTTTGAGCCAAAATATGGTGTTGAACAGGTAAGCATGTTACTCTTGGGGAGGTTGAGGGTGTTTTAAAACAATTTGCAAAAGAAAAAATCCCCGGTCTAGATGGCTAGACGGTTGAGCTTTTCTTGTCTTTCTTCGAAGATATGGGTGAGGATATCCTGGCTATGGTAGAGCAATCTAGAGTGGAAGGATACGTATCTAGAGCCTTGAATTCACATTTTCTTACATTAATTCCAAAGTCCAATAAACTGACATCCTTCAGTGAATATAGACCTATTTCTTTATGTAATATGTTTTACAAAAATTATTGCTAATCTCATAAAGCCATATCTTTCAAGATGGATGTCTTCGGAACAATTTGGCATCGTGGCAGATGAGCAGATTTTGGATTCTATAGGCATCACATAGGAAACTATGCATACTATAAATTAAAAAAAATTGGAGGCTATTATGTTGAAGATGGATTTGGTGAAGGCATATGATAGAGTCAATTAGGTTTACCTCATACTTCTTCTCCTACACATGGGGATGCCTTTACTTGTAACCAATTGGATAATGACATGCATGACCTCTGCTCAATTATTTGTTTTGATAAATGGTTCACCTACTTATGTTTTCAACAGCTCTATAGGTATTAGGTAAGGCTTCCCCCTATCTTCTCTATTATTTCTCCTAATGATAGAAGGTTTGAGTCGTATGATACATAAAGCAAAATATGAGGCGAAAATCAAGGGTGTTAGAATATTTGCTTCAGTGTTCTTAACACATTTATTGTTTGGAAGGGGGACTATTGAGGAATGGAATCTTTATAATGAAATAATCTCCTTATTTTGTGCAGCCTCGGGTATGGATATTAGCTTGCATAAATCCAGCTTCTATGTTCATAATTTGAATGAAGAATCCATGCAAGGTATTCATAACATTATGCCTTTAAACTCATTTTTGATGAAGGATGGCCTAAAATATCTGGGCTATTTTCTAAAACCGACTCGGTATCTTATTAAGGATTGGTTATGTTTAGTGAAAATATTTGAAAAAATAATTAACCATTGGACCTTTAGATTTCTATCGATTTGAGGAAGACTTACATTACTGAAAGCAGTTCTAATGGGTCTTCTTGTTTATTGGTTATCTCTTGCAAATGTCCCAAAGATAATTCTGAATTGGATAAAAAGTATTATGTTTCGCTTCCTCTGGTCAGGTTCTTCTACAGCTAAAAAAATTCAAATGGTAAGTTGGGATAAGGTGGCCAGACCAAAGACTTGGGGCAAATGGGATATTAAAAATATCCTTTGGTTTAGTTCTTCTCTATGTTTGAAAAGCTTATGGAGAGGAATTTTTGGCAAAGTTCTGTGGTCAGATGTTTTGAAAGCAAAATATATTAAAATAAATTTGCTTACTTGGTTAAGGAACCCAGTGAAGTCTTATAGGAATTCATCAAACTTTTGGCCCGGTTTCATGAAGGTTTATCCTTGGCTTGGGAGAGGCTTAACTTGGAAAGTTGCATCTGGTTCAAATGTGCTGGTGGGTGTTGACCCTATCATAGGATTGGAAGAATATTATAATCTATCTAACTATTTACTTGAATATTTAGTAGAACTTGGCTTTATCACTCTTGCACATATTAAAAGACCTAATTGGCTAACTACATCCGACCTAGGTCTGGGCAATAGGTGGACTGAAGAATGGAACTCATACATTTCAAAATTAAATGCTACAGGTTTGAGACTTCAGGATGAAGAGAATCATCTTATTTGGTATCCAAATGCTGCCATTGGGTCAATCATGCCAAAGATTGCATATTACACTATAGCTCGGGATCAGATTGTCACTGTTCCTAGATGTTGGTATCAAAATTTGCGGCGTTGGGAAATTCCTTTGAACGTAAAGTGTTTCTTATGGTTCGCTTTTGAAAATTGCTTGAAAACATGGGACAACTTGTTCCACAAGGGATGGACTGGACCTAGTTGGTGTATTCTTTGCAAATCTCAAATGGAATCGACAGAAAACCTTTTTGTCTCCTGTTAGATAACAATCGAGGTTTGGTAATATGTCTGTGATGTTCTGAATATTGCACAGTATTCGGGTACGCAACTATTTGAACAAATTTTTTTACATTGGTACAACTCTGTATCAGTTCATAAGACATTGCTTGGATACATTTCTTGGTTTAAGTGGATGGAAAGAAATCCTATCACTTTCAAGGACAAAATTATAGATGTGGATGGTTTGTGTAGAAGTATTACATGTTTCTATAATGATTAACATAATATGGCTCACATTTTTCCAAAGACCAAACATCCCAAGCACACATCAATGGATGGTGATGCTACATGCTTCTTTGATGGTGCTTCACAGGGTGGAATCTGTGCGATTAGGGCTATCACATTTCTTAATTTTGCTCATTGTTATAAATTCAAATTGCATTGTGGTTCAGGTACAAATACCAAAGCTAAGTTGCTTTCACTTTGGTGCCTATGCAATATTGCCTCAATCTTTGGAATTGATTCTCTAAAGATATATGGTGACTCGATGGTGGTGGTAAACTGGGCTAAGGGACTTTCTGATATCAATGCGATGACTCTCTCAAATTGGTGTGCTCGTACAAAGACACTCCTTTCTGCTTTCAGATCTGTTGATATTTCACATATCTATAGACATCAGAACACGGAGGCAGATATATTATCAAAGGAGGCACTTGCTTGTGATGAGGGTATTTTGGAATGGATGGAATTTGAAAATTCTATACAAATAGACAAGGGATATTTAGACTTCTTCTCCATATAAGGGTACATGTTTAGTGTTATGCCAAATGGTGGGATGTATTTCCAGCATCGGTTGTAGGAGACATTATTTATGTTTTTTGCTGGCTATATTTTTTGTTATGGGGATATGACTGATCATGTATTAGCAGTAAGATTTTTGGCTGTATTTTGGGATATGGTTATTTCGTTAACTGCATGTGAGAGCATATTGAGCCCTTTGTTCACAGGGCTACTATGGCTGGATATGGTACTTTTTTATTCACTTTTGAATACCAAGAATAAGTTTTTTTCTGGCTGAAAAAATAAAATGATATTATAATTAATAATCAATGATCTTCTATCTTTTAATTTTTCTAATATTATTTTGTTATTCCCCAAGGAACCAAGGTAGTCCAGGATAGTTTAAGTTTCTCACAGTATGGACCCCAAGATCTATGGACCTATGAACGTTGCGCCACTCCATCTTACTTACTCCATTTGATCCTTAATCTGCTCCGTTGCACAGTGTATTCTGTGTAAACCTCTCTTTGTTTGTCATTCCGGTTCATCTTTCAAGTCACCCGAAAACGCAACATGAGTGTTTAAAAGCAAACAGTGCAATCAGACAAATAGTTGCAGAGAAGAAAGAGGGAAAACAATTCCATATATACTGAGAAAATGTTGTAGAAAAATAAATTAAAGGCCTTGAACGAGCTTGATACAAGTTCAACCATAAGGGCAATCTATCTCTATATTATAGAGGGATTCCCATGAGCTCTCCATATAACTTGAAGAATAGCTGTACAGTGATGGTTTTCAAGCAAGACAACCGCAGTAAACTCAAGGAAAGTAGTATACATAACTTATTATTACTGTTACAGCCTTCATGACATTTCATGAATGAATTCTTCTGGCATCTCGAAGCTATATGATTAAGTGTACTGACGGCCTGACGGGCCTCGGGCTCGAATCCTGCGTCGCGACATGATGTGATCGTGTTCGTGAAAGTCATCCATGGAGAATTCAGCCAGCAAACTCATTTGCAGCCATGGAAAGTTCAGAGACCTCAAAGACAGATATGCAAACACTGCGACAGTACTTCCATAGAGCGCAACAGTGGCTGCGGCAAGAACAAGACTTATCATGGGCTTTCCAGAGAGTAATATTCTTCTGCTACCGTGTGAACGTTTCATAAAAGGAATCCCAACACCAATATAGTCATTGACAGAATTTTTTGTCATATCAGTGTCTGGGCATCCCAATCGTGAATCTTTTTCTCTTTTGTGATATAAATTATGATGAGGAAGAAGGAGAAGAAGAAGCGCAAGAACAAGAAGAAGAAGAGCAGAAGTAATATTGAAATAACTGGTTTTCTCTGCCATTTTTCTAACAGAAAACCTAACCAAAGCTCATCTATAATATAAAAGATAACTTGCAATTGCAATATCTAGGTGGGCGCCTTTAGCTTACAAGGCGACGGGACTGGTATTTATTCCCTAATTGGTCCAGCGGCCCCGCCATCGCCATTGAGTCAAAGCAGGTGACAAGATTTCAAAGCCACGTGATATTGAAATAACTGGTTTTCTCTGCCATTTTTCTAACAGAAAACCTAACCAAAGCTCATCTATAATATAAAAGATAACTTGCAATTGCAATATCTAGGTGGGCGCCTTTAGCTTACAAGGCGACGGGACTGGTATTTATTCCCTAATTGGTCCAGCGGCCCCGCCATCGCCATTGAGTCAAAGCAGGTGACAAGATTTCAAAGCCACGTTATTTTGAATAGCAGCATGTTCAGCAGTCAATAAAAGACTTCTCCACTTCTGCTTTACAATTATATGTTTGAATTGTCGAATTCACTAAAAACAAAACTTAAAGACCTGCAGTCAATTTAAGTGGATTTAGACAAAACTGTGTAATTCGGTCTAGCCAATAGTGCACGTGAGCGATAATGTTAGATTATATTTATAATTTTTTTTTATGTTTTATAAGAACTAATATAGATTTTATTTTAAAAAGGTTGTGAAAGACGAGTTAAAAATTCAAATGATACAAACCATTCAAATATTTTTCAAATTTGCTCTTATAAATTGAGTATACAAATAGAATTCTTATGGAGCTTGTTCAAAAAGGACTTCTTGTTTGCAAACCCTGACATTAGAGAGTTTTATGAATTCACCTAGCAACAAAATACGTGTGAAAGCATAGGAATTATGAATTAACTGAAACGATGGGTATTGTGGCTTTCCTTTATAAAGTGATCCTGAAAATCCCAATCTTACCAACAAAATTCTATAGTATTATACAATATAGTAGAAAGCAATTAAATAGGCAGAATATTAATCCTTACCTTACCCTTATCCCTGAACTATAATAGGCTTATTAAATTACTCTAGAAAAATTTATTAATATTCTTACCATGTTCGTTAATATTGCTTTCCAACACTTCTTGTTTGTTCTCCTTCTACTTCAAATGGTTACTAGATAATATATAGCTTCATGCATGCCCTTGAGATAGAAATTCATGTGCCTAAGGATGTGCTCAAGGTCTCCCCATTCCCTTCTCCATTAGTCAGATTGGGATTTGGGGTGGCCATACTTAGCAAAGGGAACCATGTTCTATGTCCTATAAAAGAAAAAGATTCATAACAAAGCCTAGCCATAGTTGCACCAACAAGAGAAAGGAAGGCCCAAGATGAGGACAAACCACACCTCCACCCTGCACAAGCAAGTATAACTTCCACAAATTCTAGTTCTAAAAATGTTATTCCAACCCCATTGTGAAAATTGTTGACACTTCTCTCATGTGCGAATGTTTTATTTACTGCAAACCCTAATCTAAACACTCATAAATTGAATAAAATCCACAATAAGGAAGCTTCTGCAACTACTTTAAGCATTCTGCAACTATGAATCCACAACAAATAACACACAAGAGATATAAAAAAAACCCACATTTGCTTTATTATTACTGAAAAAACCCTAATGACATAAGCCTCCCTTGCCCATGGTAGGCGAGGGAGATGAGCACTCACTCTCTTGGCCTTCTTATGCACCTGCAACCCTTCAATGATAGAGTGGGGCTTTACAGCAATAGCAAGAACAAGACATGACTTGTGGGGCTTTACAACAATAGCAAGAACAAGACATGACTTGCTCAATAGTCTCCTAAAACCATCTATTTATCCCAAGCCCGATGGAGGTGGGCCATGAATGCTTCACTACCTCCATTTACATTAAAAATTCATTTTCCAATTTTGACCCAATATTTTTCCATTTTGACCTATTTTTTGTTTTCTACCTTGAAATTCATCCTTCTACCTTTCGTTTTCATTAGTCAACAAGAGGTATCAGTCAACAAATATTCATCCTAGAGTCCATCAACCCTAGATCCAACTTAGCATGATTTGTAGACAACAAGGCTAGGTCAAAACCAACAGCTCTGATACCATATTGGGGGCCTCTTTACCTTGAACAATAGAACATAAAAGAAATGACAAAATGGAACAACACTTGAGGAAATCAAAAGAATTTGGTAGTTAGGTAGGACACCGAGGATAGGCATCAAAATAATTCCCCCTTGTCATTTTTCATCTGATACATAGCCGTTGTCTTTAGGGAACTAAAATCCTCTAGTATTTGTTGACACGGTCATACACTAGTTTGTGGAGGGGCCTCCTGACTGTTTTAAACTTTGAGGGGTTAAACTGCCGCGAGATTGAGAACCAGACGGACTCTGTGGAATGCCGCACTCCAATTAGCCCTAAGGCAACATCGATCATTTTCTTCCTTGTATTCATAGCAATGCAAGGGTGATAAGGCAGAAGCGCCGAAAACCTTTTCCAACGCGTCATGAATGAGGTAGCTTAGTGACTTTTCTTCTAGGGTTCTTTACCCAGGATTCCTTTTGGTAGAGGGATATCCTTCCATTATTGGTCTCTCACTTTGTATTGTTTGACTTGGATTTCATCACCTTGCGAAGGATACAATTTGTTGAGGTCTCCAGCTCTTAGTTAGGAGGTTTTGCTTGCTATCTTATAGAAGGTCTTTTTCTTTGTAGGGTTGCTTGTTGGCATTTTGGCCGTTTTGTTGTACATCTCGCTTATTGTGGCAGCAGCCTCAGTATAGTTTTTTGAGCTTGCCCTTTTGTCCTGTGAGCCTTGTCTTTTCCTAGCTCCCCTTTCGCGACGCTCAGTTGCCTGAGGGTTTTTGAGTTCTTTTTAACAAGACTTCATCCACATCACTTAGTTTTGTTCCATGGAGAATCCACCTCCATGCACCCATGCTCCTTCTGGGACTACCAATCTAGAGACCCCTTTTCAAGGGGTACCTTTTACTTTTCCTCTAGTTGGAGATATTGGTCCTCCCTTTATTGCCACGTTAAATCTTCCTGGATTAACCATAGGATTACTGGTATGGTTATTCAATCCGGTAATTCTGATTGCACCTAATGTTTCGAATATTAATTATCCACCACGAGAGAGTCAATCCCAAACTAATCCTTCCCCTTCTTCGTCGGATGAATCTTCTTCCGTTCCCTCTTCCTCGCCTGATCAAAGCAATAGTGTTAGTAATCGGGAGGATAAGAAGAAGAAGAAAATGAAAGTTAAGAAGAAGAAGGACAAGGAAGACACTAAGCGTAAACCAGTTGCCTCTAATGGCACTCATTCTACAAAAACACCCCGTAAGCCCAAGTTCCCTTGCAAACTTTGTAAGGGTGATCACCTTCTCAAGGATTGCCCCAAACCACTTGTATCATTGACCTTTGACCATCATGTATCAGAAGTGTGGTCTAAAAAACCCAAACCACTTGTATCATCGACCTCTGACCATCATGTCGATGACACTCCCTCAACCAGTGACCCCTTGGTGAAGGGTCGGAAGGGTAAAGTCCTATATCCCTGTTTGATATGCAAGGGTATGCACCGTACTTTCCTTTGTCCAAGCATGGATGAAGCTTCACGGTGGTTGGAAGATATTACTAGTTCTCAATTGGTGCTTCCAACAAACGATAGTAAGTTGTCCCTCAACCCCTCGCTAGTTGGCCAAGTGATCAATTCAGTTTCATCTACAATTGATCCCACTCTCCCTTCCGAGAGTGAAGTGATCGAGTCACTGTCATCTCCACTCGATCCCACTCCTTCATTGAAGAAAGTCCAGATGGAAGTAGTCATCTTGACACAATCTTCGTCTCATTCTTATCTTCCAAGCGATAGTGAATTGGAAACCACTGATGTTTTCCTTATCGGTTCAGAATGTCCTCGGCAAGGGGAAACCCTGTCCGTTTCCGCGAGACCCCCTCCAAGTACTGAGGTCATTTCCTTTGATTGGAATGGTCTAATAGAATCTTGTCTTCCTTCGAGCATTCCTTTTCAAATATCTGTAGGAGTTTTCGATAAAGAAATTTTTCGTACGATAGTTGATGAACGAGCTTCTGTTAGTATTCTATCCTCAACTGCTTGGCAAGCCTTAGGTTCTCCTCGGCGTGTGCCCGTCACTGACCAGATACTGTCTTTCAATAAAAGGCCTACTGGACCTTTAGGGTCCCTTCCTCAGTTACCTATCACTTTGGGAGGGAAAACTGTCTGTATTGATGTCATGGTCATCCAAGGTCCCTTAGATTTTAATCTACTCCTTAGACGTGATTACGTCTATGCAATGAAGGCTGTAGTGTCCTCAGTCTTTCGAGTGATGTATTTTCCCCATCATGGGAATGTTGTGACCATCGATCAGCTTTCCTTTGTGACGCCCACTCATCGCATGACTCCTAGTCACTAGACTTCCCTAAATGTTCTACATGTTTTAGTGGTTTCTTCCCCCTAAGGGGGGTACGTTGGAGCAAAGTTCTATTCCATTGTCAAGCTCATTAAAAAATGAAACCATTTTTTCAAGCATAATTTACTTTTGGTTTTAAGCTTGTGTAAAAATGAAACCAACCATCATTTCAAGCATAATTTACTTTTGGTTTTAAGCTTGTGTAAAAATGAAACCAACCATCATTCCAAGCATAGTTTACTTTTAGTTTTAAGCTTGTGTAAAAATGAAACCAACCATCATTATGAGCATAGTTCCCTTTCTATTTCAAGCTCATTAAAAAATGAAATAGGTTCCCACGAGCATAGTTTATTCTCTGTTTCAAGCTCATTAAAAAATGAAACTGACCCTCAAGCACAGTTTACTTTTGGTTTTAAGCTTGTGTAAAAACGAAACCAATCCCAAGCATAGTTTACGTTCGGTTTCAAGCTTGCGTAAAAATGAAACTACCTTCGAGCATAATTTCTTTCTGTTTTAAGCTCATTAAAAAATAAAAGGACCCTTTCAAGCATTGTTATTATCTATTTCAAGCTTGTGTAAAAATGAAATAGATCTCCCTTCCATTTGTTCGAGTCTCTCGCTAGAGTTAGGATTTGAACCTTCATTTCATTTGCTTGGGTCACTTGATCCTGGTTCTCCCTACCCCCCCTGGTGAACACATTCGGATTAGTAGCCAAGATTTTTGGGTAAGGAAGAAGAGTAGTCAGATGAAACGAAGCTTGGGGGGCATGTTTAACCGTTAGCAATCATGTTGGGGGCATTTACCAACCTCTGGTCATCATGTTGGGAGGGAACTCATCAATGGGCCTTAACCGTGAGCAGAGTTTACCTTTGGCTTCAAGCTCATTAAAAAATGAAACCAGTAGTTTGAGAAAAGTTCTATTCCTGTGTCAAGCTCGTTAAAAAATGAAACACATACTTTCCCTTTGAGTCAAGTCTCCTCGTAGACTCAGTACCTGAACCTTCTTTTCAACCGCCTATACTTTAGGCGAATGAAATGAAGCTTGAGGGCATGTCTTCAACCTCTGGAAGTTACGTTGAATTCAACTCGATTGCCTCTCCACACCACGTTGGAGCTAAGTCACTTACTTCTAGCAATCACGCTAGGGGCATGTACTAACCTTTGGATTTCATGACGGGAAGAAGTTCACCATTGGGAACATTTTCGAGCATACTTTCCTTTTTAGGTTTCGAGCTCATTAAACCATGAAAACTATCCTGAGCATAGTTCATTTTCTGTTACAAGCTCGTTAAAAAATGAAGCAGACATCATGAGAATTTTTCCAACCTATCTTCGAGCTCATTAAAAAACAGTAAGATGGTGTTTGAGCTTACTTTTCACTTTTTTGTGCTCTGGTTAAAAACATGAAAAGTGGTTTGAGCTTACTTTTTCCTTTTTCGTGCTCTGGATCCAAACATGAAAAAGATTCCGAGTGCTTTTGATACCATTATCGTGCTCGTTAAATAATTGGAGTAAATAGGTGTGTCTAACGAGTATAGGTTTATCACTTTATCCGGCCTCGCTAGACTCGTTACGGAAAAGGAACTGTGCCGAGTTTACTTTTCCTTTGTCGTACACGGTCATCAACCATGACAAAGTTGTACATGGAGTCCTCTTTAATCTCTTTTCAGACTCCTAAAATAGGAAAAGATGGCCAAGCAAAATTGATTCGTTCACGTTTGTAAAAGGATTTGAATGATCGTCTCCCTAGTGATAGTTTACCCCTTTTTCGGACTAGGGGGCACTACTTACGAAAAATGAATACTCCAGCCAATCATGACTGGAAGAGTCATCTCCTGCATTTTTTTACCCTTTTTCGGGCGATGAGGCTAACCTTATGAAAAAGGACCGTTGGAGTCTTCTTTAGTTCTTTTCAGACTCTCTAAACATGAAATGAGGACCGAGTTTTCCTTCCTTGGACTCGTTAAAATTTAACATCGAAGGGCCCACTTTGGGATGAACCCCTTATTTCTCAGTTTCAAAAAACATGTGAGATTGGACTCATCTATGAGATGAGCTATACCGAGCATCTGTTATCCTTCTCAAGCTCGTAAAACAAAAAAGCGGTACTCATCCATCATGTTGGAGAAAAATGGGAAAATGAGTCAAGTTTACCTTGTTGGCAGCTTGTGAGTCATCACCTTTGAACATGGCATGTATCCTCACCTTGTCTGTTTTGGGTAGTCAGTCTTGCTGATAGTGTCATCATTATGATCATGCATCCTCATTATTACCATGAGTTCACACTTCTTGTGGTTCTGTCTGTTCAAGTAGTCCCTGCTGCCAAGCTCTGTTTCATACCGTTATATGTTCAAAGGGTTATTACCTTGAGTCCACCTCCACTTCATGTCAAACATTCCCTTTTTGTTAGTACATATTCTATTGTTTCATCGGTCCATACTATCTCTCGTTCTGATTTCGTGTTGGTGATGTGGGAATCATTATGGCCCACCTTCGACGAGTCTATTCCTGTCGACACCAAATCACTATCCAGGAATTAGGCTTAGGATTCAACTACTAGTACCTTGTTTCCTACATGCCTCAATGGCAGGTTTCCTCATATTCAACAGTAGGTTTTCATCATTGACCTCTGATTGAATGATCTCTCGGATGCTTGACATCAACTCGTTTATTCGCATTTCGTTGAGATATACTATAGATACCTTGGGGATCATTGTAATCATTGGTGATTTACCTCACATTTGTTAACGGTTCACATCATTGACCATAATCAAATGGTTTCTACCATGTTCGACTTCAACACCTTGTAATCACATGGCTAGATTCGTATCGTTTGCGATCAGGTAGAAGACCCTGGACACCCTTTTGTATTTTGATTACGTCCAGGTTGCAATGGAGATTTTTCTGTACTGTCACATAGATCCACTTATGTATTGGTCATGGCTGTGCCATTATTGTCTCATGGATCTACGCTTGTTCATAGTAGCCATGATTTGTCTACAGTCTATATCATCTCAGTACTCATGGATCTGCAATGTATTGGTCGACAGCGATGCTTTGAATCATTTGTTTCCGAGCATGGGAATGCCCGCCTCGGTGGTATATCTGACATTTTCTTTCTATTTCAGCTCCTTGTTGCTCCCCTCAATGCTATCTCTAAACCATATTTGTAAAGTCTTTTAGCCATTAGTCTCTTCTGACCTCACACTTTAGGGGGCATTTGTTTATACCTCAATATTACACATTACGTATTAGTGTCGCATCTTTGCATTACCGACCTAAATGACAGTTTCCTTTAAAGATTATCTGAACATCCAGAGTGAAAACCATTGACTGAATACTGAAATCAAAACCTTTTTCTGCCATCTGCCAACCCAACTTAGCCCTGTTTGTGAGCACTACCGTTCCCTGCACATCTACAGGGGCGCGGTAGTCAGCACTACCACGCGTTGCTCCTTCTCTAGGGAGTGGTACTACTGCGTTATGCTCAGTTATAGGGTCGTGGTAGTCTGAAATTAGCCTTTTGCCTTGGATTTTGGGATATCAACCTTCGAGGAGATTTTATTGGGATTACCATCTTTGGTTCGATCCTAACTCCTTCTTTGTTTAGCTGGCCTGATCCACTAAACCCTCCATAGATCCACACTTCTCTCTTGTTGGTTAACCTTCCCATGTGCTATAAGAGAGAAGCTTTCCATGGGCCAAAGGGAGGACTTTTGGGGCATCAAACCTATGATCTTCAGACTTCTGCAGAGATAGCTAGAGGAAGCACTTGGAGCTGGAGGATTGGATTGGATATCAAGCAACCTTTGTAAGCACTCTTCAAGTTTGTAATAAAAGATAACTTGTCTTGTTTTTCCCATTTCATGTGTATTGTATGGATCTTTGATATGAAATGTATCTAGTTTAGATTTGAACTTAATCTTTGCTTCAAGGTATTTGGAAGCTTGCATGCTTATACTTTGTTGGATTTCAACAGGTTCTACATTGGAGCTTCGGGATCAAGAGCTAGAAGCAGGACAAACATCGAATTGGAAGGTGATTGACGTCTTTCATCTCTTTTGAATGCATTTAATCTTGTGTGAAGATTAGTTCAGGAACTCAAGGTAGCATTTGTTTCCTTTTTGTCTTAGCATAGAGTCAGTGCATCCTTCTTTATTCTAAGAGAGTTTCTACCTATCCATAGGGAGAAATATCTGCAAAACTTGGAAAGTTGGATCTGGTTCAAATGTGTTGGTGGGCGTTGACCCTATCATAGGATTGGAAGAATATTATAATCTATCTAACTATTTACTTGAATATTTAGCAGAACTTGGCTTTATCACTCTTGCACATATTAAAAGACCTAATTGGCTAACTACATCCGACCTAGGTCTGGGCAATAGGTGGATTGAAGAATGGAACTCATACATTTCAAAATTAAATGCTATAGGTTTGAGACTTCAGGATGAAGAGAATCATCTTATTTGGTATCCAAATGCTGCAATTGGGTCAATCATGCCAAAGATTGCATATTACACTATAGCTCGGGATCAGATTGTCATTGTTCCTAGATGTTGGTATCAAAATTTGCAGCGTTGGGAAATTCCTTTGAACGTAAAGTGTTTCTTATGGTTCCCTTTTGAAAATTGCTTGAAAACATGGGACAACTTGTTCCACAAGGGATGGACTGGACCTAGTTGGTGTATTCTTTGCAAATCTCAAATGGAATCGACAGAAAGCCTTTTTGTCTCCTGTTAGATAACAATCGAGGTTTGGTAATATGTCTGTAATGCTCTGAATATCGCACAGTATTTGGGTACAAACTATTTCAACAATTTTTTTTACATTGGTACAACTTTGTATCAGTTCATAAGACATTACTTGGATACATTTCTTGGTTTATGTGGATGGAAAGAAATGCTATCACTTTCAAGGACAAAATTCTAGATGTGGATGGTTTGTGTAGAAGTATTACATGTTTCTATAATAATTAACATAATATGGCTCACATTTTTCCAAAGACCAAACATCCCAAGCACACATCAATGGATGGTGATGCTACATGCTTCTTTGATGGTGCTTCACAGGGTGGAATCTATGCGATTAGGGCTATCACATTTCTTAATTTTTCTCATTGTTATAAATTCAAATTGCATTGTGGTTCAGGTACGAATACCAAAGCTGAGTTGCTTTCACTTTGGTGCCTATGCAATATTGCCTCAATCTTTGGAATTGATTCTCTAAAGATATATGGTGACTCAATGGTGATGGTAAACTGGGCTAAGGGACTTTCTGATATCAATGCGATGGCTCTCTCAAATTGGTGTGCTCGTACAAAGACACTCCTCTCTGCTTTCAGATCTGTTGATATTTCACATATCTATAGACATCAAAACACGGAGGCAGATATATTATCAAAGGAGGCACTTGCTTGTGATGAGAGTATTTTGGAATGGATGGAATTTGAAAATTCAATACAAATAGACAAGGGATATTTAGATTTCTTCTCCATATAAGGGTACATGTTTAGTGTTATGCCAAATGGTGGGATGTATTTCCAGCATCAGTTGTAGGAGACATTATTTATGTTTTTTGCTGGCTATATTTTTTGTTATGGGGATATGACTGATCATGTATTAGTAGTAAGATTTTTGGCTATATTTTGGGATATGGTTATTTTGTTAACTGCATGTGAGAGCATATTGAGCCCTAATACCAAGAATAAGTTTTTTTCTGGCTGAAAAAATAAAATGATATTATAATTAATAATTAATAATTAATGATCTTCTATCTTTTAATTTTTCTAATATTATTTTGTTATTCCCGAAGGAACCAAGGTAGTCCACGATAGTTTAAGTTTCTCACAGTATGGACCCCAAGATCTATGGACCTATGAACGTTGCGCCACTCCATCTTACTTACTCCATTTGATCCTTAATCTGCTCCGTTGCACAGTGTATTCTATGTAAACCTCTATTTGTTTGTCAGTCCGGTTCATCTTTCAAGTCACCCGAAAACGCAAAATGAGTGTTTAAAAGCAAATAGTGCAATCAGACAAATGGTTGCAGAGAAGAAAGAGGGAAAACAATTCCATATATACTGAGAAAATGTTGTAGAAAAATAAATTAAAGGCCTTGAACGAGTTTGATACAAGTTCAACCATTAGGGCAATCTATCTCTATATTATAGAGGGATTCCCATGAGCTCTCCATATAACTTGAAGAATAGCTGTACAATGATGGTTTTCAAGCAAGACAACCGCAATAAACTCAAGGAAAGTAGTATACATAACTTATTATTACTGTTACAGCCTTCATGACATTTCATGAATGAATTCTTCTGGCATCTCGAAGCTATATGATTAAGTGTACTGACGGCCTGACGGGCCTCGGGCTCGAATCCTGCGTCGCGACATGATGTGATCGTGTTCATGAAAGTCATCCATGGAGAATTCAGCCAGCAAACTCATTTGCAGCCATGGAAAGTTCAGAGACCTCAAAGACAGATATGCAAACACTGCGACAGTACTTCGATAGAGCGCAACAGTGGTTGCGGCAAGAACAAGACTTATCATGGGATTTCCAGAGAGTAATATTCTTCTGCTACCGTGTGAACGTTTCATAAAAGGAATCCCAACACCAATATAGTCATTGACAGAATTTTTTGTCATATCAGTGTGTGGGCATCCCAATCGTGAATCTTTTTCTCTTTTGTGATATAAATTATGATGAGGAAGAAGGAGAAGAAGAAGCGCAAGAACAAGAAGAAGAAGAGCAGAGGTGATATTGAAATAACTTGTTTTCTCTGACATTTTTCTAACAGAAAACCTAATCAAAGCTCATCTATAATATAAAAGATAACTTGCAATTGCAATATCTAGGTGGGCGCCTTTAGCTTACAAGGCGACGGGACTGGTATTTATTCCCTAATTGGTCCAGCGGCCCCACCATCACCATTGAGTCAAAGCAGGTGACAAGATTTCAAAGCCACGTTATTTTGAATAGCAGCATGTTCAGTAGTCAATAAAAGACTTCTCCACTTCTGCTTTACAATTATATGTTTGAATTGTCGAATTCACTAAAAACAAAACTTAAAGACCTGCACTGGGATATTGTGAAGGCAATTTAAGTGGATTTAGACAAAACTGTGTAATTCGGTCTAGCCAATAGTGCACGTGAGCGATAATGTTAGATTATATTTATAATTTTTTTTATGTTTTATAAGAACTAATATAGATTTTATATTAAAAAGGTTGTGAAAGACGAGTTAAAAATTCAAATGATACAAACCCACGGGGGGTTCACTTAGTGAACTTGTTACATAGCACGATCATTCGCATGATATTAAAGAATACCCCTAATTTCACTAAATATTGGAAAATGCATACTAAAATTGTATTGTTGAACCCCCCTCTCAATATGCCTTTCCAATTAAGAAAACCCCTAGTTTCACCAGATATTGTAGGTATCCATTTTTATCAACCCATTTTTAACACCCCTTTATATCATATTATCAAGTTGTAACAAACAGGATCCCTGCCACATCTTAGTATAAGCAAGCAAGATGCTAAATAAAATAATAGTATAATGCTAATAATGATCCCACTAGGATTGCATGGGCGACTGATCAGTTTGTACCATTGGAGAGTGGAAAACCCAAATAAATAGTATCGGGGAAGGAAAAATGCATAAAACGCAACCTAGTCAAGAGATCAATGATAACAAAGAATGTAAAAGACCGATAGTCCAATTATTAGTGCAATGCTTGGAAAATATGATAATTGAAAATGTTTCACACCACAACCTGCCAATCTATCAATTTTATATCATGTAAATACAAATATAGCCATAGAGAACTCATGTTTTCTATAAGCTTAATAAATTAATCTCCATAAAAATTCAAAATTGAAACCATTTTTTGGAAGGACACCCCTACCTTCCTATCAGAACAAACATCATTAATGTTTGAACCCAAATGAACATAGAACAATTCCTTTTACTTTTCAATAACACCATATGATCATGTGCATAGCTTGGATTTGGGTCATTCACAAGATCCAATCAATTGCCTCCACTTCCTCTACATTTATTCTTGCAATCACGAGAATTAACAACATTTAGTTACCTTATCTTGGGTTATATCTAGTTTTTTTTTTTTATATTTAAAGGATAGGGGAAAATATCCATTGTTAGGCTTCAAGCATGCAATAGTTATAAATATGCAAAGATAGTGAAACTTATATGATACCATTTCATGGTAACGATAACACATAGGGTATGTAAATAAGGATTTAGAGTTTCACCTATGTTCATGTTAATTCCAATATAATATTAAGACAGATGCCTTGCATATAAGAATTGAAATTACAATTATGAATGTGCCAAATATAACTCAATCTAACAACTATTCCTAATTGGCAATGTGAAAATATTAAAGAAGAATATAAAAAGTTGAAATAAATAATTAGTCAAGAGACATTGATCTAACTTTTCTTGGTTCCAGTGAACCAAGAAAGTTTGATCTTGCTTTTCTTGGTTGTCGTGGAGCAAGGTTTAATTGAATCTCAATTCCCACCTTAACCCTAACCTAAAAAATGAAGAGTTTAATCATTTACTTGAATTCCTACAAAAATACAATACAATTGTTCAAGTCAAGAACTCCCATTTAACTACATCTCTTAACTTAAAGATGAAAAACAATATAACATCAATTCAAACCAAGCCTAAATGAGCTATTAAATGAGGATTGCTCAAGGACAATAATCCAAAGAGAATTCCATCAATATTATCATTGGTACACTATTATCAAATTTAAGCAAAACTTAGGATCATAAGCAATATCAAATAAAAATGGAAGGTCCTTAAGTTTTAGGTGGGTATGAATCGATCTTGTGATTTGGACGTATGAATCCATCACACGATTTGGAGGTTATTCCTCAACACTCCCAAACAAAATAACCCCCAATATTTATATTACTATGTCAAATTTAAAACCCCCCTTGACCCCTTAATACGGGGCAATATATTTTTGAGGTTTTTAAGAGTATTCAACCCCCCAATATGAATGGACGTGATATGATATTGCCTCACTAGTGAACCCCCCGTGTACAAACCATTGAAATATTTTTCAAATTTGCTCTTATAAATTGAGTATACAAATAGAATTCTTATGGAGCTTGTTCAAAAAGAGCTGTGAGGACTTCTTGTATGCAAACCCTGACATTAGAGAGTTTTATGAATTCACCTAGCAACAAAATACGTGTGAAAGCATATGAATTATGAATTAACTGAAACGATGGGTATTTTGGCTTTACTCTATAAAGTGATCCTGAAAATCCCAATCTTACCAACAAAATTCTATAGTATTATACAATATAGTAGAAAGCAATTAAATAGGCAGAATATTAATCCTTAACTTACTCTTATCCCTAAACTATAATAGGCTTATTAAATTACTTTAGAAAAATTTATTAATATTCTTACCATGTTCCTTAATATTGCTTTCCAACACTTCTTGTTTGTTCTCCTTCTACTTCAAATGGTTACTCAGATAATATATAGCTTCATGCATGCCCTTGAGATAGAAATTCATGTGCCTAAGGATGTGCCCAAGGTCTCCCCATTCCCTTCTCCATTAGTCAGATTGGGATTTGGGGTGGCCATACTTAGCAAAGGGAACCATGTTCTATGTCCTATAAAAGAAAAAGATTCATAACAAAGCCTAACCATAGTTGCACCAACAAGAGAAAGGAAGGCCTAAGATGAGGACAAACCACATCTCCACCCTGCACAAGCAAGTATAACTTCCACAAATTCTAGTTCTAAAAATGTTATTCCAACCCCATTGTGAAAATTGTTGACACTTCTCTCATGTGCCAATGTTTTATTTACTACAAACCCTAATCTAAACACTCATAAACTGAATAAAATCCACAATAAGGAAGCTTCTGCAACTACTTTAAGCATTCTGCAACTATGAATCCACAACAAATAACACACAAGAGATATAAAAAAAAACCCACATTTGCTTTATTATTACTGAAAAAACCCTAATGACATAAGCCTCCGTTGCCCATGGTAGGCGAGGGAGATGAACACTTCACTCTCTTGGCCTTCTTATCCACCTGCAACCCTTCAATGATAGAGTGGGGCTTTACAGCAATAGCAAGAACAAGACATGACTTGTGGGGCTTTACAACAATAGCAAGAACAAGACATGACTTGCTCAATAGTCTCCTAAAACCATCTATTTATCCCAAGCCCGATGGAGGTGGGCCATGAATGCTTCACTACCTCCATTTACATTAAAAATTCATTTTCCAATTTTGACCCAATATTTTTCCATTTTGACCTATTTTTTGTTTTCTACCTTGAAATTCATCCTTCTACCTTTCGTTTTCATTAGTCAACAAGAGGTATCAGTCAACAAATATTCATCCTAGAGTCCATCAACCCTAGATCCAACTTAGCATGATTTGTAGACAACAAGGCTAGGTCAAAACCAACAGCTCTGATACCATATTGGGGGCCTCTTTACCTTGAACAATAGAACATAAAAGAAATGACAAAATGGAACAACACTTGAGGAAATCAAAAGAATTTGGTAGTTAGGTAGGACACCGGGGATAGGCATCAAAATAATTCCCCCTTGTCATTTTTCATCTGATACATAGCCGTTGTCTTTAGGGAACTAAAATCCTCTAGTATTTGTTGACACGGTCATACACTAGTTTGTGGAGGGGCCTCCTGACTGTTTTAAACTTTGAGGGGTTAAACTGCCGCGAGATTGAGAACCAGACGGACTCTGTGGAATGCCGCACTCCACTTAGCCCTAAGGCAACATCGATCATTTTCTTCCTTGTATTCATAGCAATGCAAGGGTGATAAGGCAGAAGCGCTGAAAACCTTTTCCAACGCGTCATGAATGAGGTAGCTTAGTGACTTTTCTTCTGGGGTTCTTTACCCAGGATTCCTTTTGGTAGAGGGATATCCTTCCATTATTGGTCTCTCACTTTGTATTGTTTGACTTGGATTTCATCACCTTGCGAAGGATACAATTTGTTGAGGTCTCCAGCTCTTAGTTAGGAGGTTTTGCTTGCTATCTTATAGAAGGTCTTTTTCTTTGTAGGGCTGCTTGTTAGCATTTTGGCCGTTTTGTTGTACATCTCGCTTATTGTGGCAGCGGCCTCAGTATAGTTTTTTGAGCTTGCCCTTTTGTCCTGTGAGCCTTGTCTTTTCCTAGCTCCCCTTTCGCACGCTCAGTTGCCTGAGGGTTTTTGAGTTCTTTTTAACAAGACTTCATCCACATCACTTAGTTTTGTTCCATGGAGAATCCACCTCCATGCACCCATGCTCCTTCTGGGACTACCAATCTAGAGACCCCTTTTCAAGGGGTACCTTTTACTTTTCCTCTAGTTGGAGATATTGGTCCTCCCTTTATTGCCACGTTAAATCTTCCTGGATTAACCATAGGATTACTGGTATGGTTATTCAATCCGGTAATTCTGATTGCACCTAATGTTTCGAATATTAATTATCCACCACGAGAGAGTCAATCCCAAACTAATCCTTCCCCTTCTTCGTCGGATGAATCTTCTTCCGTTCCCTCTTCCTCGCCTGATCAAAGCAATAGTGTTAGTAATCGGGAGGATAAGAAGAAGAAGAAAATGAAATTTAAGAAGAAGAAGGACAAGGAAGACACAAAGCGTAAACCAGTTGCCTCTAATGGCACTCATTCTACAAAAACACCCCGTAAGCCCAAGTTCCCTTGCAAAATTTGTAAGGGTGATCACCTTCTCAAGGATTGCCCCAAACCACTTGTATCATTGACCTTTGACCATCATGTATCAGAAGTGTGGTCTAAAAAACCCAAACCACTCGTATCATCGACCTCTGACCATCATGTCGATGACACTCCCTCAACCAGTAACCCCTTGGTGAAGGGTCGGAAGGGTAAAGTCCTATATCCCTGTTTGATATGCAAGGGTATGCACCGTACTTTCCTTTGTCCAAGCATGGATGAAGCTTCACGGTGGTTGGAAGATATTACTAGTTCTCAATTGGTGCTTCCAACAAACGATAGTAAGTTGTCCCTCAACCCCTCGCTAGTTGGCCAAGTGATCAATTCAGTTTCATCTACAATTGATCCCACTCTCTCTTCCGAGAGTGAAGTGATCGAGTCACTGTCATCTCCACTCGATCCCGCTCCTTCATTGAAGAAAGTCCAGATTGAAGTAGTCATCTTGACACAATCTTCGTCTCATTCTTATCTTCCAAGCGAGAGTGAATTGGAAACCACTGATGTTTTCCTTATCGGTTCAGAATGTCCTCGGCAAGGGGAAACCCTGTCCGTTTCCGCGAGACCCCCTCCAAGTACTGAGGTCATTTCCTTTGATTGGAATGGTCTAACAGAATCTTGTCTTCCTTCGAGCATTCCTTTTCAAATATCTGTAGGAGTTTTCGATAAAGAAATTTTTCGTACGATAGTTGATGAACGAGCTTCTGTTAGTATTCTATCCTCAACTGCTTGGCAAGCCTTAGGTTCTCCTCGGCTTGTGCCCGTCACTGACCAGATGTTGTCTTTCAATAAAAGGCCTACTGGACCTTTAGGGTCCCTTCCTCAGTTACCTATCACTTTGGGAGGGAAAACTGTCTGTATTGATGTCATGGTCATCCAAGGTCCCTTAGATTTTAATCTACTCCTTAGACGTGATTACGTCTATGCAATGAAGGCTGTAGTGTCCTCAGTCTTTCGAGTGATGTATTTTCCCCATCATGGGAATGTTGTGACCATCGATCAGCTTTCCTTTGTGACGCCCACTCATCGCATGACTCCTAGTCACTAGACTTCCCTAAATGTTCTACATGTTTTAGTGGTTTCTTCCCCCTAAGGGGGGTACGTTGGAGCAAAGTTCTATTCCATTGTCAAGCTCATTAAAAAATGAAACCATTTTTTAAAGCATAATTTACTTTTGGTTTTAAGCTTGTGTAAAAATGAAACCAACCATCATTTCAAGCATAATTTACTTTTGGTTTTAAGCTTGTGTAAAAATGAAACCAACCATCATTCCAAGCATAGTTTACTTTTAGTTTTAAGCTTGTGTAAAAATGAAACCAACCATCATTATGAGCATAGTTCCCTTTCTATTTCAAGCTCATTAAAAAATGAAATAGGTTCCCACGAGCATAGTTTATTCTCTGTTTCAAGCTCATTAAAAAATGAAACTGACCCTCAAGCACAGTTTACTTTTGGTTTTAAGCTTGTGTAAAAACGAAACCAATCCCAAGCATAGTTTACGTTCGGTTTCAAGCTTGCGTAAAAATGAAACTACCTTCGAGCATAATTTCTTTCTGTTTTAAGCTCATTAAAAAATAAAAGGACCCTTTCAAGCATTGTTATTATCTATTTCAAGCTTGTGTAAAAATGAAATAGATCTCCCTTCCATTTGTTCGAGTCTCTCGCTAGAGTTAGGATTTGAACCTTCATTTCATTTGCTTGGGTCACTTGATCCTGGTTCTCCCTACCCCCCCTGGTGAACACATTCGGATTAGTAGCCAAGATTTTTGGGTAAGGAAGAAGAGTAGTCAGATGAAACGAAGCTTGGGGGGCATGTTTAACCGTTAGCAATCATGTTGGGGGCATTTACCAACCTCTGGTCATCATGTTGGGAGGGAACTCATCAATGGGCCTTAACCGTGAGCAGAGTTTACCTTTGGCTTCAAGCTCATTAAAAAATGAAACCAGTAGTTTGAGAAAAGTTCTATTCCTGTGTCAAGCTCGTTAAAAAATGAAACACATACTTTCCCTTTGAGTCAAGTCTCCTCGTAGACTCAGTACCTGAACCTTCTTTTCAACCGCCTATACTTTAGGCAAATGAAATGAAGCTTGGGGGCATGTCTTCAACCTCTGGAAGTTACGTTGAAGTCAACTCGATTGCCTCTCCACACCACGTTGGAGCTAAGTCACTTACTTCTAGCAATCACGCTAGGGGCATGTACTAACCTTTGGATTTCATGACGGGAAGAAGTTCACCATTGGGAACATTTTCGAGCATACTTTCCTTTTTAAGTTTCGAGCTCATTAAACCATGAAAACTATCCTGAGCATAGTTCATTTTCTGTTACAAGCTCGTTAAAAAATGAAGCAGACATCATGAGCATTTTTCCAACCTATCTTCGAGCTCATTAAAAAACAGTAAGATGGTGTTTGAGCTTACTTTTCACTTTTTTGTGCTTTGGTTAAAAACATGAAAAGTGGTTTGAGCTTACTTTTTCCTTTTTCATGCTCTGGATCCAAACATGAAAAATATTCCGAGTGCTTTTGATACCATTATCGTGCTCGTTAAATAATTGGAGTAAAAAGGTGTGTCTAACGAGTATAGGTTTATCACTTTATCCATCCTCGCTAGACTATTTACAGAAAAGGAACTGTGTCGAGTTTACTTTTCCTTTGTCGTACTTGGTCATCAACCATGACAAAGTTGTACATGGAGTCCTCTTTAAGCTATTTTCAGACTCCTAAAATAGGAAAAGATGGCCAAGCAAAATTGATTCGTTCACACTTGTAAAAGGATTTGAATGATCGTCTCCCTAGTGATAGTTTACCCCTTTTTCGGACTAGGGGGCACTACTTACGAAAAATGAATACTCCAGCCAATCATGACTGGAAGAGTCCTCTCCTGCATTGTTTTACCCTTTTTCGGGCGATGAGGCTAACCTTATGAAAAAGGATCGTTGGAGTCTTCTTTAGTTCTTTTCAGACTCTCTAAACATGAAATGACGACTGAGTTTTCCTTCCTTGGACTCGTTAAAATTTAACATTGAAGGGCCCACTTTGGGACGAACCCCTCCTTTCTCAGGTTCGAAAAACATGTGAGATTGGACTCATCTATGAGATGAGCTATACCGAGCATCTGTTATCCTCCTCAAACTCGTAAAACAACAAAGAGGTTCTCATCCATCATGTTGGGGGAAAATGGAAAAATGAGTCAAGTTTACCTTGTTGGCAGCTTGTGAGTCGTCACCTTTGAACATGGCATGCATCCTCACCTTGTTTGTTTTGGGTAGTCAGTCTTGCTGATAGTGTCATCATTATGATCATGCATCCTCATTATTACCATGAGTTCACACTTCCTGTGGTTCTGTCTATTCAAGTAGTCCCTGCTGCCAAGCTCCGTTTCATACCGTTATATGTTCAAAGGGTTATTACCTTGAGTCCACCTCCACTTCATGTCAAACCTTCCCTTTTTGTCAGTACATATTCTATTGTTTCATCGGTCCATACTATCTCTCGTTCTGATTTCGTGTCAGTGATGTGGGATTCATTATGGCCCACCTTCGACAAGTCTATTCCTGTCGACACCAAATCACTATCCAGGAATTAGGCTTAGGAGTCAACCACTAGTACCTTGGTTCCTACATGCCTCAATGGCAGGTTTCCTCATATTCAACAGTAGGTTTTCATCATTGACCTCTGATTGAATGATCTCTCGGATGCTCGACATCAAATCGTTTATTCGCATTTCGTTGAGATGTACTATAGATACCTTGGGGATCATTGTCATCATTGGTGATTTCCCTCGCATTTGTTAACAGTTCACATCATTGACCGTAATCAAATGGTTTCTACCATGTTCGACTTCAACACCTTGTCATCACATGGCTAGATTCGTATCGTTTGCGATCAGGTAGAAGACCCTGGACACCCTTTTGTATTTTGATTACGTCTAGGTTGCAATGGAGATTTTTCTGTACTGTCACATAGATCCACTTATGTATTGGTCGTGGTTGTGCCATTATTGTCTAATGGATCTACGCTTGTTCATAGTAGCCATGATTTGTCTACAGTCTATATCATCTCAGTACTCATGGATCTGCAATGTATTGGTTGACAGCGATGCTTTGAATCATTTGTTTCCGAGCATGGGAATGCCCACCTCAGTGGTATATCTGACATTTTGTTTCTATTTCAGCTCCTTGTTGCTCCCGTCGATGCTATCTCTGAACCATATTTGTAAAGTCTTTCAGCCATCAGTCTCTTCTGACCTCACACTTTAGGGGGCATTTGTTATACCTCAATATTACACATTACATATTAGTGTCGCATCTTTGGATTACCAACCTAAACGATAGTTTCCCTTAAAGATTATCTGAACATCTAGAGTGAAAACCATTGACTGAATACTGAAAGCAAAACCTTTTTCTGCCATCTACCAACCCAACTTAGCTCTGTTTGTGAGCACTATCGTTCCCTGCACATCTACAAGGGCGCGATAGTCAGCACTACCACGCGTTGCTCTTTCTCTGGGGAGTGGTACTACCGCGTTATGCTCAGTTGTAGGGGCGTGGTAGTCTGAAATTAGCCTTTTGCCTTGGATTTTGGGATATCAACCTTCGAGGAGATTTTATTGGGATTACCATCTTTGGTTCGATCCTAACTCCTTTTTTGTTTAGCTGGCCTCATCCACTAAACCCTCCATAGATCCACACTTCTCTCTTGTTGGTTAACCTTCCCTTGTGCTATAAGAGAGAAGCTTTCCATGGGCCAAAGGGAGGACTTTTGGGGCATCAAACCTATGATCTTCAGACTTCTGCAGAGATAGCTAGAGGAAGCACTTGGAGCTGGAGGATTGGCTTGGATATCAAGCAAACTTTGTAAGCACTCTTCAAGTTTGTAATAAAAGATAACTTGTCTTGTTTTTCCCATTTCATGTGTATTGTATGGATCTTTGATATGAAATGTATCTAGTTTAGATTTGAACTTAATCTTTGCTTCAAGGTATTTGGAAGCTTGCATGCTTATACTTTGTTGGATTTCAAAAGGTTCTACATTGGAGCTTCGGGATCAAGAGCTAGAAGCAGGACAAACATCGAATTGGAAGGTGAGTTACGTCTTTCATCTCTTCTGAATGCATTTAATCTTGTGTGAAGATCAGTCCAGGAACTCAAGGTAGCATTTGTTTCCTTTTTGTCTTAGCATAGAGTCAGTGCATCCTGCTTTATTCTAAGAAAGTTTCCACCTATCCATAGGGAGAAATATTTGCAACACTTGGAAAGTTGGATCTGGTTCAAATGCGTTGGTGAGCGTTGAACCTATCATAGGATTGGAAGAATATTATAATCTATCTAACTATTTACTTGAATATTTAGCAGAACTTGGCTTTATCACTCTTGCACATATTAAATGACCTAATTGGCTAACTACATCCGACCTAGGTTTGGGCAATAGGTGGACTGAAGAATGGAACTCATACATTTCAAAATTAAATGCTATAGGTTTGAGACTTCAGAATGAAGAGAATCATCTTATTTGGTATCCAAATGCTGCAATTGGGTCAATCATGCCAAAGATTGCATATTACACTATAGCTCGGGATCAGATTGTCATTGTTCCTAGATGTTGGTATCAAAATTTGCGGCGTTGGGAAATTCCTTTGAACGTAAAGTGTTTCTTATGGTTCCCTTTTGAAAATTGCTTGAAAACATGGGACAACTTGTTCCACAAGGGATGGACTGGACCTAGTTGGTGTATTCTTTGCAAATCTCAAATGGAATCGACAGAAAGCCTTTTTGTCTCCTGTTAGATAACAATCGAGGTTTGGTAATATGTCTGTAATGCTCTGAATATTGCACAGTATTCGGGTACACAACTATTTGAACAATTTTTTTTACATTGGTACAACTCTGTATCAGTTCATAAGACATTGCTTGGATGCATTTCTTGGTTTATGTGGATGGAAAGAAATGCTATCACTTTCAAGGACAAAATTCTAGATGTGGATGGTTTGTGTAGAAGTATTACATGTTTCTATAATAATTAACATAATATGGCTCACATTTTTCCAAAGACCAAACATCCCAAGCACACATCAATGGATTGTGATGCTACATGCTTCTTTGATGGTGCTTCATAGGGTGGAATCTATGCGATTAGGGCTATCACATTTCTTAATTTTTCTCATTGTTATAAATTCAAATTGCATTGTGGTTCAGGTACGAATACCAAAGCTGAGTTGCTTTCACTTTGGTGCCTATGCAATATTGCCTCAATCTTTGGAATTGATTCTCTAAAGATATATGGTGACTCAATGGTGATGGTAAACTAGGCTAAGGGACTTTCTGATATCAATGCGATGGCTCTCTCAAATTGGTGTGCTCGTACAAAGACACTCCTCTCTGGTTTCAGATCTGTTGATATTTCACATATCTATAGACATCAAAACACGGAGGCAGATATATTATCAAAGGAGGCACTTGCTTGTGATGAGGGTATTTTGGAATGGATGGAATTTGAAAATTCAATACAAATAGACAAGGGATATTTAGATTTCTTCTCCATATAAGGGTACATGTTTAGTGTTATGCCAAATGGTGGGATGTATTTCCAGCATCGGTTGTAGGAGACATTATTTATGTTTTTTGCTGGCTATATTTTTTGTTATGGGGATATGACTGATCATGTATTAGCAGTAAGATTTTTGGCTATATTTTGGGATATGGTTATTTCGTTAACTGCATGTGAGAGCATATTGAGCCCTAATACCAAGAATAAGTTTTTTTCTGGCTGAAAAAATAAAATGATATTATAATTAATAATTAATGATCTTCTATCTTTTAATTTTTCTAATATTAATTTGTTAATCCCCAAGGAACCAAGGTAGTCCAGGATAGTTTAGGTTTCTCACAGTATGGACCCCAAGATCTATGGACCTATGAACGTTGCGCCACTCCATCTTACTTACTCCATTTGATCCTTAATCTGCTCCGTTGCACAGTGTATTCTGTGTAAACCTCTATTTGTTTGTCAGTCTGGTTAATCTTTCAAGTCACCCGAAAACGCAAAATTAGTGTTTAAAAGCAAACAGTGCAATCAGACAAATAGTTGCAGAGAAGAAAGAGGGAAAACAATTCCATATATACTGAGAAAATGTTGTAGAAAAATAAATTAAAGGCCTTGAACGAGCTTGATACAAGTTCAACCATAAGGGCAATCTATCTCTATATTATAGAGGGATTCCCATGAGCTCTCCATATAACTTGAAGAATAGCTGTACAGTGATGGTTTTCAAGCAAGACAACCGCAGTAAACTCAAGGAAAGTAGTATACATAACTTATTATTACTGTTACAGCCTTCATGACATTTCATGAATGAATTCTTCTGGCATCTCGAAGCTATATGATTAAGTGTACTGACGGCCTGACGGGCCTCGGGCTCGAATCCTGCGTCGCGACATGATGTGATCGTGTTCGTGAAAGTCATCCATGGAGAATTCAGCCAGCAAACTCATTTGCAGCCATGGAAAGTTCAGAGACCTCAAAGACAGATATGCAAACACTGCGACAGTACTTCCATAGAGCGCAACAGTGGCTGCGGCAAGAACAAGACTTATCATGGGCTTTCCAGAGAGTAATATTCTTCTGCTACCGTGTGAACGTTTCATAAAAGGAATCCCAACACCACTATAGTCATTGACAGAATTTTTTGTCATATCAGTGTGGCATCCCAATCGTGAATCTTTTTCTCTTTTGTGATATAAATTATGATGAGGAAGAAGGAGAAGAAGAAGCACAAGAAGAAGAAGAGCAGAGGTGATATTGAAATAACTGGTTTTCTCTGCCATTTTTCTAACAGAAAACCTAACCAAAGCTCATCTATAATATAAAAGATAACTTGCAATTGCAATATCTAGGTGGGCGCCTTTAGCTTACAAGGCGACGGGACTGGTATTTATTCCCTAATTGGTCCAGCAGCCGCCATCGCCATTGAGTCAAAGCAGGTGACAAGATTTCAAAGCCACGTTATTTTGAATAGCAGCATGTTCAGCAGTTAATAAAAGACTTCTCCACCTCTGCTTTACGATTATATGTTTGAATAGTCGAATTCACTAAAAACAAAACTTAAAGACGTGCACTGGATATGTTTGAATAGTCAATTTAAGTGGATTTAGACAAAACTGTGTAAGTCGGTCTAGCCAATAGTGCACGTGAGCGATAATGTTAGATTATATTTATAATTTTTTTTTATGTTTAATAAGAACTCATATAGATTTTATATTAAAAAGGTTGTGAAAGACGAGTTAAAAATTCAAATGATACAAACCGTTCAAATATTTTTCAAATTTGCTCTTATAAATCAAGTATACAAATAGAATTCTTATGGAGCTTGTTCCAAAAGAGCCGTAAGGACTTCTTGTATGCAAACCTGACATTAGAGAGTTTTATGAATTCACCTAGCAACAAAATACGTGTGCAAGCATATGAATCATGAGTTAATTGAAAGGATGGGTATTGTGGCTTTCCTTTATAAAGTGATCCTTAAAATCCCAATCTTACCAACAAAATTCTATAGTATTATACAATAGAAAGCAATTAAATAGGCAGAATATTAATCCTTAACTTACTCTTATCCTTGAACTATAATAGGCTTATTAAATTACTTTAGAAAAATTTATTAATATTCTTACCATGTTCCTTAATATTGCTTTCCAACACTTCTTGTTTGTTCTCCTTCTACTTCAAATGGTTACTCAGATAATATATAGCTTCATGCATGCCCTTGCGATAGAAATTCATGTGCCTAAGGATGTGCTCAAGGTCTCCCCATATCCTTCTCCATTAGTCAAATTGGGATTTGGGGTGGCCATACTTAGCAAAGGGAACCATGTTCTATGTCCTATAAAAGAAAAAGATTCATAACAAAGCCTAACCACAGTTGCACCAACAAGAGAAAGGAAGGCCCAAGATGAGGACAAACCACACCTCCACCCTGCACAAGCAAGTATAACTTCCACAAATACTAGTTCTAAAAATGTTATTCCAACCCCATTGTGAAAATTGTTGACACTTCTCTCATGTGCCAATGTTTTATTTACTGCAACCCTAATCTAAACACTCATAAACTGAATAAAATCCACAATAAGGAAGCTTCTGCAACTACTTTAAGCATTATGCAACTATGAATCCACAACAAATAACACACAAGAGATATAAAAAAAACCTAAATTTGCTTTATTATTACTGAAAAAACCCTAATGACATAAGCCTCCCTTGCCCATGGTAGGCAAGGGAGGTAAACACTTCACTCTCTTGGCCTTCTTATGCACCTGCAACCCTTCAATGATAGAGTGGGGCTTTACAGCAATAACAAGAACAAGACATGACTTGTGGGGATTTACAACAATAGCAAGAACAAGACATGACTTGCTCAATAGTCTCCTAAAACCATCTATTTATCCCAAGCCCGATGGAGGTGGGCAATGAATGCTTCACTACCTCCATTTACATTAAAAATTCATTTTCCAATTTTGACCCAATATTTTTCCATTTTGACCTATTTTTTGTTTTCTACCTTGAAATTCATCCTTCTACCTTTGGTTTTCATTAGTCAAGAAGAGGTATCAGTCAACAAATATTCATCCTAGAGTCGATCGGCCCTAGATCCAACTTAGCATGATTTGCAGACAATAAGGCTAGGTCAAAACCAACAGCTCTGATACCATATTGGGGGACCTCTTTACCATGAACAATAGAACATAAAAGAAATGACAAAATGGAGCAACACTCCAAGAAGAAAGGTGGTGTCTAAAGACACAGTTACAACACTTAAGCACAACACATTGTGATTAGAACATCACAATACATTATCACAAAGGATACATCTCATAATCATCGTACATAACACAACCCATAGGGTCGTTCTTTTATAATCTCTAGATCTAATGAACTCCCTAAAAGTCATGAGGAAAATCTAGTCCACGAATAAGGTTTGTTGGTTCTAATGGTTTCCAAAAAATCCGCATCGTCCCAAAGTATAGTTGGCTATTGTAGTTGCGCCAACCATGGTCTTGCCAACCATTCAATCAAGCCTTCGGCTCTCCCAATTAGGACTCTAGTCGACTACTTTGTTGGTCGATTGTAGTCTATCAACTTATTGTTTGCAAAATATCCAAGAGTGTTATGAACCCACACAACCTTAGGTTCCAACACAAAGATATTTGAAATATGTCTATCGACAATGTCCTACAAATCCAAAGATAGAGGATATGTGCGGAAAAATTCTATGGGAAATATTCCAACTGAAAACTTGACTCTTACTTGCATTTACCATCCCTCCCAAGGCGTTGAAGGGAATCCAAAACATCCTTGAATCTAAGGGCATTTATTTTTTCCTAAAAAAAAGCGTAATTTTATTATTTTCCTAGAAAAATCAAACTTACATTTTGCATATACATGTTCCAAACTATATTGTTTTATCAACCATACGGACTGTAAAGCATAAATATAAGAGAAATGAATATATGTCTCTTTGGGAAAAAGAATTCCTATTATCTAGCTAGTATGAGTCTTCTTCATACAAAACATTTATGCAAAATCACATCTTCCTTTATATAACACCAAATATAGTGATCAGTGCATGGATTCTATCATATGTAAAAGAAACAAAAAAATAACGACAAGGATCATAAGGAATCAACATGATTTGGGGCGTCTTCAATATCTTCGATGAATGTAATGTGGTAGAATTCAAAAAAATTTGCATTCCTATGTTCTGCTATTAACCATTGATCGTGAACCAGCTGCAAGCCTTCCTTAGAAAGAGCATCGATCTCTGCATTTTTTTCCTTGTAGACATTCTTGCAAGAGAAACATTCAAAAGATGTATTTAAATGAGATATTTATTCCAAAAGAGCATATAAAAAGAGGTTATAGCAATGCTGAGCTCCCAAGACCCAATTTATGAGATTCATGGAATCACCAAATATTTGAATGGGGATAACATCTTTTTCTCTAGCAAAAAGGAGAAGAAATTTTAGAATCATAAGTTGAACATAATTCTTTGATCCTGACCCCAAACCCATTTTTATTATAAAGAAATGGTTTTCATAAAGGTAAAGAGTTGTGCTTCCACCGTATGAGTGATCATTTCCTTGGGATGCACCATCAAAAAAATCCCACGACTGAGTATTGTCAATCCCTCCTCGATATCTCGAATTGCAGCATTCCCCCTTTTTTAGGAAGTAAGATAAGACACTAAGACTGTGCACAACAACATCCTTTGGGATCAAATGTTTTTCCTGGAAGATTGTCTTGTTTCAAGCAATCCAAATGCTCCAATTTATGATCATAGTTAAAGCCAGTATATATCCATAGGTTGGATTTGAAACCCAATGGTTCCATGCTTCTTCCATTGAGTTTCGTTTCCATTTACAATCCATATCCATCCTCCTTGAGCACTCCTTCCAAATCAAATTAATAAAGGTACACAAAATGAAAATATGGACCACAGTCTCCTCGTCCCCTTTACATAGCAAGCACCATCTTGGACCTTGCTTCTTCCTTTTTTTTCATTATGTCCCAAGTGGGAATTTCATTTCCAATCATGCACCAAAGTAACAACTTTTCTTTTTGGGGACATTTGGATTTCCAAAGGCCTCTCCACCACCAATTTCTCTCCCTTAAGTACAAGTCAATAATCAAATGGGAATAGCCCATTTTTGGAGTATAACGTCCCTGAAATCTAAGGGCATTTATATAAGAGGATCCACCCAAGAAAATAGTATTATATGTGAATTATGCTTGACTCATTATTTTTACTTCTCTAGATATGAGGATACCTGTCATGTTCCCTTCCTCCTTTTCTTTATCATATTTCCTATTAAGGGCTTTAGCCATTAAAATGTAGATAAAGGGATATAGGGGACCAAGCCTTCCTTATGCCCCTAAGCACTTGGAAGAATGAAAAAGGTATCCCATTCACCAAGGGTACTATCGAAGGCTTCCCTATGCATGCTTTAATCCATTTGATAAAATTTGGGGATAAACCAAATTTTTCAAGGATTGAAAAAATAAAGTTGTGCCTTACTCCATCAAAGGAATTAGTTGAATCAATTTAGCTACCATAAATTGATCACCCCATCTTCATATTGAATGGATGGATTCTTTCCCAAGCCCTATGTGGTTATAGATCTGTATTTTAGCCATTAACGCAATTTGGATATCCGAAATGAGATTGGGGAGGAAAGCCTTTACCTTGGATATCCTAAATGAGTTCCCGATGGCCTCCATCATTTCATTTTGATATCCTTTTCCAACATTTGATTTTCTTCATGACTTACTAGGGTTGGAATATTGTGTAACATCTCTTCCTTGGACCTTTGGCTGGAACTACTTATTTCAGTGTAAAGTTCGTTGAAGTATATATACACTTCTTCCTTTACTTCATTGAAATATGTTATCTTCCTGCCACTAGAATCTTTGATTTATTTGATGATGTTTTTCTATAGTATGCCTTTGGTTTATTTGAGGAATAACACAGTGTCTCTATTCCTTCCTTTAATGAGATACTTCTAGACTTGAAGCACCACATATCCTCCTCTTACTTGTGCAACTTGTGGATGGATTGATTAATAACCTACGCTTTTCTTGAAAGGTCTGTTGAGACTTGTCCTTGATCTATATTGCATTGTATATTTTTGTTGACACAGCGGCTATCGACAGGGGTTCACTTTGCATTGTCGTCAACAAACCCAACCAAACACCCTTAAGCACTGGCCCAGAAAGGTTTTACCCTTTCTAGCAACACCCGCGAAGCAAGCGAAGTCTCACCCGAGATGATTAAGGGGGATACAGGAACCAAGTTTCCGCAGTGGGGGAAGGACATGAAAGCACTTCAACTCTATCATAATAGAAACCATATATTTAGATTTGCATATACGTATACATTCGCATATTCACCATTCGCAGATTCAATACATAATAGGCATTCGCATCAACATGGTTAAATTGATCATTCGCATCAATAGCAATTACTGAACCACAAAACCTTAAACATATCACAAACACTTGTATTCATCATTTAACAGAAATAGAGACAAAGATATAACCATAACCGAACATCTTCATGCATTCATCAAAACCTGCGGTAGAACCTTTGCAGAAACAATTCAGAACATATTATTGCGGATCCATACAAAATTGCGAAAACATAGCTAAACATAACCGAAACGCATAATGACAATGATTTTACAATCTGGTCTAGCATCGATGCCCTTAGGATTACATTCATACTCCTATTTATATCAACTAAATGGTCCAAATGACCCATTTCGAACAAACTGACTAATATTGCGCTTCCTTGTTCTCCGTGAATGACCCTTCCTTCCGTGGATGGTCCTCTTCACAGCTGTCGACTTCTGCACTTCATGCAAACTAATCCCATGCCAACAGGCCCCCCAAAAAAACTTGTGGCTCGCCCTCGAGCCACCTCAACTGGACACCTCTGGTACTTTTCTCATCCATCGCTATGGTAAACTTCTGAAGCTATTCTTGACGTATGGAGCTCGCTGTCATGTACTTCTCAAACTCATCCTCCAGTCTCTTGGTCGCTTTCATGTACTTCTCGAACTCATCCTCCAGTCTCTGGAAACCTTGATCATCTACCCCTTCTGCACCTGCTCTTGCGCTTCAGGCTTGCTGCAGTCTCGGGAAAATTTCATCGATGTCACCAACTTGGGAAACAGGCCAACTACTCCAGCCCATCTGTTTCGCACATTTGACCGTCTGTTGCTGGAGCCGACATGCCTCCTCTCCTGGTGTTCTGGTGGTCACAGGGACCATGGTTCTTCTAACTACTACCACGCCCTTAGACATCTCGGGTGAGACCTCATCTCTATTCCTCCCAATTGTCTGCGCTGCTTCCTTCACTGGTTGTTTATGCACACTCATCGTTCTTTCCCTTAATGCACCTGGAGTGCTTCCGCTCAAAATGAAATGTGCCATTGCAACTATCTCACTTCCCTTTTCCACGGCTTCCTTGGGATTTCTCACTCAACTTCCTAACTCTCTGCATCTAACTTATTGACTCGCATCATACAACTTACTAATTCTCCTCTGCGAACTCTGTTTACTTCGACTTGCGTTCTTCAATCTCCATGCTGATATTTATGCTTGCTCTTCGTGTCCTTGGCACCTGATCATCATTTGTGAAATATTTCCCTCAGCCATCCGATTCGGTCCTCAAGTGTGTAATCATACTCCTCTGTCGGCTTTATGTGATGCCGATCCACAGTAATCATGCTTGGATTTGACTTCCATGTGCTAAATGTGAGAAGCATCGACGAGCGACCCGGCTGGCCATGCTTTCCATTTTTTTCATGATTGTTATTTTTTTCATGCTGAGATACCAGGCCTTTGTTGGAGTCGCTCCCTATTGCGCTTGTCATGCTCCTGGAACCTCAGGTTCAACTGATACGGTTGCTGCGCTCTTAGGTCGACATTGATTTTGATTTCGCCGATTTTCTTATCCTGGACCACCATCGGGATGATCCACTCCGATTCCTCAACTAGTTCTATAATGCCTGCTTTCAACATTATTTCAATCTCGGCCTTCACCCGCTCCTTGTAACTTGGATTCAACCGATAGGGCCGCTGCTTGATTGGCTTCGCATAGGGTTTCAGGGGGATTTTCATTTTGCCTAAGTCCCCGAAAATTCCTTTCATCTCCAAGAATTTCGTTGGGAACAAATCCTGAAACTCATGCAACAAATCTGTCATCTTCGCTATAGTCGAGTCGTCCCAATAATCTCCAATACTTGCGAACTTCGGATTCTCCTCCGACCCAATGTTCACTTTCTTGAGTTTCAACGGTTGCTGAAACTTGTCGGAAGGTATTTTTGGTGCCTCGACACTACGACTTACTTTTGAATCTGGTACATACGTAGCCCTCAGATCATCCTCGTCATCTGGCTCTCCTATGATATTGTAGCATTCCATTAACATTTCTGGTGTCGCAGTCCACTAAAGCCCCCAGTGGTTTTTCTGTCGGGACTGCTTCAAATACCTTCTCCTGAATCGCCTATAATGCACTATGGATGAAGGGGTTTTCGTCGGAGAAACTGAATGTTTGGATAAACCCAACTGTTAACTGTTCCCAAGAGATTGTTCCGTGTCACAATTCTGCTGCAATATACCAACTTCGTGGTACTTCATCTAGTGTGTGAATTAATGCAAGGACCCATTCCTGTTTCGCTCGTGGTCCCCATTTGCTCTCAAATTCAACCAAATGCACCTTCAGATCACCTCTACCATCGAAATTACTTCCTCCATATCCTTCTGCATCGCCGAACCTAGCCATCATTAGGTGTCGACATAGTGGCCAGTTAGTTATGGTGGACTTGTGCATTGCCCACCATCGTGCTAGTGTAGCCTTCAGGGCTTCTTCCAAGACCAAGAACTGCTGTGGTTCTGCCACCTTTTCTTCAAATTCAGTGAGAAATGTAGCCAAATTAGGCAATCCCTCGTATGTTGGTAGCTCGCACTCTTTTGTGGCTACCCTTCACAATGATTGAGTGATCCTTGCACACCTCCTGAATGACACTTCATGTAGTCGTCTCTACCAATTTTCAAGTGCTTCGTCCGAATATGATGATGTCGAACTGCTACTGCGCCACCCTAAATATCCATTTGCAGTAGGGTTGATGTAATCTTCAGAAATGTTGTAGATATTATCTCATCCCTTGGTGAACTCATCCCTTGTTGGTAAAACATACCTCTGCCCTTCTGTAGGATCAAGAGGTGCGACAACCCTTATCTCGCGATTCTCAAACGACATAGTTCTATTCTTAAATTTGATAATAGCCTGGTTCTCCATCGCCCATTCTATCCCTAGCAGCACTGGGTAGGGGCTTGTGTTGTCCACAATTTCGATCACATCAAAATTGCGTAAGTCTTGAGGCCCTCAATATCAACAGGGACTTGGAATAGTCGACCAATCAGGGTGACCTTACTTTGGTTTGCTAGGCGCAACTTCACTGGGGACCAAGCCAACTATGGTTTCCCCATCGTTTCCCACGTATGTTTCGTCAATATTTTCACGTCTGAACCCAATTCCAAGATAATGTAGTTGACATCGAACACTTTGACTTGTGTAGACATTTGCATCTCTCATCCTGTTTTTATCTTATGTATGCGATTGACCGTCTGCTCCTGTCGTGCACCCTCCCATCGGTGCAACATGTTGGATATCTCCGCCAATGCATCTTGATATTTTTCCAACTCCAAGAAACTCTACAAAAATGCTCTTAAGGTGTTGGCCCTTCTCTGCGAATTCGTCGTGTCGAATATTGGTGGCATGTCGTAAGTACCTTCTTTCTGGTGAAGAGGTGGTTGTCTTAGCTACCTCATTGCCTCCCGTGCTTTCAAAAAAATGACCCTTTCTGCTTCCGCATCAAATGTGACTTTTTTCCTTGCTGTCGGTCAGACACTAGCCTGTGACCTTTCATCCCCTGTCACAGCTCCTCCTCGATTCACTATTCTGATAGTCACACTTTGACTTGTAACTTCTGCTGAGATCTTCTATACCGCTGGTGGATTTTGGTTCTGATTTTGATTTTGCGGAGTTGAGGGCAAGTTCTTAGTTTGTCACTTTGAGATGAGCTGAGGACAATCTTCAACTCCATGGTCCACAATCCTACAATAAGTGCACTGTGGTGCTGGATTCGGGAAATACCTCTGATAATTCCCTTGCTGAACACAATTGTAACATATGATGGGTCCTCGACCTCGTCCAATAGCTCCTCCTCGGCCAACACCAGCACCTCGGCCACCAAGGAATCGCCCTCTGAATCCTCTTCGCAGTGTCCCATATGGAAGGTACTGCAGTTGAGCATACTGCGGCTGCGGATATAGCAATTGACCATACTGCGGTTGAACATATTGTAGTTGTTGAAGATATTATGGTTGGCCATACTACAACTAACCATACTACGACTGCTCATACTGTGGTTTCGGATTATATTGAGGCTGCGGTTGACTATACTGCTGTTGTTACTGTATTGGTGGTTTCTCCTCCCCTTTCATGAAGAAAGTGTCCATAGTCCTTTCTTGGAGTAGGTCATAAGCTCTGCAGTATTTCTCATCATGACCAACCGATCGACAGAACTTGCAATACAAGCTCACTGGTTTCAACATCATCTTTTGCATTTACACACATTCTTTCGGTCGGTGTCCTCTCATTTGAAAGACACGACACCAAGGCATCCCTCCCTAACTGAGGGGATTCGGTGGACCTGATTGAAAATATTCTCGAAATTCTGGCATTGATCCTTGTGATGTCCTTCTGTCCTACACTGAGTGCACCATACGTCTTCACGGTCCTCTTTTCCTTTCTTCATGTCTTGTAGCTGGATCGTCAATTTTTCTAGTTTCACTTGTATTTGATCCATTCCCAAACCCATTTCATCTATTGGTGAAGCCTCCAGCTTCATTGCGATCTCCAACGCTTCTTCCTGGGTCACTACGATTTGTTGCATCAGCGGCCCATGAATGTACGACACCAACCCAGTGATAAACCATTCTTTATGCTACATATCGTTCATCCCAAAACTCACTTTTTCCATTAGTGTTTTGTATCGCTGGTCGAAGTCCCATACCGACTCGTTGGGAAACTGTTTGATTTCTTTGAGCTTAGTAATGTACTGCGACTTGGATTTTGGTTTTCTGAATTCATCTATCATCCTTGCCTTGATGTGAAACAATATTTTACTGGGAGTTCCCATCGGTACTTTAGCAAACTTCATATACCAGTCTAGTGCGCGGCCCCTGAGGATTGTCACTATTTGTCCCTTTTTTATATCTTCATCCTGGACCTTCTTCACGGTCCATACTGCTTCGCACAAAAACCAGTATTGTTCGGGATCCTTCATCCCGTTACCTTGGAAGGTTGGCATCTTTGCTTCGTCACCCGCCATTCTTGTAATTTGTTATTATTTACTGATGTGCTACTATTACTATTGTTCTGGCATGTAGGACAGCTCTGTGAATAACTCGTATCCCCTTTTATCAAATTCTGAATAGTGCACGGAGTTAAAGGTACATTGTATCTTAGGGTCCATCCTTCTTCGGCTTCTCGGATATCCTGTTCACTTCCTTCTTCATCGCAATAACGTCGCTTCCTCCCTTGTGGTCCTATTTCACAGTCTTCTATTCCGGTCCTCTTAGGAGACTCTCTCTTAGTCCTCCTCTTCTTCTCAGGATGCCAGAATATCACCACACTCCTCAAGGTACTACACTCTTCGTCAGCTTCCCTTAAAAATTCGTCGTCGCTCATGTCCATCTACCCCGTATCTTTCTACCAGACCCACATTCACGCGGTACCCACAACTTCCGCACACTGATCTTCTACTCATTGGAGTTCATCCTTAGTATGCCCTTTTCGCAGACGAGCATCTTAATCCACAGTTTCAACGACAGCAAGAATCTCCACCTAGGTCCTTTGAAAAATTTCCTTTCTGTGTCGCTGTATGATTTGATCGTGTTCATAGCAAACTCAGTGATGTGTCCTTCTAAGATACTGTCTACCCAGAAGTCAAAAACCCGTGATACATTATTTTCGACCCGTTTCAGCTATCGAATCAATTTTGGAGTCCAATGGTCTAGCTCAGTCTTTTGGCAATGGTTCTTCTGAAATGTTAGCTGCGCTAACCACTTGAGCATCAATACCAGGAATTCGCAGAAGAATATCTCATGGATATTCGAATAAATGTGCTTTTGCAACCAACTGCTTACTGTATGTCTAGGGTTTTTCTTTTCTCCTTCTGTGAATTCTTCTGCTCTCTTGTCAAACCATTCCTAGATCTCCAGTTTCGTCGGGTGCCACATCATGTCTTTATCTTTCTTCTTCAGGGTCCTAGAAACAGAACCATTTTTTGACACAACAGATATCAACAGGGGTTCACTTCGCACTGCCATCAACAAACACAACCAAACACCCTTAAGCATCGACCCAGAAAGGTTTTAGCCTTTCCAATAACACCCACAAAGCGAGCGAAGTCTCACCTGATATGATTAAGGGGGATGTAGGAACCAAGTCTCTGTAGTGGGGGAAGGACATGCAAGCACTTCAACTCTACCGCAATAGAAACCAAAGATTTAGATTTTCATATATACTTATACATTCGCATATTCCCCATTCACAGATTCAATACATAATGGACATTCTTGTCAACATGGTTAAACTGACCATTCGCATCAATAGCAATTACTGAACCACAAAACCTTAAGCATATCACAAACACTTGTATTCATCATTTAACAGAAACAGAGACAAAGATATAACCATAACTAAACACCTTCATGCATTCATCAAAACCTATGGTAGAACCTTCGCAGAAACAGTTCAAAACATATTATTGTGGATCCATAAAAAACTGCGAAAACATAGCAAAACATAACCGAACCGCATAATCACAATGATTTTACAATCTGGTCTAGCATCGATTCCCTTAGGATTACATTCATACTCCTATTTATATCAACTAAATGGTTACAAAATGGTCCAAACAACCCATTTCTAACAAACTGACTAATCTTGCGCTTCCTTGTTCTTCGTGAATGACCCTTCCTTCCGCAGATGGTCCTCTTCGCAGTTGTCGGCTTCCGCACTTCATGCGGACTAATCCCGTGCCAACAATTTTCCAACTTTGTTTACAATTCATTTCTCTTGGTTGTCATGGACTTGAAATACACCTAGTCGCATTGCTTCAAAGCACCTTTCACCAATCTCAATTTAGATTCCCATATGAATGCAACAGAACTCTAAATAGGAGTAAGCCACTTCTCTTGAATGATCTAGAGAGCTACTTCTCTTGCAACCAAAGAGAGTTGGAGAGGAATAGGATTTTTGAGCTTGGTGTTTTCATTGATTTCAAAGAGATAGTTGAACTTGGTGATGACATTGAAGTCTTAATGCTAGTTTTAAGAAGTATATAGAAAATATGTGCGCAAGTCTCAGCAAGTCCCACCAAACATCAAAGATATTGTTGAACTTGGCAGAAGTATATAGAATAAGGTTGTATGTGTGCAAGTCCCACCAAGTTATGGTACCCTATTGTGCAAGTCCCACTAAGTTATGGCACTATAGTGGGAAAGTACCACCAATTTATGGCCCTCTCATGTGCAATACCCTCTATCATCGCAAGATAAGAACAAGTGGTTGAATTACCGTGAAGTTAGTGAATATACAAAAGTGCACGCCAACGAAAGAATAAGAGGGGTGGTAAGCTTGACTGAGAAGAGAGGAAGAAGGGACATTACTGACTTAGAGAAACCCAAAATTTTGTACATACCAATTGATTAAGACTGGTATAAATGAGACAAATATTGATGTGTGTCAATATACACTTGGGTGCGCAAAAGATGTAGTATTCTAAAATTGCAAGATTTGGGGAACATATGAAATGCTCAGGGGAATAAATGGCAGTATGACTTGAGGAAGTGCGCGAGATCGTAAGACAAGGATAAATACAAGGTGTATTCATGCAAAAGTATGAGGATCATTTGAGAAGAGCACAAGGAACATTTGAACAAGGAGCATTTGAACAAAAGGATACAAGAAGTGGTCACGTAAAAAGAGTTGCAAATGTGATCATCAGTCTGCGGGAAACAGTGGAAACAAAAAAAAAGCATAGAGTGGAATGTGATCAAGGTATACAACAACAAAGCTATATCTGGGTGGTAGGATGGGGTAAGGATAGAATATTGGTGTCTTCTATAGGTTGGTTCATGGAAACTGAGGTTGGTGCCTGACCACGCAAGTTGGTGCTTGTTGATATGAGTTGGTGTTCATGAGAGGATCGATATCCTCACAGGTTGGTTCCTATAAAACAATAAGTTGGTTCTTGCAATGGATTGGTGTTCCTATTTGATTGGTGTCAGCAAAATCAGTGAGTTGGTGATCACACTTGTATTGGAGATTGGTGTCTCCAAACACTATTTGTAATAAGAATATTTTTACATAAGATTTATCTACATATTCTTTGCATGGTGTTCTTTGTATTGGAAATTGCTTATGATACATTGTATATATGTTAATTAATGATTACATGGTATAACAAATATTTGAAAGGATAAAAAGAGCATGATACCAATTCACCCCCCCTCTCAGTATCAATTAGGGTCCAACAATTGGTATAAGAGTCGGTTCCTTCAGAAACAGTCTAACCACTAGAAGGAAGATCATTGTGTAATCTAGATTTCGACGTAGATATGGACAAACATGAAGGTATCTCAACAAACTGAGCACCACGTTTTGATGTATCCAATTATGATTTATGGAGTATAAGAATGGAACTATTCATACAATCACTTGGAATTGATATTTGGATGGCAATTGTAACTTGTTATAAAGTTCCAGATACTCCTCCAACTGATGCTGATGATACAAATTTGTATGAATGCAATGTAAAATCCAAAAATGAAATGCTAAGTGACCTAGTAGACTTAGAATTTACAAAGGTCATGCAGTGTAGCTCAACAAATACAATATGAGATAAACTTAAGAGCATTTATAAAGGAGATGAACTGTGAAAAAGGAAAAGATGCAAACTTATAGAGGTCAATTTGAGAGCCTAAAAATGAAGGAAGATGAGAACAATGCATCCTACTTTCTTCGAGTAGATGAAATTGTCAATACTCTTAGAGGTCTTGGGGAAACAGTTCTTGAAGAAGCAATTGTACATAAGGTGTTGATATCTCTACCTATGATATTTGATCCTAAAGTATTAGTCCTGGAAGATAGAAATGATCTTGACAAGATTACAATGGATGAAATCCATGGAATTCTCATTTCCTATGAAATGACTACTGAAAAGGAGATTCCCTCAAGAAGGGAAGTAGCATTCAAGGTCTCCAAGAAGACAAAAGGAAGCAAGCAATATCTCAATAAGAGTTCTTCTGAGGAATCTGATCTTGAAGAAGAAAACTTTGTGAAGAATCTTTAGAAAGGTGGTGTAAAGTACAAAGGTAAGCTACCTTTCAAATTCTTTGAATGTAGTAAAATAAGTCATTTTTCTTCTAAATGTCCTTATAAAGAGAATAGAGATAGTGATGAGGAGGAGGATCATGATCATGAAGAAAAGAAGAATATATACAAAGGAAGTAGAATTGAAAATTATAAAAGGTTTGGTAGACAAAAGAAAATTCTATACTCCAAAGAGGAATATAGCTCATCGGATGAAGATGACAGTTGTAATGATGAAAGAGAAGTGTTCTTTATGGAAATAGAAGAAGAATGTGAAAATGAACACTATGAACATGAAGTAAGTGTTGAGGTATAATTTGAAGGATAACTTATAAGTTAGTTAGAGGATTTGAAAGACTCAAGAAAGAAGAACAAGTATTTAAAGGACCAACTATAGAAGTATGAAGAACAGGTTTAAAAAGTCAGAAGAATAGAAGAAGATCTAGCAAGAAAGATGAAAGAGAGAAACAATGTGTAAGGAATTGGAGAAAGAAATTATCTCCTTAAAAAGGGAACTTCAAAAGGTAAGCACTCACTTAGGCTATCAAGAAAATTTTGGCAGAAGCTCTAAGGTGTTGGATGAAATCATCAACAATCAAAGATCAATTTCAAACAGGTTTGGATTGGGATATGAACAAGACAACGGTGATAAGGATTCAATTTTAATTACACCTAACCATGAGGCAGGTACTACAAGGATCTTTGCAGATGTACTTAAGAGTCCTATCCAAGAGAAAGACAATAGAAAGAATGATCAACAATATTTCTATCAAAACAAAGGAGTTGTATTGTCTAGAAGACCTCTCACTAGTAGGTATCAAACTATATTTTTGGGGAATTGTTATTTTTGAAATAATTTTGGTCATAAGGTTGCCAATTGAAAAGCACTTGCAAGCAACAATTTTGAGAGAAATAGAAGTCCTCTCAAGAACTTCAGAGCTGACAATATGAACAAAGAAACTAGAAAATATAATGAAGTCATCAATCCCTTTAGCCTTTTGGAAATGGACATTGAATGCTATCAATGTCACAACTATGTGAATAAATCTTGAGACTACAAAAACAGGTCAGTAACCGTGCACCAAGATGAAACCAAAATTTCCATCTACAAGAAAGAAAATACAAAGATTTGGCAGAAAAGGACCAAAGAATAATGCCAAGAAGAATGTGACTTGGACTTGCATGCTCTAAACAAAAGGAATCATTGGTATATTGATAGTGGATGCTCCAAACACATGATAGGAAGCAAAGGAAATTTTATTGATCTGCAAAGGGAAAAAGGAGGTGATGTTTACTTTGGATACAATGGTTTTGCCAAAATTTTAGGAAAAGGTATAGTATGTCGGTGCAATGAAAAAACTAACAAAGAAAATGTATTTCTTGTTGAAAATATGAAACATAACCTGCTCAGTGTTAGTCAAATGTGTGATCAAGGGCATATTCTTATTTTTTACTCTAAAAAGTGTAAAATACAGAAGAAATATTTTGGCAAATTGGTAGAAATGGCATCAAGAACTCCAAATAATGTGTACATCTTAGGTTTGAAAGAAGAAGAAAAATGTTGTATGGGGAAAACATATGAATGTTGGCTCTGGCATAGAAGATTGGGCCATATTAATTTTTATAATCTATTAAAAATTAGCAAAAGTAAAGTTGTAAGAGACATACCGAAACATACAAATCCCTCAAATTCACTCGGCAAGCATTGCTTACATGGAAAGCAAACAAGAGTAGGTTTTAAAACAAAATAATATTGTACAACAAAACCATTGGAATTGGTTCATACTGATCTCTATGGGCCAATGAGAACAAAATTTCTAAATGATGAATCATACTTCATTCTGTTTATTGGTGACTATACAAGAATGACATGGGTTTCCTTTCTTAAGAAAAAATCAAAGGATTTTGAATCATTCAAAGTCTTCAAAGAACTAGTTGAGAATGAAACTGATTTGAAAATTAAGTGTCTAAGATCAAATAATGGAGGGGAATATACCTCAAATGAATTTGAGAAATTCTGTGTGGAACATGGAATCGGGAGGATTTTTTTAACTACTAGAACTCCACAATAGAATGGGGTAGCAGAAAGAAAGAATCAGACCATCCAATAAATGGAAAGAACAATGTTAAATGACTCCAAATTATCATATATTTTTCAGACACAAGCAATTCATACTGTTGTCCATATCTTAAACAGAGGACAAATTAGATTTGATAGAAACATGATTCCCTATGAACTCTGGAAATGTAGACCAGCAACAATTAAACACTTTAAAGTGTTTGGAAGCAAGTTCTACATTAAAATAAATGATGAAGACTTGGGAAAATTTGACTCTAGAACTGATGAAGAAATATTCCTTGGATACTCTTCAAGGAGAAGGGACTATAAGTGTTACAATATTAAAAAGAATAGTCGAAAGTCTATATGTGAAAGTAGATGAAACAACTTGCCACAGATCAAAAAGAACGATAGATATGGATGAAGATGACCCACCATTTTTCAGTCAAGAAGAAGAAGAAGAAGCACTAGAGGAAGAACAACACAAACAACCAGAAGAATAATTAATACTAGAAGAATAAGAAGCTGGAAGACAAGATACAAAGGATCCCTCTAGGTATGTCGAAAATAATCACTTTGAAAACCTAATCATTGGTGATAAACGTGCAAGAGTACAAACAAGAAAGAAGTAATCTAGAAAATGCCACTGAAGAAGTACATATCTCTCTACTTTCCAAAATAGGTCCAAACAGTTTTGAAGAATATAAGACTAGTGAAACCTGGGTAAATGCTATGATGGAAGAACTAAATCATATTATGAAAAATGAAACATGGGAACTTGTTCCAAGACCTAAAGATAAGAATGTCATTGGAACCAAGTGGGTTTTCAGGATAAAATTAAATGAAGAAGGAGGTAATTAAAAACAAAGAAAGATTGGTGTGCAAAGGATATGCGCAAGTTGAAGGGATAGAGTTTGATGAGAATTTTTCCCCTGTTTCCAGAGTAGAAGCAATCATAATTTTCTTGGCATATGCATGCTCCAAGGATATCAAACTATACCATATGGATGTAAAATTAGCCTTTCTAAATGGAGACTAGAAGAATAAGTCTACATAGAACAACCCGAAGGGGTTAAATTATAAAAAAATAAAGACTATGTCTGTAGACTAAAGAAATCCTTGTATGGACTAAATAAATCTCCCAAAGCCTGGTACTGAAGGTTGGATAATTACCTTCGGAAACAAGGATTTCTAAGAGGAGGAGCTGACAATAAGTTGTACATAAAAACTGATCATGAAAATATGATTATTATTGAAGTTTATGTAGATGACATTATATTTGGAAGCAATGATGATAACTTGAGTAAAATATTTGTAGCAGAAATGAAGATAGTTTGAAATGTCTATGTTAGGAGAATTAACATTCTTTTGGGGGCTGCAAATCTCCCAACTCAGCAAGTACATCTTTATCTCTCATACCAAATATGTAAAACAAATGCTGAAAAAAATTAACATGGAAGATCGCAAACAAGTATGTACTCCCATGATAATTGGATACAAGTTAAGTAAAGAAGATGAAGCCAAGGAAGTAGATAAAAAAATATATAGGTCAATGATTGGTAGTCTATTATATGTAACGCTTCAAGACTATATATTATGCAATATGTAGGACTAGTTTCCAAGTTTCAAGCATCCCCTAAGGAAACACATGTTCAAGTTGTTAAGAGAATATTCAGATATCTAAAAGGAACTTTGGATTTTGGACTATGGTATCCACAAAATGAAGACTTGAATCAGATAGCATATACTGACACATATTGGGAAGGAAGTATCAATGATAAAAGAAGTACAAGTGGAGTGGCATTATTTTTGGGGAACTGCTTGGTGTCTTGGATGAGTAAAAAACAATCTTCGGTGTCATTATCAATAGCAGAGGAAGAATACATTACAACAACATCATGTTGCACACAAGTTCTTTGGATGAAACAAACCTTAAAGGATATTCATGAGGAGTTTGATGAAACTATGCCAATATTATGTGATAACACAAGTGCGATGAATATTTCCAAGAATCCGGTAATGCACTCCAAACAAAACACATTCCCATCAAGTATCATTTCTTAAGAGAACAAGTTGCTGAAAAAACTATCAAGTTGGAATACATTGATACCAAGGATCAGATTGGTGATATATTTACAAATCCTCTCCTAAGGGATGTCTTTGAATATATCAGACATAAATTAGGAGTGATCCCCTGTCCTCATTAAATTACTTAGGGTATAAAAGGATCGCACAAAACAGAATTAACCAGCACAAAGGAGCAACAGAAGACAAGAACAAAAGCATAAATTCAGGGGGAGAACTTGCAACTGTGCAAGGGGAGGATACAGGTTTGCATATAATTGAATAATTATTTTCCATTGATGTCAAAGGGGGATAAAATAACAATTAAATATGCAAGCAATATTGTGCAACACAAGACTTCAATGAAGAGATGCATTCAGAGGAAGCTCTGCTTTACTTGGTGTTGACATCAATACCAAAGGGGGAGTTTGTTGAGATTGGTGTTGTCATTGATGTCAAAAATATAGTTGAACTTGGTGATGGCATTGAAGTCTTAATGCCAGTTTGAAGAAGTATATAGAAAATATGTGTACAAATCTCAGCAAGTCCCACCAAACGTCTAAGAGATTGTTGAACTTGGAAGAAGTATACAGAATAAGGTTGTATGTGCGCAAGTCCCACCAATTTATGGTACCCTAGTGTGCAAGTCCCACCAAGTTATGGAAATATAGTGCACAAGTCCCACCAAGTTTTGGAACTCTCATGCGCAAGACCCTCTATCAGCGCAAGATAAGAATAAGTGGTTGAATGACTATGAAGTTAGTGAATATACAATAGTACACGCTGCCGAAAGAATAAGAGGAGTGGTAATCTTGACCAAGAAGAAAGGAATAAGGGACGTTGTAGACTTAGAGAAACCCCAAATTGTGGACATACCAATTGAGTAAGAATGGTATAAATGAGAGAGAGATTGATGTGTGTAAAGATAATATTGGGAACACAAAAGATGTAGTATTATAAAATTGCAAGCTTCCAGGAACAAATGAAATGCTCAGGGGAATCAATGGAAGTATGACTTGAGGAAGTGTGTGAGATCACAGGACAAGGATAAATACAAGGTACGGTTGCACAGAAGTAAGAGGAGCATTTGAGAAGAGAACATTGAACATTTGAACAGAAGGATACAATAAGTGGTCACACAAAAAGAGTTGTAAATGTGATCATCAGTCTTCGGAGAACAATGGAAAAAAATCAAAAAGTGCAAAGTGGAATGTGATCGAGATATACAACAAAAATATGTATCTGGGTGGTAGGATGAGACAAGGACATAAGATTGGCGTATTCTATAGGTTGGTGCCTGGAAGCTCAGGTTGGTGCCTGACTGCACAAGTTGGTGCTTGCTAACATGATTTGGTGCTCATGAGACGATCGACATCCGCACAGGTTGGTGCATGTAAAACAACATGTTGGTGCTTGAAAGGGATTGGTGTTCTTGTCTGATTGGCATCGGAAAAATCAGTGAGTTGGTGCTCACACTTGTATTGCAGATTGGTGTCTCCTAACATTGTTTGTAATAAGAAGATTTTTATATAATATTTCTCTACATATTCTTTGTGCAATGTTCTTTGTATTGGAAATTGCTTATGAGGCATGGTATATATGTTAATGAATGATTACACGGTATAACAAATATTTGAAAGGATAAAAAGTGCATGATACTAATTCACACCCCCCCCACAGTATCATTTGGGGTCCAATGGGGATTGACACTAGATCAACCACATCTTCAATGGATAGGAGAATGGGATTGTGATATGGAGTTGTTAAGGGAAAAAAATGAGAAGAAGGAATAACCATCTATGGAAAAAGGAACTATGGATAAGGAATATATCCAATTGGGTTTCAATATTCCCTAGTCATACCCTTCAATTTGTCCAAGTATGAATTCATTTCTTTGGAGGGGTATCCACTAGATTCCAATCTACTATAATATCCTCCATTTGTTCACCAAATTGATCCCTTACTAAATTAATTCCTTTATGTTCTTTTTGAGAGAAGGTAGTATTGAAATCGTCAGTGACCAAAATATGCTATGTAAGGCCACTCTAAGGGAGAAAATATACGATCTCCAGGAATTGACCTTCTTACTATATTGTACTAACCCATAAACATTGCAAATTCTCATAACTTCCTATGTTTCCCTATTTTCCAATTCAAACATGATCTAGTCTTAAGTTTCAATTTGATCCACTTTCATAAATTTGATGGTTTCCTAAAGAGAAGCAATACCCTTTGAATCTCCTTAGAAATTTACTATGTTCCCATCACAATGTTTACAAACTTTTGTACCAATAGTTAATACTTTTACCCCTTCTATTTTGGTCTCCGAAAATAGAAGAAGAGAGTCTGTCACTTCTAATTAAATCCCTTATTTCTTCTAGTTTTTTATTGCTTTCCATTCCTGTACAATTCCCTGAGACCATGTTATTAACTATTTGGTTGGAGGAACTCCACTTCTGCTTCACCTTCTAGCCTTTTCTTATTTGTACTTTTGGATATAACCTGCTTAAAGGAAGTTTTTATTAATGCTTCTCTAGCCTGCCCTTTTTCCATAGGCACCATTTATTCTCTCTTCTCCTTGGAGGTTTTCCTACCTGATTTCTTGGAAATGGGCCACATATTTTTTTCTTCAATGACTCAATCTATTTTTTTTTGGATTTCATCCTTGCTAGAATTTTGCTAGAAGTGGGTACCGATTTGGCTTGTGAACACTATACTTCTTGATTTGTGTAATACCCCAATTTTGACCCCAATGCATTAAACATGTAAATGATGTAATATCATTATAAAATCACGGTGAGGAGATCAAGTCCAAGGCACCGCCATCGATTTATCGATCTTGTATCGGAATTAAAAATCGATGCATGTGGATTACATGTTAGCTTGACATGATGGAAATTATAAATATGATGTAAATATATATTTTGATAACAAAAATACCCACAATGAGATATGTAAGGAAACAAGAGTATGGGGGCATGATTTTTACAAGGATAGGGGGGGATATTCAAACCCATGAAGCCAATAATGTCAAGCCAAGTGTCAACAAGAGAACCCATGAACCATTAACTACCCATGTCAATGTATTCACCCAATCATTGAATTCTTCCAAGAGGTGGTTGAAGCAATTAATATTTTGGGGAAATGGAAGGTATGGATGTCCAAATTTTGTGTATGGGAAATTCACCATTTTGGAAAATCACGTTTTTTCTTCCTAGGAAAGAAAAGACCCACGGAATTTCTCTGAATCCATCATTCATCAAGGATTTTTTCTCCCTCCCGCAATGATTGCTTGATGGGTGTTTTCCTCCACGAATTTCCTGAGTTTTCCTCCATTTTCTAGTTGGGAAAGGAGTTTTTGGTGTTGCAAAATGGTGGGGAAGAAGGTAAATCGAATTAGGGTTCTATGTGATCTTTTTTTGCTATTCAATTGCTTGTATTCCTGTTGGGAATTCGAATTGTAGCTTCCAGTTTTTGTTTCCCCTCTCAAAATTTGTTTTGGTGTGCCCACGATTTGGAACACTTATGGAAATCATGTTTTGTGAATCTCACAGCTAAATTTTTTTGCTATGCCAAATAATTGTGCCTTGCTATGTGTGTGGGATATTTGTACACTTTGGGTTATGTGGAGACCCTGTTTGGATTGAAATGTGTGTAAGTGTCTAGGAGTAGATGGGGATTTGAAATTGGCTTGATAAACCTAGTGAAGGTGGTAACCCTATTGAAGATGATAGGGATTTGGTTACCTTTCTATGCACACCCTGAAGAGCACTAGAAGGGAAGGTATGAACCGAGTTACTGTGGAGTAGTGAAGGGGATACCTTCCTTGTGTTGGGTGTGTATTTATTGTGGGTGCCAAGCTAGCTAATCTTGTAGAGGTTATGGTATCTCGATGGATTGAGCTCACTGGATTAGCAATTCCTTTCCCTCTACTTCCTTGATATCCTGATAAACCCAGTTGTGGACTAGCTTGAATGAGATGTGGTATATACTTGGCTATGTGTGACTTTGTTGTTCCCTTTTCCTTGTGGAAATCATGCCCATCTTGGGGGTGGCGGTTATGTTGAGAGATTGATGAGCAAAGTTAGCCTATGGTTGGGTGGAATGTTTCACTTGCATATCTAGTTGCTCAGGATAACTTCATTTCAAGATAAGTATTATCTTATATTTAATTGATGTATGTTATAATTATGCTATATGTGTGTAGTATAGTTTATTTCCGTTGTGTTTATTTGGATTATGCATTTGCACACATGTTTCATTTGATATGAATTCGTAAAATGATGATGGGATAAATTTGGAAGCCCTAATTTAGTTCATGTTCTGATCCCTTAATTCTGATTGATGGAAGGGGATGTGAAAGTGTGGTATTAAAGCTACAGGTTGCAACATCAGGCCTAAATGGGATAAATCATGTGACTTCTAGCATTAAGTTCGCTCCCTGATAGCTGCAAAATGATGATTTTTGCCTAGGTGTGTGTCGGCAAGTTTTGATGATTTGCGCTAGAGTGTTTCAATGAACTTAGACAAGTTTCACCGACGTGCAGTTTCAGAAAAGTTGGAGAAGCCCATTGACACATTTCAACAAGTTTTGGAAAAGTCCACCTATGCATTTCGACGAATTTGGAGAAAATATGTCGATGCATTTCGACGAAGTTGGAAAAAATATGTTGGCGTGTTTCGACACGTTTTGGAAATTTTCACCGACAAGTGTTTCAGAGTATTTTGAAAATTTCATCGACAAGTGTTTCGGCATATTTTGAAAATTTCACTGACAAATGTTTCAGCACTTTTTGAAAATTTCACTGACCAGTGTTTCAGTGAGTTTTGAAAATTTCGTCGACAAGTGTTTCAGTGAGTTTTGGAAAATTTCGTCGATGAAGTGTTTCGGTTATTTTTGGAAAGCTTGTTGATGAAGTGTTTCGACTACTTTTTGAAAAATCCACCGATGGGTTTCGACGAAGTTTGAGAAGCTCGTTGATGCGGTGTTTCGGCAAGTTTTGAGAATTCTGCCAACGAGTGTCGCGGCACATGGGAAAAGAGGACGACATATTGGAAAACTTGGAAAAGTCCATCCAAACAAAGCAAAAAAAATTTAGTGGATTCCGTCGAAATGTAGAATTTGGGAAATTTTGTAGGTGAATTTCCACAGAAATTTTCAGGTGCCAAAAATTGAAAAATGGCATTGAACTTATGTGCTAGATTGTGCAAAATAGAAAGATTTACAAAAAACAAGAGGGTGCTTACATCAACTTTCCCTATAGTGGCACAGGGAGGCCGCAAAGGGGAAAGCCCCCTTGACCCCCATTTTCCCTTTTTATTATCCAGAAAGTTAAATATTGGGTTCAACCGCGATTGTTGAAGTATTGTAAAATTTAGTGGGTTGTTGATTTTGAAGGGGTGATTTAAAAGATTTTATGATTTGAGCAAGATTAACAATATGGGTTGTTCCCAGGATGCATGAAAATAATTTTTTTATAAGAATGTGATAATCTAACAAATGTATTTATATGAACACGTTTTGCAGATTTAGAATCATATCAGTAACTGTTAAATTATAACATTGAGTATAGTGCAATTGGGACAAGACGATCATCATCATGGATAAAGCACAGGATCACTAATATCCTACGACAGATGCCATGGGAGAGAAAACACATGCTTAGAATGTAGAGACAAAATTCAATGGGAGAAGAAACCAAGAGACTCCCCTAGATATTGCAGCCACCATGAAGAGCCTAAGGGTGGAACTATGGAGTTGTATAGAAGACAATGAGAGGATGGTTAAATCTCAAGAGGAACATAATCAGCTAAATGCAGCTATGCTGCAATTTTGACAGACATTCAAAGGAGGATTAACTCTAGGCATCACTCAAAAATCTAGAAAAGAGTGGGAGTAGTTTAAAGAGAAATTCTTTCAAGAGGTCCAATAGCACAAGAAGAATTTTTAGAGATAGGACATACAATCCATAAATCTCTTCTAGTGGATCATCTAACTCTGAAGAACCCATTGAAGGTTCAAGCTCTTCATCTCACACGAAAAAGAGGAAGAGGCATTACAAGAAAAATTCACATGGGGAATTTAAGAAGGCCAAACATCCTACATTTGATGGTGAGGTAAAATCTAGTCAAGAATATGAAGCTTGGCTTCTTGGGATGAGGAAGTATTTACAAGTCCAAGACTACTTTGGAAATATGAAGGAAAGGGTTTCCATATTCAATCTAAATGGAAGAGCATCTATATGGTGGGATCACCTTAGGCAAGTGAAGAAGATCAATGAAAGGAAGATTGTGTGGAAGCAGTTTAAGAAGTACTTCAAGAATAAGTACCTCTTTGATAAGTACTACAATGATAAAATCAAAGAATTCCATGAACTAAAATTGGGGCAAATGACCATGGAAGAATATGCAAGAAAATTCTTGGAGGTGCTGAGATATGTCAAGTCTATCAAAGATAATAAGGTGAAAATTCAGTTTTTTCTAAGTGGACTACCTTAGTCATATAAACACATAATTGAGTTTGATGAACCACAAACTCTAGAGGAGGCCATGAGAAAGGCCAAGTATTTTTATGATCAAAACAAAATAAAACCTGATTTCCATAAGACATGAAAGGACAAGAAAAATGAGAAGTTTGACCAAAGGAGGAATGGGTTCAAACCTCCTCATCTCATAAATCAACAAAGGTAGCCACCATAGGGTGTGACTAAGCTAACTAGAATGATGGGAGACAAGCCAAGAGATATAAAGGAGCCAAGAGAGCCACTTCAATGTTGGGGATATGGAGAGGACTATATGCTTAAGAACTATCCACATCAAAAGGTCATTTCTGTTAGGAATATTTCAGCCATGCAACTGAATAAGTTATGTAGGAAGGGTTGTCAATTGTATGCTTCCCATGTTTTGGAGGCAACAAAAAATGAAATTTCCAAGTTGGAGGACTATCATGCGTTGCAAGAATTCAGGGATGTGTTTCCTGATGAGATTCCAGGATTTTCTCCAAAGAGGGACATTGATTTTACAATTAACCTCGTGCTAGGATCTGCACCAGTGTCCAAGACACCCTACAGGATCAGTACACCAGAATTGCTAGAATTGAAAATGCAGTTACAAGAGCTTTTGGAAAAGAAATATATTGGTCCAAGTGTGTCCCCATGGGGAGCACCTATGCTATTTGTGAAAAATAAATATGGAAAACTCAGGTTATGTACTGAATATAGGAAGTTGAACAAAGTCACTATGAAGAACAAATACCCATTACCTTGAATTGATTACCTTTTTAATCAAATGAGAGGGGACAAGGTATTTTCAGATTGACTTGAGGTCTGGTTACCATCAGGAAATAATCAAAGAGGAATATATTCATAAGACAGCCTTTAGAACAAGGTACGGGCACTATGAGTTTGTGGTGGTACCATTTTGTCTCACAAATGCACCAACTACATTCATGTGTCTCATGAATAGTGTTTTTAGCAAGTATTTGTACAAGTTTGTTCTTGTTTTTCTAGATGTCATTCTTATCAATTCTAAGAATGAAGAAGATCATGAAGAAAATTTTAGAATGGACTTGAAATTGCTAAGGGATCATAAGCTATGTGAAAAGATGAGCAAATGTGACTTTTAAAAAATAAAATTCATTATTTGGGTCACATTATCTCAAAGGAAGGAATATTTGTGGACCTTGAGAAGATTGAAGACATTGTGAATTGGCCAACTCCAAGGAACGTGATAGATGTGATATCCTTTATGGGACTTGTTGGTTACTATAAGAGACTCATTGAGGGATTTTCCAAGGTTGCTAATCCAATTAATTCCTTGTAGGAGAAGGGAATGAAATTTCAGTGGACACCAAGATGTGAGGAAAGCTTCCAACGGTTGAAGAATCTTCTCACGAGTGCACCAATATTGAAAATTTCTAACCTAGAAAAATAATTTGTGGTGTGTATTGAATCATGTAATCAGGGACGTGGAGGGTTTCTTATGTAAGACAACCATGTGGTATGTTATTAGTCAAGAAATTTGAAGGAGCATGAGAAGAACTATGCCACCCATGATTTAGAACTTGCAACCATATTGCATGCTTTAAAGATGTGAAGGAACTACTTAATGGGCATAAAATTTGAGCTAAGGACAGAACATTGTGGTCTGAAATATTTGTTTGAGCAACCAACATTAAATTCTAGGAAATCTAGATGGATGGAATTTTTGTGTGAATTTGATTTTGAGATCAAACACATAAATGGGAAATAAAACAAGGTGGTTGATGCATTCAACAGAAAAGTACATGAAATGCATGTGGCATACCTTAGTACCTTCCAATTAGATTTGAGGCAGGAGATTGTTAGCTGTACTGTTGAAGACAAATTGTATGTGCAGATAAAGGAAAAATTGCAATAGTAGAAATTTGAAAAGAGGTATGAAGGGTATCATTTGGAAGGTGACTAAATTCTTACTTATAAGAATAGAATTTATATTCCAAATGTGGCAAACTTGAGGAGGATCATTATGGATGAAATCCATAAAGATCCATATTTCGGTCACCCAGGATATCAAAAAATAATTGCTACAACCATAAAACAATATTTCTCGCTAGGGATGAAGAAGGACATAACTGAACACATTTCTAAGTGCATCAAATGTCGGCAGGTGAAGTTTGAACACCAAAAACCATCATGTTTATTGCATCCATTGCCAATTCCAGAATGGAAATGGGATATAATTTCCATGGATTTTACTAGAGGTTTGCCGATGACAATAGAGCAGCATAATTCCATAATGGTGGTGGTGTAAAAGTTAACAAAGGAAGTACATTTTATACTGGTTAAGTCCACATATAAAACCAATTCCATTGCAAATATTTTCCGGAAGGAAATTTTTAGATTGCATGGATTTCCTAAGGAAATAATTTCTGACAGGGATACCAAGTTCACTTCAAATTTTTGGAAAGGTATTTTTGCATATTTGGGTAAGCAGTTGAACTTTAGCATAGCATACCATCCTCAAACATATAGGAAAACAGAAAGAATAAATCGGGTGCTTGAAGACATGATTCACATGTATGTAATGGACAAACCATCCAAGTGGGAGGATTAACTATACTTGGTCGAGTTTGCATATAATAATAGGCAGCAAGCATCATTGGGCATGAGTCCATTTGAGGCTTTGTATGGACGGAAGTGTGGGATACCAATAACTGGGATAATCCAGTGAACATAATTGTACTTGGGACAGAATTACTTAAGAAAATGGAACAAGAGGTTGGAAAGATGAGGCATAATTTAAAAGCAACCCAAGATAGACAAAAAATCTATGCAGATAAGCAAAGATTGCATAGGGAGTTAAGTGTTCGGTATCATGTTTACCTTAGAGTGACGCCAAGGAAGAGTTCCTTGAAGCTTGGGATTTGTTCCAAGCTATCAACCATATATTGTGGGCCATTTGAAGTGATTGAAAGAATAGGGCTAGTTGCATATAGAATTGCATTTCATACTAACACTAGAGCTCATAATTTTTTTCATGTTTCTTTGCTTAAGAAATATGTACATAATCCTAACCATGTGATTAATTGGGATGTGATCCAGGTGGAACCTGAGGGAGAGTTTGAAACCAATCCATTGTGCATCCTAGACAAGAAGCTAACATTGCTCCAGAGCCAAGCCATTGGACAACTGAAGGTGCGATGGAAGCACTACGGTCCCGATGAGACTACATGGGAGCTAGAGGATGCCATGAGAGTAGCATATCCATTTTTGTTCAATTTTGAAGAGCACTAAGGATAGTGCTAATTTAATGGGGAGGGGAATGTAATAACCTGATTTTGACCCCATTGCATTAAACATGTAAATAATGTAATATTGTTATAAAATCATGGTGCGGAGCTCGAGTCCAAGGCCCCGCCATTGATTTATTGTTCTTGTATCAGCAATTAAAAATCAATGCATTTGGATCACGTGCTAGCCTGGCATGATGGAAATGATATGATATATATATATATATATATCTATATATATATATATATATATATATATTGATAAAAAAAATACCCACAACTAGCTATGCAAGGCAACAAGAGTATGGGGGCATGATTTTTACAAGAATAGGAGGGAATATTCAAACCCATGAAGCCAATAATTTAAATCCAAGTGTCAATGAGAGAACCCATGAACCATTAAATACCCATGTTGACTTATGCACCCAATCATTTAATTCTTCCAAGGGGTGGTTGAAGCAGTTATTATTTTTGGGAAATGGAAGGTATGGTTGTCCAATTTTCGTGTATGGGCAAGCCACATTTTGGAAAATTGTGTTTTTGCTTCCTGGGCAAGAAAAGACCCATGAAATTTCTCCCAATCCATCATTCATCTAGGATTTTTTCTCCCTCACGTAGTGCTTACTTGATGGGAATTTTCATCCACGAATTTATTGAGTTTTCCTCCATTTTCTAGCTAGGAAATTCATTTTTGGTGTTACATAATGGTGGGAAAAATCGAATTGGGGTTCTATGTGATCCATTTTTTCTATTCAATTGCTTATGTACTTGTTGAGAATTAAAAATGTAGCTTCCAGTTGTTGTTTCCCCTCTCAAAAATTTGTTTTGGTGTGTCCACGATTTGGAACACTCATGGAAATCATGTTTTGTGAATCCCACAGCTAAAACATTTTGCTATGCCCAACAATTGTTCCTTGATGTGTGTGTGGGATATTTCTATGGTTTGGGTTATGTGCAACCCCTGTTTGGATTGAAATTGTGTATAAGCGGATATGAGTATATGGGTATTTGAAATTGGCTTGATAAACCTGGTGAAGATGATAACCCTAATAAAGAAGATAGGGCTTTGGTTACCTTTCTATGCACACCCTGAAGAATACTGTACGGGAAGGTATGTCCTGATGGATTGTGGAGCAGTGAAGGGGATACAGTCCTTATGTTGGGTGTGTAGGTATTGTGGGTTCCAAGCTAGATAATATTGTATAGGTTCTTGTAGCTCGATGGATTGAGATCACTAGCTTAGCAATTCCTTTCACTCTACTGCATTAACAACCTGATAAACCCAGTTGTGGACTGGCTTCGATGAGATGTGGTATATACATGGCTATGTGTGAGTTTGTTGTTCCCTTTTCCTTGTGGAAATCATGCCCAACTTGGGGGTGGAAGCTATGTTCGGAGATTTATGAGCACAACTGGCCTATGGTTGGGTGGAACGTTGCACTTGCATAGCTAGTTTCTCGGGACAACTTCACTTCAATATAAATATTCTATTGTATTTAATTATGAAATGTCTTTTATTGATGCATGTTATAATTATGCTAGTTATTTCATGCTAGATGTGTTAGTAGAGTTTATTTCCCTTGTGTTTAATTGGATTATGCATATGCAGACATGTTTCATTTGTTATGAATTCGTAAAATGATGATGGGGATAAATTTGGAATCCCGGATTTAGTTCATGTTCCCTCCCTTAAGTCATATTAATGGAAGGGGATGTGACAAGTTGGATCTAAGGGAAGTAGTGGAATGTAGGTCTCCATGCTTCTAATATCTTCCAAGACTAGCTAATTTTGACGAACTACCTACTAAATTGGAGGATTTTCCTAAATCTCAGAGGTTTGACCTCTTTGCTAATATCTGAAATCTAGCTAAATAAGAGCCTAAAATAAATAAGAGGAAGGAGTCTCTCAAGGGATGCTTTTGATAGTGGATGGGATGGGATTGCTTTTCCAAAGTAGTTTTTCCCCCTTTTAAACCTACTTCCATCCATCCTTTTTTTTCCTTTTCTACTAAGGAGAGGATGGTTTAGCACAGTTTCTTGCAAAATTCCTATATGAATTTCATGGAAGATCTTACACTTAAATGGATTTTTCTCATAATATAGCTTTTTTGTGTGATTCCAACCATCCATAGAGATTCATTACCTCCAAAAGGCCTTTTTCTAGGTCAAATTAAATGCAGATGTGAGCATAGGTGATCATAGGGTATTTTGGTTCAAATATATCAATATACAACCAAGGGAGTTACCTATTTCCACAAGATCTTTTTCACTCCAACAATGCAAAGGAAAAAGTGAGAGCTTAACCCATATATGGATAGCATACATACCATATTTCTCGAGATCAAAGGCTTGGACCATCGATTCAAGTACATTCTTCTTGTCCCATGAAGTACATTCTCCTTGGCCACATGAAGTAAGGGCCACTATGAAATATCAAGTCTCAAGCTTTTTTTCCCAAAAAGAAACACATAATATCCTCTTCCACAAAATTTCTAAGTCAGATCTCCAAATATGAGGGGCCTCCAATTCTTGTTGATCCAAAATTTCCATAGCTCAAGGAGATAGCCAAATCATAGTGAACTATCCAACCAATCCATGCTCTAAAAGGGTAAGAGATTTTCCTAGATACATAGGATGAAAGATTAACCTATGGCATTGAGGCAATATTACAAAGCATGAGGGTAGAAGAAAAGAATCGTGGGGTTATTGAAATGAAGCTTCCATGGAAATAAAAGATTTGATTTCAATTTAGGAGATCCCCCTGGACTAGAGTTCGAAAGAGATTCCATTCATGTGCATGAAGGTCACAGGGACAGTCGATGCATAGGGCTAGGCATCTAGGGTTTATATATTTGTAATTTAAATATTCATAAAAGAAAAGTGAATTTTTTTATGTTGGATAAACGTTCTATGTTTTGGATGTTTTTTTTTTAGAATTGTTTCCATATGAAATTAGTCTCTAATTATTGAAATTGCAAATATAGGTTGTTGGAATTACATAATCAGGGTAGTCAGGAGTTTTTGAGGGAAGTGAATCTATTTTTGTAATAAAAAATTCAAATTGAACAATGAAATATGACAAATTCAGTGAATGTCTTTCGCCGAATTTCAACAAAAATTACCGAAAAAGTCCAAAACATAAAATGATTAACCAACTCCAAAAAACATTGATATAAAATAGTAAAATAAAATTTTGTTGTTATAATAAAAATATAAAAATATTAATAAAAAAATAAATAAATATACATAGTATGCTTTAAATATAAAATTTATATTTAAAGTTTTTTAATATATTTTTGATGTTTTTAATAAAGTTAACATTAACATATGTTAGTCTAAAATATTTTTAGAATTTTACTAATATTCATTGCTAAAATGTTGCACATCAGATATAAATAATATGTATCTTTACTTCTAATCAGGGTTGAAATTTGACGTTCTACTTTGCAAGTCAAGAAATGTTTATATGATGTTTTAATTTTAATATTGTCTTTCATTTGACATTTAACTCTTAATTTTACGCGTCATAATAATAGATGATTTTTTTTAAATAACATCCATAATATGTATATAAACATTGAGTCCTCATAGCCACTGTAACTGAATATCGGCACCTGGTTATGTATATAGATGTTACAATGGGTATATATACATTGAGACAAGAAGAGTGCGCACAAAATAATCCAACTAAAATCCCCTTGTTTTTTATTATTTTTTGTATATTCATAAACACACTAAAAATAGAGACAACGTGGAGCATGGATTTTCATTTCACTAATTTTGAATGGAGCATTTGTTAACAATAGTTGCTATGAACTATTGTACTTATATCCTATAGGATCGATATATTGGTTCATGTGAGGTAATAGTTAATTCAAGTGGTGATAAAGCCAAATCCAAAAAGAGAGAAACACTTCATATACTTAGATCATTTTCATAGACTAATTTGATGTTTACATGAACATTCCCAATCCTCATGAAATATATGGTAAGCTATGCTTATCAATTAGGACCATCTTTCATTATAATTTGGAAATAAATATCAACTCTTGTTGTAACATGTAAGTTGATATCAACCAAATATTGGCATTTAATAAAACTATTAAATTCAATCTCAGAAATTTAGCAAACATCTATATGAGTTAAGGATCTATCAAGAATTTGTCAAATACTGACGAGATCAAACTCATCCAGATATAAACAATTTTAAAAATACAAAAAACATGAAATTTGTGCAATCTTGCATACTTTCTTCGAACTTCATTTTTATTATTGAAGAATAATATTATTGCAGGTATCAAGATTCAAGAGAAATTATGGTGCAACATGAAGGGTGTACAATTGTGATAGAACTACAATTGTTTAATAAACTTCTTCAATAATTTTTTTTTTTTTCTCCAACTCAACTTGATGAAAATTTTCAATTCCTTTTAGTGGAGGATTATTATAGAATCTCGACCTCTTACTTGATCTACAAAACATATCAATATAAAATAAACATTAAATTACCGAGTTTGTTGAGGGTGTTATAGTTAGAAGCATATAATAAACATAATGAAGTTTATAATATAGAAAGAAAGTTTGAGAGAAAGTAAAAAGATTGTTAACTACTTTTACTTTTAGTGCTTTTATTCTGTATATTAATTAATGAAAGTTTATTAACAAAAAACCAAATTTCCATTTTAAAAATAGAAATAGAAATAGAAATATATATATATATATATATAACATTGAATAATATATATGTGTGTGTGTGATATAGATACTCATGACGTGTAAAAATAAAAATGCACTTCAAAATGACAGGTGAAATTAAAATTCACACATCATTAATGACATTTAATTTTTTGAAGTAGCAGTATGTGTAAAATGGAAAAGGATGGCTTTACCCATCAGATGTCAACCCTTATTCTAATATGTAGAAAAATAAAATTAATTAAAAAAAATGGGTTTTAAAATAAGTCTTATAAGAAGAAAAAGACTCTTTCCATGAGTACGAAATTCAATAACCAATGCAAATTCAAGATAAGAATAATAAATATAGAGTATTAATGTATATTATCACTACTTACATTTTGAAATATAATAACTATTTTATATTATTAATACATTTTATATAAAAAGAAATAATATTTTAAATTATATTGAGTATTTTGAAGGAAAATATAAAAAAAATATTTTCTTCCACTTATTTTTTATACAATATATTTGATCAAATAAATTACATATCTCTAATTATTTATATCAAAATTTGTTGTCAAGTCCAATCCATCAATCCAACCACAGAGGGAAATTTCAACCAACAGTCATATTATGAATTCATAGCATTTGAAATGTGTGTGCAGATGCATAATAAAAATTCACAGAGGAAATAAACTTGATCCACAGACACACACCATGCATATACAAGCACAATCATCACAAGCATCAAATAAAAACATTGCATATTTAAATACAAGAGAATACAATTATCTTTAAACAAAAAAAATCCAAGCAACTGGCTATGTAAGAGTGATTTTCCACCCAATCATAGGCACTCTATCCAACATATACTCTTTTTGCTAAGAGGCCACCCCCAAGATGGACTATGAGGCCACCAAGGCGAATGAAACACCTATAGGCTTCTCTCTCTCATCCCACATCTCGTTCTGCTCTCGATGCTTAGCCAATATCTCACACAAAGCTCTGTAGGAATCTCACTCAATCATCACATCCTTGGCTCCAATACCTACTATTATCGGTCAAATTAGCACTTCTCTGTCTGTTGTCACATTACCTTGTCGATCACACAAAAGGACACTATGGATAGAAGAGTTGACTTGACCTTGAATGATTTGGAGATGAACCCTTACTCCTTCAACTTAAAACCTTATTTTTCCTGACACCTTCACCATAAAGTCGCGACTCCTATACTTGACACCTCGCAAGTCACTCGCGGGTCTCTATACTAATAACCCACAGGTATCATTTAAAATCTGCACCCACGAGTTGCTGAGCCCACATGCCGTGAGTCGCTCGCTAGTTGATAGTTGTCATAGTCGCGGCTGTCTTAAGGAAAGTTTGAAAATAATATTAAAAACACGAATTGGGATTAGTTGAGTTAAGTATTCTAACTCCCCAATTGCCCAATTCAACTTCCTTTTGAAACCAACCCTCCTTGCCTTGACATAAATGCAAGAGGAGGCCATGAGAAAGGGACCAATTCATTGAGAGCTATTGTTATGCTGAAGAAATTCCAAGTCTAGAGAGAGGAATAGGAGCCTAGGGCCTCGTTACGAAGGTGCCTCATACATAAGTCAGGTATAAATTTTTGTACTTGCTTCATTTGTTTATGAATAAGATCGAACATTCTTCCTTTCCCAACATAATCCGTTTTATATGTTGTATAATTTGATCATTAATTGATGTTTCATGCTATTATAAATGTCAATTTATTTATATGTAATCAAATTGGTTTGAGGAAGGTCTAGGGTTGTTTTGTAGGTTAATACATTGAGAAGCAAAAGAGGATAAAGCTAGGATCAAACTTCAGAATAAGGTGCATGTCTTTCTAATCTCTAACCTATTTTCTTGAGTAAATGTATGTGCAGAGACTTATATATCCATCTTACACCCCTTGTATGTTGATAGTATCCATCTCTGACTATAAGGTAAAATCCGTAACAACAGAACTGGTGACTCCGTTGGGGATACCTTCTTGTATTTCTGCTTTGGGGATCTTTGGTTTCTTCAGTTTCATAACTTTTCCAGTCTCTTTTGAGGTTTTTAGGGTTTCTTTTAAGATCCCTTTGTGTTGTCTTAGTCTAGTCTGATATGTAAAGTTCTTTTCTTCTTTTATCAATACCTACCCGCATGTTTCCTATATACACATGTGCACACTTTCTATTGTACCCACGAGTTGCAGGCTTTTCTACCCACGCACATTCAGTTGCACTCGCGAGCTGTTTGCTTATACAGTTGCGAGTTTTCCTTATAAGACTTGAACCTTTTATTTAAGGTTTGATTTGGGTTTTTTGGGTCGGATCTTTGATTTTTCTTTTCTTTCTGACATTTTCTAGACACTCTTGTGTCTCTCCTAAGTCTGTCCACAGCCTTTTAGAGGCCCCCTTGATGTTCTTGGATTGATTTAGTTTTCTTTTGGTTTCCATTCTTTCTTTTTTAAGACTTTTTTAAGCCCACCCGTGACCTGTCAGTACATACAGTCACACACTTTGTGCCCTAGCCACACGTTTCTCTTATACATACCCACGGGTTCACCCTGAGTTGTTCCACATAGCAGTCGCGAGTATTTCTTGAGTTTTACCTTCTCAATTAGGGTTTGACTTCAGTAGGGTTTCTCTATGGTTTTGAAAGTGCTTGTCAGTTTGGATACCTCCTGGACATTTTTCAGGCTTCTCTAAATCTGTTTTTGAACTTCTTTTATCACTTCTCTTTGAGTCATTATGTTTGTAGAGTTTTCCCTAGCTTTCTAGCCCATCTTCTATTTGGCGGGTGCTTCTTGTTTTTGTTTTCTAATGTTCAGGAACAGTCTGGTTTTTGCATAAAGATCCTTATGTTTTCCATCTTACACATCAATTTTTCTTTTTGGCATCTTGTTCCAAAAATTTTAGTTACTTCTGTGAAGCAACTTGCTTGGGTTAAGTCTTTGACATTATTTCTTTAGGTCTGTTTGTTTAAGCCTTGGGCCATGTTTCTTTACTTACAAAGATTGATGAGTCTTTTTAGTTCATTATTTTCATTTGAATTTCTTTCATAGATAGAGAAAAAGATCAAATTGAAAAAAGCGAAATAACTTCTTTTACAAGATTTGTCATTTTTATTTTTCGAAGTAGGGTAGTTGCATTACTATTAACTTTGAAAAAAAAAAAAAAAAAAAAAAAACTTTTATGCTTATATTTGCTTAGATTTTATGTTTTTAAAGAACAAGCAAAAAAGAAAAAAATTGTAAAGTTACATTTTTTGATATGCACTTTGCTTACAGTTGTAACCATGCCACACACTACACTACACCTTGAGTAACAACCCATAAAAAGAACTTAATTTAAAATTTATTAGTAATATTTCTTTTTAGGGTTACATGACATCAACTAGCTTAGGCTAGGATTTTGGAGTAGATCACACTTAAACTTTCTGAAATCATTTAAACTCTCAAATCGTAGTGCAAACTATTATCTAGGTAAATCCACTCTTATCAAAGTATTCTAGGAAGCTCCACTTAAAACAGAGTTAAGAACAAGGTTGTGTGAGACTGGAATTGTTGGGGATACCCCCCCACTTTCCTTTCGAGTATACACGAGGGATGATTTGTGTATGGGGTCCATTAGTGCCTTATGCATTTTTGGATTTCGGGCTTAGCTACCCTGCCCATGCGTTTTGGCTGGGCCTACAAATGTCCCCCAGATATTTTTCGTACTTGTGGTATTTTTAGAATCTTGAACTTAGGTGTCTACATAGGTATAGTGGAAGGATATTTCCACTGCACCTAGTACAAACACAGAAGGTAACCCTTTACAGTAATCCTGGGATGGCGGTTTGGTGATTCAAATGCTTGCACCCAGAGGACCTGTATTGGACGTCGTGTAACTGACCTTCAATATTCTACTAGTTTGTTATGGGCCCTCATCATCCCAGACTAACTATTGAGAGTATTATCTTCGTTTGCTTGGTCTTGATTACTATAGGACATTTTTAGTGGTATGTTGTTTGCTCCTTAGTTGTTAGTGGCCACTTGGTTTCTACACTTAGTTTATTTTTTATAATTCTAGAGGACCAACCTCTTTGTAGGTCACGAAGGTTGAAAAACCTTCCCCCACACACAGTGGAACCTCCACTGCCACCTCGACACTGGAGGACTGATTCCTGTGGTTCATACGAACTTACAGGTACAACAGAACCACCCAGAGAACCACACCTCATAATTGATTATCAACAGGTTCAAGATACTATTGAGTTTGAATACATAACCACTCAAGAGTTTAACACACCCTTCAACCCTCCTTTGATAGGACCTAATGATCCTTTACTTGAAAGTGTAGTTTCTCTAGGTCAACTGGAGTTTAGTTCATATCGGTTTAAACATGGTTTTTTCATGGCTAGTTCAGGAGACGAGTCAAGAGTCCCCCATACTCCTACTTCATCTATTGTATCGAGAGGTTTATCTCCTTCATTCCCACACACAATGGTACCTAGCTCTTTGTAGGTTGTTTCTACTTTGAGCCCTTCATTCGGTTTTGATACTATTTCTTTAGGTATGTCCAGCTCTTCAGCTTCAAAATCATTTATGCCTTTCGGTTCCACTGTTGGACTATCCAATATCCCTTTTTCAGGGATACCTTCAGTACCGTTTACATCTTCTCTCTTTATACAAAAGTCTCAGGGTAATCTACAATCTGCTCCTTTCAGTCATGGTTTTCCTTGGTTTGGAGGACACATAGCTGCTTCCACACATTTTGTGGGCTTGATGCCCATTTCGTCTGTTACATATATACCTGGGTCTAACCCCTTTACAGGTTTTAATGTGCATTCATCAAACGTACAAACATCCAATATACCTGTAGGGAGTACCCCCTTTTCGTTGTTTGGTGGAGGGGGTGGTAACTTTTTTAACCCACATTACGGAGGGGCTAACACCCAATTGCAATGAACGAACACCCAAGGAAGAAACCCTCTAGCATTTGGATGGAGAAGCTTTAATAATGCTTACACTTCACAACCGATGGTTGGGGGCATCCTAAACCAACAGTATAGGAATCAGGTCTCGAGAGGTTCCCGCTACCAGGATCTTGTTAATCAAATGGCATCATTTCGACCTCGTTTTCCCTTTCTACAAACTCTAAACTTGCCAGATCTTTCAAAAATCACTAATGATCCAGTGCGCCATAACCCGACATGGCCACCAGTTCCAACCAAGTTGCCTTCCGACATCCCAAAGTTTGAAGGAAAAACTGGAGAAGATCCTGGTGATCACGTCACTACTTTTCATCTTTGGTGTTCTTAAAAACTCCTTGAATGACGATTCCATTAGGTTGAGGCTCTTTCAAAGGACTTTGATTAGTGTCGTGGCTAAGTGGTACATTGAAGTACTTGTCGCACCGTATGACAGCTTTTGGGATTTGGAAAGAGTCATTTTGAACCACTTTCAACTTCCTGTACGGTATGATGCTGGCACAGACCTTCTGTCAACTTTCAGGAAGAATAAGGCCACTCACTTATCTGATCACATTTAGGAGTGGCGAAGGTGAAAGAGGCTTATCAAAGCTGAAATTCCTCAAGAGTTTCTATTAGAGCAGTACTTGAAATCACTCCCTCCTTATATATCTAAGGATGTAGCAACTTCTGGGGTGTCTTTTGAGGAGGAAGCCATCCTTAGGACCCAACAACTTGATTTGGCATATGCTCAATATGGGATCCTGTACAAGATCATACCTGAAGCACTGAGATCTAATATTGATCTGGGTAAACCTAATCCTGGACCGCATGCCGATGGCATCATCGGTTCAGTAGACTCAGCAACACTCGAAGATTTTACCAAGAAAGTTCATGCTTTATCTGTAAAGCAGTCTGCTGTAGATGCAACTACTATTGTAGCCTCCCCTTCTACAACTGAATCTATACAACAAGTGCAGACTAATCAAAATGGTTCTCGGCAACCCAACAACAAAAATAAGGGAAAGAAAGGGGAGGGGAACCATCCAAATCCCAAAAACACTGAAAATGCCAAGGAGGGAAAGAAGGATAAAAAGAAAGTCAAGTTTCCTTGCAAGTTATGTAAGGATGACAACCTTACCCACCAGTTCCCTATGATGGAAGAAGCCCAGAAGCTCTTCCGTGAGAAGAAACCAATTGCCCTGAAGGACCCATTCTCTCACAGATAAGGTTTAGCTTATGGAAACTCTAGTGTTGGGGGCACAACTCGTGTCTCGCCAGCTGATCAATCATTTATAAACATGGTTAACTCAGATATGCTTTTGCAAACCTGAACCAAGAATTATTCCCCAGGCTCGCAACAGAAAGATAAGTACGTTCCAAAAACATCCACATCTCTTCACATTGAGAGACCTGTAGATCCTTTGCCGAAGATCCTGGAAGGTGTCTTCAAACAGGATATGCACAACCCTAATGCGAAGGTTGCTCCTAACTACAATGTCATAGAGGATTTGGCCCAAACACCTTATGCTATGTCCACACTAGAAGTCTTGCAGAGCTATCCATTACAGTGGTATACACTTCTAGCGGCGATAGGGAGCATGGAATCATCCAGTATGCTTGCTCAGTTTGATATGGCTAATATCAAACCCCGGTTACCGTATCATGTAGCCCTCCAAAGTAGTCCATGGTCCCAAAACCATTGGACGAACAGTTGTATATTAGGGCGCGTCTATGTGTGTAATGTCAATATCCTGTTGGAAGGCCCTCGGCTCACCTGAGTTATCCCCTTCCAACACTGTAATTATGACTTTTGACGGGAGATCTTTCCATCCACATGGATTCTTTCCCACCTTTGAATTTGAACTTGATGGTAAGTTCGTGTTTATGGAGGTTGAAGTGTTGGATTCTCCTCTTGATTACAATTTGTTGTTAGGAAGGAGTTGGATGTATGCGATGCAAGTTGTCCCATCGTCCGTTTTCCGAGAACTCATGTTCCTGCATGAAGGCAAGATCATCACTGTTGATCAACTTTCATTTACTCAGAAAAACAACAATGCTTCATCAGATTCTACAATCCCGTTGATTGATCAGTCTCAACCACCCAGTGAGAGTTTGGGAGTAGGCATGTATTCATCACTGATGGGAACATTTGACCTACCTATTCCCATGAACTACATTGGTTCTGCGAGTACTTCTGACAGTTTGTCTCGGGAAGTATTCACCGTCAATCGAACAACTGACCCTTGGATTCTTCCCACTCAGCAAGAACCTACAGTGCCATTATCTGTTGCAGAAATTGCTTATCAAGCAACACAAGATGTTGCAGCAGATTAGACTATGCAAATATAGACTATGCACTTGCGTGGTCAGTCAACTCCATCCACTCTTTGGATTGTATGGATACTGTTTTTCCCTCTGATGAGGCTATTTTGGAAGACATGGTAGGACTGGATCATCCATGGGAACACATGCATCACAGGTCTTACTTTCTTCCTAATCTAGATAAGATAGAGAATGGTGAGTTCTCAGTGAGACTTGGTGGTGATATCAATTTTTCCATCAATCCTTCTATGCAAACGATCTATGCTAAAGGTAACATGGAAAATATATTGAGAACCATACCGATCGATATCTCTATCAAACCTGGTGTTGTGGAAAACCTTTTTATTGGAGCAAATTGTTCTCCTCATGAGATCACTCTATATACCAATATGTTTAAGGAATCTTGCGACGTATTTTCCTGGTCTTACGAGGAGATTACAGGCATCAACCCCACTATCGTGGAGCATGTCATCACAACTTATCCCAATGCTAAGCCAGTGAGACAAAAAATACGTCCGGTAAATCCACGGAAAGCAGTAGCCATTAAGGTTGAAGTTGAAAAACTGTTAAAAGATGGTTTCATCTATCCGATCGCTATGACAAAATGGGTCTCCAACCTAGTTCCGGTTGACAAAAAGAAAGGAACCATACGAATTTGTATGGACTTCTGAGACCTAAACAAATCTTGTCCCAAGGACAACTACCCCACACTGCTCATTGATTAGATTATCGATGCGTGTGTGGGCTATGAAATGTTTTCTTTCATGGATGGTTTTTTACGATATAATCAGGTTCAAATAAAACCCGAAGACCAACATAAAATGACTTTTATTTGTCCTTGTGGTACCTTCGCTTATCGGAAGATGCCTTTCGAGATGAAGAACGCTGGAGCCACTTTCCAGTGCACCATGAATTTTGATTTCCATGATATCAAGCACGTAGTTGAGCCATATCTAGATGATCTCCCAGCGTGGTCTCGCAAGAGACGAGATCATCCTGATCACTTGCGACTAGTGTTTGAAAGTTGCAGATATTATAAAATTCGTCTGAATCCTAATAAGTGTGTATTCAGTGTCGAGTCCGGACGTCTACTGGGTTTCATTGTCTCGAGTCGTGGCATCATGGTCGATCCATTTAAAGTTGAGGCTATTGTAAATCTTCCTCCTCCTCAAACCTTACAAAAACTTCAGAGTCTGCAGGGTATGTCCAATTTTCTATGACGTTTTATCATAAACTATGCCAAAATCACAAAAGGTTTCATGAGACTTCTCAAGCAAGATACCTATTTTCTTTAGGACGAGGCTGCTCAAACTTCATTTGAGGCCTTGAAAAAGGCATTACTATCAACCCCCTTGTTGAGCCCACCAGAATATACCAAGGAATTCCTTTTATATCCAGTGGCATCTATATCCACGATTGGAATAGTACTTGTTCAGGAGGATGACAAGTTCCAAGAACATGTCATTTACCATCTTTCACATGCATTAATAGCTCCTGAGATTAAGTATTCATACGTTGATATTTGGCATTGGCTATTGTCCATGCAGTTGAGAAACTGCGTCACTACATCCTACTGCGAACCACCACGGTGATTGCAGAGGTCAATCCATTTCAGTATGTCTTAACCCGACATATCATCAACGGGAAGTTCAATAAATGGATTGTCATCTTGCAAGAGTTTGACCTAGTCTTTCAATCGGCTAAGTCAAAGAAATCTCTGGTGTTCGCCGAACTAATTTATGAATTTCCTAGTGACGTAGTAAAAAATGAGGAAGAGTCATCATTCCTGGATGAACACATATTTCTTATTCAAACTTCTGATCCATGGTATGAAGATATTTTAGTATATCTCCAGACTTTGAGGTGTCCTCCTACTTTCTCTAGGGATGAACGATGAAAATTGAAAAATCATGCAAAGAATTATCTCATCATTTCTGACACTTTGTACAGATGCGGGATAGATTCCATTTTGCATTGTTGCTTAACCTTAGAGGAAGCAGAAACAATATTGAATGACGCTCACAGTGGATCCTATGGGGGTCATCTTTCTCGATTGGCAACAACCCAGAAAATACTACGTGTCGGTTATTTTTGGCCCACAATCTTTAAATATTGTGTGGAAACTGTGAAACATTTCCAACCCTGTCATTTTTTCACCAAAACGATGTGTGCACACCCGGATCCTCTCCATCCTATGATCACAGCGAGCCCTTTCACTAAGTGGGGGATTGATTTCATGATGTGTCATCCCGCTTCAGCAGGAGGACACCACTACATCATTGTTTCCATCGACTACTTTACAAAGTGGGACGAGGCAATTCCTACTATGAGAGTAGATGGAGAAACGACTGCTTACTTCGCATTTAACCAGATCATTTCTAGATTTGGTATCCCCAAAGAAATCATTATGGACCATGGTCAACACTTTCAGAACAACATGATGATTGATTTGTATACTATGCTAGGTTTTCGACAGGAGCATTCGTCCTCATTCTATCCGCAGGCGAATTGTCAGGTCGAAGTGGTCAACAAAAATTTGAAGACCATTCTTCAAAGGACCATCAATGCCAGTCGATCCAATTGGCACATCATGTTGTATCCATCTATTTGGGTGTATCGATCTAATGTTAAGACTGCTACTGGGTTCTCACCTTTTCAACTCATTCATGGGGTAGAAGCAATTATTTTGGTTGAATGTGAAATTCCTTCATTAAATTTGGTTATCCAACTACTCCCCGATACTTCAGTTCTAGAGGAACGTTTGATGCACTTAGAACACTTAGATGAACATTGTTGTGACGCGCTTACAACAAATGAGGCTCCTAAAAGTGTTGATGTATTTGTACTTAGGAAGATATTCACTTGTATATTACATTTGTACTTTATTGTATATCCAACAGAGATGTATTATTCCTCTGATTGGAAGTGTCATCTTTTGTATTTGCAAGTGTCACAAGTTACATTGTAAGTGTCGTCATTTGTATTGACGGGTTATTAGACCACCAGTGTGGGGTCGGCCCTAGTTAGGTCATGTGGTTGGGTTATTAAGCTTCCTTAGGAAGTCGACCCTGTTGGTTTATTGGCAGGTCAAGTCAATGTATAAATCGAGGGTGTGCCTCTTTCATTCTATTCATTCACTCACTTCTCAAGCTCGCATAGCTAAGAGAGAAAGTGGCGCACTAGTGGAGGAGGAGGAGTATCTACTAGAGACATCTCTTTGGGTTTGATCATTGTGATCTTGGTTTGTGGCTTATCTTATCTCTAAGGAAGTTGTGTGGTTTTTCACCTTCTTGGTTTTCCCCGAGGAAACTCTGTGTCTCTTGTGTGCTTGCTATTGTGTCTATGATTGATATGTTGTACATGTTATTCTCTTAGTGATCTTGAATGATAATGGAATGAAATTATCGAAAAAATTAACATGGTATCAGAGCTGACCTAAGAAGAAGGCACGGTGCAGCTGTGGAAGCTAGGGATTCTTAATTTTTGGGTTTCTATCCACAGATCATTAAGGGCAGGAGGCTAGATTGAATCTCTTTGGAAGGGCGCATTTTTCTATCGAGATAGAATTCAATTCTAAACATTTTCATTTTTGACCTAATCTCTACTGTGGGAAATTAGGGTTTCGGAGAAAGTTGGAATTTCTGAAATCTAAGACCATGGCTGGAAGCTCCTTAAGAAAATCGAAGTTTAGAGCATTGGATCGAACTTTTTGGTTGGGCAGAAGGGTGGGATTTATCAAACCCTAGTTTGGGGTCCTGTCCAGTGAATCCAGAAGTTTCAAAGGCAATTTTGAGGGGTCAAATTTTTCATATCTCAAAATATGAGTATACCATCTTGATCAGCTCAGCAAGGCGCATCTTTCTATCCTTTCAAAAGTTTGAAATTCAAAGTTTGAATTTTTAGGGTTTCCCTAACAAACCCTAATCCAGCTCCAGATCCAGTTTTCAACAAATCAAGTGGTAAGACCTAATAACTTTTCTATTTCCATTTGAAGTACTCTTTAAGATGTCTCACCACAACAAGCTTGAGGATAAACTTGAAGGGGTTGATAACTTCTGAGCCTGGAAGTATAGGATTGGGTTAATCCTAGAAGAAAATGAGTTGGACAACTACATAAAGGAAGAGGTTCCAGTTCCAGAGGGAGATGAGGCTAAGGCCTTACACAAGAAGAACTTGGTTAAATCCAAGAAAATCATTGCTGATTCTATCAAGGACCATCTCATTCCTCATGTGTTGTAACATCCCGTTAATTTCATAAAAAATTTAAAAAAATTAAAGCAGCATTAAATGTCGAAATTACCAATGCGGAAATAATAATTGTTAAACAAAGCAGCATTTAAATACTGAAATTACTAATGCAGAAAAAAAAAAAATTACTGAATCTCTTAACTAATAACAGTTTAACGATAGCGACCTATCATACTTCTTTAAAACAATTACAATATTAGTTTTTGCTTGTGTTTGTTGTAATTAAACTTTATTGCGATGAATTTTATCTAGACATAATACTGACTATGTGTTTTTGGATGATGATAAAAGGGGTCCTACGAGGTAACCTGAGGCTTACTTAGCTATGTTAGCTAAAGCATTTGAACATGTTCCTCTTGCGCAGATTCGCAGGTAAGAGTAATACGACAAATCAATTGCTTACAAGTAATTCTGATTAAGTTTTTCAATTAGCCATCAATGCTTGTGAAAAACTCTAAGTACCTCCGGTCATGAAAGTTAATGAGGTATGGATCTTTGTCCAAAATTCTATACGTGTTAAAAGATTCCTGTCGTAAATTCTCCATTAGGCAGGTGTGGTAATTTCATGAATAATTCGACTTATATAAAGTTCTATACTATAGGCTATGAGCCAAATGTTTATTCAATTGCTTGGATTGACCTGAGACATCCTATTATATTGTATTATACACCTCTCAAATTATAATGTATGACAATTATAATAAATGGCAATGTTGACTACATTACTACCATCATATTTAAGATAAAATATATTGTGAATTTGCCACATTAAAGGGTTAGACCTTTCTATTTAAGCATTTATACATTGTGATAAATTATGTGACTTTATAAAAGGGGGTGGCAAACATTACAAGATACAAAGATAAATTCTAACCAAATACTAAGTATCGAAATATTATAGGAAATAAAACCTATATCATCTTTGAGAAACAATAAATACAACTTTGTATTTGATAGTCAAACATTAGAAATGTATTACATAATTTGGTGTCAACTTTATACTCTCAAACTGCAAAGAAATGAATGATACAAACCTAAGTCTTTGTATTGACATAAACACATGCATTCAATGACCAATGTTTTGGATCTGAAATGTATTTATACATTGTAAATTTATGGCTTAACACTGACAGGTGATAAGACCGGATAATGAATAGGATAGTGCTATGATGCAGGTATACAATGTTGATGTATATGTAACTTCGGAATGTATTTCACCCATGTATTTCATCTATGTATATTGTATTCCTATAGAGATGTTATTATTCCTCTATACGGAAGTGTCGTCATTTATATTGTAAGTGTCATAACTTATACTTGATGGGTTATTAGACCACCTTGTTGGGGTCGGCCTTGTATAAGTCATGTGGGTCAAAGGGTTATTAGACCACCCTATTGGGGGTCAGCCTAGTCAACATTATGTTATGTGGTTAAGTTAACGCCGACCTAGTAAAGGTTATTAGGCAAGTCAAGTCAAGTATAAATAGAGTGCAGGAGGCACTCTATTTCATCATTCTATTCTCACACACACTCTTTGGAGAGTGGCACACTTGTGGAGGAGGAGAAGCTACTGCTAGGAGATGTCTATCTCTTATGCCTAGGTTGTATCATTGCTCTATCTATCTCTGAGGAATTTATTGGGGTTTTTCACCTTTATGGTTTTCCCCAAGTAAACTATGTGTCTCTTGTGTGCTTGCATTATTGTGTCCATGATTGATATGCTGTAGATATGCTGTACCTGTTGTTCTCTCAGTTAAGATCCTAGATCAGATTGAAGTAAATTTTGAAAAACTAACATGGTATCAGAGCTAGCCTGAAAGAAGGCATGGTATGGCATGTATGACACTTGTTGGACTTGCGATGATAGGGCTTGATATAGCAAAAACCAGTCATCGTAGCACTTTCACTATAAATCCATTTTGGAAAAAATTTCGGATCTGAACCGTTTACAGGTTGAAGATCAGATCTCCATGTACCTTGTTTCCAAAGGACAACATCTAATTCAGTGTACTTTGTGTTTTATGATCTGTACAATCTAGGGTTTCTGCCTCTTCCAGATCTGAGTCATAAACAAGTGACCAAGGAAAATAGGTCATAACTTGGGCTAGGAATATCCAAATGAAATTTCGTAAAATGTGATAGGTATCACATGGAATGTACTTTCTCAGGTAACGTTTTCAGAGGCCAAAACTGAACTAATGACACGTGGAACTCCGTACAAGTTCGCTCTCCTGTTTTATCCCATAAACAGGTCACCGACACTTGGCATAACTCTCTCTTAGAGAATCCAATTGAGGTCCGACCTATGGGGTTGGAAAGATGATAGGTCAGGCTACCACAGGTAGAAGTTTCATACCCTGTGGATTGGAAAGTTCGGAGTTGCACCAGAAACAATCAGGTACATATTTCTGTCAAAACATAATTATTTTTTAGCACCTTCATTCATGGCTTCCGGAATTTAGGGTTTCGGAGAAAGTTGGAATTTTTGTACTCGGAGAACACGGATGGATGCTACTCATCAAAATTGAAATTTAGAGACCAAGATCAGATTTTTTGGTAGGGCAGAAGGCCAGGATTGATCAAACCCTAGTTCGGGACTTTGATCGGAAAGATGGAAAATTAGGGCTTCTAAAAAAGGTGGAATTTTGGAAATCTGTGACCACGGCTGGAAGCGCCTTAGAAAAATTGAAGCTTAGAGTTTTGAATCAAAACTTTTGGTTGGGTGAAGCTCCAGGAAACTCAAACCCTAATTCAGGGTCCTCCCTAGTGAATCTGAAAATCTCAAAGGCAATTTTGAGGGGTGAAACTTTGCATTTTTCAAATTCTGAGTATACCAGCTTGATCATCTCATCAAGACACATCCTTCTATCCTTTCAAAAGTTTGAAATTCAAAGTTTGAATTTTTAGGGTTTCTCTAACAAACCCTAATCCAGCTCTAGATACAATTTCTACAAATCAAGTGGATTGGGTTAATCCTAGAAGATAATCATTTGGTCACCTGCATAGGTGAAGAAGTTCATGTTTCAGAGGGAGATGAGGCTAAGACCTTGCATAAGAAGATTACAAGCAATCTCGACAGGTATGACTTATCCAGGTATGTTTCGAGATTTGTTCATGATTAAGTTTATGGTATTTCTTCATATGATTATGGTTAGTACAATCTTGATTAAATTTAGACTTGTCGTATCACCTTAATAAAATTATGAATGCATGATAGAAGATATTCATTGATTAGGGTGTTGACACTTATGATTGTACTAATGCATTATGGTGTTGTATGAGGTTTATGTTGTCTGCTAACATGAAAGGTACACCAAGAAAGACAAATCATCTTCTATTTCAAGAAAATATGATCATGGTGACATGAACATATGTTGTCCATTGTCATGGATCACTTAGAAGATCTATTTACGAGGTATGTATAACTTGGTTCTATAATGGTTAACCTATGAGATATGCAGGTTACTAGCACAAGTCATTGAAGAGAACAAGAAGACATCATGTGGGTATGTTAGACATAACTAGCTAACATACTAATCCAGGTATGTTTTTCCTATATCAAGTTAGAATCCTACCTTGTGATAGGATCTCTTATTTAAGTATACATGGCATGATTGATAATGATTATTCATAGGTTTGAATAAACATGGGTGTATGCATATTATGGTTCTTACCTTAATTGATGATATGACTAACCAGAAGAATCATGAAAGTATAGGTTTGAGTAATCATGGGTGTATGCATATTATGTTTCTTACCTTAATTGATGATATGACTAACCAGAAGAGTCATGAAATTATAGGTTTGAGTAATCACAGGTTTAGGGATATTATGTTTCTTACTTTAATTTATGATATGACTAACCATAAGAGTCCTTGAATACTAATGCTTATTATTTATGTTTGAAATGATCATAACTATACATGCTTAAGATTATTGTGTTTTGATAGTATTGAGAATATACTAATAAATTTATGATTATGTATGAGATATCGAGGATATCACAATAATGATACTTGTAAGCATGCATAGTGATCGAGGATGGATATAATTTCAAGGACAAGTAATCCAGGAAGCAAATATCAAGAGGGAGCACACTCCAGTAGTTTCTGTAAGGATGCAGATATTTAGAGGGAGTCGACCACTTCTCACAATCTAGATCAGAATGGAGTTGCAGAAAGGAAGCAAAGACTAAGAGGGAGTCCACCCTACAACCAAATAAAGATAAGTATTTGAATTGTCATTTCTTGCATATTTGTTTGTTTAAATAATATTGTTCAATGATGTATATGCTTATGTTCCTAGACTTAGGGTGTGTATTATGCATATTAGAATAATTTCATTAATGAACAGTATACTACTAATATGCATGTAATGGGTGAGTGGCATTTGGCACTGTACAACATTCCATTGCTACTTATCTAGAACGAAACCTCTTTGCTGACATGTTGGGAGTAGTGCAAACTCTTAACAATGTTCTGGTAGAGATTGGAAGGCATCTAGAAAGTTACAGGATATGGATGAATGTTGTATTGAAGCATTGGCTAAAATAATTGCATGACTATATGAAATATTTCATTATGTGTAAGAATTTGTTCTGGAAACTATGAGAAGTTTCTAATCATACAATTTAACTTGTTTTGTAGGAAAGATCGTATACGAGCACCTACAAAAGAAGGACTACAACATTTGTTTCAGCAACAAAGTTATCTATTGAAGATATTGAATATATTGAAGTTCCTAGGATTTAGGAAGAATGCCATGATCGAGGAGTACCAGTCGATCATGAAGAATGATGTTTGGGATGCAGTCCCAAGACCTGAAGGGAAGTCTGTTGTGACTTCCAAATGGATATATAAGATCAAGCATACTGCAGGTGGCAGCATAGAGACTTTTGCTCTTGTAGCCAGATCCACTTCCATCAGATCAGTACTTGCTATGGCTGCAGTGATGAAATGGAAGATACACCAGATGGATGTCAAGACAACTTTCTTGAATAGTGTAGTCGAAGAGGAAGTGTATGTGGAGAAGCCACTCGAGTTTGAGACACATGACCGAGAATCACATGTGTGCAAACTGAAGAAAGCCCTGTATGGTTTGAAACAAGTAGCCAGGACCTCATATGGCATGATAGATGGCTTTCTATCCAGTTTGGGATTTACCAAGAGTAAAGTAGATTCAAACCTTTACTACAAGGTTGAGGAAGGAATTCTAGTGATACTACTTTTGTATGTGGATGACCTGTTTGTAACAGGTAAGGATAGATTGATTGTCGACATGCAGCGGAAGCTTGCTGCCGAGTTCGAGATGAAGAACTTGGAGATGATGCACTATTTTCTAGGCATAGAGGTGTGGCAGAGTGCAGATGGGATCTTCCTTGGACAAGGGAAGTATGCAGTAGAGATCCTGAAGAGGTTTGGGATGATGGACTGCAAGGCTATGGACACACCTATGGCATCGAACCTGAATCTTGTGTGTGATGCTTCATCTAATCCAGTTGATGTCACTGTGTATCGTCAGATGATTGGGTCCTTGATGTACCTAATGAACACAAGACTAGATATTTGCTTTCGGTGAACACATTGAGCCAGCTCCTGACAGATCCGAGAAGTGTTCACCTGGTTGCTGTAAATCATATTCTAAGGTACCTGAAGGGTACAATTGATTATAGGCTCAAGTATGATGCAAATCAAAAGTTTAACCTGTAGGGTTATGTTGATTCCGAATGGGTAGGCAGTGCTGCAGATAGGAAGAGCACTTCTGGGTGTTGCTTGAGTATGGGATCAAGTGTGATCTCTTGGTTTAGCAGGAATCAGTCCTGCGTAGCACTGAGTACAGCCGAAGCAGAGTATGTTGCAGCTTGTTCGGCTAGTTGTGAGGCAGTATGGCTTAGGAAGCTACTATCTGAGTTATTTGATCTCCTGTTGGAGGCTACTGGTATCTTTTGTGACAACCAGAGTTGTGTGAAACTGTCTGAGAACCCGGTGTTCCATGATAGGTCGAAACACATAGAGATCAAATATCACTATATCAGGGATATGGTGCAAAGAGGAGCAGTGAAGCTCCTGTATGTTGCGACGGATGAGTAGGTTACAAATGTGTTGATGAAACCACTAGCCAGAGTGAAGTTCGAGTACTTCAGAGAGAGGCTTGGTGTTCTTCAGATTGACGACACTTCGAGGAAGAAGTGATGGACACATTTGCTGGAGCCATTCCAAGCATGATGAGAGGAGGATCCTTCCATGGCTGTGGATATAAGCGCTGAATGATGAGCATCAGGATGATGCTCCAGTTACTGCTCTGTAAATGTATATGCATCATGTTGGATGTTGGATATGATCAGTTGGATCATGTGTATGTATTTGTTTATGTATCAGGTGGATACATTGTATGATCAGGTAGATCATGTATGTTGATATGTATCAGGTATGATCGGGTGGATCATGTATTTGTATATGTATAAGGTGGATACATTGTATGATCAGGTAGATCATGTATGATGATATGTATCATCCAGATACTGTGTATGCATCATGTGGATGCATTGTATGATTAGGATGATCATGGATGATGAGCTTCAGGATGTTTCTCTAGACGACATGTGTTAGGACGATGCAGTGATGATGATTAGGATGATCATGTGTACATCAGGATGATGTATGGTGAGTATCAGGTTGATACTCTGTGGCCGTGGACAGGTTGTGCAGATAAGCATATAATAGCGCCTTGGGAGGTTTGCAGATTCTCTTGCTAGGTTTTGCTGTTGGCATATAATAGCTCCCTGGGAGATCTGGCAAATGCTCTTTCGAGGTTTTTCTTTGGGAGGACATATAATAGCGCCCTAGGAGGTTTGCAGATTCTCTTGCTAGGTTTTGCCGCTAGCATATAATAGCTCCCTCGGATATCTGGCAAACACTCTTTCGAGGTTTTGTCCTATGGCATGTAAGTAGAACTGGGAGATCTGGATAGGATGAAAAAGGCCTCAGATGCTCTTTAGGGATCTTGCTTGGCAAGACTCTCTTTAAGGGTTTGTGGTGGGGGTCACATGTAATAAGTCCTGGAGATCTGGACAAGATGAAAAAGGCCTCAGATTCTTTTTAGGGTTATTGCTAGTCAAGAGACTCTTTTAAGGTTTTGTGACAGTCACATGTAATGTGCTCCTGGGAGATCCGATAGGTAGAGCTGTGTGCTCGTAACAACCTAGGATGTTGCAGCCAGGTTTTGTGATGCACGTAATAAGTCCTAAGGATTCCACAGTTTGGCCAGTGATGATGAAGACCTACAGATGGTGGGCCTACATCCAGTATGAAAAAGGACTGGCTCTGTAGAACTTCTTATGACGAGTAGATTCAGAGATTGATTGAGATAGTAGCAGCAGTGACGATGACAATGATTCGAGGATGATGATTCACTGAAGATGATCTAGAGAAGAAGACTTGTGCTACCAGATCTGTGTTGAGAAATACCTTCCTATTTAAGAGGGAGTGTTGATGTATATGTAACTTCATAATGTATTTCATCTTTGTATATTGTATTCCTATAGAGATGTTATTATTCCTCTATATAAAAGTGTCGTCATTTATATTGTAAGTGTCGTAACTTCTACTTGATGGGTTATTAGACCACCTTATTGGGGTCGGCCCTGTATAAGTCATGTGGGTCAAAGGGTTATTAGACCACCCTATTGGGGGTCAGCCATGTGGGTCAAAGGGTTATTAGACCACCCTATTGGCGGTCGGCCTAATCAGCATTATGTTATGTGGTTAAGTTAAGGCCGACCTAGTAAAGGTTATTAGGGAAGTCAAGTCAAGTATAAATAGAGTGCGGGAGGCACTCTATTTCATCATTCTATTCTCACACACACTCTTTGGAGAGTGGCGCACTTGTGGAGGAGGAGAAGCTGCTGCTAGGAGATGTCTATCTCTTATGCTTGGGTTGTATCATTGCTCTATCTATCTCTGAGGAAGTTATTGGGGTTTTTCACGTTTATGGTTTTCCCCAAGTAAACTCTGTGTCTCTTGTGTGCTTGCATTATTGTGTCCATGATTGATATGTTGTAGATATGTTGTTCTCTCAGTTAAGATCCTAGATCAGATTGAAGTAAATTCTGAAAAACTAACATACAGTTGGAGCCGATCTTGGCATTTAAGTCATTTATTTACTAAATGTAGTAGAATTCTGAAAGGGTGCCTTCGTGGCTATGGTTCACGTGATAACTATCCTGAAAACTATTATAGTTTCCGAGTTGTACAATACTTTGACCCATGGTCTGCTAGGTTGGCAATGTGGTAGATGTGATAATAAATATGGTGTTTAAAGTGGTTGATGCTTGATTCTCGATGTGCCTTGTTGCTTCACCTCCATCATTGATCTCATAAGACCTTGGACTTTGAACTAGAAACCCTAAACTCCACTACGTTTATGCGGTTGTTAATTCCTTTGTCATTCATTGCATTGGGGTGATTCTTTGGAGAAGCCGACAAGCCAAGAAACTCCATGGTTTCGATTGTAGAGGTTCCAAGATTCAAAACCTCGACCTATTGAGTGTTAACCTGCTAATGGGGATTACGTCAGGAAACCGAGCCTTCTGTGAGTGTTTGCAGTATTTAAAGATGATGAAGGGTTGAGTCTATGGTCGGCTTTTCTGTGTATGGTTGAGAGAGTAGTTCTTTAGGGTTTTCCTCTAGAAGATTTGAACCATGTTCGATTCTCATGCAATGACATACCACTGTGCACAGAACTAGAACTCTCTTCGATGTACTAGATAGATGGCTTCGTCGATTTTGTTTGCAGGTGGTGTCTCTTATCTCAGAACTTCAATACACAGGTAACGTTTCGATAAAACGGTGTTAGAGTTATCTATTGTTTTTATTATTAACAACTCTACGATTATAGTTTAACCTCAGACTGGTTTTTGTGGCAGATTTTACACTTCATTGAAGGGTTACAGTGTTTTGAAAGCTTGTGGAAGGAACACTGCTCGACCACCGGTAAGCCTCGGCGGTTCTCTACTTCGTAGGTTCTCCTGGCCTGTCATGGCCGATGTTTGGTGTTTGAAGATGGAATGTATTAGGATCCTGGTAGAGTTTTGGCTAGTGTTAATGTTTTGAGAGCCAAATGACTAAATGCTAGAGGATAAGATCCTTGGCTGGTCTTGTTACTATGATTCACAGTGTTTCACTGTAAATTTTTGTTGCAGTAATACCCTTGTTTTAAGATGTAAAGGTTAAAGGGATGAACCCTCGCTATTTTTAATGGAAGAACAGTGTTGAAACTTCAAATAGTTTTATGTGCAATGTTTAAGTTTCAATTCGTCGATAATGAATATTTAATACAGTGTCTTGGGAGAGTTGAATGCCATGGGCTGACTCGTTTCTGTGAAGTAGAAGTTCTGCTGCTACAATGTTAAGTCTTTTGTTTTAAAAGATGACAAAAGACTGAGTTTGCATTGATTAAAATTTTAAATGGTTTCTATGCAGTTTCATTGTTTATAAAGATTTATATTTTGAATACAAAACACAGTGTTGGAAAAAGACCGAGAGCTGTAGAATAACCTACTTCTCAAAGGGAAACCCTGTGTTCATTTTGTTTAAGTTTAAGCTTAGAATGGTGATGGGATTCAATTTTGGTGTTGATTCACCACTTATGGTTGATAAAATAATAATACTCTTTGTTTGAAGGTGATTTGTATCATAGATAGCTATTATGAATGTAATAGATGGTCAAAGGTAAAGTGTTTGCTATTGGAATTCTAATGTAGGGATTTGCTATTACGTTTTAAATGCTTGGTTTTGAACTGACTGCATTATCGTCTTAGGGTTTTTTAAAATGAATACAGTAAGTGTCTGCAAACCATGCAAGGCTGGGAATTGGTCATAATAGAACAATAAGACTTTTGGAAATAAAACCTATGATAAATTTTATTCTGTAAAAAAAAAGAAATAGAGCAAATTGTTTTATATAAATAAAAAGAATGATAAGATTAACTCATGGTTGATGATGAAAGAAAAGAATGGGGTTATAGTTCTTATAGTTTTGAATACAATAAACTGCTTGAGTGCTTTGAAATATAGTGGATGGTTCAGAATGTAAACCCTATATTTTTATACAAAAATGAGATACTTGTTTTCTAACAGTAAATAAAAGAAAATATTAAGTGATCTAGAAAATGAAACGCTAAATTCTAAACTGCATCGTTTGATCATCATAACTAATTCTCTACCTCCTGTACTAGAGTATGACATCTCTGATGTGTGAAAAAAAAATATAGGAGAATGATTTAATAAATAAAATAGAACTAATTTAACCTATTCTAACTTATCAAAAAATTACAGTTGAGCTAAACAATGAAATAGGGTTAGAGGTTTAAGTAAAACAACTCCATTTATTCCACTGAAAATAAACAAGATAGGACAGTAGAACCTGTTGAATGTAGGGAAACAAACAACCCAAGGATCCTATTCCACCCAACCTACTCCTGAAAGCATCCAAATCACTTTCCTTAGGACCCCCGAGCTTGTTCACTAAACCACTAGGAAGAAGAATCTGTAGAAGCTTTAGGTCAATCCTCTTGCAGTAACAAAGTAGTTCATCCAGTCATATGGACTTAGCATTCAAAGAGAGCTGCACCAGCACCTCTAGTTCTTTTCTCAGAATAATTGAGCAGCCTCAGTATGCACTTCCACTTATCCTCCCTATTCGAATCTCTCAGTGATCACCTGATACACTTGAGGAATTATTTCTGCAGAAAAAAAATGTAGAGCTGCCTGCTCAATTTGAATTGCCTTTTCTAGGCCGCCTAGGCCTTTTAGTGGTTAACCTGGTCATTAATGAGCCATCATCTCTCTTCCACCCACTTGGGGGATAATACCACAAATTTAGGGGTAGTTGTCCCATAACCAACAACTAGTGGTGGAGTGCAAATGTTGACATATGTCCCATGCCTTCTAACAGCTTCCATTCCTCCTAGTGGGTCAGTGAACACTCATTTAAAAGATCCCTTGGGTGTTTGTCTCATGTTTTAATTTATTAAATAATAATATAATCAGTGATTACAATCATCCTTGATCAATATTTGGTCATAATTACAAAACTTTGTAATTATAATTTAATATAATGTTTTTGCAATAAAATAAATAGTCTCAAAATTTGGGTTGGTGACATGTGTCTTCCCTAAAGACACCTAATGAGATGTTTGACTCTTTAACCAAGTTATTTGAAGGAAAGAACATAAATCGGAAGATGACTCTATGGAACCAATTGAAAGGGGTAAAAATACAGAATGGAGAGACCATCCAATCCTACTTTACTAAGGTCTCTCAAATCAAGGAACAACTTGAAGCTGTGGATGAAGTAGTGGAGAATGGAGAAATTGTCATGACCACATTGAATGGCCTACCTAGGTCATGGGAATCCTTCATCTAAGGAATCTGTGCAAGAATGAAATTGATCTCCTTCAGTAGAGTTTGGGAAGAATGTTCACAAGAAGAAGCTAGGGTTGTGGCCCGAGAAGAAAAGATGGGAAGTGCATATCAAGCCCTCACAGCACACACTAAAGGAAGTAAGTTTAAGAGGTAGAAATCTCACAACAAGAAACATACTCACTTTCATCATAAGAAGAGAGATCTCTCTCATGTTCAATGCTTCACTTGTGATGAGATTGGACACTTTGATTCAAGTTGTCCCGAGAACAAAAGGGACAACAACAACAACAACTTCAACAACAAGAAGAAGAACAACAAGAAAAGATATCATGCTCATGTTGCTGAGGATGATGAACCTCCCAAGAAGAAGAAAAGGGCAGAAAGTGAAGATTCTTCAAGTGAGGAAGAATATGTATTGATCTCTGCTCTCACAGGTACTATCTCACATGGATGTGATGATTGGATTATTGATAGTGGGGATTCCAAACACATGACGGGATTTAAAGAATCCTTTGTAGGCCTATCTGAACATGATTCACCTCATAAGGTGAAACTTGGCGATGACTATCAATATCCCATAAAAGGAAGTGGTGAATCCTCCTACAAGTTAGACTCTGGGAAGTCTTTGAAGATGCAAGAATTCCTATATGTACTTGGACTCAAGAAGAACCTTCTCTCCATATCATCTTTGGATGCAAAAGGAATGAGAGTTGCATTCATAGATGGCCAAGTACTCATGTGGCCAAAGGGTAAGACAATAGATGATGTAGTAGTGATTGGAGATGAAGAGGGAGGATTTTAAAAATTGAAGGGGAAACCTGAACATGCCATGGTACTTGAATCCATGGAGCCAAGTGAACTTTGGCATAAAAGGCTTGCTCATGTGCACTATAGAGCACTTCCAATTGCAAGCAAAGCAGTAGAGGGTCTTCCTGAAATCCAGTCAAAGCATGAGGGTATTTGCAAATGGTGTGCAAAAGGAAAGAACACAAAGAAAGAATTTCCAAGCAGTGAGAGCAAAGCAAAAGGAATTTTGGAGATTATCCACTCCGATGTATGCGGTCCAATGTCATCCAGTTCTTTGAGTGGGTATGTATACTATGTTTCCTTCATTGATGATTTCTCTAGGAATACTTGGGTTTATTTCTTGAAGAATAAAAATGAAGTATTTGATAAGTTCAAGGAATTCAAAGCCTTGATAGAAAATCAAACTGATAAGAAGATCAAGACCTTCAGATCTGATAATGGCAGAGAATTCACTTCAACTGACTTCAAGAATTTATGCACTGATTCAGGGATTAAGAGGGAGTCAACTACTCCTTACAATACATAACAAAATGAGGTTGCAGAAAGGAAGAATATAACTATCATGGAAGCAGCACGGGAAATGCTTCATGACCAGGATCTTCCTATGCATCTTTGGGAAGAAGCAGCAAGGACAGTTGTATATGTGCAGAACAAAACACCTCACAAAATACTTGACAATAAGACACCAGAAGAAGTGTTCTCCGGTAAGAAACCTGAAGTTAGCCATCTCAGGATATTTGGTTGTCCAGTATACACACACATTCTAAAGGAAAAGAGAACAAAGCTAGATCCTTTAGGAAAGAAGGGCATCTTTGTGGGTTACAGTGAAAGCTCGAAGGCTTACAGAATATAATTTCCATGGTTCAAGAAGATTGACATCATCAGGGATGTAACATTTGATGAAAAATTAGCATACATCAAATCAAGGAAGACACCTACTGAAGACAATGAAGAACCAAGGGTAACCAGAATTCAAGACACCACTATGAATGAAGCAAGTCGTGAAATTGAAGATCCACAAGAACATGTAGATCCACCCCGTGAGAAGATATCTCACAAGAGGAAACCTACATGGGCTAGAGAGCTCATCCAAGATGCAGAAAGGTATGGTATTCCAGAAGAGGAACATAGAGAAAGGAAAAGGACAAGATCACACACAAGCTATGTTGCTTTGCTCTGTGACATTATGAACAAAGAAACTTCCAGTTATGAATAGGCAGTGGAAAAGAAAGAATGGAAGGATGTCGTGGTCGAGGAATACTAATCGATCATGAAGAATGATGTTTGGAATGTGGTCCCAAGACCAAAAGGAAATTCTGTTGTGACTTCCAAGTGGATCTATAAGATCAAGCATGCTGCAGATGGTAGCATAGAGAAATACAAGGTGAGATTTGTAGCTCATGGCTTCTCCTAGAAAGAGGGAATAGATTATGAAGAGACTTTTGCACCTGTAGCCAAATACACTTCCATCAGAATAGTACTTTCTTTGGCTGCAGTGATGAAATGGAAGATACACCAGATGGATGTCAAGACAACCTTCTTGAATGGTGTAGTCGAAGAGGAAGTGTATGTGGCGCAACCACTTGGTTTTGAGACACATGACAGGGAGTCATATGTGTGCAGGTTGAAGAAAGCCTTGTATGGGTTGAAGAAAGCTCCTAGGACTTGGTATGGTAGGATAGACAGCTTTCTATCCAGTTTGGGTTTTACTAAGAGTAAAGCAGATTCCAACCTTTACTACAAGGTTGAGGAAGGCAATCCAGTTATACTACTACTGTATGTGGATGACCTGTTTGTTATAGGTGAGGATGGTTTGATTTCCAACACCAATATGAAGCTTGCTGCCAAGTTCGAGATGAAGGAATTGGGGATGATGCATTACTTTCTAGGCATGGAGGTGTGGCAGAGTGCAGATGGAATCTTCCTTGGACAAGGCAAGTATGCAGTAGAGATCCTGAAGTGGTTCAGGATGATGGACTACAAGGCCATGGCCACACCTATGGCATCGAACCTGAAGCTTCTGTGTAATGCTTCATATGAGCGAGTTGATGTCGCGGTGTATCATCAAATGATTGGGTCCTTGATGTACCTGACAAACACGAGACCAGATATTTGCTTTGCGGTGAACACATTGAGCCAATTCCTGACGGATCCCAGAAGTGTTCACTTGGTTGTTGTAAAGCATATTCTGGGGTACCTAAAGGGTACAATTGATTATGGGCTCAAGTATGATGTGAATCAAAAGTTTAACTTGGAGGGTTGTGTTGATTCATATTGGGCAGGTAGTACTGCAGATAGGAAGAGCACTTCTGGGTGTTTATTTAGTATGGGATCAGGTGTGATCTATTAGTTTAGCAGGTAGAAATCCTATGTAGCATTGAGCATAGCTGAAGCAAAGTATGTCGCAGCTTGTTCGTCCAGTTGTGAGGTAGTATGGCTTAGGAAGCTACTGTCTGAGTTATTTGATCTCCCATTTTATGCTACCTGTATCTATTGTTACAACCATAATTGGGTGAAGTTGTCAGAGAACCTGGTGTTTCATGAAAGGTTGAAGCACATCAAGATCAAATATCACTATATCAGGGATATGGTGCAGAGAGGAGCAGTGAAACTCCTGTATGTTGCGACGGATGAGCAGGTTGAAGATGTGTTGACGAAACCACTAGCCAGAGTGAAGTTTGAGTACTTCAGAGAGAGGCTTGGTGTTCTTCAGATTGAAGATACTTTGAGGAAGAAGTGATGGGACACATTTGCAGGAGCCATTCCAAGCATAGTGATAGGAGGATCCTTCCCATGGCTGTGGATGTAAGCACTGTGTAATGAGCATCAGGACAATGCTTCAGTTACTGCTATGATGATGATCTGGATGATCATATGTGATGAGTATCAGGTGGATGCTTTACATGATCAGGTGGATCATGTGTGATGATATCCATCAGGTGGATGCTTTATATGATCGGTAGGATCATGTGTGATGATATGCATCAGGAGGATGCTTTGTATGATTAGGTTGATCATACAATGATGACGAGTATCAAGATGATGCTCCAGATGACATGCATCGGGATGATGCTATGATGATGTGCATCAGGATGATGCACTATATGATGATGATCGGTATGATCATGAGTATCAGGTTGATACTCCATGGCCGTGGACAGGTTGTGCATGTAGCATAGAAAAGATCCTAGGAGATCTGATAGGTTGAGCGATAAGCTCGTAAATCAGTCTTGGGATGCTCTTTTGAGGTTTTTCTACTAGAGGCATGTAATCTATCCTAGAGATCCAATAGGTTGATCGGTAAGCTCGTAATCAGTCCTGGGATGCTCTTTAGAGTTCTTGCGGGAAGCAAGACACTCTTTAAAGGTTTTTCCTGACCACATGTAATTAGTCCTGGAGATCCGATAGGTTGAGCGGTAAGCTCGTAAATCAGTCTTGGGATGCTATTTAGAGTTCTTGAGGGAAGCAAGACACTCTTTTAAGGTTTTGTGGTGGTGGTCACATGTAATCAGTCCTAGAGATCCGATAGGTTGAGCAGTAAGCTCGTAAATTAGTCCGGGGATGCTCTAAGAGTTCTTGTGGGAAGCAAGACACTCTTTTAAGGTTTTGTGACAGTCAACATGTAAAAGATCCTGGGAGATCCGATAGGTTGAGCGGTAAGCTCGTAAATCAGTCTTGGGATGCTCTTTCGAGGTTTTGTTGATGCACGTAATAAGTCCTGAGGATTCCACAGTATGGCCAGTGATGATGAAGACCTATAGGAGGCTAGGCCTGTAACCAACATGAAAAAGGGATGGCTCTATAGAACTTCCTATGACGAGAAGAATTTGAGATATCCATGTGATCGAGATGCTGAGTACAGCAGCAGTGATGATGATGATGCTCCATGATCTAGTGATGATGATACAGGTCCAGAATTGAAGACTTGTTCCAATATGTATTGATGACCTGTGTCTAGAGAATACCTTCCTAGTTAAGAGGAAGTGTCGATGTATTTGTAAATTCGAAAGATATTCACTTGTATATTACATTTGTACTTTATTGTATATCCAACAAAGATGTATTATTCCTCTGATTGGAAGTGTTGTCTTTTGTATTTGCAAGTGTCTCAAGTTACATTGTAAGTGTCGTCATTTGTATTGATGGGTTATTAGACCACCAGTGTGGGATCGACCCTAGTTAGGTCATGTGGTTGGGTTATTAGGCTTCCTTAGGAAGTCGTCCCTGTTGGTTTATTGGCAGGTCAAGTCAATGTATAAATAGAGGGTGTGCCTCTCTCATTCTATTCATTCACTCACTTCTCAAGCTCGCATAGCTAAGAGAGAAAGTGGCGCACTAGTGGAGGAGCAGGAGTATCTGCTAAAGACATCTCTTTGGGTTTGGTCATTGTGAACTTGGTTTGTGGCTTATCTTATCTCTGAGGAAGTTGTGGGGTTTTTCACCTTCTTGGTTTTCCCCGGGGAAACTCTGTGTCTCTTGTGTGCTTGCTATTGTGTCTATGATTGATATGTTGTACATGTTATTCTCTTAGTGATCCTGAATGATAATGGGTTGAAATTATCGAAAAAATTAACAAAAAGTAGAGCCAAGAGTCAATACAATAAGTCTGTTAAACCAAGGGTGTTCTCTGAAGGAGACCTTGTTCTAGTTTACGACTAGTACAAAGAACCCTTGGGGGAAAGCAAGTTCAAATCTATGTGGCTTGGATCGTATATTGTCTCGAAAGATCTGAATAAAGGGTCCTACGAGCTAACCGATTATGAAGGATGTAAGTTGCCCGAGCCCGGAAATGGGCTCTACCTGAAAAGTATTATGCCTAGGCCTCTATGCTTTTTCTTGTATCATAGCTGTACATGTTTTGTATAGTTAGTCTTCTCTTTAGTTTTGTGTTATGTCGTATGTGTCTTGTGGGTTGTATTTTTAGATGACAATTGAATGCTTCATAGGATTCGCAGATGGCGCTAGTCGCCACACCCGTCAGTTGGCTTCAGCAGCTTGGGTTATCTACTCACCGTCTGGTCAACTTGTGTCTTCAGGAGGAGATTGTTTAGGCCCTATGACGAACAACGTAGCTGAATACAGTGCAGTCATTGAGTTACTCCGAGATGCTATTCATCACGGCATTTCACAGTTGGAGGTATGACTTGACTCACAGTTATTTTTATTTCAGTTAATGGGTGACTATAGAGTTTGGGATCTTGTTTTGTTCCGTCAGTTTTTTAGGGTCAAGTTATTGGAAAAATATTTTGGATTTATCACATATCAACACATTCCAAGACATTTAAACTCATTAGCTAACTCATATGAAAATCACATTTTAGATTGGCATCTTCATCACACAAAAACACATTAAGCATTCACATAAGATTATAAAACACACACATGTATATAAGATCAGTACTGTATATATTTGTATCAAAAAGTATGAGTTTTGGGTCAATAGTATGTCACAATGTCACATCGATATACAAAATGGGCTCAAAAGGCCTAAAAAATATACATATGTCCTTCTCCCTATGGAGAAGTAGGGTCCTCTGCCATCTCTGCTACAACCTCTCTATTGGCAGGCGGTTTGATGAGGAAAGATCGCGGTACTGCTGACGCTGTGACACATTGGATGAAGGCGCAAGAGGAGTATCTTGGGCCAAAGGATACCGCAGTTGGAGGTTTTTTGGTCATATCGAGTCATTGTACCGCGGTATGCGGGTTTTTGGGTCATTAGACCAAGTCAGTTAGTAGATTGTCCATAATGTCGGTTAGGAAAGTGGACAAGTGTTGTAATTGGTGGAATCCTATAAATAGAGGAGAATTGTAAGTGTTAGAGGAGTCGATAGTCGTGGGGGTGGTAGAGCTATATGTGGAGATGAACAGAGATAATGCGGATGTTGCAGAAAGAATTATGTATTGCTTTTGGTTTTCCGAGTGATATAAGGATAATGATTTGGTACAATCTATGTGTAATGTTGTTGGATGTTCATGTTGTTGCTTATTCTTAATGCCGTTATCTGCTTTCTATTGTTATAATGTGAATGCTGCAATAATATGTTATCTGTTCTTATGAACATGCTACAATTGAAGTAATATGCAATCTTTGTTTCTGGTAATGTTAAATGTTGTGATGTGCTAGAAATTCATGATGAATGTTTGGAATTGCTGTTAGTATCACATTGCCACGACTTGCCTCCTCCCTCGGTGGAAACATGGTTTCGTCTACTCTTCTTGGATGCCTCGGGCGAGACCTCATCCACTCTACGGGTGTTGCTGGGTGGGCTCAAACCTGCCTGGGCCGGTGCCCAGGGAGACTGTGGTATGGGTCGACAGTTGGTGGACCCCTATCGACTATGAGGTCGCGATCCGGTCAAAAAATGGTTTCGTTGCTGGGACCATGTGCAGAGTAGGAAGAGGCCATGTTGTGGCACCCGACGAAGCCAGAGATACAGAAATGGTTCGATCAAAAGTTACAGGAATTTGCTGAGGAAGAAAGTCAGAACACGCAACTGACGGTAGATCACTAGGTAGGAAGATATATTCACGACGGTCCGCATGAATGGTTTTTCTGTGAATTCCCAGTCATTTTGTATGAATGGTTGTCGAAACTAACATTCCAGAAGAGGAACTTCCAGGGTGGTGAGCCGACCACTTGGACCCCGGAGTTGATTCAGGAATTGCAGGGAGTTGATAATAAGGCATCACGGGCTGTCGAAGTTTGGCTTGATAGTATCTTGGAAGGATATATCACGGAGTTTGTAGTCGATATGAAGAAATCCTATAGTGAAGATGAAAGATACTTCTTTGACGGATCGAGGGGAAGGTTTCTGCTATCGCTCCAACTGTCGATTAAGATGCTAATTTGCGAGAAAGGTATATTAAAGATGCACCTTGATCAGTAGACAGCCTGGTGGGTGGAGGCCGTGGGTACCGTGACTGTTGGGTAACGGTGCATGAAATGGTAAAGGGTTAGATGGGTGCAGAACATGAGGAGACTATGAGTGAAGCCGAGGAAGAAAGTGGCCTTACGAGGGGAGGAGCAAGGTTTCGACAGGAAAAGAGGGAGAGGATAGGAGAAGGTTCTGCTGTGATCAGACTGCAAGACCGTGAAGGAAGGCCACATAGGACGAAGTGACCTCATAGTCCTAATAGGAACGACCAGGCTACACCCAGGATAGAGCCAGGATCGAACCCCAGCACCAATGTACCCACACCTCCGCTCACTAGCTCTCAACCAGCAAGAAAACCTACTTTGGCACTGCCGAGTACGTCGACACCACAAAAATTGCTTGGTAGTAATACATCGACAAGAGGAAGGAATCCCAAGATGGCCGGTGATGATGCTAAGCTACTGTTGTTCCATGGCAGTGCGACAGACAACCCAGAACAATATTGGTTTTTGTGTGAAGCGGTCTAGACTGTGAAACAGATCACTGATAATGATGTTAAGAAAGGACAGTTGGCCACGACGCTGCGAGGTAGTGCATTAGATTGGTTCATGAAATTTGTCTTAGTCCCTATGGGGGCCCCAGATAAGTCATTGAATGAGATTCGGGATGGGCTGATTGCTGAATTTAGATGGCATAAGTCAGAGGCTCAGTACATTACTGAATTGAAGGAAATTAAGCAGTATCCCAATGAGACGGTATAGGATTTCGACCAGCGATTCAAGACACTGATGGAAAAGGTTAGTTCTGATATGAGTGCTTTCCAACACAAAGAATGGTTCATTGTGGCACTGCTACCCCACATTCGGCTGCCACTAATGCAGCAAAACAGATCGATGCCTAGCGAATCCCTGGAGATTGAAATGCGATTGGAGGCGTCACCGATTGGAGATAATGCAGCTGGGATGTCATAGATACAGACACAGCTCGCTAACTTGACTATACAATTGCAAGATTTAAAGAAGAACAAATAACAGAGCGATGAAGTATGGTGTACGCGATGTTGATAGGAGGGACATGCGAAAGATGATTACCGAGATTTTCGTAACTACTTGGTCTCAGGTGTGCCCAATCTGCTGAATGGCGGCAGTATGCCATGGTGTCATGTCTGCTAGGTGTTTGGGCATAGTCATGATAGTTTCTCGTATATGCAAAATATGGTCACAACTCTGTGGAATTTGTACTGCACCTTCTGTAAGTCGATAGGACATGATGACAAGGATTGTCATGCATATGGGTTACTACAGGAGAGAATGTGTGATGCATTCTATGTCAAAGATGATTAGCATACTGCACCGCTACATCCACAGGTAGCTCAGCCGATGCCTCAACCACAGATGCAATTTGTACCGCAACAGCAGAAACCGCAGCAATTCGTACCGCAATATACACCGGTGAACCCCCCACAGCTTCAGTACATGCAACAACTGTAGTATGCATCACAAGGACCAGGGATGCCAAGAGCACCCATGCAGCAACAGTTTAACCAACCTCAGTATCGGCAGCAAAGCAGCTATCGGGGAGGCTACAGGGGTGGACGTGGTGGTGGATTTGGTCATGGAGGAGGAGGCTGAGGTGGTAGTGGACCTGTTCAATGTTACCACTGTGCGGTATGGGGGCACTATCAGCGCGACTGCCCACTACTACAGAATCAGTGTACGTTTTGTTCCGGTAATGATCATACAGTTGAGAATTGTCCACAGTTGATTGTCGGATGGCAGGCTGGAAACACTCTGCAGCTACAGAACCCAGTGCAGAACCCGGTGCAACAACCAGTGCAGAACCAGCCTCTGCGACCACCGCCAAACGCTAATCCAAATCAACCAAGGAATCTGCAGCAGAACTAGGCACATGGTGCTAATATTGCGACTATTTCGGCAGAACCACGACCACAAGATGCTTCGGTGGTTTTTGTCACTCGTGGAGGTAAAACAACTGGGGAAGATGGTTCACGACCGATCATTCACTTGACTGGTCCAAAGATGGTAAACTTTGACATTGATGCGGAGCGGGAGACATTCATGGAGGCACATCGTACTCTGGAGAAAGATCGCGGTAAGGCTGTTGTTTGTGATATGCCGCCGATCTTTGATGCTACATCAGATGCCGATCAACCACCACCAGGGATATTGCAGAAGTTCCTTGAAAGATGTCTATCATTGCCACGAGACCTGGTTTCCCTGGTTGATATTGACGGATGGTTGCAGCGACTTCCGAAAGGACAAAAAGAGTCGGCATTCAACTCTTTACAGCGACGAAAGACTGGCAAGGAAATCCGAATGAATATTCAGATCGGTGATTACGATGTTGAATCTGTGATTCTTGATCTTGGTTTGGATGTTATCATCTTGACCAAGCAGGCGTGGCAGAAAATGAGGAGTCCCCTATTGATTTGGTCTCCTGTGTAGCTCCGGCTGGCTAACCATGCTAAGGTTACACCATTGGGCGAGTTCTGCGGCTCACAATTGATATTGAGGGCATGAAGACTTATGCCCACTTCGACATCATTGAGGTAGTTGATGGAGGAAGCTCCTATCCTGCACTATTGGGGATAGGATGGGCTAATGATAGTGGAGCTGTAATCAACTTCAAAAAGCGCATGATGACTTTTGAGAACCACGATTTCCAAGTTATCACTCCATTGGATCTGGATGAAGGACGCCGATGTGTTGAGCCCGCCAAAGACAACGATCACACTGGTTGGGATCATGCATTCAATATTTCTGAGGATTAGATTCATCCCACTATCCACGGTGAGCTGGAGTGGCGCAGCGAGAGTTCTAAGTCTTCTGATTCTGATGATGCATTAGAACATTGGCAGAATCGCATGCATGAAATATTAGTCCGGAAGTGTGGCTTAGTTATGCAATCTTTATGTCGGGTTGCAACTAAAAAGATCACATTGCCTATCTATGAGGGGTTTCCTGGCTTAGACACCTTTGTAACAGAATTTGAAGACCGTGTTCCAGAACCACAGCGACTACTGGCCTTGGAGCAAGTACTGAAGGCTGCTCCAGCATGCTGGTGGGCAATGCATAAGAAATTTATTAAAGATTGGTCACAATGTCGAAGGTTGATGATGGCTTGATTTGGTAATACGGAGGTTTATCACACTAGAAAGTATGATGGCCGAACCAATCCTGGTGATCATGTGATGGAGTGTCAACGGTTGTGGGTAACACGACCTAGAGATGAGTGGGTTCATGCTTTTTTCCATACTTTGGAGGAGATACCGCATTCGTGGTACACTGCAGCCGAGTTATGCCAAGATATTACCACATGGGGGGAGTTAACGATCTATTTCACTCATACCTTCACGTTTGTGGATGCCAACCCTGATGTCCATAATGCCCTGCAGCTCATCCGCGATGTGATATTTCAGGTTGTTCCGGTGAAATGCATTGTTGACCCGCACATACACAGTCAGATGCAGTCTCTCATGGAGTGTTTCAACATCAGTGGAGGGCCAGAGGATGATGATGACCCTCGAAATATTAACATTCCCAAATCCGAAGGAAGTCGCGATGTGGTACCACCTATTGCGCCAAATGACCCGTTTAATCAGCCGTTGCAGCTTCGCAAAACAAATATCAGCACTGAAGCTACTCCCAAGTTTGCTAATGTAGGGGATTATTGGGATGATGAAATGATGAGTAAAGTTACCGAGTTAATGCATGAATTCCAAGATGTGTTTCCCATGAAGTTTTTCGAAATGAAGGGAATCTTAGGTGATTTAGGGGAGATGAGGATTCCATTGAAGCCAGTCCGGCAGCGACCTTATCGACTCAACCCACGACATAAACAAAAATTCAAGGCAGAACTTGATCGGATGCTGGATGCTGGTATCATCAAACCTGTAGAAGAGTCAGAATGGATAAGTCCTATGGTGGTGCAAGACAAGAAAACAGGAGAAGTGGGAATTTGTGTCGACTTGTAGAAGTTGAACGATGCTTGCTTGCATGATCCCTTTCCGACCCCGTTTACTGATGAACTACTTGAAGGCGTGGGTGGCCAGGAGATGTACTCTTTCACTGATGGATTCTCTAGCTACCATCAGATTCACATTGCCAAGGAAGATCGCCACAAGACAACCTTTGTTATGGAATGGGACTTCTTTCAGTACACGGTCATGCCGTTCGGTTTAAAGAATGCACCTGTGATATTTTCCTGGGTCGTTGTTGCCGCGTTCAAAGATTTTATTCAGAAGTTTCTGCAGGTATATATGGATGATTAGACTGTTTATGGGTTGATTCGCAATCATTTGGCCAATCTGCAGTTGATGCTTGAGCGATGCCGACAGAACCAAATATTGTTGAACTTGAAGAAATGTATTTTTTGTTCTCTGTTTGGGATATTGCTAGGGCATATTGTGTGTAAGCAGGGATTATTGGTCGATCCTGCCAAGATTACGCTTATCTTGGGGTTGCAGCCGCCGACCACTATTAAGCAGTTGCGCACGACTTTGGGTCACACAGGATATTATTGCAAATTCATTAGGGGATATGTTGCGATTACTGCCCCTATGGAGAATTTGTTGAAAAAGGATGCGGCATTCCAGTGGAATCCGGAATGTTAGGAAAGTTTCGAAACACTCAAAGCGAAGATGGCGTCGACACCAATTTTGGTTTTTCTGGATTGGATCAAGGAATTCCATGTCCATGTTGATGCTTCATCGGTTGCATTAGGGGTTGTATTGGCTCAACCAGGAAAAGGCAACATTGATCATCCCATTTCTTTCGCCAGTCGGAAGCTTTCATCCGCAGAACGCAACTACACTACCATAGAACGCGAAGGGCTGGCCATGGTTTATGCACTGCAGAAATTCAGGCATTATTTGTTAGGTGGCCATTTCAAAATGTTTACTGATCATTCTGCATTGAAATACTTGGTCAATAAGCCTGTGTTGGGGGGGAATATCTGCCGATGGCTACTTTTGTTTCAAGAGTTTGATTTCGAAGTCATTGTGAAATCGGGATGGTTGAATGCTGGTCCAGATTATTTGTCATGGATTGACACAGGGGAGGAACCGACTAATATCGACAACGGATTGCTAGATGCCCAGTTGTTTCATGTTTCCGCTACTGATCACTATTTTGATGACATCCTTCAGTTCTTAGCAACCGGCACAATGCCCGATGACTTTACCACTGCTCAGAAGAAACAATTGGTCATCAAGGCTGCTAACTTTCAACTAATCGTGAGCGAGTTGTATAAATTGGGTGTTGATGAGATATTGCACAGATGTGTCTTGCCACATGAGCAGGTGCAGATATTGGCTGAAGCACATGGCAGAGTCACAGGTGGACATTATGGCGGTTGGGTGACTTCCCAGAAGGTATTGCGTGCAGGGCTTTGGTGGCCCACACTACATAACGATGCAACAGACTATGCACGGTCTTGTGATGTTTGTCAATGAACTGGAAAACCGTCCAGACGCGATGAGATGCCGTTACTACCTCAAGTAACACTACAACCATTTGACAAATGGGCTGTGGATTTTGTCGGGCTGATCAATCTAGCAGGGAAACGTATAGGTGCGTGGTATATTATCACAGTGACAGAGTATTTGACCTGATGGGCAGATGCGGCCCCTGTAGCTGATTTTTCTACAGCAACGGCTACCTGGTTCTTGTTCGATCACATTATCACTTAGTTCGGCTGCCCCAAGATTCTGTTGAGTGATCAAGGAAGCCATTTTCTCAATCGCACTATCAGCGCATTAATGGAGGAATTGCAGATTCAGCACAAGAAGAGTACACCCTATCACCCACAGGCGAATGGGACGGTCGAGGCGTTTAATAAAGTATTGGAGCATGCATTAACAAAAGTATGCAATGCAAACTATGACAACTGGGATTTGAAAGTTCCAGTGGTGTTATGGGATTATTGCACCACATGTAAAAGGTTGACTGGTCAAACACCTTTCAAGCTGGTATATGGGAAGGAATCCATTATGCCTATGGAGTACATTGTTCCAAGTTTACGGATCACAACTGTTACAGGCATGGATGATGTTGCTGCACTAGACGAGCGTATAACACAATTGGTGGAACTCGAAGAAGATTGATTTATCGTTGGATTTCATCAAGGAGTCGAGAAGGATCGCCAAAAGGCATTGCATGATCGCCACATAAAAAATAAGTAGTTTAAGCAAGGTGACTTAGTGCTATTGTATGACAGTAAGTTTATGAAACATCCAAAAAATTGCAGATGCATTGGCTGGGTCCCTACCGCATCATTACTATTACTTCAGGAGGAGCGGTTCAGTTGCAGTGATTGGATGGGGGGAATGCTCCCCAAGCTAGTAAATGGTCACAGGTTGAAGCCCTATCACGCGGGATTAGAGCAGTGCGATGTCTAAGTCACATCGTGTAAAAAAGAAAAAAAAATTGAAATGGATGATGATGATTGTCGCAGGGTGATTGGTGGTAGATGGCGCACCAACAAAAGAAGGTATGCGACAGCAGGGAGGCTTCTACAACAAGTTTGGCACAGTCAGCAATCTCAGGCGGTCCGATCATATCAGTAATAAATGCCAAAAGTAGAGATAGTTAATTAACGGCACGTTTGAATTAAGGGCATTAATGGAAGATATGGCCGAGGGGAGGACAAGATTGTCGACGGATTTCTCTCATTAATACAAGGATTTGGTTCAGTTAATGCACGATTCAGTCATGATTAGGGTAGATTGAGGGAAATGCTATAAGTATGCCATTGCGTCGGTCGGAAGACACGAAGGAATTAGCACGCAGCATTGTTGTGGAGTGTTGTAGTGCTCTAAGCTACTCCCTGTTGAGTATATAAAGAGTATTGAGGTATGCCAGGTGAATTCGAGCCCGTCAACATTAGTAGTGAAGTCGAATCTCCGTTTATTTCAGTTACTATTGAACGAGAAGGTACATATTTGGCCATTGTTGATCTTGGAGCTAAGGTCGCCACCATGCCGGTGGGAACATCAACTTTTGCTAAGAAGCACCGACGAGGTCATCCTTCTGAATCCCTGAAAAGCAAGAGGTTACTTCGATCTGCGGCGGTTGGCGAAGTTACAGAGCATGTGGGACAGTCCAGTCGCCCTATGACTACATCTACCCAATGGCTGAGCCAGTCCACTAGTAATATTCTTAGGTACATCCCTCCTATTCGACCGGATGCCACCCCGCGTAAGATCACCTCGAAGCCAAAATTCAGCGTGAAGATACTCGCACTCCCGACAGGCTTGGAGTGCTCGGTGGATATTGGGTCGGCATTGATGCACCTGCGCTATGATGACCATGACATTGTGGCCCACCCTGCAATTGCCTCCATACCATATGTCAAAGAGACGCGCCATTTATCGAAATCAGTGATACACGAATGGGCACATGGATTTAGGCAGGCCGGCCTATTAGGGCTAATTAACATGTCACATTTCGGACGCTTGACGGAAGTCAATTCTTGTGTAAAGCAGCTCTTCTCATGCTTCCATGGAGGTTCACTATGGTTGGACAGAGAAGTCCCAGTCACTGTTGACTTGATTTCTAAGATTACCAGCTTGCCCAAGAATGGTGTTGACCCGACAGACTTTCTTCAAGGAAAGGCCAATGAGAGGAAGCGGGCACGAAAATTGGCGTGGAAGTACAACTTGGAATCGGATGGGCGCGGATATCTCACCAGTAGCTGCAACAATCAAGCGGTACTCATCGACATTAAAATTATGTGCTATAAGGTGATTAGGGGAGGTTTCCCTAACCAATGTAACTCGGGGATAGTTGCTTGCGCCGAGCAATGCGCGAAAGGAGTCCAGATGAATTGGTCCTTATATCTTCTGAATCAGCTAATGGAGGATGTCGCAGATGTCCACGTAGGGAGAGGCACCTTTTCATATAGTTGGTTGTTGCTGCTTATTGCTCTAGTCGCATGGAAAGAGCCTGATACTTACAGGGTATGGACTGCCCGACTGCTAAGGAATGACGCGGGGCACATTATCAGAATTTGTGGGCTGTGCGTGAGCCAGAGCAAACCCGGGAGTGTCAAGTACAGTTTTGGCTGTATTCAAAAATGCTTTGTGCTGCCGCAACCCAGATCCCACAGATATCTGCAAACATTGTGGCATGCTTCACACCGGTCATGGCATTTGCAATATGATCGAGTGTTATACATATACAGGCTCACCGTGATGTTAATCAACAATGGTTGCAGACAAAGTATAGAGTGATAGCGGCATATTTGGAGGCCATCATGAACAAATGGCCGGAGACATGGCAACATCCCATGAGTCCTGTATAAATTGATGTTGGAGGTCCGCTAGAGGGCCCCCCGGATCAAGGATCACCGTAGGATCAGCAAAGTCATCATAGCTCCGAGCAAGAGTCAAAGTCAACACCAACTGAGGACGATAACAATCGTGCTTTGGAGGAAAACCGGACAAAATAACGTCACGAGCATGCAACGATCAGTGGGATGTCTTTACCACTGGAGGCACAGTTGGGCCGGTTAGTCACAACCCTTAACAATTCCGCCACAGCGGCTACTGATAAAATGTCTCTCAAATTGGAGGAGGGACTCTCTACGCTCGCTGCCTGTATGGAGTCTTTGGGTAATGCAGTATTACAAATGGAACCGGGCAGTGTCTCTCGACAGGATATGGTCACGATCCGCACTACACCCCGGGAAAGGAACATCAACATTCCCCCGACTGCGATTGTGACCGACAACGAGGATTTGCAAAATGTGCTGAAGTCGATCGACCAGGTGACTGTCAATGTAAATGCACTATCGGCAATGGCCCTGATGACCATGCAGAAGAGCGCCTCCTAGGAAATGGCAGATAGAATGCATAGAATCAATAAGTGGTGTCAACAATTGCAGGAAAAAGAGGCAACTGTGATCACTGAGAAAGAGGAGATGACAAACAAAGCTACTGAAGCACGGAAAGTAGTCGATGACCTTGCAGCCGGCCTTAAGTAGGAGTGGGTTGAGACCAGTTGCACCATCGAGGAACTCAAAAAGGAACAATACTTCCTTGTTGCGGAAAAGGCTTGCATGTGGGATGACAGTGCTCGGATTGACCAAGCAGTTGCAGAGGCGTATCAGCATGTCCCAGAGCCTACTAAGGAGGTAGACGTGCTCCACCAAGTGCAATGATTGGGGGCTGCCATTGTTCAGTTAAAACAGGAGAATGACCATTTGACGGCTCAATTGAAACCAAGTATACCTTAGGCTGAAGTGGACGAACGACGAAGGGCAATTGAGGACATTGCCACCCAGATGGAGGAACTGGAGACAAAGGAAACCAGGCTCACTGCAGAAATAGTCAAGTTTTGGGGCCGCATCGTTCATGATGACCAAATGGCACAGCTCACTAAGAGTCAGTAGGAAGCTGAGGGCCGCATGGTGACGCTGAAAGCCACGATGAGAATGTTGCCCCCTATGGAGCAAGTCGCTAAGTCGCATGAACTCAAGGAATTGCAACAACGGGTTACCAAGGCAGATGAACGCCAGAAATTGCGAGCAACCTAGTTAGAAGAACTCCAGGACACTGGCAGGAAATTGATGCTGAATGCTAGTGAAGAACTCCAGGACACTGGCAGGAAATTGATGCTGAATGCTAGTGAAGCACTCCAGGAAGTACAGAAGTATCACCAACAGATCATGGACAAGATTCTTGACCACTCGACAACCGAATATGTGGTTAGCTGTCAGAGGGCAGCTCAGGAGGCTCAGGAGCTAGTGAGGAACGTCAAACAACCATATGCAGATTTCAAAACAAAGACCGCGACGTATACTCTAACCAGCAGTTGATGTGGCTCGAGGGCGAGCCACAATATTGTGTTGGGGGCCTGTTGGCAGGCGGTTTGATGAGGAAAGATCGCGGTACTGCTGACGCCGCGACACATTGGATGAAGGTGTGAGAGGAGTATCTTTGGCCAAAGGATACCTCACTTGGCAGGTTTTGGGTCACTTGGACCACATATTTTGTAATATTGAGTTAAGTATACTGCAGTTGGAGGGTTTTTGGTCATATCGAGTCATTGTACCACGGTATGCAGGTTTTTGGGTCATTAGACCAACTCAGTTAGTAGATTGTCCATAGTGTCAGTTAGGAAAGTGGACAAGTATTGTAATCGGTGGAAGCCTATAAATAGAGGAGAATGGTAAGTGTTAGAGGAGTCGATAGTGGTGGGTGTGGTAGAGCTATATGTGGAGATGAACAGAGATAATGCGGATGTTGCAGAAAGACTTATGTACTGCTTTTGGTTTTCCAAGTGATATAAGGATGATGATTTGGTGCAATCTATGTGTAATGTTGTTGGATGTTCATTTTGTTGCTTATTCTTAATGTCGTTATCTGCTTTCTATTGTTATAATGTGAATGCTATGATAATATGTTATTTGTCCTTATGAACATGCTGCGATTGAAGTAATATGCAATCTCTGTTTCTGGTAATGTTAAATGTTGTGATGTCCTAGAACTTCATGATGAATGTTTGGAATTGCTGTTAGTATCACATTGCCATGACTTGCCTCCTCCCTCGGTGGAAACATGGTTCCGTCTGCTCTTCCTGGATGCCTCGGGTGAGACCTCATCCACTCTGCGGGTGTTGCTGGGTGGGTTCAAACCTGCCTGGGTTGGTGCCCAGGGAGACTATGGTATGGGTCAACAGTTGGTGGACCCTTGTCGACTGTGAGGTTGCGATCTAGTCAACACTCTCTGTAATAGATGACAAGCCTAGCTACTTTCCTAAGTAGCCTGATCCATGTTGGGGGCACACTCACAACATCCTCCTGCATAGCGAGCGACATCCACTCGATCTTGTAAGTGGGAATATCATGAGTCAATCGACTCATCTTTCCCTCTATGCTCACTAGCATGGCATCAGCTGCCCTAGGCTCAGTTGGATGTAAATACACACAAGGATGTCCCTGAGGTCACGTAGGTCCCACATCTGCATAAATCGTATTGTTAATACTCTAACTCATTATAAAAATTATATACATAAAAAACTTAAAAATTGAAATATTTTTGAAAAAGTGAAAGTTTGTCTTACCCATCTCTCCCCAGGATGTACCTGGAGGTAGAGTGAGCTCGGGATCTCCATGGAAATCCATCCCTGCATAGGGAAACTGCTCAAAGTCCGACACCTGATGGCCCCACCACGCCAAGTAATCCTCATCAGCATACGAGATTGTCGTCTCGCCACCACCTTGGCGTAAGAAGATATGTCCCCATCGATTCATCAGTGGTTCGCGAGGATTGAGCTGTGGCAGGGCCATTCTCGGACTTAGGGAGGGAACCCTATCAAAGAAAAATCTACATAGGATGCTACCATATCCGAAGTTCTTTTTCCATCCTCTTTTTCACTCGGTTAGTTGGTGCTTCATACTCACCAAAAGGCCCGAGCACCAGTCAAATACAACCCCTCAGAGGCATTCAACCCCTATCTGCATGTAGTTCCTGGATGCTAAGTGTTGTGCGGAACTTGCCCCAATGTTGTTCAAAGTAGTCAGGATGACCTTCAACGAGAAGCTCTAAATCGAAGCAATAGGAACTTGATTGCCACTCTTCTCAGTTCCTGGAAGACAGTAAGCGTTGATGTAATCATGTACGGACAAGGAACCCAGTCCTCGGAATGTACCTTTCAGGTTGACCATTTCCCCGCTTCGGGACAAACCTATTAGGGAGTATATGTCATTAAGTGTGAGTTCAAGGATCTCTCCTTGAATATAAAATACCCCTTGATCAACATCCCAATAGTTTACAAGCATTTCCAGCAGTTGTGTTTGTGCCCTCATACCGGTGGTTCGGAAAAACTTGAGTAAACCAAACCTTCTTAATGCACTCAGTGTTAGTGGATCTCCTATGGCATGTCTGTCCATGTCCTCATGTTCCCTCTCTCTCCATGTGAGTACCATTCCTGCATGTCATCAAATCATTTTTTGCTTTATTTTTTATTTTTTTTCACTTCTACTCTGTGGTACCTGCGAGTCGACTTATGGAAAACCTACGCACTTTTCTCATGCCCGCGAATTTTCTATAAGGAAACCCACGGTTACGGTGCCCTAAATTTTAAAGCTCAATAAAAACAAAAATTAACCATTAAAAATAAAAAAAATTATACATTGAACTGGAAGTAGAGGGAGAGTATACTTACTTGCAAGTGATGAAAACCGAATCGATGGCCCAGTGTGATCGCAATGAGCGGATGAAACAAGAGGATGTTTTCACCTTTTTAGTTCAACAAATGATTTGTGAGTTTTGTTTTTAGTTTTGGAACTATTTATAAAAATCATATTTGATTTTTACCCACTTTTAAAAAGTTCTCTATAGTTTCAATTATGTTTTAAAATTTTTATTTAATCAACTTATGTACTTTCCAAGTCTTTGTGATTAGGTAAAGAACATGCAACGATCCTCACTATTTTTTGCAACCATGGTCTACACAAGGTTTGTCTTTCTTTATGACATGACAAAGAGGTATAATACTTCCTATAATTTCATGTCATTTTGAAATTTTATTAGATCATGTTATATATCATTTGTCACTAATTTGGTTGTTCCTATGATATCAGCATTATTTCTTCATTTGACGAGATCACGAAACTTAGTTTCCCTGATGCCTATAAAGTCTTTTTTAAGCCCTTGTTAGACTTTAAAAAAAACAAGATTGCCAAGCATACTTGTTCACTTTAGAGTCGTTAAAGGAATTGAAGGTACATCCACTTAGGTATAAGTTTACCCCTTTTTTGGACCTTTGTGGATTACTTACGAAAAAGGTATATTCTAGTCATACATGGATAGGAGAGTTATTCTCTCATTGTTTTACACTTTTTTGGGTGAGGAGACTAACTATATGAAAATGTACTTTTTGGAGTCCCCTTTTGGGTTTTCAGACTCTCGAAATATCAAAACACCGAACGAGCATACACTAACTCGGGCTAGATGCGAAATCCACGAGTGAGTATATGGAGTTCTTGTTTAATTTTTTCAGACTCCTTAAATATGAAAACACCGGATAGCACAAACCAACTCGGGCTCGATATTAAAATCCACGAGTAGGTTTATGGAGTTATTGTTTAAGTTTTTCATACTCCTCGAAAAAGAAAACACCGGCGAGCATGAACCGATCTAGGCTCGATATTAAAATCCATGGATCATTTTATCGAGTATTCGTCTATCTCTTCTTCAAACTCGTTAAAACATGAAGAAGGTCTTGAGTTTCCCTCCCATGGACTCACTAAATTACACATGGTTGGACTTCTATCAAGCAGTCTTCTCCCTCTTTCGTCGAGCTTGCTTAAAAAATGAAAAAGGACTATTGAGTTTGATTTCTTGGACTCATTAAAACCAACAAGAAGGATATTATTTAATAAAAATAGAAAAGGGAAGGGAAGGGTGTCCAATATCTTTTCAGTTTCAAAGGAAACAAGTCAGTCATATCCTTGAAAAAAGCACCTTTTTGAGTCTATCGAACAGTTGGGTTGTAGTTTTGACTTTAGGATGAACCTGATCTCAGAGTGTTTACTCCTCCGATCGGTTACTCTTCCGATCATACGAAGAATCTGTTAATGTCTCCTACATTTCATATTTATGTCATGTTTCTCATTGTTTCAAAGCTTCCTAAGTCACTCTTTTGTCGTGCTCATTGTTCAAGGATACTACCTGTGTCGACCATTCTGCAATTACCTTGACCTCATGTGTCGACCATTCCCTGGTGTTAGTTTTTTTCATCTTGTATTCAGTCCTATTCCAGATCAACTCAATCTTTTGAGTGTTCCTCGTGATGGATGATGAAGGATTCCTAAAGGCCTCCATTCCAAGGAACTTCTTCCCATCGACTTCAACTCATTTTGCTCTGGGAATGAAGTTTAGAGTTTTAGATAGTACCTTGGGGATTGCATTCATCAGTGGAAATTTTCCTCACTATTGAATAGTGGGAATACATCAATGTCCCCTATTCGATGGATTCTTCAAGTTTTCAACTTCAAGACCCCTTATCCACACTTGTTAGGATGTACTAAGTACATTGGGTCCCATTTTCATTATCGGTGGGCACCCTCGCTTTTGTTAATAGTATACATCAGTGACCGGTAATCAAATGGTATCCCCCATGTTCGACTTTTAGCTCATTTATTCACATGGTTAGGATTCATACCTTGAGGTTTTTTGGATGAATACCTTGGGCCTATGATAGCATCACTACATTTTTTTATTTCCCAAGTTGTGGAAGACTGAGCCACGCTCATTTTTGGCTCCTGATGAGACATAGATCTAGCTTGTTGTTATGGCTATGATCTCCTATTTTGACATGGATCCACGCTTGTATTTCAATGGCCATTCTATATAAATATTTCAGTTATGTATTGGAGATTATGTTCTATCATCATGAACATCTCCTGATGTGAAGATTGTAATTTCTAGCTGAAAAGGTCTTTTGTTTTCAAGTACTTTTGTGACTTCATCCTGTGGTTTCCCCGTTCCTCCTCTGAATTTGGATTGTAATGTATTTAGGCCATCATTTCCCTCTAAACTCACACATTAGAGGGCATCTGTTATCGTTCAAATTATCACTTCTTCATTCGTGATCACATCGCCTTGTCGAACACAAAAAATGACACTATGGATGGAAGAGCTGACTTGACCTTGAATGATTTGGAGCTGAACCCTTACTCCTTCATCTTAAAACCTTATTTTTCCTAACACCTTCACCATAAATCCATGACTCCTATACTGGACACCTCGTGAGTCACTCGCGGGTCTCTATACCGATAATCCGTGGGTATCATTTAAAATATGCAGCCGCAAGTTGCTGAGCCCACATGCTGTGAGTCACTCGCTAGTTGATAGTTGTCATAGTCATGGGTGTCTTAAGGAAAGTTTGAAAAATATATTAAAAACACGAATTGGGATTAGTTGAGTTAGGTATTCTAACTTCCCAACTGCCCAATTCAACTTCCTTTCGAAACCAACCCTCCTTGCCTTGACATAAATGCAAGAGGAGGCCATGAGAAAGGGACCAGTTCATTGAGATATTGTTATGTTGAAGAAATTCCAAGTCTAGAGAGAGGAGCAGGAGCCTAGGGCTTGGTTACGAAGGTGCCTCATACAAAAGTCAGGTATAAATTGTTGTACTTGCTTCATTTGTTTATGAATAAGATAGGACATTCTTCCTTTCCCAACATAATCTATTTTATATGTTGTATAATTTGATCATTAATTGATGTTTCATGCTATTATAAATGTCAATGTATTTATATGTAATCAAATTGGTTTGAGGAAGGTCTAGGGATTTTTTGCAGGTTAATACATTGAGAAGCAAAAGAGGAGAAAGCTAGGATCAAACTTCAGAATAAGGTGCATTTCTTTCTAATCTCTAACTTATTTGCTTGAGTAAATGTATGTGCAGAACCTTATATATCCATCTTACACCCCTTGTATTTTGATAGTCTCCATCCCCGACTATAAGGTAAAATCCCTAACAACACCTACCCCACACAACACCCTTTTGGGCTTAGGGATCCCTTTCACCGATCACAGTTCCCTTGGGCGATCTATCTTTCCAAGTGCTTCTAGTGTGGGCATAGAAAGAGGCCAATCTAATGTATGTCATTGGAGAACAACTTGCATCCTTAATTTGTGGCTTCTTAAGAATTTGTGAGTAGAAAAACTCAATGGGTAAGGGTTCCTAGCTTTCCCAACCACTATGCTCACCTACAACCATCTCTTTTCTCTTGAAATTTGTAGCTCTATTTCTAAATTCAAATTTCTAGGTTATACGTAGTCTGGTAATGGTCATGAACATCAATTGGGAGCTCTACGTAGTATATATCTGCATGAAAGAATGAAGGGATTCTAAAGCCTTGAGACTATGAAGCCAAAGGTAACTTTGTACCCTAGATGACTTAAGTTGAATAATACATGATCCCTTGAATAGGATAAATCAACCACAATAGTTAGATGCATCTAGAAACATTTAATTCCATATCATGTAAAGTTAATACTGCAAAATTAATTCAATAGTATTTAAAGCATCAAGGGTTGCATAAATAATGTACATCATTTCGAAATATTATGCACCTTGGTTAATCATATAAGTTTAGTTTAGGGGATTCAAAAGCTCATAATTTATGTAATTCTTTGGTTGATCACCACTATTTAGAACCAATTTTACAAAAGTGCTAAAATATTCAAGGAAGAAACACTTCTAAATTAGAACTTCATTGTAAGGAAATAAGGAACTTAGGTTTTTGAGTAGCATATTTTGAAGTAGAACGCATACATTTTCATAGGGGTAAGTTAAGTCAATTTTACTAAATTTGATAACCTCAATGCATGGCAAGTATTGAGTTGTAGGAAATAACAAGAGGGAAATATTAAGTTAGTTGATAAAAAAACATGATGTGAAGAATGAAGGACCTCTTAAAGGCTTGTTTAGATAAAATGTTATAGGAATTCCAAGTGAGGCATAAAAAGGACTAGAAGCGAGTGCTGAGAATCCTAAGATCAAGAAAGAAGGGTTAGTTCCTACATAAAAATAAAAAAGGTTGTGAATCTTCTTCATCTTCTTGGGGTTTCTTTTAATGTTCACTATGGTAGAAGAGACAGAAGAAGAGGAACTAATGGTGCTCAATTTCACCATTGAATAAAGATAGGAGGAACCAAAAATGAATAGTATTATCCCAACTATCCTTCCTCATTTCCATGGAATGACAACATATGACCCTAACACTTTCCTCTTTGAATTTCAAGTCATTTATAGAACCTATGAATCCAAGACTAATGCTCATAAAATTGGGTTGTTTTATTCTATGTTGAAGGAGGAAACACTCTTATGGTTCATGGGCCTCAATGGAAATAGTATCCATACATGGGACAAAATTTAGAACTTCTTCACAAGGAAGTACTGAGAACATTGTAAATTAAGAGATACTGGAGATGAAATATTATGGAAAAATTAGGGAGAAGATCATTCCTTAGAGTAATATGTTGAGAGGTTCCACTTTATCTACAAGAGTTATCTTAATTATAGATTGGAGAATGAGTCACTCAATTTGGTACTATTAAAAGGTGTTTGAGATGAATGTGTGTAGACCTTAAATGTCATTGTAGCTAGAAACATTTCTAAGTGTACCTTACTATAAGATAAGGGGTGTTTTCAAGAATTACTCAAGATATACTACAAGAAAGAGTAGAGGTTCAAGAGGAGTTGATGCACAATGTATTAAAGCATTATCAGTATTTACTAAAATGGATATGGACAATCTATTGGAAGATATTTGATCTACGGCAAGGAAGGGTGAGCCTCAAATAGGGTTCTTTGAGCCTTACCTCTCAAACTATATGAATAACGGAATTCAAAATCAATAACCTAAGGACAATAATAACTCAATATAAAAGAGAAAGGAAAAAATGACTTATATTAGCACGAGACTTAATATCCTTTATACGATCCTAAATGAATATTCACAAGGACAAAGTTAAAGAGAGCTTAGTAAGTGATGCTCTTTATTTTAATAATGAATACTAACTACTCTAGCTAACTAGAGGAGAGGTTCCTATTATAATAATGGAGAGGTCCTTGACCCATATGGGCCACATGCTGGCCCAATTCCTCTTGGTTTAAGTCAGAAAGCGTCCCTACTTTCCTCCCATTTTTAGTGTGAGAACATTGAAATAATGTCCAAAAAGGCTGCTAAGCTAGAATCGTGTATGCAGAGAAGACTGAGTGTTACACTGAAGTGCATGTTGAACTGTGTTGTCCCAAAATGAAGACACCAAGGATATTTTTGCGTATGTAAGATGGATTGGTCAAGCAAGTGCGGTGTGGATTTGGACCAGATGTTGTTGAGCTAATGTAGTCTAGGTGGGGTGTGGAGTCAAACCAGATGATAGAGCTACATGATTGATGCATCTATATGACCATGTGAAGAACAATGATCGTCGAGTGGTGCATACCTGAGGTGAGCTAGTAGAAACCTCATAATGATGGCTAGATCTCTACAAACAAGGTTGTGTTTTGTTGCATGATTGAACCAGAGAGGAATGGTGCTGAAAAGAGCCCCTAAGATTAACTATTGTTAGGTGTGTGCAAAAGAGGATAGGGACTACTGAAAATCAATATTGTTGTTGGATATGAAAACCTGTTGACTACTGAGAGCACCGATATCTGACTAAGATATTATTTATGTTTCTTCTACTTCTTTTGTTTCCTACAATGTGAACTTGTGACTTTAAGAAATCTCGACTCTAGCGTTTGAACAATGTGCATTAGAGTGAGGGAAGATATTGATCAAGAAGAAGGATTACATGGAATTTTGTGAATCGTGATGAGGGTGCAACAGATTTGAAAATTCGAGAGATTAAGGATGAGGAAAATACCTGCAAAAAGTAAATTGTTGGGCAATAGGAAATGTTAATGAAATAGAGGTAAATTTGGTGGAGTTAGACGTGTAGTGGTGGAGAATGGTGTGCTGAGGTGATAGGGATAGATATGGGTGACTTGAAGATGGGGCGAGATGAAAATGTGTCACAGGAGGTATTTTCTAGGTAGTGGGAGGAATTGTGCTTGGTAAATATAAATGAGAGAGATAGAGAGAAGGGAAATGAATCCTTTAGCGTAGGAAAAAAATAAATCGTGGGTAAGACAAAGAAAGGATTGAGGGTTATGGCCAGAAAATGGATGAGAAATGGATATGATAAAAGGGATTTTTAGACATCAAGGTGGTTACAAAGCTAATGAAATCCGTGAGTCGATGGATGCTAGGGTTTTATTTTTATTTTTTTATTTTCTTTTCGATGACATGGAGTGAGAGGATGCAGAAATCAAAGAGGATAGGGAAAAAGAAGGTAGCAGAAAAAGGAGGTAGGAAAAAAAAGATAAACGATCCCAAAGAGGGAATGACTCAGGAAGGAATCCTGAAACATTATCTTAAAAGAAATACAAATTGAATAGTATTGATTGCAACAGAAAGGCTAAAGGAAAAAGAGGGGGTATTTAGGGTACATGTAGAATGAGATGTAGCGTGCATGGAGAAGATATGGAAGTTTCAATGGTTGAATAGAATATAGAAATGATGAGAGAAAATAGGGATTTTTTCTTGAGCTAGGAGTAAGAAACTAGTGAAAATGGAGACCAAAAACCTTAGCGTAATGCTAAATCCAAAAAAAACACGGAAGGGTGGCTAGAACGTTTGTGGAAAGGCAAGGATGGTTTATAGGTGAGAGATTGGTAGCTAGATGGAGCACAAGGATGCCAACAGGAAAATGAAAGAATAAGCAAGCAACTAAGTTTGGAGAGGAGTCGAGTTAAAAAAACAAAAAAATCAGGTCTCATAGGAGATAACTACTCTGATACCATTTGATCTGCAACAAGGAGGAGCGATGTTCAAACAGGGTTCTTTGAGCCTCACCTATCAAAGTATACAAATAATAGAACTTATAATTAATAACCCAAGGACATTAATAACTCAATAGAATTAGAGAAAGAAAAAATTGACTTGTATTAGCATGAGGCTTAAGAGCCTTTATATGAGCTTAGGTTCACAAGGACAAAGTCAAAGAGAGCTCATTAAGTGATGCTCTGTATTTCAATAATAAGTACTAACTACTCTAGTTAACTAGTCGAGAGGATCCCAGTCCAATAATGGTGGGGTCCTCGACCCACATGGGTCACGTGTTGGCCAAGTATTAATAAAACATTACCCATGCAATTTGACACTCTTCAATTCAAGAATAAGAAGGATGAGGTATAGAAGGCTCTAGTAGTTTCTATATGAAGTGTAACAAAAATCATGCTTTCCATGAATGCCCACTGAATAGTGTGGAAGTCTACAACAATTGTAGGGAGAATCATAACACAAGTTAGTTCCATCAATTACTTGGCTTGAAGGCCCTATATCAAAGAGTCGAAGAGAACATGAAGCAAGTATACTTTATTAATCAAAGAAGGAAATGAGCACCTAGACATATGCCTCAAGGTATTAATTTTGAACCCCCACAATATTTCAATTATGATTAGGTTAAAAAATAAATCCTTCAACAAATCAGTATTATTCTACTCCTTAGAAATGGCCAAACCAATCCCCATCTCCACAATAGTGCAAATATAAAATCCCTCAAGGACACCAACCAAAATTCTTTCCATACCAACAACCACAATAATCCTAGTGTTTTGCTCCTTAGTAACCCTCAAGGATTCAACAAGGATTCCCTCAACACCAACAACAAGAATTTATATCATCTCCTCAATAACATAATAATACAAAAACTTAAATACCAACACTACATTCCCAACCAACACCAAATCCAAATAAAAATAAGCTAGTTCAATCGATATGTGATAATGAGATGATTCACATCATAACTATTATATGGAACCTATTAACTATAATGAGATTCACCTTCATTCAAGGAAGGTGGTGGAAAATCATTTTCCAACTGTCATTGTTAAGGAAATAGAAGAAGAGAATAAAAAAAATCCACCTTCCTTTCCTAACATTAACTACAACGTCCTCTTTGGAAAGAGCAAGAAAGGAGAAATAATATTCCACCTTTTCTAGAGAGACTAGACCAGAATAAAAAGTAAAAAATACATAAAAGAAAACTCCTCGACCATATTTTGATTTTCTAGGAAAATTTTAGAATATTTGTGTAAAAAATCCTCTGATCTAAGCCATCAAAGATGTCCCT